>CM056998.1:134326219-134955930 GCA_029891345.1 Dryococelus australis | reverse complement strand
TGTTTCATATTTCTGGCGACAAACATCATTGTTTCAACAGTAGGTCTATGTATGGATAAACGAAACAATATTATTGACAAATAATACAAACTTTCCACGTATCTGTACATGTGTTCATCATTTGTCATTTGCCCTATAACTTGATTTCGATAATTATAAGTATATAATAAAATTCGTATTTTTGGCGACGAAACCCAATTACCCCCCCCCCCCCCCAATCCTTTCCCTTGCTGACGCTATGGAATCGGTAAGATGTGGGCGCCGTTCTACTAAAAGTTAGTTTCACATTTGCGCAGAAGATTGTAATATAAAGTGTGATGGTAACATCCTATAGAATGTTATATTAATGTAAATAAATAGGAATACCAATTGACTATTTCTCTTTGATCAGGACCTCTATCTTTGACGAAACATACCAAATATTTGTTACAGTAGCTAAATTATCCTTCACTTTTCAGCAAATAAAGGCTATCGTAACTTTTTACAGCCACTTTTAAAAGCTATGAAAAAATACCATACTATACTATAATAATATTTATTTATTAAGATTTAGTTTAGATAATTCGCTACACACCATATACCAAATATGTGACGCGGAAGTATATGATGATCACATCTTCCCTCACTCGGCGAGAACTGCAACGCGATTTCCAACACCTCGACGTCCTTCTTGGAGAAGGAGCCAGTAAGAAGATCGCCTGAAAATGACTGCTTACCACCCCTTCTCACCAAGGACTCTCTTTCTAGGCCGTGGCTGTGTCCACACGTGAAAAGCAAGTGGTTGAGGCAGTGAGGGAGCTCGTCCTGGACTGCAGCCTTCTCGCCTCCCATAGGGAGCGCCAGCCTTCACCGGAGTGTCCACGTCGCTAAGAAAATACTGTCTACGGCGTGGAGCCGTAGACAGTATTTTCTTAGCGTCTTCGTGGTCTGCGTGTTCCGACAATGTTCTGCTTTTCTGTCAGAAAGACTATAATGAAGAACGTAAATATGATTTGAGATTAGAACTATATAAACAAATTTTTTTTAAGTTGTTTGCGTACTTTCTATCGTAAATTTGTGTCTTGTAGAGCGCGGTAAGTAGATGTAGCCTAGACAGGCTGCGGCTTCTTTACCACACAGCGAGGAGATGATGCTGGATTGTATGACTGCTCTCATATAGTTGTGGTCTACAATGAATTGGTGAGTGATTTGTACTGTGGCTTGTCTGTCCGCTATTATCAACAGAGCAAGTAGGCAGTGGCCGTGTTATTGATAGCGTGTACGTCACGGCTGCTGTCCCATGCGGTGGTGGTTTCGCCCGGATTAATGACACTCTTGACACGGTGGGCCGTGAAAATTACAGTGCCTGCACTACTTCGAGATGGGGTGCCCCATACCTCTGTTCATAACGATCTGTTTCTTCCCCATCAAGTGCTTGAGTGTTACTCGGACGGTTAGTTTCATAGCCTAAAGATGAGGTACACTGATCTCGCTGACTGCGCACGAGAAAATCTCCTAACCCAAAACTGAACTGCTTTTCTGCCAGTACGGCATGCAAAAACAGCGTGAATTGGATTTGAGTTTTGAACACTGTTTAAACAAGTGCTTTGAAATGTTTTAAAAGTTCCTCTAACCACTTTGAAATGCGGATTTGTTAAATTAATCGTGTTACAAATATTTTATTAATATAAAGTGCTTGTCATTTACAAATTATGACATAAAAAGGTTTATCACTTTTGACCATGAGACAGTAACAGTTGATGGGTTAGGTCAATTTTGGTTACATGCGCAGAAGACCAATAAGCGGTCTACTTCATCTTTAGTCTACAGCTAGCCCTGCGTTTAACAACGTTCCACTCATGCGTGGCTACACACTATTCCATTTAACGGGGCGATCATAATTTTGCCAACACTGCAGGTGTCTCTTATTGAACTGCTCTTTGTATTAATCATATTCTATTGGTAGTTGTGATAACTGCAATAATCAAAAGAGTGGAGATATTTGGGCGGCTCTTGACATCGAGGTCTTGAGAGCCGATGAGTGTAAAGTGAGGGGAGTATGGGGTAGCGCCGGAATGCAAGGAGGAACGTGTGATCCCCGGGAAAACTTGCCGATCAGTGGCATTGTCCAGCAAAATTTTCACATGCGAGCAACAATCGGTGATACGTTATTGATGATTACAGGATAGCAGTTTTCCTTAGAAGAGTTTAGTTTATTCTACCAACATCAGCTCGATGAAGGTGAATGTAGGAATGCAAGAAACCTTGCCTAGCGGGTGATCCTGTTGTAATTCCACCTTAAAACATCTACATGTGTGCCGTTTTATACTGCAATTTTAATTTCGGTTTGTTCAATTCTTATTCGTCTCCGATTAATGGGGTAGTATGAACGTATAAGTCTGAAAAACTTTTTTTTTTTTTTTTTTTTTTTGTGAATTGGCAAAGAGTTTATGATTGATCTATTACTACCTTTACTTAACGTAAACAGATTTAGTCCATCTTTCTTTAACTGAAATTTCCTTGTAAACCATTCGTACATCTCAGAGACTAGAAACATGTAGGCTATAGCCTACTGTGAAACACTGTCACACTCTCCCATATATATTAGACATTTTATTTGTATTGCTGCATATGATATATATATAATTCTCTTAAAACTAATTCAATGGATTATTATTAAGTTTCAGGAAAAAGTAAGTAAACGCACACGGAAATTTCCATTATAAAATTTTTCCTAGTTCAATATCTCTTCTCGCTGGCAACGTTGCAAAGGAATATCATAATTTAACAATTTTAATTTTATTCCCATGTTAATTGTCTACACCACTACATCAAATAAATATCTAATAGCCTTTAGCAAAATATAAGAAATTGCAGACGATAATACAACTGGAAACAGGTATCTGGTTGAAGAGAACGCATTTTAACAAGATATAAAGGCGTTTAGTAATTAACATTTTGGCCCTTTGGAAATCCACATTATCTCTTAACCACCCACTGTTAAACTATGATATATTTCTTTCAACACATACATTATGATATTGAACCAAAGATTCAAGCATTGATATAGACATTTTTGTTACCCATTGATAGGACTGCATTACCGTTAGCTTCGCAATGTTTTTCTATTGCGATGTGGAAACAAGTGAAAAAATTCGTGACTTTTCGATTTTTACGTCAATGACCAGTGCACTGGTCACCAGACCATGACGTAACAATCAAACCTTGCTTTATGGACATAAGAGTGATCGTTCTGATAGGTAATAAATGATTCCAAACTATTTGTTGAAAGCATTCTGGTGTTCAAAATATTTTGTCACATAATAGTGTTCATCAACCCATCGTTTAGAAATAGTGGCCCAAGCCGAAGCATTCTCGAACATTTAAATTCCCACAATAATTTCAATTCTAACAACACACAAGGGTAAATAATTTTTACCAAGCACTCGCCACGTCCACAAACTTCCATTCGTGAGCCAGACCATATACTCTTGCTCAACACTGTGCAAAACTTTTCACTTTTCCGCAGTACAATGATGGTTTCCTGTACCGAACTCAACGACGCCGGGCATTGGTGCTTGTGATGAGCGCCTTCGAGGACGACCAAGTGCTGTCACCACTCACCGGAGAGTCATTTTATTAGTCTGGATACCTGGGCTCCTAACTCACTCCTCTGCAATCGTACACCTTGTGAATTACTGTGATTAATTTGAACTAATCTCGTATGTATATTATAGAACGTAGTATTTGAATTATACGAAAATTGCAGCGAAGTGCGGATATGGGATAACAATGAATATAGATTAGCAAAAGTATTATAAATCAAAAATACTTTTCCTTGACGGATGTTCCTTCGAAATAAATGACAGAAAAAGCTAACGTCAGTTAATATTATCTTGGTACACTGGAGTGCTTTCAACTAGATTTATCACAAACTCCTGTAATCAGTAATCATGTGCCAATCAGAAAGAAATATCATCTCTAAGAAATCAACGCAGTTTTAGACATAAACTGGCATCTCTATGGCTGTTGTATAAATATAACATGCAGAAAAAACTACAACATAGGCAGTGGCGAAGTGATAGTAGTACGAAAATGCTGAAGCTGGGCTATCGGGTTCTGGGATAGGAGCCAAGCGCTGAGAGTCCGCCCTTTTGGAATTATTTTTCCTTTTTTCCTTAAAAAATTCCCTTTTCCCTTTAATAATCGACCTAACTTCCCTAAAATTTCCCTTTCTTCCTAAAAATTTTGCGTTTTTTCCTTAAAAATCTCACTAAGAATTTCCCGTTTTTCCCATTTGCAAAAAAATTCCCCAGAACGTTACCGTTTTTTGCAGAGCACAAGAGACGGATTTGTGACTCCGTGACAGGAAGCAGGACTTAGGACTCAGGACCCTCGATACTTGACATTTGACCTATGACCTTTGACACCAAAAGCAAAGAATTCATTTAAAAAATCCCAAAAATTTATTCAAAATATGAAAAAAATATTACTAAAATTATTAAAAACTAGCAACCAGCCCCGGTCTCGTTCGGGTGCGATTTACAAATATGGCGTTGTTTAGGTTTACTGCAAGTATATACACAAAATACTTAAGATAACTATCATAGGACTAATAGTGCGTTGTTCACAAAGTCTACGTAAGTGAACCCCATAAATACATAAATGATTACTGTGGGTCATCCTTAAAAAAGATAAACATATGTTGTAGCGTACTTTTTGTAGACATTCTGAGACCTACAATTCTGTAGAATTAGTTTGGTGTACCTCTTATAGTTTGGTCAGTGTAAGACGCCCGAAAAGTCGCTTTTTCCGAATTTATTATAGAAGTCGACATTTCTCTACTATCCTTATATTAAATATTAATGTATGATAAACCTAATCAATCCTCAAAAATTCTACACATGATGGTGAAAACCGCATCAAAACCTATCAAGTAGTTTAGAAGCCTTAGCCGAATACATAGACACATGCGGCCGGGCAACTGTTTTATTCGTGTAACAATTATAATTTCTTTTAATATTAAAAAAATCCCAGTCCCTAACAATTCCCCTTTCATCCCTAAAAATGTTTCCTTTTCGCTAAAAATTCCCCTTAGTTAAAAATTCCCCTTTTTATATACAAAATTCCAAATTATCACAAAAATTCGTAGAACTCAGCAACCATATTAAATTAGTGACTGCTACCACCATATCGAATGCAGGTGTCTTTGACATTAACCGTGTGAACTTGAATAACCTTGAAAACAAAACTCGAAAAACAATCATAAGTCACCAAGAATATTATGTTACCGACAACTACCCCCATATAAGATGCAGGTGACCTTGACCGTGAACCCTTGGCTTTGAATGACCTCGAAAACAAAAACTAGAGCAAAATGCATAAAAGTAAGGAAGCATATTATGTTAGACTACCACCATATTAGATGCAAATAACCTTGACCGTGACTCTGTGACCTTGAATGACCTTGAAAACCAACACTCGAGAAAAATGCATAAAAGTCAGTGGGCATATTATATTACTGACTACTACCGTATTGGATGCAGGCGACCTTGACAATGACCCCATGACCTTAAATTACCTAGAAAACCAAAACTCAAGAAAAATGCATAAATATCAACAAGAATTTTTTGTTACAGACTACCACCCACATATTGGATGCAGGTAAAATTGATATTGACCATGTGTCCTTGAATCATCTTGGAAACAAAAACTCGAGAATAAGCGCATAAAAGTCAGTGCGCATATTACACTACTGTCTACAACCGTAATATTGGATGCAAGCGAACTTGACCTAGACCACACGGCCTTGAATGACCTAGGAAACAAAACCCAGAGGAAAAATGCTTAAAAGTTAGCCATCATATTATGTTACAGACTACTACCACCATATTGTATGCAGATGGCCTGCCCTTGACCCCAAAAACGTGAATGACCATGAAAACAGAAATGCGAGAAAAACTTCATAAATGTCAGCAAGCATACTATATAAACTGACTACCACCACCATATTGGATGCAGGTGGCCTTGACCCCGCAAACTTAAATGACAATGAAAACAAAAACTAAAAAAAAAAAAAATCATAAAAGTCAGTAACCATATTATGTTACAGACCATTACTACCGAAATGGAAGCAGGGGATCTAGACACAGTGTTGGACAGGTTATGTAGGCAACTATAAATTTGAGGGCATGTACCGAAGTCACATGAGGCCCGTTTGCAGTAAACCTGGTACCGAGGTAATGATGAGAAATACACTTCGTCCTTACAGGTCGTTGCATGTCTAAGTAAACTCTCGCTACTGCTGAACTGCTTACCGCATCTGTCACAAAAATTTGAAATTTAGCAGGGAGTTTCTGAACATTTAAAGCACTCATCTCGTCGTACATTATGTTCGAAAGTAAATGTATTATCACAAATGTAATACTGATGACGGCGTAGTTGTTCAGGCAAAGACTTGGACGGACCTATTGGAGATGCAGGTACTGGAGCTAAAGAAGCTGATAACATAGTCAATTGTGTTCTAGGCAGCCCACCCGAAAGAGCCAATAGCACTCCTGGTACCACTCCCGAAGAAGTCAATCGCACTGCCGTAGCTACCATTAGCTGTAGAGTTCTCGAAGACATCGTAGATGCAAAATAAGACTGATGCGAAGCTGCAGAAGCTGGCCGAGACGATCTATCTTTAATAGCAGCAACTGTTAAACAAAGCCTTTCAGCCGACCTGCCTACTGCTTATAATATACATGTATACTTGCCATATGTTGTCATTTTAACTTTGAACCAATCATAGATTGTAGGGACACCGACCAGCCAATCACCGAGTTACTGCGTGTTTGCAGCTGGCCAATCACATGCAGGCACTGAGAAAACAAGTGCAGGAGTCAGTTTCTGACTCCTGCTAGACCGACCTCTCACAAGACTGGCCCATGTTGCTCAACAAATTACCCATTTCTCTAAAAATTACTAATTTTGCTATGCAAATTACAGTTTCTGCTCCGTAAATGCTACATTTTGCACCGCAAATGATCCAATTGCTCCGCAAATGACCCATTTACTCCCCAAATGACACATTTTATTGCGCAAACGATGTATTGTGCTCCGCAATTGATCCATTTGATCTGCAAATAACCTCTACATGAACTCTAATGGCCCCTAAATGACCTGTCCTCCGATTTGAACCCCAAAAGAACCCTAAATGACTCCCTGATGTCCCCTAAATGACCCAAAATGACCTCTTATTGCGGTGCTCATGGCGGTGCAAAGTGCAGTGCTTTTTGTAGTGTTACGTGTGGTGCTAAGTGCGATGCATGCATGTAGGTTACAAGTTAAAATAAATTCCACCTATTTTAAAATAAAAATTTAATAGTTCTACCTCCAAAGCTGAAAGGTGAAAATTTTATTTAATAATTTTGCTTTAAAAGGTATACATCGAGGTCCGTCAGTAGATTTTACCGCTTCGCGGGTAAACTGTATTGTTCGTCACGCGAAAAGGACTCTTCGAGAAGACCGCTCTCTCATGCCGATGAGCATTTTGAACATAGGTAAAAACTCGATCGCAGAATCTCCACTGGCGACAACCAGTTAGCAATGAAGCAGGTCGTGGCTACATGGTCATCGAGGTCAAAGGCAACCCTTCGTATCCGCAATAAATTCATCTTAGCGGTATGGGAGTACTCTGAGAAAGCCCATATACTCGTCCGGCTCAGAAGAAAACATGCAGGTACTATCAAATATAGGACTATATAATATAAGATAGAAATATGCATAGTGTTGTATATGCATAGTAATATATATGCATTTATGTAAGATAGGAATATAAATAATTATATATAGAATAACATGTGTATTTATATAAGATAGGAATATAAATAATTATGTAAAGAATAATTTTTTTACCCATTTGTGGAGCAAACGGTCATTTGCAGAGCAAAACGGATCATTTTCGGAGTAAATAGGTTATTTGCGGAGCAAAATGTGTCAGTCTTATGAAGGGTTGGTCTAGCAGGAGTCAGAGACTCACTCCTACACGTAATGTCTCAGTGCCTCCACGTGATTGACCAGATTAAATATCGTGGCAACTCGGTGATTGGCTGGTTGGTATCCACACAATGAATTGCTTGCATACCAAAGTCTTATTCTGCATCTGCGATATCTTCGGACACTCAAAAGCTAATGGTAGCTATGGCAGTGCCATCGACTTCTTCGCGAGTGGTACAAGCACTGCCATCCACTTCATCGTATGGGTTGCCTACGGAATCTTCATTGGAGCCATCGAACTCTTAAGCTGAGGTCCCTAGAATACATTTGCCGGCTGTACTTGCTTCTTTAGCTTCTGCACCTACATCTTCAACAGGTCAGTCCGAGTGTTTGCCCTAACCAATACGCCGTCCTCAGAGTTACTTTTGTAATAAGACACTTACTTTCGACCATAATGTACGACGGCATGAGCTTTTTAATTGTTCCAAAACTTCCTGTCGTATGGCATATTTGTGTATCAGGTGCGGTAAGCTATTAAGCAGTAGCGAGTGAGTGAGTGAAGAGATTTGAGTGGCTCTTAACAGCGAGGACTTCAGAGCCGATGAGGGTGATTGAGATGAGTATGGAGCAGTGAAAGGGTGGGGAAACGGGAGTTCCCGGGAAAACCCACTGACCAATTACATCATCGGACACAATTCCCAAATGCGAAAATTCGCAAGTGAACCGGACGGGTATTGAATCCGGTTCGCCTTGGTGGGAGGCGAGCAGGCTAACCGCTATACACAGCGGCTTCTTCAGCGGTTGCGACACTTTACTTAGACATGCAACGTCCTGTGAGGACGAAGTGCATTTTATATCAGTAGTACGGTACTAGGTTTACTGCAAGCAGGTAGTGACTTTGGTACATGGCCTCAAAAGTTTAGTGACCTACATAACCTGTCCTCCAAAGTGTGTCAAGGTCACATGCACCCTATTATGGCGGTAGTAGTCTGTGATATAATATGCTTGCTGACTTCTGTGAATTTTTCTTCAGTTTTTGTTTTCAAGGTCATTCAAGGTCACTTGTTTCCAATATTTTGACAGTAGTCATTAACATAATATACTTGCTGAATCTTATGAAATTTTTCTCTAGTTTCTGTTTACAAGTTTATTCATGGGCATAGTGTCAATGTCAAGGTAATATGCATCCAAAATTGTGGTAGTAGTCAGTAATGTAATATGCCTGCTGACTTTAACAAAATTTTTCTCGAGTTTGGTTTTCAAGATCATGTGGTAAAGGTCACCTGTCTCCAATATGGCGGTAATAGTCATTAATGTAATGCTCTTTTGAGTTTTATGATTTTTTGCGAATTTTTTGAATTTTCTACGAAAAAACGGGAAATTTCAAGGGAAAGGGGAAATTTTTATTCTTAAAAGGATATTTTTACAGAAAAAGGGATATTTTTAAGGGTAAAAGGGAAATTATAAGGGGGAAATGGCCGTCAGGTACAGGGATTTTGAAATATTTATTTTGTCATTGTTAATAACTTTAAAATTTTATAACAATTATTGAATATTTTTAATCCAAATTTTTTCATAAATTTTTTGTAGATTTTTGGAATTTTTGGGATTATTTGGAATTATTTGGATTTTTAATGTCAATGGTCCTGTAATCAGTAATCGTGTGTCAATCAGAAAGAAACATCATCTCTAAGAAATCAGCCCACCAGATCTGGCATTTTCAACTCGTACTTGCATTTGGCTCTAAGGAGTGGTTGTGGGATGTGTTCGGTCGTGGCGCTGTTACAGCGGTGTGTGCACGGTTTTCGGCGATGTATCGACATGCAGCGAGGTCGCTGAATTGGTAAAGTATAAGATCAAAGTGACGCTGGACATTGAGGAGCCCAACGAAAACTCGTACGACGATGCGCTCAAAAGCTTGTTTACCAGAATACAGCCCGACATTGTGCAAATGCAACGGGATTTTAATGACCACACACTTTGACTCGACAGGTTCATAAAAGTAATACTGCTGGGCATGTTCGACATGGTTGGGCGCATCATGACAACCGGCACCAATGGAGATCACACACGTAACATTATAGCGATTTTGTGTAGTATGTCGTACATGCCAGGCCAATCGCAAACAATACTAGAGCAATTGGGTGCGAGACGGTACGACTTGATGCACGAATATTTACAAATCCAAGACAAGGGTATGATCACGCAGTTGTTGAGCAAAATGGTGCCCACTTCTGAAATGTTCAAGTAGGTATTTAGACGCCACAGCGTCTAAATACTAAACAGTGTCGCTGTACTGGAATTTACCAGCAGCTGCCATCTTTGGTGTCATGATCAGCACGTACAAGCTCAGTGCGTGGATGTGCGCCTGGCAATGGTCGCGATTCTTCATCAGCGTAGAATTGCCCATGGCGAATTTGTGTATTCCAAAATCAGCGCAACATCTTTCGCTTTGAACCATGGTTTGCCTTCTTCATCCATGATCACAAAAGACTCACGAACAAGTTTATGCACATGATATAGGTGATGAGTTCATCGTAACACATTGACATACTGAAGCAGTTACCTATCGCCGTGATTGGTAGGTTTTTTTTCATTAAGTCGTACAGCATTATAGAATCGACGTTATTGAGAGTCAGTCGCACTTGCATTTCTGGGTACTCTTGGTTAATAGCATCGAGTTGTTCATTTATCAGATGCTTTTGACATCTGATGACATAGTATTGGTCACCACCGATACTGATGAGCACAAACTGGTAATGCTCATCGATATCGCTAGTAGGCGATAGTGCGCATTTACCGATGATTTAGTTCGCCGCTATAAGCTTCTCGTTCAAGTCATGCAGTAGCGGTTTTGTACTTTTGCTCGATCATGTACTCGCTGTGTCTGCGAATGGACGGGAGCACTTCTTCAAAGACCCATTGCTTAAACTCTGTAGCCACGTGTAGTCTAGACGAGCATATCAACTCGTACAACCTTGGCTCTGAAATAAAAAACATCTATGGATGCACCCACTTAATGCAGGATACTCGAGGGCCCCGCCGTAATTGCGACATTGGCTTCTTATAGTTTCCCATTACATTCACTCGCATCGCCTTTTTCAGACTGGTATAGCCCAGTATCCCCGCAACGTCTTTAGCCTTGAACCACAGATTGCCATCTTCATCCATGATCACGTACACCTCTTTATTGTTTTAGACGAGTTCGCCATTTACAATGCCGATGAGCGATTGCATTTTAGACTCGCACACACTTACAAGTGATATTCGAACAAAATCTATATGTGGCGTGCTTCGCTTGTGATATTTCGAGACGAGATGTCATCTCGAAACACTTCTCGATCGGTCGTTGTAAACTGTCTGTCGCGAACGATTATATGCATATGATATCAGCGATGAGGCAACACATTGTCGTACAGAAGCAGTTACCTATCGGCGTGTGCATTTCGGGGTACTCTTGCCTAAGCGCATCGAGTCATACACTCACTAGACGCTTTTGACATCTGATGGCGTAGTATTGGTTTCCACCGATACTGATAAGCACAAACTGGTTATGCTTACCGATATCGCCAGTAGGCGGCAGCGCGTGATTGTTGATGATGCACGGCTATGATTGCGTTTGCAGCATCCAGTAGTGGTTTGTACTTTTTCTCAATCTTATACTCACCGTGCTTGTGAATGGAAGGTAGCACTTCTTCAAAGACCCAATCCTGGAATTTTTCAGCAGCTGCCATCATTGATTCCATGATCAATGCGCCCATTCACACCAACTTTTTCGAGAATCAAAGCACCAACTATGCAAAAGTTGACAACGGCGACTGGACTTAGGTGTGGAATTAATCTCAATATGGTTGTTTAGGTGTATACAATATTGATGCTTTTGGATATGGCCTGTTACATACACATCACCAATTATCTACACAACGTAGCTCTCGTGCGTAACGTATTGTGCGGCCCACCGTTTTTGCAATCGTTCAGTTTGGATAAATTGAACATTTGACCACAGACGTACAAATCTTTTTCGCCTTCGCACGGTGCAATAACGCGATGTTCGTACAGTACGTTTTGTTGCCACAAGAACGAAGTTTGGGGAGGCAAAGAGAAGAGGCATTCAAACATTACATTTCGCGTGTCTGACTTTGTGTTTCGCCTTGGTACAATCACACCATTTGGGAAGACGTAAATTACTTATGTTACGATTAGAGAAGTGTTTAACGGCTCACGAGCCGTTAAACACACCATAATGGCAGTACATGCAACTTGTTGACGCTTTAATAAAAACGAAATAGAATGCCTTTGTTTATCACCCCAATCTACCATTCCATCATATGGAAAATTTATACCTCCACGATTAACAGCCTCTAAAACTTTTTCGCTGAAAATCTGGAGATATCTGTCCGGCAAGGTTACTTGAAAATTCCCAGAAGTAGTGACCACTTTGTATCCATACCGTGTATCATTAATTTCAGCATGGTCTATGGGGTAGGTCCATCCGATTGAAAGTTTGGAAAGTTTCTTAAATTGTTGGGCTCAGTTCAATATATTTAGCAACTTGTCCATCTTTACTAAGGACAATATTTTACTATTTTGCGTATTCAATTTTCTTGAGCCACTCTTTGTAACTTTTTGCAGTCACTTTTTGCAACTGCATCCAAACACAACTTTTTGCAGTAACTTTTTGGAGATGCCTCAAACGCAACTTTTTGCAGTCACTTTTTGCGGATGCACTCTAACGCAACTTTTTGCAGTCACTTTTTTGCGGCTGCGCTCGAATCGGCAGCTGATGTTTTGGATCAGGAAAACAAACGGTAATCTTTTCTGATGGTTTTCTGATGGTTTGAGCATTCAATTTTATGTCGGTTTTCTGATGGTTGCGGGCTGCGCTCGAATCGGCATTTCTATACTACTCATGTAAAATTGGATGAGAATTGGTTCAACGCTTTTCGAGGTATAACATAAACCCTTTAGTTTTTCAAATGTCGCTATCTTTAAATGGTGGATCATCAACAATATTCAACTCAACATTTAATACTTACCTAATTTTTTGTCATACAAAATTACGGCTGAATAGTTCTTAAGATATGGCGATGACATAAAATACTGAAATGGCATCAATTTTGAAAGTGAGTGTCTCAATTGGTCGAAAACAGTTAAAATCAGGTGTATTTACTAAGTATTATAATGTGTACCCAGTTTGGCGAAATTCGATTGAAGCGTTCAAAAATTGAAAGGTGGGTACACACGCGCGCGCGCACACACACAACACACAGACAGGGAAGTGATCTCATAAGCCTTTCTTTCCTTTGGAAAGTAGGCAAATAAAGGAGCCTGTGTCAAATTTAATGGCAATCGGCCTTTATGTCCGAAATATCTCCAAGCAGCCAGAGCCAGTTGCTGTAACGCTAGGTCTCGTCGTCTGTCGAGTTGGATTCTTTGATATCTCGCTGATATCAGTGTTTTAAGAAACTAGTGGTTCACTTTATCTTGCACTCCAGATTTCATTTTCATAATTAACCAAACCGTCTCTAATGAATTCTCTGTCGACGAGACGATAAGTCCATCTACCTAGCTGCGTAGTTGGAAATAACTGTGATATTTGCACGTCACAATTTTTTAATTCGACAAATATTATCTGCAGATCATATAGACGTATTGATACTATAAATTAAAACAGCAGTTAAGAAAAGGGTTTATTTTAATCCAACAAAGTTTCTTTGGCGCAACCAAATTAATAGCTTACAAAGAAGAAATGAAATATTTCTTTAGCTGAAGGAACCAATTTAACTTATTGTTCTTGTTTGGTGGCGGAAAACTAAGACTTGGTCGGTGCGAGTAAAGATTTCTTGTTGCTGCGTACATTAAAGAGTTTCTGTTAATGAAAATAAAATCGATAACACGATCAAGATTTGAACTTGGATCCTTTGGGCCTAAACACTACGCCTAAACGACCTCAGTTAATGTGACTTGTGATTATAGTTCAAGGTTTTCAAATATATATATTTCAAATATCGGACAAAGTGCGTACATAAATATTCCAGTTTTACATCTTTACTTTTTCGTTTCTTTTTAACATTTTTTTAATGATATCTGTAACATTATTACCATCAATAAATGCACTAACAAACACTGCTACTATGCTAATTGACACAAGATTTGAAACAAATTCTCGAACTGTGTTTCCCAACGAAGGCAATCAAATGATAAGTCAAAGAAATTAAATATAGTTGATTAAATGAAACATTTTGTAGGCCCTCAAATTAACTTTGTTTCAACACAGACGTTTTTTTATAATAATTCGTGTATTTAGCTACAAGACAGGAATTAATTTTTTCTTTTAAATTTTTGTTTACTTAACAAAGTATTTTGTTGGTGCCACTCAATATATTTTTGGCCCCATTCAAACAAATAATTGGCGGCAACAATATTTTTCTTCGTGTATGTATATGAATTTCGCATCTTTACTGTTTTCGTAATTAATCAACGAAGGAGACAAAATTGTTAAAGTTAAATTCTCTGCGTGTAATGGTGTAATTTTTAACTTGTTCGGGTACTGTACAATTTATGGCATCCCTTGTGAATTTTAAATATATGCAATCATTACAGATATCACTTATCTAGCCTAAATAGCTTATCTTTACACAACTAGGAAATAAAACACAGTAATATTTACGTCGCTTTACTGAGAAATCGTTAGTAAATTTCCCGAAACAGGAATTGCCTCGCAAACAGGAGATGTTTATGCCTAAAACTGCACACAAATTCACAACTCACCTGCAGACCAAAAAAAAAAAATATTTCTGTGGCTGTTCTTACAATTTGATGAAACACAGGACGAAATATAAGACCTTCCTCGAGATAGATTAAATATAAACAAAGTAAAAGTGAAATAAAATATGTTGATCCGTATTTATGCAGTGTTGTGTGTTGTTGCCGTCAGTTATGTTTACAGCTGCTAGACGACAGGTAAAGGCTATTCACGGTAAAATGAGCACTTTTAAAACCCCTGCTTATGATCTACTCGTATGCACGTTGTGTATTTCTCCGCCTTATGTCAAAGTAACATTGCTATGGGCCTCACCATTAGTAGAAGGCGGTTGGGGGGTGATGGTTTTACCCACATTTTATTAATAGGATTAACCCTTTAATATCAAATTTATGAAAAGGTTAGTCCTTAATGCGATCTTCATCCGATGAAAATTCTAAAGGGTTAATCATAAATCCGATCTTAATCCGATGAAAAATTTAAAGGGTTAGTCAAAAAGTGTAAACTGTATTGAAATGGAAATTTTTTCTTCATTTTGTACTTCTTTCTTTCTTTCTTTTTGTGGGGAGGTGCTCTGTACGATGTTGACGATGTGGTGTCCTAGAGGCGACTGACTAGAGTGGTGGGTTGAAATGTGTAATATAGGTGTTGAGTTGAGTGTAAGAGTGTGCCAAGTGTAGTTTTTCTAATTTTGATGTGTTTGTAGGGATGTTAGTGGTAGATAAGCGATTTTCACCAATATATTTAACACACGAAAGAAATTCAGAGTCTTGAAACGAGTTCTGCATATGAATAAATTACATGCATCGAACTGCAAATTTCAAACAACTACATAAATAATAAGTGTAATTAATCCAGTGTGGTATTTAAATTAACACGAGTCTCGAGCTTAGAAATATAATTTACACGAGAGAGAATTTTAAGTAAGTGAATAATATCTGGTGTCGACAAGTGCAAACTCACTAAACAATGACAATTACGCGAGTGTGAAATTAACGATCTACAACAAAATGTCCCTATAAATTAAATGAACAAGATATATATATGACGCCTCTCGCACATACCTTAGACGTCCGTCTGCCTGTGAGACTGACGCGGAGGAATGTAATCCACACGTAAAAACTAATTAATTGATTAACACGCGTGATAAAATTGCACTTCTCCCAAAACACGTCTGTCTGACTGCGAGCTTGTTGAAGGAATGGCGTTAGTGCATGATTTGTGGAGACTTACAAGCACGATTAGATACGTGGAGCATGCCCGACATCCGTCCACCTCAGAGATCACTCGATGATTAAGTGTATCATATGATGTGCGCCTGCTTATATACTAGTAGCAAGTCTTAAAGGCAACTGAGCAGAAATTTACGACTGATAGAAAATCTACCAAGCTACTATTAACGACTTGATTCGTCCTTCACATATGTGAATGTATAAAAGTGAAATACTTAAAAATAACATATGTAGTACAAAAATTTTTTCCAGCAATCTTAATTTCCGTTTCCAGCAATATTACAAGAAATTTTAAACTCTATTCCCATTTTACAAAAACATTTAACTAAACAAATAGTTTGTGTTAGTTAAAAGTTGTTGGAAAATGGGAATAAAGTTTAAAATGTCTTAAAATATTGCTGGAAACGGGAAAAAAGATTGCTGGAAAATAATTTTGTAGTACATATATTATTTTTAAATAGTTCACTTTTATACATTCACATATGTGAAGGACGAATCAAGTCGTTAATAGTAGCTTGGTAGATTGTCTGTCAGTCGTAAATTTCTGCTCAGTTTCCTTTAAGACGTGCTACAAACGGTTGCCACCCTTTCAAATAGTGAAAAAAGCGGTCTTCATACATCATTACGTAACTCATGATTACAGCCTATTAATAACCATTGCAAGGTGTAAAAATATGTCCTCTTGGTAAGAAAACCTCCGACGAATGTTTTGCGAGATATCAGACCTCCAAGATATTAAATGCCTCATAAGCATTATGTGGTATTTAATACCTTGGAAGTCTGTTAACTCGCAAATCATTCGTTGGAGGTTTTCTTATCAGGAGGACTTGTTTTCAAGTCTTGCAATGTTAATTCATAGGCAGTGATCATAATTTATGTAACAATGTACGATGGTCCTCTTTTTACTCAGGAGCAAACCCCATTTTACTATGTAGGGTATGCGATATATCAACATGAGTACTTGCATGTTACAGTGACTGAATTGTTTGGCATTCCTACAGACATGCACCCCTTAATATAACATGATTTCAGTGTAATTAAATAACGTTCATATATGCAACTCCATCTTCACAAGGGTTTCCTGCCCTTAGGAGTGATTACCTTAGGAGTGATATAGGGTCCCCAGAACCCTTGTGCAATTTTCGAGGTATTCTCGATAATCCTTGTACCTGAGTGATTGCAATGCATTGTGTTTTACACCCTTTGCCTTACATATACAATGCTCGTTTGCAACAATGTATGCATAAAGCTTAAGACATAAACTCACAAAGTGTGTGATTATGCGCCCAGCACATTCACCTTTCATCACTCCGGTACAGCCTTTGTACTTATATGGGAATCCTTCCAGATTATCAACTCATAGTTGGATGAATCAATCCGCATCTTTAAATTTGGGGTAATTACTTTATATATGTGTTCACAAGCAACAGAATAAATTAGGGAATCTGTGTCACAACAGGGGAGGTGCAAAGCTGGCGGAAGAAATTTTGTACACGTGTACTGATAGTGAAATTCGTATAGAGATAATTTTGAAAGGTCGAGAATGGCAACACCAGTGTACAAAGGTTTGTTGAAAGTAACAGAATTCCTTGACATCTTGATAAGGACCAAGTTTTCATCGATAATCCGCTGCTCCTGGAATGTAGGACGACCTATCGGCACTGAAGCCCCATAGATAACACAATACCTCGAAACAACTCTAATGTTGTCCTGGCGGACATTCTGCAAGGTTTTTCCATAAACTGAATTATTCATTAACTTGAAAAAGTATTTTTCGAATTCGTTTGCGACCTGGGCACTTTTCTCAATGTTAAACTCGATGTATGGAGCCACCCAAGCCTTCTTCTCAAAGCGCAAAACGCGATGAACAAAGTCAAGTTTGGCCCCATACATCAAGTACTGCCTCAGTGTTTCCCCATGTATGATATATTTCTTCCATGGCACAAGTGTTACAAGAAGTTTCTCATGAGAGCTGTTCGGGGGTACGCCATTTTCTGAGGCCAAAGGCAGATCAGATAGTTTATCGTGACACTCCTCCGAAAAAGACAGATCAATTTCCATGAAAACATAAGTGGCACCGCCATTCACAGTGTTTGGAAAAATCCCATGAAGAGAACACATCAGCCTCAAACAACTCGAAATTACCAATCAGAAGTTTGGACCGCATTGTATGACTGTACATCCCGTTGCCGTCGAAAAAGCATATATATTTCGATGTCACACTGGGGTAGTAGTCCTCACTCAAGTAAATATTGTTGGCTTCCGCACATCTTTTTGAAACCTGGGTAATGCTGCCCCTAACCCCACATTCTACAAAAAGAATACATATCTGGGACAGTCAACACCTCTAGACACGCAGGTGCCATAGACAATAAAGCGTCCCATGAAAAAGACGGAGCTTTGGCGTACATTGCGGGGTCAGGGCCATAATGATCCATACATACTGTCCTGAAATTCTCAGAAAACATCAGCCAGCATACAAGTATCCACATGTAAGTATTGATTGGCATTCTGTAGCAAGTTTATGCAGTTGAATGCATCCCATGTGGCTTGATCATGAGCGTAATCCTCATCGCTAATGATTTCGCTTCTCATGACATTATGAAATGCATCCTTTGGTGGGAGTGACTTGCAAATCAGACTGTCTGGTGACTTAACAAAGTCATAAGGAAAAACTCCCTTCCGTTTTGTCAACTCCAATTCGGTGTTGTCTAGAAACATCAAGCAGGTGATACTCATTGCGCAGGTAGCAAATTACCTGCCAAAGTTTCCAGAGAGGTGCTCATGATTTGGAATGAATCA
Organism: Dryococelus australis; assembly: GCA_029891345.1. NCBI lineage: Eukaryota > Metazoa > Arthropoda > Insecta > Phasmatodea > Phasmatidae > Dryococelus > Dryococelus australis. The sequence goes on along the minus strand of CM056998.1, from coordinate 134,937,174 downwards.
ATAAATTTTAATTTGAAATATTGTGCTTTTCCAGTGCAATCAATTCCATTGGACATCTGTTATGTGATACGTTTGTATTTCTCTAGGGTCATTCCAATCACTTGAATTTTTGTATGATTTTCAATTACCATGGTTCTGTTGTGTTATGTTGCATGACGTTTATAAGAAAGTGAGCATCATAATTCTGCAGGTTATGAAAAACAGCGACAAGTTGTCTTTGGACAGTCAGAAATTCAAGTTGCACTTATTATGTGGGCGGCCTCTGATTTCGCCCATCAGATGGACATGATCGACCACAATATCATCTGTACCTAGATTATCTTTATAAATTTTCGACAACTTTTCTGAGCTGTCAACCTAGCTTCATCAGCAGGGGTTTCTGGCTCCAGCAGAACAATCACACTGTAAATTCCTGGAACCCACTTTGTAAGTTCAACTAATTTATCAACTAATTGGTACATACAATGTTCACCCACAAAACTCGAAATACTGAGACTAAACCAGATTGTATGAGCAGACCGACAAAATGCTACAAGCATATGAAACATGTTGGTTGATGGTAGTTGTATTACTTGTTTCATCATTAGGCAAGCAAGTGGACATGGGTTTCAGACAATTTTCAACATCGCAATAGGCAACGAAATCCAATCTCTGCTCTTTCCTGTAATATTTAAATTCCAAATACTTGTCGTTCCCAGTGGGGAAAGTACTGTGAACAGTCTTTTGTTGCTGGCAAAGAATAATGTGACTTGTGAGTTTCTCCTCAGTTTGGGAATTCTGGAGACAGCGCTCACCATCAAATTTCATGTTGGCTCTCTTACTCAGCTGACTACCAACCAGCCGGGATTATATTGCTGTCTCGTAAGCTATGTCACCAGAATCCCATTTCAGATTATGTATCTCCTAATTCTGTTCCCAAAACATAATTTTAACTTCAGGTTTTAAACTGTACCAAGGTCTGGGAGATATAAAGCATAATACTGTAGTGTCCTTATCGTCGCTTGCATAAGAATTGTAAGCTCCTTAATTACAAAGGAGTTGTCTCGGTAGTTTTCGAAACCCTGGCATAGCACATCATTTTTACTTCATTTCTTTATGCACTCATTACAAAAAAAGTCTCTATCTCATTTAAAATTTTAAAATATGACTGTGCTCGCCTCGGAATCTAATTCATCCACTCCGGATGAGTCCATTGCTATATCTGGAATGATTCTAGCTTCAAGTAGCTGTTCCAACCAGCGCGACCTACAATCCCTCCGCATATGTTGCAAGTTCCCATCATTAGCAAAGGCAGGCATGCCATAAGGACAGTCATTGTAAGGTAAATAGGATACGATATCCTCATCGGCTTGTGAATGTTCAGCCAGGAACTGATACACTCATTTTATTTCCTGGCCCGCAAAAGAAATTACAAATTCTTTCGGCAACACTTCCAGTTGGGATCACTCTAAACTCAATAAGATTTTCGCTTTCCCATAAGCTAAAATTGCATTGAATGTTTCAACGCATTCAGAGTCAGAATTTTCATAGCAGAGACCTTGATGAATTGTACCTGATGCAGAGATGAAATCCCCTGTAGATTCTGTGTTGATGAAGATCTAGATGTTGCGAAGTTGTAGTAGACGTTGTAGACGTCTGGCATCGTTCTTGGTGTGGACGCCTGGAGCTGTATTAGACGCGATGCAAGTCTGGCGTTGTAGTCGATGTGATGGACGCCTGTTGTTGTTATAGTGGACGCCTGGCGTAGTTAACAATGTCGATGCTCGCAATGGATGCCTGGCGTCTTTATCTGTGCTACTGCAATGCACATGCACGCATACGCAAACAAAGTGACCTTATCAGATGCTGAGCTAAGACTGAGGAAATATTAATTTATCCCTCTTTATATATTATAAGGAATGAAAATGGCCGCCATTTTACCGTAAATTTACAATAACTTGGACCTTTTAGTAAAAAGTAAGAATAACGTTGAAAATCGCTATATTCCGTATCCTAAAAACATGATTTACGCCTTTTTGCGTACTGTTTCATTAAACTATGTCGGAAACTGTTAAAATATAAAATAAAAGGTATACATTTTATGTTAGATGAAAAACATTTTGCTGTTGGAAAGTTTTTGATTACACCTAAATAAAGGAATCATGTTGGTTGAGCAGTTAAGCATGCTCGCCTCCCTGGGCTGGTCACGCAATAATTTTTATTATTATTTTTTCGCGATGTGTGGAAGATATGTTAGACAAGAGTTTTATCGGAGATCTCTCTTGGTCCCCCAGTCTCACGCTTGCGACCCGGTCCGGCCCAGCGCTTCTCATTTCACGCCTTATTTCATCCTCATTGGCTCTCGAGATCTCGTTGTTAAAAGATATGGGCGATTCTCTCCAAATATTTTTCCTCTCCTATAGGAATAAATATACATCGAATTGATATAAAAAAAAACATTTCTTAACGAGTCAATAAAATATGCCTTTTTTGAATACTTGCAAAAAACAGTTCTGTTTTAATACGTGAATCAGATATGTCTTGTATTTTCTGTATGCTTTTTTTTTAATTATAAGTTTACTGGATTATAGTTAGAAGATGTTTGAATCATAAAAACTGGTGTTTATATTGGGAATTTTATTTCAGGGACGTGCAAATTTTTTTTTTCATTTCGCTGCTTATATGAGTTCACTTCGTTAACCCTAAAAGCGAATGGCCTAAAGACGTTTGTCCTACTGCGTTTATCCTAAATGCGTTTGTCCTAACTGCATTTGCCCTAAAACAAATTTTACATAATGAAGTGGTTATCATTTTAGATTCAAGTTCGTTTAACCCAATTCGTTTGGCCTAACTTCGTTATCCTAATTTCGTTTAGCCTAACTGCATTTAATCTAGCTTCGTTAGCACTAAAATGTAAATTTTTGAAAATTCTCCACTGAAACTGCGTTTGTCCTAACGGCGATTGGGTAATTTCGTTTGCCCTAACTTCGATTAGCCTAACTGCATTTATCCTAAATCTGAAACTAACATTTCGCCTAACTGCGTTTGTCCTAACTTCATTTAGCCTAATTGCGAATAGGCCGAGCTGCGTTTATCCTAATTTCGTTTGGCCTAACTTCGTTTACCCTAATTTCTTTTTGTCTAACTTCATTGGGCCTAACTGCGTTTACCCTAACTGCGTTTGTCCTAACTGCATTTGCCCTAAAACAAATTTTTCATAATGAAGTGGTTATCATTTTAGAATAAAGTGTTCTTGAGTGTGATGAAAGTGTTGTAGTGCCACGGGCACTCCGCCAGATTTCCAGTTCAAAGAGAGAACATTTTAAAGAAGTATTTTCGCAACTTATCAGGTTCTGCGGTGCCTGCGACAGGAAGCTGTTCCGCTATAATAATGCCTGCGGTGATTTCAGCACTGCGTGACTGCGATAACTAACCACTTTCGATGGGAAATTTCGTCCCATGACTCCTGGAATCACGCGTTGTATCACGAGCTATTTTCCCGTTACATGATTTCGATACCACACTTTGGAGCCATGTGCAAAGTTCCAGTTCAGTGGTTGACGCCCTAACCTTGCTCTCTCATTGGTGGGCGACTCTACTCGCCCTGACTTCTCATTGGTGAGAGACTGCTTATGCGCGACTTCTTGGTGGAGGGAGACTTCTCCCCACTACACTCATGTTGCTTTATTATGCCATGCACGGCCTGATGACGAGAGACTTCCGCAGAGGACACCAGAGACTGCACATCACCGCCTGGAACGACTCGACTGAGCTGCGCTGAGACTCCACTCTCCTTTATCACCGTGGTTGTAAAATGAAGTTACTTCTAACCGAGATTATATTTTGTTCTATATTAACAATTCCCATTTCGTCTTCCGCCACATCGCCAAGTAAGTAGATACATAATTAAAAGTGTAACTTTTTCAGTACTTGATTTAATTAAATGTGTTAAATTGACTTATATTATTATTTATTTAGCGTTTGTGCTCAGCCCTAGACCGCTTGGGCATCACAGTGTATTCAATTTAACACAAGCGATAAAAAAAAATTCAACAGTAACTTTGCTTCAAATAATGGTTAGGATTGTTACTCAAGAGAGGGCGTGCTGTTCTGTAGCCATTAACTAGTTTCTGTTTTACCCACCATCCTTTGGTCGAGATAGTTACACTGTCTCTTACTAGATGTCCTTTTGGTATGGCTTTGACAGAAATAACTTAATCGCTTCACTGTCTGTCAACAGAGGTAATTTTAGTACGATATTTGGGTGATTTATGGGAATCGTGAAACAAAGTGACTGATATCTAGAGACGGATTTTAGAACGCACGTAATGTTGATAAGCGACAAGTAGTACGTATGTATTCATTCGTACACGAAGAAGGATGATAATATATGAAATATTATTACCATGCTGTCAACCACGTAAAGAAAACAATGACATTTACTGCATTATATTCAGAAGAATTAAAAAAAAAATTTTGTCGTGAAGCAGGAAATTGCGTAGGCCCTATCTGTGGTCACGCGAGTGATATATTTTTTGTAATTTTACCTGCATTCGCATATAACTGATGAGAGTATTAAATCAAATCCCATCTCAGCATTCTCTCATGCGCTAAATCATCATATAAAATTATTGATACGCACACTAATAACACATCTGACATATTCACAGATACTATGGGCTACAAACAAAGAACGGAAGGTCAGTGTATTTAAATGTACAAGAATTCACGTACTTAAGCGAGTTTTAACGATTTATTTTCGAACATTGGATCTATTGTGCATTTGTAAGAGAAGTTTACGAAAGTACTATGTCAACCGAAATCGAAATAAATATTTCGTCTCATACACAAATGCACAGCAAAAATTATTTACCCCCACCTGCCCTTAAAAAAAAAAACAAAATAAAATGCTATAACACACAGACCAATACGCACGTAGGGTCTATTAGAGAACTGTAACGTAAAACCATCTTCCGAGGACGTACCCCATGTAGGCGCAAGCAGAGCATTTGAGGACTGTAAATGTAGCCAGCTTATCAGAGGACAAAAGGAAGAGAGGACTTACACATCAGGGCATTGACCGAGGACTGTAAACTTCACTGTACAATTGAAGGAATTGTGTTAAGAATTTGTGAATCATTCTTTTTTCAATTAGTATCGGATAGCTATATAATAATCAATTTATTTTTTTAAAATTTTTGCCAAATGTGTTGCTATTGCGTCAGCGGCTTTATGCTAGGAAGTAAGTTAATTAAAACAAATTGTTTGAAGATTTCTCATCCAAATTTTATGCACGAGACAGAGTATTAAGTGCTTTACTTTTGATTGTAAGGTTATCTATAAATGGATTCATACTTCACATGTGTGTTTATTATAAGGAAAATATTCCCATGGTGAAGGGGGGGGGGGGGGGGGTTTCTTTCGAGAATGTCTAGAAAGGTATTATGATGATGATACTATTACCGGAACATAGGAATGTTTTCAAAGATCAATGATTATTATAGCTTCATTAAATATACACTAGTTACATATATATGTTACCTTATAATTCCCATTAGAAAATAAATTGGTTTCTGGGTTATGTAAAATTGTTTCTTTTCGCTCCGTACAAGTTAAATAAATTCGTGGTATGTGTGTAACTACGAGTCCTTTTCAATAAATCCAATATTCATATGTGGGCTAAAGTGATTATCTAGGATGGTATGAGACCTCGAATATCACGTTATAACATTTTTGAAAATGCGTTATTACAATACTTTATATGAATAAAACTAGTAGCAATAAATTATAATGTTAAGGACTAATCAGAATTCTATCAAGTACTTGAGATAAAACAAAGAACTTATACCAAAGGCAAAAACAGTTCATTAATATCGTCCCCATCCATTGCTAGATGGGCTGCAACTACCACATAAATATTTCCGAACTTATTTGGGATATTGCATATAAACAGGCATGTTAGAAAAATAAAAAATAAAGTCTGTCAAACGGAAATTGCCACTCGCTACATGAGGAATTAAATTTGCCATGCAGTGTATAAAAATTGTGACTCAACAGCAGAACACTAAAATAGTTAATTTTGTACTGCATCCGCGTAATGGATAAAGCGCTCAACAAAAGTTTAACAAGTTGCATAATTTGCCAGGCGTTGTGGAGCACCTTCTGAAAACATGTGTACTTATTCAAAGAGAACCCTTGGAATAAGAGTGTTACACCAACGGCAAAATCTGAGCATGATAGTTACTAATTGGTTGAAAATATATTGATGAAGTTCATGGTTACTTATTTTCTAACATTACTATGATGCACCCCCTTGTTAGCCTACTAATTACAAGGGGAAGATTCTACCAAACAAAGGTTAGCACATAATAACTTCATAAAAACGCTTTAATAAGATTTGTTGTTTGATCTCGCGTTTTTTATGGCTTTTTTAAAAATAAAAGCGTTTCCAAACCTCTTGCATGAAGTGTATGCACCTTACTAAGTGATCACTTAAGGTTGTATGCCCCATTAAGTTTTTGCTTCATTTTGCAATTGAACCATTTGCTCGGAAACAACTTCTATACATTTGGATGTTATTAAATTTTCTTAATTACACAAAATATATTATTTCATTCGAGAATGTATTAGAAATGTAATAATTATCAGTATTAACTCCGTGTAAAGAAGGTTATGTGTGAATTTCTAACAAACTATTATATTTTAAAGTATTTACTTTTATTTTCTTGTTCTGAAGTACGAGAAAAACAAAATATTATTTTTAATTTGACAAATTGAACAGGACAGTGAAAAATTGTGTGGTTGGCTTTGAGCTACTTGGTAACAGATTTGTTTTAATTAAATTGGGAAAACCTCACAAATGGGGGAGGAAATTATCGCCGGATCCTTCGGTAGCTGAGGGTGATAGCGTCATAGATAAGCACCATTAATAAAATACTGTTGACGTTATCAGTTGTAAACAGATAAATCAAATTACGTTAAGATTGTTATACATCTTTCTTAGAATTTATTATGCTCATGTGCAATTCTGCTGTATTGTACGCTACGAGTGGTATTATTTCCACTTAGCAAAACATTTATTTAGTTCCATATTTAAATCCATATATTAGCTGTCAAAGGTACAATTTTTTGTGTAATAGGAATAAGAAAAACAAAAAAAACTTGCGTTATTAATATATTGTAGGTCAATAACCTATTTAATTAAGAGAATACGTGTGTATGATTTCTACACGTAAAATTATCACCTCTATCACGATTGGAAATGTGTGGGAAATTTGGCGACATTTCTTCGAGTTTAATTGGTTGTTTAGTACTGAATACGCCAATAAAGTATTTAAATTTCACAAGTATTTTTCCACTACCATTATTTAGTTTAGTGAGTTGAAAGTAACTAGAAAGTATCAAAGTTGTGACTTTGAAAGCTAATCATGTAAAAACCATGTAAATGAAAATAAAAACGTTTTACTGTGTGAGAACATGCCATTCATGAAGTCTAGATATAGAATAAAGTTTTGCGTAAGTAGGTCTAAGAACAATTAATCTGAACGATGTAATACACGAACGAACGATGCGACCAATGCTGTAACACCATGAAATGAGTAACATTGCGGTAAATTAAATGAATTGCATCAAAACCTAGACGTTTATAGCTTACAAATTCCAGGTTACACAAAATACTCAAAATGATGAACCATTCAAATCTTTTCTTTCTTTTTATTTATCCCCTAAGTTTTCTATCTTTAACCGATTTAAGGTAAATATTGTAACCTGTGCATGATTGAGTAAGACGAATACTTTTTTTCTGATACATTTATTTTTATGAGATTTGGTTTGAGTATTTATATTTATCTTTTTTATGTTAATAACTCAAATGACAGGTAAATTGTAATGAAGAGAGATTAGAATAAGTTTTGGTACATCTCCTTATAAATTAATTTTAATATTTTCACTTAAAAGTAATGTTGCAAAGAGATGTTACGCGCTGCTGCCCGGCGCTATGGTGGCGGACGTTGACTTAGCACAGCAATTAGCACCGCAATTAAATGGCTAATATAAAAAAAAAACAATTTAGTACTGGATTCACTTTAAATGACAGAATTAAAGCTTACTTTACAAAAGGAGAAATTTGAAGAAACCATTATACTCTAAGAATGTGTTAAGGTTCACAAGAATATATAAAATATCGAAGTGTATGACTGTTTGAACTATCGAAAGGAATAAAGGTTAGAAAATGTTAGAGTTTGAAGTTTAGGAAAAAAAAAACGAGATTTCAAATACTCTGTCCGGGACTTGTTCACTGTGTCAATCCACTCACTGTTCGTTATATAAATTCCGTCCTGCTGGCTCTTAAAGTGATGGTCCATGTTTACTAAGTTCCATGGGAATCCTGCAGTATGTAAGGGTATAGGTGATAGTGTATATGTGTTTGTGTGTGTGTGTTGGTACTAGAACGAAGATGTAAGTATCGAAATCAAAGGTATGAGTGTCGAATCAGTATGTAAATAATACTTCGTGTAGTTGCCCATTGCTTATTACACCAATCTATTTACATTGATAGGTCTTGCTCGTCGTTCACTGTTTAAATTTGAAAGTAATAAAACTGAATATAATGAAAGTATCCTGAACGGGAATCGAGTTCATTACCGATCTGCTCACCGTTTGTTAGAGTTTGAGTTTGATGGGTATAGTTTCGGTAGATGGGTAATTATGAGTAACTATGCTTATATTACTGTTTTAGTTGTGTTTGACCTTATTGCTTTTATCTACATCGGGGTTGATGTGTATGGTATAAATTTGATGAGTATAGCTTTGGTATATGGATAATTATGCCTACCTATGCTTGTAAAATCTTTTTAGGTGTTTGACCCTATTGCTCTTATCTACATCAGGGGAGATGTGTATGTTATGAATTTGATTAGCATAGCTTAGTCATATGGATAATTATGAGTAACTATGGTTATAAAATGTTTGTAGGTGTGTTTGACTCTATTGCCGTTATATACATTGGAGATGTATGTAAATTATGAATTTGATTAGTATAGCTTTGGTTAAGTGTAATAGAAGGCATTGAAGGCTCAACTTCGCCAGTATAAATAAAGTCGAAATAAATAAATAACTATGATTATGAAATTACTTTAGGTGTCTTTGATCTTGCCAGAAAGGGTTTAGTGTCTAAATAATCTTGCAATTGTGGTGCATGTTGGGTATGGTGCCTATGCTATGAATTTGACCACTATAGCATCAATGATTTGGAAATTATGACTATACTTACAAAAGGGCTTACATGTATAATTGGCCTTGCCAGAAAGTGTTTAGGACTTAAATAACTTCTGTAAGGTAGGCGATGGGTTATATTTGATGCTCAGAGTGGTTACATAACTAATTTAAAAATGAAAATATATTGCTTCTATGCTTACTAAAATTCAAAATGATGACGGTTAGTTACATTATCATTTTTTTTGACGACATATTCTTATCTGTGTAAAAAATACGAATATTTTTATATGTCGCTCGGTTATGTTTGTTTTGTAAAAGTTTAATAAATATCTTTTTATTATTTAAACTCATAACTTTAATTTTATAAAATTTAACTTTGAATATTTGGATGCTGTGAAGCCATAAACGAAATCTTCGCTAAATACGAGATCGTATAAATATTGCTTCATATATTTATGACTGAAAATTTTAAAGCGAAAAATAAAAATAATATTAATTATAAATATACAATTTTTTTATAAACTTACAATTTGACTAATCGATTGTTCAATCATGATATGTACTACAACTCCATTTTGAATGTACAAGTTCGTAGGTGTTTATTTATTTAATGCCTTATTAAAAATTTCATTGGGATCGAAGCTCTCGTGGCCGAGAGGTCAAAGGCGCCAGTTAATCTGGCGACCTAGGGGTTCCCGGCTAAAAACCACCAGAAACCAAAGTTTTCCTATAGTGTAGTAACAATAAGACTTCTGCACTTAGCATGTGTAATTTATAATGATTAAGCTTATACGGGATCCCAGCTCTCACAATAACAGATAATAGTATTAAGCAATACAGTAGCTGTAGTGGGCGAGCAACTCGTGCGCTACCTAGCAGTCGTTGACATCAACGTAATCGATTTATCGCACTTGCGCACTATCTTGCGAGCAACTCTACAACTGAGATGGTGGTCGCGAGAGCAATGCTTTTTAGCTGTCTAGTTTGGAACTGAATACAGTATATCTCGTTGGGAAGGAGTATTTGGATGATGGATGTTTTATGAGTGGGGAGTGGGGAGGTGGTTGAGTAATCACAGCAAGTCAGATGGTTGGGTGGTGATGAGACAGGAATTCAGAATAAGTGGCATAGCAGAGAGGAGGTGTGTGGAGGGTGTTAACCATATCTGAGGAGAGCCTACAGGCTCGCAGCAGGGACACAATCTAACCCAAACTAATTACAGCATACCTTGTACTGAAGGAGGTTAATGAGGGGGTGTAGATAGATTAAGGGGTGGAAAGGGGTGGTAGTGTATCAGGCATTAGGTGTAGATAAACACAATATATCCCCTTTTGAAGAAGGATGATGAGGGAGAGGTTGGGAGTGCAGCTAGGTGAAGGGCTGGAGTTGATGGAGCATGCAGAGCCGATTGCGGTGCTAATTGCGGTGAGTGCGGTGCTAACTGCTAGATGAAACTCTTTCCAGTTTAATCTTATAGCACTACGATTTTATGATTGGGGCTGTCGTTGCAAGATTTTTCAGGACATTGTTCCCGCTTAGTGTGTTAGAACAAACACGCTTCGCTTACTGATATGAATTATTTGCACAACCCGTTTTGACGTTCACGATAATACATATAAAGAGTGTGTTTGTCTAAGTTAATTGAGCATAAATTTCTCCATTAAATATGTGGAATTATAAAGTGTTTACATTATAATGGAAGTGTTGTGTACGGTGTTTTGGTTGATCTGCTCCCCATTTTCTATACATTTGTTTTGAAAATATGGCCCGAAATAATTTTCTGATGACTATTGCAGCTTTTAAAAGTTATAATAAGATTTTAACCATACTAAAATCTAATATAATAACACCTGAAATTATTAATAGGTCTCTACTACTTGTAGAAAAGTCAGTGTTTATATTCTGAAAAGAAAAAAAAACTTGTGTGCAACGACACAGGCATGGAGTTAGCTGGAGAAACCCAGCAAGTCATAACTCTGTTATATCAAACTGTTCGATTGTCAGTTCTGTCAGTAAATTGGCAGTAGCCTACATATCGCCCATACGTGTTATCAAGAGATAGGTAATTTATTTGTTTTGATGACATAACCACCATGTCAGAAATTTTTTAAATTTTTGGTTCGCTGCAGTCATTATTACCCCGTTTTCATTGGTTAAAATAGCATAATGTTAAAGCAGCAATTTAAAAAAAAATCTGATATAAAGCAATTTTGAAATTTAGTCTCTGTACTATTTTGTGTAACCAAAGCTAAACCATGTGTAGGCAGATGTTTTATTTTTCTCAGAAACATATTCAACATAACCTAATTCTTAATCTCACATATCGTAAGCCATGCCCTTTTATTTTAAAATAACTGTAACAGACGAATTTGACAATCTTATAACAACAGGGCTGTGCCTGAAACATTGTAATATTTAATAAATTGAATAGACTTAAAAAATTAAATCATGTACAATTATTACATAACAGGCCACATACCTGCAGTTCATTTCTGTGAGGCCCAGAAACATGGGCATGGTAAGGGTGGCAATGCCCCATCTGTGCCCCACACAGGACACTAAACAATTATGCAGTGTTCTTGTCGTGCTACATGTAACTATGGCACCTTAGCAGCGGACCTGTCATTTTATCGTTGTATGGTTTTTCAGGGCCATATCGTTTTTTTAGGTATGTGATTAATACATTTTAAGATATGGCTGACTGAAAAACAATTTTAGCTATATTGGATAGTTTTCAAATGTTATTTACTCAAGTGTTTAATGTTTTAAAATTACCTACCCACCATCATTTGAAATATATGTTATTTTAGTAAATAGGCAGTGCACTGTAAACCATTTAATAGTTTCGTTAGTACATGTATAAATCAAATACACTGCAATTCAGCTCAAGCATAGTGTAGGTGTAATGAAAGTGAAGGGGAAAAAACCAATAGTGGACAATTTAACCAGCATTGTATACTAACGTGTAGTTTAAAATATCTCATCTGTTTTATGCCTCTTTTTTGTGCTGTTTAGTTATGTTGGTCAGGAGCAGAACAATAACTACTTGGGGTAGGGTAGTGGGCATACCTATTCGCAACCTTAAAAATTTCGTTAAATATCAAGACTGCCCACACATTTACTATACATTTTAAGGCGCCATAGAACAATAATGCAAAGTTGTAAGCAGTGTAGTCAGAGTAACCCTGTAACCGCTATACTAAATATTTTAACAATATTGTATACAAAACACAAACTCAGTTCTCAGCTGTAAGTACATACGTCGAAAAAGTTAGTATCAGGTTATAGACCGTACCCCAAATCGGCATAAAATCAACTATGTATCTGACTCATAATCCCTTTCCCAAATCTTCATTTTCCTTTTGTCACTAGTTCACTTTGCACAGGTAAAAAACAACAAATTAAAGGACCTTTTTTTTACCCATTAATTTACGCAGGGATGATATTATTTTGCCATAAAGACTATGTTAGCAAGTATCTTCTGTGAAATTTCTTGAAGCATATGTTGTGATATTTAAATTATGTCAATTTAGTATTTTTATGAGTAATGCATTTTTAAAAGAGAATCTTTACTTGTACAGAAAATATTCTACTGGCACATCTGCAATGCCAGAGTTAACTGTTATAAAGCAATGTCGCAAACAGTCACCCTGATTTCGGTTTTCCATGGTTTTCCGAACTCACTCCAGGCGAATGCTGGGATGGGTCCCTAACAAAGGCCATGGCCGATTCATTCCCATTCCTTCCCCAATCTCTCTTCCGTTTGCATCTTGCACCGTCTCTAATGACCTCGCTGTCGACGAGACGTTAAGCCCAACTACCTCCCTTTTATAAGTGCAAAGCTCACTATACCATCTCAATTTAACTTCATTGCATATGGGTATTGGCGACAAAGGGTTTAATGATCAAGTAATCTTAGGATACTTCATAGATTGTACACAAGGTAAGTAACAAATGAATTTTTTTAAATTATGGGCAATAGATAAGTTCACACTTAAAAACTGCAATTCTTCTAGTAAATTTCAATTGAAATACAAACGAAAATTTAAATACTTTTATTGCATACTGGTAAACCTGATGACAAAATAAACAATATATATTCCATGTTGAGCCCAAAGGTAACATCCCTATTAGCCCCGTCATGCCCATCTTATCAACCTGCAGGTTCAAGCGAGGAGTTTGTCCCTGCTATTCTAACAACTGTAGTGTCCAAAACATCTGGATTTGACATACAGGTGCATTACAGGTCTAAACAGTTTCAATCTGAGCACTACATTATTTACAGTCTTACTAATTATGTTGCAGTGCTTGTTTATATATCTCCAGAACAATATTATGTTGTTCTGTAAGTATATGTATGCGTACATATATATCTGCATGTGTGTGTACACACGGGTATTTTTAAGAGTGTATTTAAACTGCGTACATTTCATTTTATGCACATTAACAGCTGTTAAATCTGGCATGGGTGTTTTTCTATGAAAACCATTTTATTCCTGACGAGGTCGCCCTCGATGTTTGCATGTGGGAGTCATGACGGGTGTTGCCATTGGCTGGTTGGTTTTCTCAGGATTCTGCAGTTTTCCATACCATTACATTTCATTGCTGCTCCATATACACGTCACTTCATCCCCATCAATACTGAAATTCTCATCTGTTCGGCGACTCTCAAACATATCACTAATTAAGGCCAAATAATAACACGAAAACTGTTAAAATAATATGTCTATAAATTTTTTTCTAATATGATGTGGTCTAAATGAATAAAAACGGCAAGTCTCACATTAAATTAAATTAATATCTCGTCTCATATTAAATGAAATATACATCTCTCAAATTATTTTTGGTCTGTTCAGAGGACAGAAAATACCAGGGTGACTGCATTACCTTTGGAGCTGAAAATTTTTTTTTTCCAAATTTTCTTGCAGCTAAACACCATAATTAGAATGATGAATTATTTGTAATTCTAATTTCATTTTCATTAATACAATATGTATGGCAAAAGGACTGCCATAGCACTGGTAGCTACTGCTGGAAACCACAAATGCAGGTTGAACTGAATAAACTGCTGCTAGCGACAATGGTTTTTCTTAGAGGGGTGTTAGTTTGTCAGGTATCTGCGGGGTAGTTCTCAGATATTTAAACTGAGTATTTTTTTTATTTATCCAGAGGAGAATTAACAATAAAGAAGTTTTGTCACAAGTGTGTCTGTGAACCACGCAGGCAGTGGTTAGTACACGTGCACTAGTTATCGACATCATTGCGGCGAATGCATCTTTCACCCATTGTAGTTCAACGGTATATCCTAATCTAATTAAACTACCCAAAGTAACCTAAAAAGCTGGTGAATAAGTTTTCATACATTTTAACCAAACCATGATAATAGAGTGGTTGCTTTATTATTTTTGAAAGTTTATTTATAGATATGATATTCCATAGTAATTAACAGTTACAGTTGCGAGCACTCTCACGTTCACAAGAAGCGTAGACTCTCCTAAACAATTTGTATCGTTTTAATATCCATCTACTTATAAAAATGAAGAAAGCTTACATTATTTCGATGCGCGGGCAGATGCATTTATTTTACGATGGCAACTTACTTGAACCACACAAATGGAGAGGTGGTAAAATACTTATTAAACCTATCTGAATACCTTAAGATTTATAATTATATATTATCTGTGATTACTGCCGGTTCTCTCATCTTCCTGTAATCTGATACAGAGGACTTTTTAGTTCGTTTCTTTTTTTAAACTTACATGTAAATATTTATAACCTGCAAGGGACAACGACTACTGAAAGACGGGAGAAAATAAATTGGTGCGAAGCCGTGCTGGACCTATGTGGGAAAACCAGTTATAATTATTCACGAAATTGGTTGCGTAGAGTATATTTCAACACGCAGGGAACTGAACATACTTAAGAAACAGTTGAGTTGCAGCCAAATGCTATCATAACAGTTGCGATACCCCACATCAACAAAAAAAATGGTTTTAAAAGTTTCTAATTTTAATTATCTAGTATTGTGTATTTTTTTTAGATAATTTATGTCATGTTATATTTATCTTATTTAGTGTTTTCCGTGTGGCAACAGTCATCTACTGATCGGAAGATGCGTACAAAATGTGCGTTTTCTTGCCGTGGAGAGAAACCTCTCTTCAGGAAATGAGTTGGTATCCCTGAGATCTGCCACTCCCTTGTTCCAAGAAATGGGCTGTGTATTCTTTTGTGACAATGAGGACCCTGCCTGTCCCACCATGACGTCACGCCAGTGGACAGTCCGCCGACCTGTCAGCTGCTCTCTGGGAGGGTTGAATAGTTATGTACTGTCCTTGAAAGAGATCCGCGTCAAAGATCAGAGTCTATACTTTGCTGCCAATGAATATATTTTTGTTTAAAGTAACCCTTTCATCTGCCAAAATCGTGTTATCAGATGCATATAGACAGTCCAAAAGCACTGATTTGACATATTTTCTGATAGAATTAATGGCTTTTATATATCACTATGGCGACATAATTGTAATGGGAAATTTTAATATTGATTTTCAATGCGAATCGACTGAAAGACATAGCTTGCTCTACGTGATGACGTCATGTAATTTAACTTTATACAGTTTTGTCGGCAAGACATCATGCTTCACATTCAGATAAGTGACTTATCATTCACTTCCAATGGTGAAAATGTTGTTTCTTGTGGACATTTAGCAGTTCCCAGTGCTTCTCATCATAATATTATTTATGTTGATTTTGATCTCCAGCATACTAAAATACTTTGTTATGGTTAATTATAAAAATTATTAGAAATTGAATGAGGAATCCGTATTCTTTGTTGCAGAGTCCTTGCTACGAAACAATATTTATAGAAACTCTAGTACAGACGAAAAAGTCAACAGTCGGAACTGTTTCAAATTGAGTCTAATGGACAAGCATGTACCACCTTTAAATAAACGATTAAAACGACCACCTGCTTCGTGGCTTACTAAATCAATCACAGAATTTATGCGCAAACGTGGTTCCACTATTCGCCTGTTCAAACGTGCACGTAAAAGTAATTCGATGTAAGCTGCGCAGTTATTTAAGACAAAGTTTTCTAGCAGCTGCACACATACTGCTAGGTAGCTAAACTAAATTACACAGAGAATGTATTGTCAGCCTAATCATCACCGAGAGCCTTGTTGTATATTCTTAAATCATTCGGAATTAATAACAGATTAAAAATACCACTCCCATCGTTCCACTTGACGAGCTGAAAGATCATTTTGTTGATACTCCCGTTAAGACTGACAACATAAATTTAGTCTCTGCCTTCGAAAATAATTATTCCCACACCACGGGAAATCACTATACTTAAAACATATTTAAATCTCTCATGCCATGAATGACTATAGACCAATTATCATCCTATCAGCACTATCCAAGACTTTCGAAAATATTGTACACTGTCAATATATAAATTATAATTTTGCATGTTTATCTCCATATCAGTCTGGTTTCCGAGCTAAGCACAGCTTCGCTACGACATTGACACAGTCTGTTACAACTAACGAAAGGAAAAGAAATGGATGAAAGGAAATTAACAGTTTTTACAATGCTCGATTTAAGTAAAGCTTTCAAAATTGTAGATTATAACATGCTATTGAACAAAATGTCGTCTCTATTCATTCTTTCCCTTGGTGCAGTGCAATGGTTTCACTCATACTTAACTGACCGCAGGCGGTGCTTCAAAGTAGATGTGTGTCGTGTGCTTGATTCACAGTCTTGAATGTCCGGCAACTGATGACTTCATCCAAAGGCTGAGGCTTCTCATAGGTACACTCCAGCCAAACATTGTAGTCTATGGGACCTTCTTCAAATTCTTCTATTAATTGATTTATTATCCTTTGATTAATATGGTCCAGGTATGTACATGTCTTTCGTACCTACAAAATTATTTCCAACCACATAATCATTTAAAGTGCTCTTAAATGCTGATTGTTTCATGTAGAAAACATTCGATATGGTTTCATCAACAGCTTAGCTGCTGAAGACGTGGTTAGTCATCTTCAGCTTCGTCGAAGATGAAGCTATGGTCGACCTTAGCATCAATAACGAAGTATGCTCTTATAATTTGTTCTGTGATTTTAAAATTTAAAAACAATCTGAATTTTTCTAAATATTGTTTTTTTCTGCGATTAAAAAAATTCTAGAAATTATGAATATTTCGTAGTTGGGGTTTTCTCAAAGTGCTCCCATACTGGAGAGGAATGCTTGCCTTTGACAACGACGATTGTGGTGTCACGATCTACATAATTGCCGACATTCATGAGTAGCTCTAGCGCCAGACAACACAAGGCTAGTAACTGTCCATTTGCCAACAGCTATAAGACCTATGCAATAAGTAACACATGCAATGTGTTAATTATTGTGTTTAGTATGCGAATCGTAGTGCCTTGACTGTACACATCAGGAAATGTAGTATAATATTCAAGTATAACATCAAGGTCTTGAGACTCGATGAGGGTGATTGAGGTGAATATGAAGCAGCGCCAGAATGTAAGGGCGGGAAAACGGGATATCCCCAAGAAAACCCACCGACCAGAGATATTGTCTGGCACGATTCCCACATGCGAAAATCCGGGAGCGACCCCGCCGGGACTTGAACCTGGTTCGCCTAGGTGGGACGCGAGTTGTCCAGCCACTGCTCTATTTATTTTATATAGAATTATTTGTATATATATTTATATATGGGAAAATTAAACTAAATCTCTATATTTATGTAAACATATGCCTACAAGCATATATAAATAACATATGGCTATGTAAGTATCTAGGTGCTTTCTTCCGGGGTAAACAAGTATTTGTGTTTTCTCAGAGTGCTCTCATACCATGAAACTGAATTACGAATATTAAGGCCTGCATCTGACCTCGACGGCTATGGAGCCATGTCGTGTATCATCACTAACTAAAGTCCTACATGAACTGATGAGTCCCACACCAGAGGTAAAATTTACAAGTCCTGGCATGGAGTAGAATGGTTAGGTTAAAAATAATATTCCGAGTCCTACACAGTATGAAAATATGTTCTAAGTCTTACGCAAGGCGGAATAGAAGTGACCAAATACGAAAATTTCTCAAAGTCTTACACGAGGGTAGAACAAAGATAACTAAATTCATTTCCATAAAACCATCACCACCACCTTTGCCAAATGACACCAAAATAATTTCTTTAATATTTTTTGGAATTTTATAAAAGTTTTTAGATCTTTTTGGGATTTTAAGTTTAAATGTCACCAGATGAAGGTCAAAGGCCAAGGTCACCTGCATTTTTGGGTCTTTGTAGGGTTAAGGTAGTTTAGGATTTTGGGGCTACAGTACATTAAATTATATTAGTTTGACAGATGGTAAAAATGTCTGTGTTGCAGGGTTGGCCTGAACTGTAAAATTTGCTTCGATTGCTTGGGTTAACATATATGGTATTTTGGGTGATATTTTTTTCCAGTATATCTGTCTTGCGATTGTTGGTGTTTGTCAAATTGTGTGGAATGTGTGTGTATGTGTGTGTGTGTGTGCCGGCGAGTCCTGTAATGCTAAGTCATGCTTGAGTTTAAAGTGTATGGTATGGGTTGGCCAGTGGAATTTTACTGGTGTCAGTCGGCATTGTAGGTGGTATGAGAAGAAGTTGATTGTGTTACTGGTATGGGCTGTATGTTTGCTTTGTATGGTCTTATTGGACGAATGGTTGATGTATGCTAGATTTATAGTGGGTGATATGGAAGGTAGGTATAAGCGGTGTTGGTAGGTAGAACAAGTAGAATGGGTGTTAGGTTATGGACTGGCCTTAACTGTATAGTTGCTTGGTACACTTGAGTTATGATGAATATTCTGCTTGGGGTATTGGGTGGTGCAGTTAATTAATAGGACTGAATTGTTCTTTGGTTATAGCAGTTGGTATACCAGTTGGCCTGGTATACCAACTGGATGGATGTTTGGTTGGTATGATGATTGGTATATATTTTGGCTGGTGTCGACCAGTAGAGCAAAAAGTAGAGGCAATAAGTACATTTTTCGTAAGTCAGTGTGGACTACATGGTTGAGGTAACTTGAGTTATAGTAAGAGGTATGAACGATTAGTATATTTCGTCTGGTGTTGGTTGGTAGAGAAGATGGCATGCATGAGTTACAGTGGATGGTATGGCTTGTTTATATGTGTAACAGGTGAAGTTAGATGGGCTGAAATGGTAGTCAATATAGCTGACTGTTATGATTAATCAGTGTGTCAGGTAGGGTGGTTGATATGGCCTGTATTTTTAATAGCATGATTGAGGTATGCTTGGGTTAGAGTGAATGACATGGTTTAGGCTGATTATTTTTTGGATGGTATGGTTATCTGCTGTGGTGTTTACTTGATATATTATTATGGTATACTGGAGGGCTGTCACCTTATATGTTATGGTTGGTCTCTGATGACAATGATGACGTGACAGAAGTACTGGAGTTATGATTTTTGGTGTATTTTTTCCAAAATTTTTTTTTTTTTTTTTCGTTGTGTAGTATTGGAAGGTGGGTAGGTAAGGGTAGGGGTTTTTAGGGTGCTGGGATGAGTGTGCTGTTAACGTGAAAGATTCTTAGAATTTTTAGGGTTTGAAAAAGTTTTTCTGATTTTTTTTTTGTATTTATGAGAATTTATGGGAAATAAATTAATATATGTATTTTTTTAAAGAATTTTTCTTTTAATTTTTTTAATTATTTTTAAATAATAAATTTTAAAGAAACTTGTAGGGAAAATGGGGAATTTTTAGGGTAAAGACACGATTACAAGATGAAAATGACCAATTTTTAGAGAAAAAAGGGCAATATTTCAGTAGTTTTGGTTGGTGGTAGGAGGGAGTTTATTTTGATGGAATAGTTTTATCTCTGAGTGTGGCGTGACTGTATGGAATGTTAAACAGGAGGGCAGGAGGTATGATGGCAGGTGTGCTGGTTAGTATAGAAGGTTAAAATGTATGACTTGAATAATTTTGTTGGTCAAACTGATGATAATATGAATTGTATGTAGACTAAACATTAGTACAGGTGCTTTTAGAATGTTTATACTGTATGACCTCTCTGCATGGTTATTATAGGCAGCTTGTTTTGGTTATATGTTTTTTTAAGTTCTGACTAGTATGTTTTTGGTTGGTATGATCTCTTGGAATGGCTGAAATGGATGGTGAAACATGATGGTATTGTCTGCCGGCATGGGCTGCCTGTATGATTTTGTTTTTATAGTTAGTACATCTTAATGGTATAACCTATCGGCATGACTTGGTTGTACAGTTAGTTTCTTGTATGGTTGGTATAGTCATTATGTTGATTGGAATGGCCTGATCCATGTTCGGTTGTTTTCGCAGTACGACAAAAGTGAAGCTTCGTTGGTGTGGGGAGAATGGTTTAATTGGGTGATTAGTTACTGAGAGCGAATTGGTTGATGGGATGGTTTGTTATGAGAGGGGCAAAATGCTTAGCTGGTGTGGTTGGTTAGTATGATTAAATGGTATGATACGATATCTTAGAATTAATACTGTACGGATGTAATAGATGGTTAAATTAATAGTACTGATCATTCAATAGCATGGTTGGAGCTTATGATTGTATTATTTGATTGGCTAGGCTGATGATATAGCGTGTTTATATGTGTAACTGGTGAAGTTAGATGGGATGAAATGGTAGTCAATATAGTTAACTGTTATGATAGATTAGTATGCCTGGTGTGTGGGGGTTGGTATGGTATGTTGCGTTAATAGCATGACTGAGGTATGCTTGGCTCAGAGCGAATGATATTGTTTAGATTATATGTTTTGGTTGGCATGGCTATCTGCTGTGGTGGGGTGTAGTGTGTTGGTATGCTAGGATGTATGACTTTCGACATTGCAAGGCCGAGGCAACCTAATGTCAAGGTAAAAATTATTATATATCTATTTAATTACTCAGGTGGTTAGGTATTCAGGAGGTATGTTATCTGGTAGGTTTCATAAGAGAAGTTATTAGTATAGATCACTGCCATAATTAACTGGTTTGTGTGTTGATAGAGTGATTTATAATAATGTCTGGTAAGCTGGAGTGTTGTAACCTACTATATTTTGGTTGGTGGGGTTAATGGATGCCATAGGGGAGGTATGATATTAGTAGTAGTCATGTTGCATATACAATGTGATCTTGGCATGACTGAAGTATGCTGGTGTTATGGTTGGTATAGTACCCAGTACTCCTGGTCAGCAGGGGTAACTGATATTTTGTTGTTTCGTATGTCTGAGGCGTGGTGGTCTGTATTTTTGTTGGTATGGATGTTTGATAGAGTGATTTATATTAATGTCTAGTATGATATTTGGCTAGTGTCCGATGGTATTGCAAACATGTTGGACTTGTGATTTTTTGTAAGTTCAGTGTAGGGCTGAGGTATGCTAGAATTATAGTATACAGTGCGTATATTTCGTGTTATGGCAGTTGGTAGAGCAGATGGTATGAGTGGAATGGTTGAATTGAGTTTTCTTTGGTTATAGGTAATGACATGTTGTTTGGTCTGGTATGATTTGAGTTATAAAGGTTGGTATCCCACGCGCATGGCCATCTGACACCGTCCAGGTGCGGAAACGACTTGTAAGCACTTAAGCTACCAGTCACCGAGGGGGAGCAGAATTGCTCTGTGCTGACTAAGGCTATCTTATATCGCCCGGGTGCGAAAACGGCAGGGAAGCATGTACAGACTGCACTTATCGTGCAAGTACAGACTTGCTCTTGGCATTTGCATGGTCAGCTGGGGGGGGGGGGGGCATGGTGAATTTAAATATAGCAATTATTTGTTTAAGATTTCTTAGTAATATGTGTATCTGCTTCTCTGAAACACTTATTAACTCAGTTTAAATAAAAATTAATGCGAGAGTATGTCGTAGGAGGGCTATAATACTTGTTCTAAAATTGGCCAACAATAGCTGCTTACTAATCATTGTAGACAGTGAATAAGTTCTTTGTTATATGAAAATATATTTCGTCGTAGTACTCTCTTTGCTCAATTGGAACTCATAATCAAACTTAAAGCACACAACTGTCAGACCGGCCACTTACAAGACTAATTATTTGACCCTTGACCCCTAAGTGACCCCTTGTAACCCCTAAATGACCCTTAATGACCCCTTATGGCCCCTAAATGACACCTAAGTGGCATCTAATGACTCCTTAAATATCCTAAATGACTCGCTCCATAGCTCCACAGTTACACCTTTAAATAGTATATTTTTTTTAAAATATAACAAATTCTTATAATGAAAAAACATTACTCCAAGTTCTTACATACATGACTATAGAGTATGGTGGTTAAGTTAGTAGGTGGAGTTAGGTTAGGTAAACATGTCTTTCAAAGTCCTGACGGGTAGAATGTGTGTGACTAAGTTAAAAATATTCCGTGTTTTACACAATATGAAAATACTCTAGTTCTACACAAATGTGTGGAGTGCATGCAGCAAAAGTTGAGTGAGTAAATTGAATTTTTACTTTGACTGGTGGTTAGGTTAAGTGGATGTCGAGAGAAAAATAAATATTCAGATTTCTTACGAGATGGACCTAAGGTTATCTTCGGTATGGTGACGTTTCTGTAGGTTAGGTGAAATTAGGTTAGGTGATGTTTGATAAGGAGAAGTTAGGTTAGGTGAGGTTAGGGGTATGCCAATATGTATGTGTGTGGGAAAAATCTACAAGTCCTAGCATAGGAGTACGAAATATTACATGTTCAACATAGAGGTCCCTACATGTAAATACTTAAGTCTGGGATAGCAAAAAAAAAATATTATTTATGAAAGTTTATATGTATATATATACTTAAAAATGTCAAACATAAAAATAAGATGGATATTGTGCTTGGTGTATTGTTTGGTATGGTGTCGGTCAGTAGAGCAGAGGGCATGCATTAATTGCAGTGGGTGGAACATTGAATATTAAGGTGCCTGTTTGCGAGTATGTAAGAAGCTGGGTTCCAGAGAGGAAGCTTAGCTTGACAGTGGCAGTCGTGAAAGACACATCGTCTCAGCTCGTGTAAGCAACTGGAATATTGTATGGAGCCGAATGTTGCTGGTTCAGCAACGCCTGAGGTTAGCGCAGTGCTATCGACTTCATCGGGCATGGCATCGGCTGCACCATCGACTTATTCATATGGATCACCTACAGCAGTGCGGTTATCGACGACTTCGTCAAATATTCGTTGTTGATACTCTGACAATATATTTGCCTACAGCCGAAGTGCGAGGAAGCATGAAAAAACTACTTGTGTTAAAGGACCTTCCTGTGCTATGCAATAATGTGGCAAGTGCAAACATCTGTTCAAACATGGTGATAAGCTGAAGAGACAAAAGAATAACTGTAAACGTAGAGTTTCAGCAGCTAAGAAGAAACAACCTGTACTAGCTGTTGGTGAAACCATAGCGAACAGTTTCTACCTGAAACAATCTGCATTCAAAGACACTTTAAAGGTTTATGTGATTGGAAATAACTTTGTAGGTACAAAATACCTATGTACATACCTGGGCCATCTTAAGAAAAGGATAATGAATCAATTAACAGAAGAAGTTGAAAAAGTTCCCAAACTCTACAATGTTTGGCTGGAGTGTACCTACGAAAAGTCTAACCAATTGGATGAAGCCACCCGTCGCGCCATTCAAGACTGTGAATCAAGCATTTTTCAATGTTTATAGTATCCCAGAGGCGCTAAAGGCCTTGAAAGAAAAATTTTGCAGTAAAGAAGAAGAATATATGGGCAAGGGTTTTGGTTTGACGCTTGCTAGTGTAGACTGCCATGAGCTGCGAATAACTAGACTATATTAATTATGTAAAAAGTGAACATGCTGGTGTTAAGATACTATGTAAATAGCCTGGAAAAATTTAAAAATTCTGTTTGCAGTATCAGGCAGGATACAACATCAGCGAGAAATTAAAGACTATATATATATAGACACACACACATAAATATAATATTATGGTGCTTGGTTTATTCACATATGCATTGAATCAAAACCTAAGTATGATAGTTATGGCTACGAAAAATAGCCAAGAGAACTTTTCTGCTGTACTCTACATAAAATTTCAGTGTATCTTAAAAAAATTAAATAAATATTACAATTGAATAATAAAAACAGTTTTTTATTATCTTATTTTAATCCTGTATTTTAACCAGTCTGTTAGACCTTACGAAAAGCAAAATATTATTTTAAGCTGTTACTATTATGATTTTATAAAGGGCCTTAACATACATTCCTGGAAATAGAAACGGTGCTTCCATAATTCAATTTACCAAGCCTGGTCTTAATAGATCGCAAATTGTATTTGCCCAACTACATGCCTGTACATTTTTTTATGCTTACAGCTCGACTTGCTACATGATCATTTTAAAAATAACATATAAGAAAATAATTATATGTGAGCTTAAACTGTTCTAACATATACTATTATTACGACATATATGTGCAAATTACATTTTCAAAAAAGAAAAATTCAAAAATATTCCTGTAATTATACAAGGGAATGTAGCTTCTACATTTGAAACTTATATAACAGTTTTAAGCACTTGACTTGGTATGAGATTGGTGGTTTAGTAATTAGCATATTAGTAATATTTCTAATCTAAATATTCTGTGTTCGATTCCCCATTAAAGCACTAGGATTTATATTTTTAAAAATTTTACCAGTTATCATGGGAAAGTGTGAAATGTACAAAGTTTAAGATCTATGAATGGAATTTACATTTCAAAATAAATTTTTGGTACATTTTAATGCATTTTCAAGGGTTAATTATTTGGCATTATTAAAATGATGAATAAAATAAATTTAAAAAATTCGACTTATTTATTAATGTATCGATTCGTAGATGTCTGATTGGCAGGACCGGTTAGCCCAGTGCCTCGCGATCATTTAAGTTCGCAAGCCTTTGTCTCATGGTCATTTATACTCTGACCCTTCCCCGTGCGACATCTGTTGCTGACGTCACTGCTCGTGGATGCTGATGACCTCACTCATGGCGGGTCGCAGCACCCACGTCTGTCTCTGCCGGACCTGTCGGCATGGTGATGTACATTTGGTTACAAGGCTAAGCCACAAATGTAAAAACGAATCTGATAAAGTAAAGTATTGAGACAAAATATTGTTTTTCAAAATATAAAGTATTGAAAATCGAATATGTTTTACAAAGTCCGGCCTGGAATGTACCTTACAATAATTTTTTTATATACCTTCTCGTATATGGACAATTATAGATTAAATTCGTAAATAAATATATGCACTGGCATTTCGTGCGCTCTAGCAGGCGATGAAGGAACTATGTAGATGGCGAAATAAGCAAATGTGACTAATCGAAGATGTGTGAGTAATTGGGTCGGACGAATGAGAGAGACAAGAGAAAAAAAGGAAAAAAATAAAATGGAGGACTGCGAGAAAACCCTCGGAGAGGAAAAGAGAAATGTTAGAGAGAAAGGAAAAATACAAGAAAAAGATCGAGATATAGAGATGGAATGACAGAAAGAGAGAGAAACTAAAGAGAGGGAGCAAAGGATGGAATGAGAGAAAGATATTGAATGAGGGAGGCACGGGTGAGAAACGAAAGAGAGGGAGAAAGAGATGGAATAAGAGAAAGAAATTTAATGAGGGAGCCAAGAGAGAAGGAGATAGAATGAGAGAATAAAATAGAAATGAATTAATGATAGAGAGAAAGAGAGAAAGAGATAGTGAGAGCACAGAATGATAGAGCATGAAAATACGAAACAGAATGGTGGTATGACATCACGATTGTGTGCACCTTGAAAAGAGATGTTTTGTGATATATAACACTTGATACTTATGACTTTAAATTTTTTATTTAAAAAATACATTTTAATTAAAAAATTAGATATTCAAAATTATTTAATTTTATCGATGTAGACTAGAAGTATGAAGCGCGTCCCCAACATCTTAAAATTGGATCTTTTTGCCTTTCGGAGTCTCGCTACTACACATCACCTCATTATACCCATTTATAAGTATACATTTTTCTCCCAGTCGTTTACGATGTTTTTAGGGCATGATCTACCCAGTAATATAAAAGTTTTTCTAAACATGAACAGTTTCAAGTGT
Source organism: Dryococelus australis (assembly GCA_029891345.1). NCBI lineage: Eukaryota > Metazoa > Arthropoda > Insecta > Phasmatodea > Phasmatidae > Dryococelus > Dryococelus australis. The sequence goes on along the minus strand of CM056998.1, from coordinate 134,910,873 downwards.
CATTTAAACACTCATTTGGCACAAACAAAATTGACTTGAATAAATATATGTAAATTACCTTGTCTTGTACAATTCGAATATTTCTATTTTGTGAAGAAAAAATCTTCGTGTCTGTTTACCAATTAAAAATTGTTTTCTTCGAATTTATTTTTTTTTTTTTTATACTTATTTGTTCTACAATGGTTTCTCAAATTTTAATCTCCAACATCATAGTCTTAGTCATGAAAACATTTTAATCTATTCAAAGAAGGAGTTTAACACATTCTTAAATGGCAATCTGTTTCAATTTATGTGTTTATTTTTATGTGCCATTATTTCATGAAAGATAACTTAAGATTTGCTTAGTTTTTTGGTAATTTTTTTTGCATAAAAGTTTACTTCGTTTTGTTATTTAGATAACATTATTGGGAACGTAGTCTTAAGTAATAATTAAATAATGCATTTGTGTAATATTTTCCGTGAACGTTGTTAAGTGTAAGAGGAGGTTAAATCCTTAACTTCGCGAGAAATAAATCCTGTAAATATAAATAAAAAATTGGTAATATGAATAAATCTATATATGATCGTAAGCGCTACATTTATCTAGAAAAGAACATTCCAAGATTTTCATAGAGCTATCAGAGAAATTTCTAACTAATTTTCAATATTTATGTCGTATATGTAATGTTTTTACGTAGAAAATGATTCTAAATTTCATAACGTTAAAGCTGTATTCAGTGTAGTGAAATTAATAAAAAAAATTTCTAGTAATACGTCGGGATTGGACACGAAGTCAGTTTCCCATCTTCCTATTCATCTTCATATTTTTGTAGTGCTACCGCCTTTCGCAGGCTACTTGTGTTCGCTTTTCACATTTTAATGTGTCGGTATAATATTTTCAAGCCACATCAAAGCGAGGAAAACCTCGGTAATACAAAAGGACAACAGAAAAATATTTCTGAATAATGATCTGTTTAGGTTTTATTCTGTACGATATTACTTAAAATGTGAGTTAATGAACATAATTTTGTTAACAGCACACTTGTACTTCTGCGTTTCTATTTAGTTGAATTCTTGTTCTTGGCTGCCCGTGGTTGGAAACCTACTTTAAATTTTTAGCTTTGTACACTAGTCTCAAAATTATCGGGCTCACAAATGCCTCACAAAAAGACTTATAAACTTTGTTCTCGAATTCAAGCATGGTTTGCGCGATATTTAACAAACAATCCCCTATTATTCGTGAGGATATTGCGTGTCCGTGAACAGAGTGTTTCACTAATACCACCGAGCCCTTGAATAAGTCACAGTTCAAATAGCGTGAAATTGTGTACTCAATTAGGAAGAGTATTACTTTTTGATAAACTATTTCAATGATGCTGCCATGTAGTCGAAAGAGCTCAGTAGTAGGTACTTTTTTTGCCACTTAGGCTTTTTAAAATAACAGGTTTTATTCATATTATTCATATTCTCAACGCATGCTACAGGCAATTATTTACATATTTCCATGAAATATTATTTAAAAATTGCATTAATAGTAGACGGCAAAACAGATTGTATGCTGAGAGAATAAACTGTTTTAACACAAACTTGCACGTTTATTTGTCATACGTATCTGCGTATGCTTGTAACACAATTTATAGGTAAACACGAGAAGTATATCCCTTTATTTAACGTATAGTAGCAATGCAAACCGAATGTGCTTTGGGAAGATGCAAAGGTTTCTTGCTTTTAGTCATTTTCATACAAAAACAATCTCAAGGAAAATTCTTTCACTCACGTCCACATCCGCAGTTTACACTATTTTCAAGGGCCAATTAGAAGAATTGTGTACTGTGTCTCGGTGAATTCTTATATTTAATAAAGTGTATTCTTTTCATTATAATAAACCTCCCACGCAGCCACTAATAATTTACCTAATATGCCAGCTTATTTTAACATGTAAATAGCTAAAAAGTTTATATGTAAATATTTACTGAAATTGATTCAACAGCTACAAGGCATTTGATAAAGCTTCGTTTCGTTTATTACATTAAGTTATACCACTGTGCTACAATCATGTGAAAGTCAGTTGACGCCATTACTTACTGTTTATATGAAACAGTCCAACAGCACTTTTTAACATGAGTCACTATAAGTATTTTGGTATGTGTAACTCATTTTGATTTAAAAAACAACGAAAATACTTGATAATTAAAGTAGGACATTCTTTGAGTAGGCTGCACCTAGATTCTGTAGTATTTGTTCCGTTTATTGTATGTTATGTGAGATGAAATTGCTGAAATTTTCTCCCCCTGCCTTTTTTTCGACTTGCAGTAATCCAAGTAATTCAGGTATTACTGATTTTTAAATTATATTTGTAAATGTGTTTTGGTGATATATTATGATTGTCTAGGTATTACGTTGTTTGTATTCTGGTCAGACTAGGTTCGTGTCGATGTAAAAATTCAAATTTTTAAAGCGAAACGTATCTACTAAGGAAGGCATAAGCTACAATAGTTTTTTTATTAGCCATAGAAAATATGTGAATGGATTTCCCCAAATCTCGCGCGATTTCTTTCGCCAAGATGTTTCTTCATTCAATTTTTGATTATGTTCAAATAATCCCGTAAATACGCTACAGCATAACTTGTCACCGCTAAAACAAATTAAAAACAATAATAAAGCGATGATAACACAATATCGCGAAATGTTACTTCGTCACAATGTAATTAGCGCAGATTAACGCGTGTTACATCGTCACGTATCTGTTACACACAAAAGCAACACCATACAAGATTTTCGTTACCCGAATGTATTTTTTACGTTACGTGAATATAATTCAACTGTCACTTTGAAACATGTAAAACAACGCATTGCCGGTTTACGTGAACGACTTTCCTTCCTAAGAAATGTTTACAGCTAACCAAATTGGTTTATTTCAATGTGTATGGTATCTGCTGTAGTAAAATTTTCGAAGATACTATAGATCGTATACTTTTGTAGTCTTGTTATCAACAAGCGTGCTTTTTACACAGTAACCATATGTACTTGGAGATTCATGTGTTACAATATATGAGTGTAAATTAAACAAATAAACATCCTTGAAGTAACAATGTGGATTTGAACAAATACAACAATTTTAATTTTCATACTTTAAAAGGTGAGTACCTACCACACGTATTTCCTCTATATACATTTTGTTAATAACACATAAGTTCCATTTCCTGATTTACCAGAGAATATTAACCTCTTCCATGATTACTGTTTTTTTTAAATAATAATTTATGATAATTTACATTATGTTAATTAAGGGTGTGGATAAACTGAGTAGCTGGAAAATGAGGGTTCTGGGGCAACTTGCTCCTGGCTGGGGACACGAAGAGACACGCCGAAATCCTGGATTTCCCCGATTTTCCGCAAGAAACTGTGTTTTTTGCACAGAAAACGGTCAAAATCGCCAGAAATGACAAGAAAGGGAAAATTTCGCGAAATAACCATGTTTGTCGCACACCTAGACTTCGTGCTCTTACATTCCACCCATGACCCCATAGTGTGGTGTTTGACTCAAAGAAGATGAGAATGTGGCTGGATCAGAACTTCCTGCTCTGTCAATCTGGTCCATAATCTTGTAAGTACCACTGTAACAAAATGGCGGCCTAGCAAGATGTCGGCCAATGCACTGCCTAGCAAAATAGCTGTCAATGCACTGCCTAGCAAAATGGTGGAAAATGCAGTACTTCCTGCTCTTTCAATCTGGTCCGACATCTTGAAAGTGGCACTGCCTAGCAAAAATGATGGCACTACCTAGCAAAAATATGGCGACCTATGTAAAATGTCCTGCTCTGTCAATCTGGTCCACCATATTGTAATGAATCCTGAGGTATGCAGAATCACCCTGACAGCACTTCCTGCTATGGCATTCCATGCCAAGCACTGCCAAGCAAAATGGCGGTCAATGCATTGCCTAGCCAATTGGCAGAGGGGGCAGATTTACAATTGTGTCCCCAGCCCGAAGTCACCCACCTTTACTGACAAATGTACACCTTGTCCCTAGCCCGAAGCCACCCAGCATTGACCATCAGAATGGCGACTTTGTCACAAGTCTGAAGCCACGCAGCACTGACCTATGGAGGCCATGTCCCCAGCCCAAAGCCACCCAGCCTTTCAAACCGTGAGAGACTCAACTACCAAAATCGTAACATATGTAATAATATGTAACGTATGTAATTTCCGAACTGTTTGTGATATAGTTGTCAAATTCATAACATAGGCATCACACACGATGAGAAGAGTCATAGGGCCAATAGACCCTTTGTCAGATTATAAGTATAGATGGCCAAAATTTCTGAACCATTTAAGACATAGTTGTCAAATTCATAACATTTGCATCACCCATGACTATTCGTAGGGCCAAGTAGACCCTTTGTCAACATATAAGTATAGATGGCCATAATTTCTTAACCATTTAAGACATAGTTGTCAAATTCATAACATTTGCATCAACCATGACGATTCGAAGGGTTGTAGGACCAAGTAGACTTTATGTATATTTATAAGCATAATCAGCTGTAATTTCCAAACCGTTTAGATATAGTTGGCAAATACATAACATAGACATTTCTCACGATGATGATAAATGCTGTAGGGTGAAATATACCCTTTGTCTACATATAAGCATAGTTGGCTGTAATTTCCGAATAATTTATGATATAGTTAAATTCATAACATAGGCATAACCTACAACAACAAGAAGGGTCATAGTTTCAAGTAGACCCTATGTCTACTTCTCCGCATAGTTGGCTGTAATTTATGAACAATTTAAGATATAGTTGTCAAATTCATAACATAGGCAACACTCATGATGATGAGAAAGATCGTCAGGTCAAGTATACCGTATGTTTACATATAAGCATAAATGGCTGTAATTTCCGAAAAATTTATGTTATAGTTGTAAAATTCATCCAGGATGATGAAAATGGTCATAAGGACAAGTATACCGTCAGTATACTTATAAGCATATTTGGATGTAATTCTGGTACTGTTCGACATACAACTATAAAATTCATAACATAGGCATCACTCACAATGAGAAGGGTCACACGGTCAGGTAAACACTATGTTTTCATATAAAGATAGTTGGCTGTAAATACCAAACAATTTGATATGTAGTTGTCAAATTCATAATATAGACATCACCCACGATGTTGAAAAGGGCTGCAGTATAATATGCCCTTTGTAAACTTATAAGCATAATTAACTGTAATTTACAAACCGCTAAAGATACAACTACAAAAATCGTAATATAGATATTTTATAATCATCTTGACAGATATTGCATGCTAGGAGAAGATAGCATGGGCTTACACACACTACAAGAAATGCAGGGGGAGGTGCAGGGATCGTTCCTGCTTCCCTTAAGGTTACCAGTCCGATGCCTTGACAACCACTGCACGAGATGTGTGGGGAGGTGAAATATCGTATTATCGACTTCTTTGAGCGGTATTACTATAATAGCATTGTCATTGTTCTCTTCTCTTCGGATGGAGTGTCTACAGTAGCACCACTGACATCTGTTATGGCTATGGTATCAATGTCACCATCGACTTCTTCGAATTGATCACCTACAGCAGTGATGCAATCGATAACTTCATCGAAATTTCGTTGCTGTTACTGTGGCAGTTCCTTCAGTAAAACTTACCATGCTCGTCGGCATGAGAGAATGATCTGTATGAAAAGTTCTTTTCGTGCGATGAATCATTACGATAATGACCACATGCACTTTATGCAGGATGATAGAATGAATTAACACAGTGAGATCTGCAAGGGTTCGTCTACTGGGAGTCAGCAAAAGATGTCGGCAATACCTCCTGCTATATTAGTGGATACTCTTTCCACAGATATTGCTAAAGATGGAATGAGTGTACTGTAGTCGGTTTGTGTGGAACGTACACTTGCGAGTTGTGCACGTGAATTTGACGAACTTAAAAATAAACATCTGGCATCTCTAAATATTAACGAGCATACAACTCCTACGACAAAGTAAAGTAAACTTGATATTTACGAAGAAGCAAGAAATAAAAACATAATTGAGGATTGTTTTGATGATGGTGAAGAAGATGATGATTCTACACATTTCATCAACGAGTTTCCTTCGAGAAATTGTGTGTTATAATAAGTGCATTAAACCCGAAGACTCCAGCGAGCTTCTAGATAGACTTAGATATTTGCTTGAGCTTCAAAAATGCGAGGAATACTAGAACATAAAACAGATGGTTTCGATTGTAAATGGTGTGGTGAACTGCTTTCTTCTGAAATATAATATTACAACCGAATAAAAATAAAATATTGTATCTTCAGCAGTGTATAGATAAATGACAAACGAAAAAATATATGGCAGCCACCAGCAATGTATAAACAAATGATAAACGAGCTATTATGCGTTCATCTGCAGCGATGTTCTCTATAGACATAACAATACTAAATCTTTTAGTAATATATGACGTTAGGTATAGAGACAATGTTTTTATGAATTAGTGATTTCCGATCTTCTACGATGTGATGGAGATGGTAAGCGATTTACTAGAAGTAATTATCTTGTATGATATAGTCCTGAGAGATTTAATGCTTATATTTTTCATACAAGTGTTTGATAGGACTGTTCTGATAGTATGTGTGATAGGTAGCATTAGATTGAGTAATTTGTTCGTAATGAATGGTTCGATGTATAATATATCTTGTGTTTATGGTATTTTAGTAATGCTGGAAATGCTTGAAGTGTTTGTTTCGTAATTGAAGAGCGAGTGAGCTGCGAACACTACTAGCACCAGATTTGACAAACCGGGTTTGACGTCATTTCATTCGATGAAGCGGTGCCAGATTGGATCTCCATCGTTCGGTTGCGTTTATAAAAGAGTTGCATATATGACATTTTCTCCTGTATATTGCTATATCTACGAAAAGTATAAAAGCTCGTTGTCTTGAGGTAGTTTAGTTCAGTCTGTTTGGGATGTTAGAGTAGACCATGTCGGATATGTACTCTTCAGAAGAAACTTCGCAGCAAAGAATGGATTCGGACCAAAATGTTGCGGTTTTACTCCTGCAACGGGTGAATCATTGTCAGAATTACAGTTCGATCATTGATATAAAAACTTAAATATAGATGCAGTATGCACCAATGTGAAAGCAGTAGTTGTGAAAGGAACCCTAAGTTTATTAAGTATCATTGTGAATGGTGTGGGCATTCATTTACGAGAAAATCTACATTAGCAAAGCATAAGGCAGTGTGTACAGATTATGCTTCAACGGGAATTAAACCTGTATGTCGTTTCCGTTGAACAAACATTTACTGCATATCGTTATATTCATGATCATGAAACGAGAGCAAGTTCCAAGAATCCTAGTGTTAGAAATTATATTGATGCACATTATGTTTACGTTTGTTCAAGAAAGAGAGTATATTAAGGATGCATGAGAATGTTTGCAAAATTTCGTAAACAAGACCAAGTAGTGATTCGATTGAATCGTCACCCCCTAGAATGGAAGAGGATACAAAATCTCATTACCAGTGTAAATCCTGTGAGAAGGAATTTATTTCGCTGTGCAAATTGAAAAGTGACGAAATAAATATTTGTTTGTTAAATATTGTCTGAAAGAAATGTTCTTGCGATAAGTGTCAGTCTTTAGTACTCATATACAATTTGAAAAACATGTGTTAACTTGCAGTGAAGGTGATGAGTTGAAAATCTCGTTTGCTTCTAGAAATCACTGTCGATTTTGTTGGAAGTAATATGTATCATCATATGAGAAGTAATTGTTTAATCATGAGTGTGTTGTACATATATGCATAATGTGTGTACGATTTTATTATTATTTTTTTACCAGGAAGTCAATTTTAGACAAAAATTTGTTAAAATTTAAATGTAATGTATCACAGTAGTTGCAGTTTTTTCTGTATATATCTGTGTGTAATATGTATCTTGTGTATGTATTGTTTAAGGTTTTTAAGTATGTAATAAATATGTGAGTGATGTTACTAATTGATTTTTTTGTAGTGATTAAGGTTTCGTTGGAAAACTGTTAATATATGTATATTAAGGATTTTTTTCTTTAAGATTTGTGAATTTACAGAACGCTAGTGTTGAATACTAAAGTAGTTACAGCCCACCCTGTAGGAATATATTTGCTTGTGCTGGAATAATGTATGGGAGTGTTTTGAGTTTATACCGGGAGTTTCTGAATTTTTGGGGGTATGATAGAAAACAAAGATGGTTTAATATTGTATGATGCAAATTATTTTCACAAGATGGTGGGCTGATGTGATTGCAGAGTACTATTCACCTATAAAAATATATGCGTCTAATTATGTTTGGTAAACGTAAAGACACAATTATGTTAGTCAAGCAATATTTTCCCTATAAAAGGCGGAACACATGTTAATTGTGTTTGTAAAGTAGTCGATTTAATTATTTTTTTTTATTTTGCTATGTAAAAATACAGACAATTATAAAATATTAACTTTTCAACAATTTTATTTTGTTAACATTAAAGCTGTTATTTGAAGGGCTGCAGAGATATGCTTCTTTTATGGCATAAGTGTATATAATGCGAGAAGATTTCTCTACTGAAAGTTATGGGATTGGTAACTTAAATTTTCTCTATAAAATTTTTTTTCTGAAATTTCCTAATACAAATTTTAGTAGGTAGATTGAGCATTCCCCCCTCTCGCCCTTCCATTGCGGGGGAACCTGTTTTCTCTCTATCGTGAAGAGGGTGTGCAGTTTCAATAATCAAATATAAACTACTTATGTATCGTTATAAAGGAAATGGAGTTTTCACATATTTGATTTTAGAATTCGTATGCTTATACAGGTGTATCAGAGTTACCTACCAATGTTAAACACGTCTAGTATGTTAAAAAAAAAAGACAATATTTATCGACGTTACAGAAAACCAAAAGATACATGTCTGCCATTTGTGACAACACACACAACATAATAATTTCTTGAATATTACTCCAGTGAGATGACGTCCATCCAGGTTCACACAATTCGCACAACAATGCTGCTTTGCCGGTATAGCGTTAATTTCCACTGAAATCCTCTGAGTGTATTCAGATCTAGCGGGCGTGTTTGAAAAACGTGACTTTTGAGGAATTCCCACACGACATAATCGCAAACCGACAGATCGGGCGAGTGGGCAGGCCATGGAATGTCTCCAAAGCGCGAAATATTCGATGCTGAAACATTGTTTTTAAAGTGTCCATTGACAGGCGAGCTATGTGCTGTGGCTCCAACTTGATGGAAATAATCGTTTGCAAGGTCGATGTTGAGTTCACATAATGCACGGTGTGCAGGTGACACCGTTCAATGCTTAATGACAATGACATCACTCGCCAGACAGATCAGGCCTTATTACGCCATCCCCACCCTACGGATACACGAGTACTAGGTGAGTCAAAATGGTAGGTGAACGCTGGGATATTGAGTATGTTTCGAGTAGTAACTCCCTCTATATGTCTGTGTTCACGTCACGTCAATTAGTTAAACTATATAGACTTACACCTCAGGGAAAATGAAGCAATTCATCATGCAGAGAATATGTATTTTTTTTTAAAGGTAGTCTGCTGATTGAAGCGCAAACTAAGCCAATACGAGAATAGTGTGTCACTTTGCTAAAGGACGTCTTAGGATAACAGTGAAAATAATTTTGCTCTTAAATACGAGAATATAGTCAATTTGGTTTTCGAAGCATGATGAAAGTAAATGAATTGAGTTTTTATTTTCATTATTTAGTAATATTAAAAAAAAATTCATATGTTCTTTTGAAGAGTTTTTTTTAATTATTGCAAAAATTTGTAAATTAAAATAATAAATAGTTTTTCTCAAACCAAGACATTTGGGAAAACTGTTGAGGGTTCTGTAGATCAACTTTAACGTAGTTAAAATCCAAGATGTTGTAAACGTATGCCAAAATAATTTTACTGTTTCTGCTGTATGCATTTCTTAATCTTCCCTCGCAAATCTTCCGGGGTTTTTCACTATTGCAATGTCACGTAATGTCACGCTAGCTCTATCTTGAAGGTATCACGTTGTCTGAGCGGTTCGCCTGCTCGCCTCCCAGCAAGGCAAACTGGATTCGATTCCCGTCAGGGTCGCTCCCGGATTTTCGAATGTGGGTATCGTGGTAGACGATGCCACTGGTCGGCGGCTTTACCCCACGATCTTCCCTTCATTCCAACGCTGCTCCAAATTACACCCTCATCGGCTCACGATGTTAAAAGACATCCAAAATTCTTCACTCACCCCGACCTTCCGAATGCGAGTAATGTATAGGTTTACAGACGCATGAATAACACGCTAGACGAAAGGACTGCAAGCCAGATTCTTGTGTTCCACGATAAGACAGACGGGAACGTTTTTAGGATCGTTGTATAATACACGGATGCGCAATAAAGCTGCTTTGGAAACGGAGCGAATAGAAATGTTGGGAGCTCGCTCCCGGATTTTCGAATGTGATGAGTTTCTCGTTTTGAGAGTCGCGTTAGTAAATAGTCAGTTTCGAAATGTAGTTAGCTATTTTGGTGATATTACTTTCCTGGTTCTCGAATATATTAGATTGTAGGATATTTTTTTTTTTTATAACCTCGCAAAGCGTTCTTCGAAACACAAAGTAATGTATTTGACATAATTGAGAATAATGCCTGGTTCACATAATAATATAGTTGACTAGAAACTGCATATTTAAAAAATGCCTTCAAAAATCGGGACAATTACGAGTTGGCTATAGCATATCTTACACAATACGACCTGTGTTACCATAGATAGCAAATTCCTGTATGCAAATCGGTTCACACGTGATTAAAAAGAATCTAAGTTTGAGGGTGAGAGATGAAACAAGGAGTCTCTCCTTAATAGTTTACCTTACAGTTTCGTTAAATGTCTTTTCCACTCTATACGCAAATACAATCAAATAATAACAAGTGATGCTAGTCTCGCTTGAAGTGCAACTGATTGGTTTTACTTATATTTGCAGTGTGCTTACATAAAAATTATATAACTTATGTGCGTTCAATAACTTAATTTTTATAATTTCTCAAACATTATGTAAGTGAAATGAATGTAAATATTTTAAAAAAGAAATTATGTTAGGAAGAATCAGCAGACATTTTTCAAAAATTAAGTTATTGTTTGCGATAGACACGTGTTCCCTCGAGAAGTCATCGAGTACATAGGGAGAGATTACTTGTGGTCAGGGTTGGCTGCCATCTTACGCATTCTTCTTGAGAGATGAGGGTGCGAGGAGAAAGTGATACTATTGTCTGTTTTTTAACATGTTCCAACACATCAAGATTTGTCGCGTCCTGAACAGAATGATGGTGATTTTCGCCGTAGGGGGGGGGGGGATGTAACATATCGGCGAGGTTTAAAATCTCAGGACAAACTTGACTTAACACATCTGGTGAGAAGTTGGGTACATCATCTCTTGGCACATGTAAAAAAGTAATTATTTGGGTGCGTATTTATTATTATTAATTATTTTACTTGCATGAATAAATAAATAATTTTCGCAGAATAAGTAAATGACATAAGACTTCGAATAAATAACTGACTGGTGGATACAAAGTCTCTCGCTAAGTATTGAAGTGTGCGAATAAATATAACGATTAATATCCTGAAGCTATTTATATTGGATGTTTCACATTGCGAAAGCATGTCATGACACAATGTGATCTCGTCGGTAACCCAGTAAATACTATCACTTTTATAAAATAAACTCCCCCAGTCTTTTATATATTTAATATGTTCCAATACGGTTGCCGCCAATGGAGGTATTTGTATTACATACTATCAAAATTCTAGACAGTTGATAGCAAGTTGTCGTTGGAGTCAGATGTGCATATAGATCTCGTAATTGCTCATTGCGACATGTAATAATTCATTGCATGTAGCTGGTAATTACTGATTTCCACGGTACTTCATTTGTAACGAATATTTTTGATGGTTATTATTCAAATTTGTAATGCCAAGTTCATGTAACTAGTTATTGCAATTGGAAACTAGCTCACTGGGTGGGGAATCCGACCAGCGAATGCAACTATTCGAGGAGTCGGAAGGTGAACAGCACTAGTGCATATTCAATTGCAGGGTGGGAAATATTATAAGAAACTTTACTGAAACAGGCTTTTCTAATAAACTATGAGCTTCATTTCATATTTTAAAATAGCAGTTGATGGCTCTTTGGCGTATGTCCCTGTAACTTGAAATTATCTTTTGTATTTGTGCGTACAAAACTTTGATTAAATATTCTATGCGCGTAATAATACACGATTAATTATTGTAATTAAATAAAATACTTATCATACATAAATAAAGTAATTATTCTTATTAAATGAACTAATTATTTATTCAATGTAGTATATAGTCTCGGTAACTGTAATAAGTAGTTCGGCGGTTGGAGGGGCTGAAAGCACACAGTAAAGTCTTTGCAGATCTAACGAGACAATTGCATCAAAGGAAAATATCAGAAGGGGTGTTAGCAAGAAATCAACTGCAAGGGTTAGGCGGCATAAATGCGACAAAGGAAACTATCTCAAGGGGTGCGGTAGGGTGGAGAGGGTGAAAGTAATAAATCAACAGCACCGGAAGTACATCGGTGGTGGTGAAGCGGGGAGGGAAGATGGGTGTTACCCTATGATCCTCCTACCCCCACCCTGTCCCAGGTTAATAAAATGCCCTCGCCGCCATTTTGAATCAATTATATCAAGTACCCCCCTATACCCACTACTTGAACGGGAAATATATAGTCTTAAGCAAGTCGTGGCGTCGTGAAGATCCATTTCAAACAGGAACACATCTAACCAACATTTCCTACAAGTGAAACAGGACACCGTTAAGTTTAAGTCCAAACCAAATTTCTACAGCTGCGGCCACCGAAACAAAATTTTGAATAACTATCCACTGATCCACCCTAATTCTTTACGGCCGATAAACCATTAAAATCCAACAGTCAACGAACACTTGCATCACACCACGACTTACCTTTTGCTGGTATTGCAATCATGGCGAGTGAGCTCGATCACGCAGATCGAAATATGGCGGGCGTATCTCAGACCGCAGACACACGTTTGTAAAAATGAACCCAAAGCGTGCATCGTCAATGCAGTAGAGGCTATAGGCTGATGGCCGAACGAGTTTAACCAAGCTGAACGGCGAACAAACCAGTAAGAACAAGGGCAAAACTAGGTGTGCGCCGCCTAAATAATTACGCAAACCCTTTATGACGGAAGCAGAGGAGGGGAACGAAGGAGAGAGTAGTCAAGGAGACTGAAAGGGGACACCAAGTCGGCATGGAGATGGTTGATTCACTTGAAGCCATAAAGGTCTCTAAAGGTGACACTAGCGCCAACGGCACAAACTAGTATCACACAGTTTGCACATCCCCATGAGGATATCGGTGGGTTATTACGTACTGCCAACTTCTGTTCAGTAAAATTTTGTTTGTCTGAAAGGGTCGACAGAAAATTTTTAAACTCCGTAAAACATTTTATTTTCAAAGCGTCAAATACATTTTTAATAAGAAAAACCTAGAATACCAATTGTAAATACTCTTTTTAATGAACTAGCTGTGCTAATGCGAAAATGTATAGTAAAACATAAATAGTTTAACGGTACAAAAATGTTTATGCGAAACATTTATGAGTTCGTGGTATTTACAATATTTACAAGATTTATGACTAAAAAACTCTGCCAAAAAATGAAAAGGCATGGTGCTTGCTTGTGATTTCAAAACTTCAGAACTGTTTATCACCAGATATGGACAGAGACCATCTCATCCCCTACCATAGTTACATTATCACATCGATTATTTCCTGATCAGTCACCATATTGTGAACTTCTAGACCAAACCATGGCCAAACGCACATATTACATAACTCTGAGTGGTCTTATATCACGATCACCACGATCCGAATAATAAAAATTTTCTAAGTCAAAATATATCCGAACATGACCCAGCAGAAATTGTAGGAAAATAACGCAACCGAAAATAAACCGTTCTTCAATAACATGACATAAATAGGGTGTTTTATGCTTTCTTTGAGTATTTTTAAGCGACTTAATCTACTGTTGGCAGTACTGAACATTCAAATGCATACAAGTTCTTAATACACATAACATCGGAAAATTTCCTGAAATACTTACGCGTTGATAAACGTACGTGATTATAGTTTGTTGCTTAAATCTACTAAATGTGTTTATTGAATATCACGTTTTCATAAACAGACTACAGTTGGACAGTAAGTGATCGTTAGGCCTAGTGCTGCTTGCAGCTGCGGCCGTAGTTTTGTAACAGCAAGGGACTCGCCGTCCACCAAGGCAAACCGGGCTCCATTCCCGGCGGCAGGGATCATTTACAGGATTTTCGCATTCCAGAGCTGATTCACACTCACCTAGTTTCACCCTCATCGGCTCTGAAGTCCTTGGCGTTGTAAATGGTTGTTGAAATTGTTTTATCAGATTTATCTTCCCTCAGCATATTGTTATTTAGTCGTACGCCTGTCGACATGTCCTTCGTCCAAAACGTTTTCGCCATTTTGTCCTGTCTGCAGCTTCTTGTTTTAAGTCCTGGAACTTCATCTTTCTTCCCTGATTAATACTGTCGATTATCTGCATTGGTCATTTCACCAGTCCTCGCTTTCCTTCAACCTTGCCTACAATAATATCACCCAGTAGTCCATTACTTCATACAACGTGTCCCATCCAGCTGACCTTCCTTCGTATAATCACGTTTGGAATTTACCTTTACTTGACTCTACGCAAGATTTTACTCGTTACTTACTCGACCTATCCTCTTTATCTTCTCTATTCTTCTCCAACATCACATTTCAAACTACCTAGATATTTTTGTTCACTTCGTCTTTAAACTTAACTTGCTAGTCTGAAGTATTCTTTTGTAGTTAAAAGCTGCTTTTCTCCCAGCTAAAAAAATTATTGGTTTTTATTTGCTTTGTTGATGTAAGGCTATCAACGTGGCCACTACAGAAGAACCAATCGAATCGCTTATTTAAACAACAGAGAATGTTCTCCTGTCACCTGATTTCACACGAGATCGGAATTTCACGAGAAGTTCACAGACACGGTATTATGCACGAATTTGTGCAATTATACTGCGGAGTTTATAAGTTGTTTTAAAGAAGAAAGCAAGGACTAGTGGTTGTCTTTTGTTTGTTTATAAAATATGCTACAAACACAACAATAAAATACGCCCTAATTCCTATACGTACAACGAAATATATATTTTTTTAATATAAAGAAGTAAAATTTTATCACTCTAATCAAATTGATCGACGCGATATATTAAAATTATCGAATTAATGCAAACAAAGCGTGTAATTAAGCATACAAAAAAAACATTAAATTAATAATTAAAATACGTTTTTCCATCAAAACTGATGATTAAATAAAGAATTTCCATTTACTTCCAATTGAGTAAGTTTAAAACATTATCAATTATTTTATATTGATCCGTAGCTGTAGCTTCATTTGTAACGAATATTTTTAATGGTTATTATGCGGATTTTAAATTTGCAAACTTGTAAGGTTCTGTCAACCTGTATAACCTGCGTTAATACCAAAATGACGTACACCATAGAGTTAATGACTGACAGGTTAAATTGCAGCTTCTAGTATCTTAAGGAGCATCAAAACCACGTTTGATTGACTCTTAAAAGTATATCCTTACTTCAAGATTTCAGCCGCAATTTGCGCACTTTCTTGTAGCTATCACGTTAGTACTTATATATATGTAGCAGATAACTAATTATTCGCGGACCACAGGATCTTGATTGATTACACGACAGTATCCGCGGAGTCGTAGACTAGTTGCAATAGTCATCCCCGTCTTTTCGCGCCTTCGGTGACGAGCAGTATCGACGCCCCTGAGTGATCACACAAGCAGTAGTAAAATATAAACTAAACTTTCAATAAAACTGACGACCACACAACGGGTTGCAGTCTAGCCAACCGCCACTTCTGGTGCAGGCAACTGTAAATAATATTAATTAATCTTCAATACATATTTTACTTAAAAGCAAGGATGATCACGCGTACATGTTTAAGGGTTTTTATTTAATTATGATCAGTATTTAATATCTCCCTTCAGGGAAGCACATGTTAGCTCTGCCCCGCCATAGAATTATTTCCCGGACACACGGTTAAATGAATTGAAACATATATCTAACATATTTTGCTTTTTCGGGGCAGCCTAAGCAATGCATTCCCGTTTTCTTCTACTCTCCTGCCATGTTGCAGCTAATTTCTTGCTTTTAGAACAAAATGTCGAATTAGAATTTAGGCTTGAGAGTCTGAACTCATGCAAATTTTAATGGTGATACCTGAACTATTTGATCATTCAAAAAATGTTGATATTGAAATAGTATTATTACACGAAAAAAATATAATGCTGAATAAATAATTATTCAGCATGTTATATTATAACGTAATTGTAGATAGTAAACATTCAAATGTTTTGGATGTATTCGGGTGAAAGCGTTTTTGGTAGATCTTCCGGTTTTTTTATTTAGGTTATATGTGTGTGTGTATATATATATATAAAACTCTTTACTGTAGTCCTAGATATTTTGTTTCTTGTTTAAGAGAGACGTGAGACATAACCATAGCATTATAGATTGTATCAATTTGTGTTGTTATAAATGTTATAATTTAACTTACCGTGATAGCAGATCTCTGGACTTTGTTTGGAGGAATCCGACAAACCCTACTGGCATCTGTGGTTTATTCTTGTTCTCATATTTTCAGCAGCCACAATGAATCATTACAGCTAGAATGCAAGGAATTACTAGTATAAAAATCTTCCCCTCCCCCAAAAGTATCTACAGAGATTATTTTAGAAATGCTATAAGTCGTCAAGTTGCCGACGCCGTATTAGCATATCCAGCAACCGATAAGACGCCTCGTCTATTTCTTGCTACTATCTACACAATTTAGTGAAGTTTTCGATGTCAGCTGCTATTAGGTCCTGTCCACACGAGTTATAATTCTGACATCAATTATTTCCCCAATGAACCTTTCCATCTATGGTGAAGTTTAATGCTAGAATTTGCTTGAAAAAAAATACGATTTCGCATACACGTGATTACTAATTGCATGCAATATTGGAAGCCATGCGATTTCTCTTACAATTAGGTAAATAA
The DNA here is from genome assembly GCA_029891345.1 of Dryococelus australis. NCBI lineage: Eukaryota > Metazoa > Arthropoda > Insecta > Phasmatodea > Phasmatidae > Dryococelus > Dryococelus australis. The sequence goes on along the minus strand of CM056998.1, from coordinate 134,893,706 downwards.
AACTTGGGTGAAAAAATTACTTTATTTTTTTTTTACATGCACGGTGAAAGTGCAAATTGTCGCTCTTTTGGAAACAATGATAGTGCTTTTAGGACACTGCATATGAAGTGAGTCCATAATGTGAGCTGGAAAATAAACCAAAATTACATTTGAAAATATGATGATCTGGTATTGTTGATACGTTTTGGTAATTTGTTATGTTAACTCTGCGTAAGTCCAGAAGCATTTCATATTATTATCAATTGGAGCTATATGTTTTCCTTATAGAATATTTTTCACAGCAAAACTATAGATTTGATTTCTAGAAACAAAAATTTGTTATTTAGATATTGTTTTGGTGTCAATTTAATGTTAGCGATTCCGATATTTTCGTTTGTATAATTAACTCCAATATTCTGTAATGTGTAACGGAAATTATTTAGTGGCGGGCCCAATTAAACAGTATCATGCGTACTCGGTTGGTATTTGAAAAGTAATGTTCTTTTGCAGAGCTACTGATACCTAGGCGACTCCAAACATCTCCTCCGGGCACTAAACCTTACATAACTCGCATTATTGCCCTCTAGTGTCATGCACGCAAACTAAATGCAGTGCCCTCTACTGAGCAGTATTCGTCACTACCCTTCCATTTCGTGTGGTGATCCCAACAATAATTTTTTCTACACAAATGGTACGTACTGGAAAAGTTATCAAGCATACAGTCTATTAAATCCCCACATTAATTAAAAATTTACTAGATTGTGTTTAAAAAGCATCGTTCCAGACTTCGTTTAGCCTAACTTCGTTCATACTAACTTCGTTTCGCCTAACTGCGAATATCCTAACTGTGTGTATCCTAATTTCGTTTGGCCTAACTTCGTTTACCCTAATTTCGTTTAGCCTAACTTTGGGACAAACGAAATTAGGGTAAACGCAATGCCCCCGCTTATATAGTCAACCTGTTTGTAAGTTTGAAACGACAGCGAGTCAGGCGAAATCTCACGGGGTACGCATTCAGAGGGCTACGGGCCGGCGATCCAAATCAGGGAAGCAACACTAGATAAAAAGCGTTCTGAATTCAGGAGCGGGGGGAGGGGTGTGTCGTCATGAAAAATACGAAAAAAAAACCTTCTCAGGGCTGAAGCTGGGGTGTGTAAAACAAGTTTTTACCAACACCAGACTGGATCGATAGCAGAGCTCTTCAGAAAACTATAAATTCAAGGCAAGTCACCTTCTTGTCTAGGGGTGGGAGGGGTTCTTAACCCCAGTACCTCGCAGACACGGCTTGGAGGGGAGGTGGTGTAGGGGGTGGCTGTCACCCTTAACTAAACTCGGCCCAGTTCTGAGGGGTGGAGGTGGGAGGTGTGGCTATAAGCAGACAGCCCCCCCCCCTCTCCAGCCCTACGATCGGAAGGCGTCTACCCAGTTGTCGCCATCTTGAGTCAGTGGCGAAAAATGATGACAATCGCGAGCTGATGGGTGAATGACCCCCAGGGCCTCGCAGACACAGCTTGGTTGGGAGGGGGTGTAGGAATGGCTGGCATCCTGGACTCTGGCTGGCTCTGAGTGTGAGGGGTACAGGATAGGGGTGGGTGGTTGTGGGAGGGAAGGGGTGGCTCCAGCCAAGCAGGACCCGATCTGAATGCAATTAGGCAGTTGACACCATCTTGCTACATTGCCGAAAATATTTTACAATCGCAGGCAGCCCGGGGTAGCACTCTGGTGCGTGGTGAAGGTGGGTGGCGGGAGGGGGTGGCTACAAGCAGGCAGCCCCTGATCTGAAGCTCACTGCTTGACACTTAGTGCCATCTTCAGTTTGCCATCAACACTTGTGGGAGACATACGTGTACAACTCATGCATATACACCACACCTGTAGAAACCTGGCGGACGATGAGGTTACGATCGCGGGTTACCGCAACTACGGACCGGCGACCATCATCTCTATTGCTAGCCGCGATTAACATTTTAATATAAAACTGTTTTGCCGGGAAACTTTTTTCAGTGTGTTAAGTCATTATTGAGATAATATTTTCAAATCACATTTCTGAGCCTCGTCTACGAAAATTCCTAGCAGTTTAAAAATACAGCTTGTGTTAACAAGTGCAGTGAATTTCATAAAAATTAAATTTTTTTTTCCATTTCTTTATGAATTTTTACCGTAATTTAATCACAGATGCATTACTCGTATCTACTCACAGATCGACGTAAGTGCTACTCATTCATGCATCGAACAGACTTATTTTAATATAATTTCATGTACATGATTGTGTCTGGTTTAAATCATATTCAGAGTTTTTTCCGAGTAGCTGTAACTTAGTCGTTTGTCAGCCTCCGAACGCGCTTCAAGTATATATTGTCAGGCTCTCGATGTAAAATCGACTGAGTGCTTCACTGAGCTCGCAGCAGCACATACGTGTTTTGCGAGAGGTGCAATTTTATTACATATGTTTATCAATTAATTTGTTTTTACATGTGGATTACGTTCCCCCTCGTCAATCTCACAGGCAGACGATGTGTAAGGTATGTGCGTGAGGCATAATATATAATACATCTTGTTTATTTAATTTATAGGGACATTTTGCTGTAGATAGTTAATTCCACACTCACGTAATTGTCATTGTTTAGTGTGTTTGAACTTGTCGACACCAGATGTTATTCACAGTTAAAATTCTCTCTTGTGAAAATTATATTTCTAGGCTCGAGACTCATGTTACGTTAAATTCCAGACTGGAGTAATTGAATTTTCTATTCACGTAGTTGTTTGAAATTTTCGATCCGATGCGTGTAATTTATTCATATGTATAACTGTTAAAATACTCTGAATTTCTCTCGTGTGTTAAATATATTCGTAAAATTTGCCTATCTACCACCAATATCCCTACAAACACATCAAAATTATAAAAAAAATACACTTAGCACACTCTTACTCTCAACTCAATACTTATATACACATTGCAACCCACCACTCTTGTTAGTCGCCTTAAGGGCACCGCACCGTCAACATCGTACAGAGCTCTTCCCCACAAAAAGAAAAAAAGTACAAAATTAAGAAAAAAATTAACCCTTGCAATTCATTTAACCATTTTTCATTAACCCTTCCAATTTTTTATTGGATTAACATCAAATTAATGATGAATTCTTTCAATTTTTGATCGGATTAAGATCGGATTAAGGATTACCTATGAATAAATTTGATATCAACAGGTTAATCCGATTAATCAAAAGTGTAGCGAAACCGTCACCCCCCTACGACTACCACTTTATTCATGCGTCGGTCAAGTGAAACTGTGAAATTATTAAGAGAGCAAATTGTTGCGTACATTCTATGTGTATTTTGTGTATCTGTGAGAAAACGTTTTTGTTATTCTTATTGTGCCGGGACATGCTTCTGATATACGATCTGCTGCTGAGTGCAAATGAAAATATATACCACCATGCAGCACTCTCATCAGTATGCGACAAGATGGTGGCATGGTAAGTCGGTTGAATGCTTGTGTCTCGGGATAAAACACTGGTCCTCCTATTAAGTAACTCTGTTCTTGTCTCTACTAAACAGTCTTTGTTCTCCGGGCTGGAAGAATGTCTTTATAAGGCAGAAGAATTAATGTGACTGAAACAGTGCTTGTGTGTACGTGATCGTGTTCACAAACTCTGAACGCCGATGCCATGATAGCGGCAGCCTGTGTATTTCTCATCTCGTTTAGTGGAGTACATCTCGTCTTGTCTGGATGTTTCTTATTTCTGGTTTTTTGTGTTTTGGTGGAAGTCGCAGTATTTCTTCGATGAGTTTTTTTTTCTATTGAGGTTATGTGTCGGAATTTTGGCGCTATAATTTCATGGCCATTATACCATACAATATGATAGTAATCTTGTATGACTTTACTTAATTCTTTTTGGGTGTTTTTCGTTGTTTTTGTTCTCTCGGTGCGTTACTCTCAGTTACGTGGTCAGCACAACAGATCATTCAAATTTAGTAATTGTTTCGTTGCATCGTACATAGCCTAATCTCGAGGTTCAAGAGAACAGGCCAAAACTAATAATAGAACGTGCTCACAAGCTTCTAAATGATGAAGCCGTGGCAGCGAATTACCACGAGGCGAGGGCTTATTTGGACGAAGTAAATAAGATTCAGGGAACAATAAATTCTTCAAGTGATTCGTTTGTAAAGACAGATTCAGAAGACCTACCCAAAGATTTCACTGAAGTTATATTTTTTTCATCATCATTCTTCTCTGTCTACCACTGTTTTATATACAAGAGCTAGTTTGTTTTCCTTTCTTGCCACTGAAATCGAGCAAGCACGGATGACCACCATTGTCTCACCATTAAATGCGCGTCTGCCAAAAATCAATCTGGACAATGGGACGAATGGCCTAATTTTTACCAACTCTTTCAGGCAACGATACATGATAATCCAACTATTGCTGACATCGAAATATTTCAATACTTGGTGAGATGCTTGAAAGGTGATGCATTTCAAGTGACAAAGAATATTGCACTCACTTCAGAAAATTATTCAGTTGCATTGGAAGTTTCTGACGTCTCGATTTAAAAATTCCAGAAAACTGACCACCTTATACAGCAGTAGAATGATAGATTTACCTGTAGTTAACTCTGCTCATCACGAGTATGTCTTGCAATATATAAATACATTTATAGAAAATGCCCATGCCTTGGAGGGACTATGACATTCTATCATCAAAAGCAACCCTATTCTGGTCACCATTTTACTGAAAAAGTTGGATTTGCCACTATGCACAAAATTTGAATATTCTCGCCCGGAAGAAATTTCAAGCTCCTTTCCAGAGGTGGATGAGCTAGTCAAATTCTTGCAGTTACAAGAGGCTAGAATCTAGAGTGCCCATGATGTTAGGGTAAAAAATAGGTCTGCCCCAGCTCAAAATACAGTCAGGTCAACCCACAACAAAGCTGTTATGCTAACTGACTATCTGTCAACTCCAGCTAAATGTGTGTGTATCACCAGATGTCCGATTATATATATCGATGCCCAGACATTCTGGGTAAATCTCTAAATAAGAGCCATCAGTTGGTGCACAGTAAACGACTGTCTTTCAATTGTGCCGAGTCTTCTCACATGGTAGCTAATTGTTCTTCACGGCATACATGCAGTCAGTGTCGGCAGAAGCACCACTCGTTGCTACATGTAGATCAGATGTCTAATGAAGGGTCTTCAGAATCAGTTCTAGAGGCCACCTTCTATCTACCAACAAATATTGCACCTGATACTCAGTCTCAGAACTCAACATTTGTTGGCCTTTCAGCACGTGAAAGTGCTCGTACCACTGTGTTGTTGTGTACTGCACTAATTAAAATTCAGGATGCATAGGGTCAGTACCACAACTGTCGGCCAAATATTATATAATGCGTCACAAGGAAATTTTGTCGCTGAAAGTCTGGCTCGAAAATTGTGTCTACCTCTTTCCCAGAGTATTGACCAAGTATCTGGCTTGTCTCAGTGCCATGTTGAAGTTCATGGTATTGTCACTAGTACGATTGCACCAGTTGCCACTCACTCATCTGTAGCTCCTCAGACATCGCTAGTTGTTTAAAAAATCATCCATTTACTACATCCTACTTAATTGGACATGGGTATTCGGGAAAAGGTTTTCTCTCTCATTTTGTGAGCAGAGGTTTTTTCTGAGGTTCTCGTGGGTGGCAAATTCAGTCCGGCAGAAGTTTTGCCAGTTGCACTTAAAACTGAATTTGGCTGGATTTTGATAGGAAAATTACTAGAAGCAGCATTTCAGACGACGTGGCGAACGAGCCTACCCATTGCCTTGTTGTGTGTGACCTCATTGGAAGCAACACTAAGGAAATTCTGGGAATTGGAAGAGCCCCCTGTTCCCTAGCAATCTTCCCCTGATGATTTGGCATGTGAAACACATTATGTACACACATTATCGGCTCCCCTGTGGATGATGCGGGCACGTCTTCCCTTTCGTCAAGAGGGAGTTCCAGGGAACTCGCTGATGGTTGCTGAGAGACGATCAAAGTCACTGGAACGCTGCCTCCTCACTCAATCTGATATTCGTGGCATGTATGGGGAGGCCATGAAATAATACAAATGCCTGCTGCACATGGAATGGTGGCATGGGCATCGGACACAAGATCCAGGTGTGTACTACATTCCTAACCATGAAGTGCTGAAGTCCACTAGTTCAACAGCCAAACTCAGAGTAATTTTCGATGCCAGTGGACATATATTGAATGACTGTTTTCTGGTCCCAAGCTTCAGGCTGACATCATTGACATTATTTGTAAATTTAGGACCCACTCAGTTGTCTTCTGTTGCAATGTGAAGCAGATGTATAGCCAGATCCATGTACATCCAAATGACCGAAAATATCAGTGGATCCTTGGGTGCCCTGAACCCGTGCAGGAATTACAAGTCTTTCAGTTGACAACTGTGACATTTGGTGTAAAATGCTCCCCTTTTTGGCCATACGAACACTGCACCAGTTGGCTGAGGATAAAGGTAACCTATTCTCCCATACATCAAAGATACTGATGAATGAAAATTTTGTTGATTACATTGTCACTGTATCTGCCTCAAATGGGTAACTAAAAGGCCTGAGTTGTTGGAAGGGCTATCGAAAGCAGATTGTGAAACATTCACATTTCAGGATTCTACGCAATTATGTGGTGTTCTTGGAATTCAGTGGCAGGTTACCAATGACACTTCAGTTTACTCTGCGGATAATATATCAGAAGTTAATTCCAAACGAGCTGTTCTGTCTTGCATTGCAAGAATATTTGATCAATTGGGATGGCTCTCTTCTATTGAGATGTGGTCAGAGGTATTCATGCAGTTGTTGTGGTTGCAGGGAGTGGCTTGATGATCCACTACCATTATCTTTCTGTCAGGAATGGCGGCAGTTTTCTTTGACACTTTCAGCAGTGCATCAGCTTTCCATACCTCGTCCTTTTACCTGTCCTGAGGCTGTAGACTTGCAAACTGCATGGTTTCTCAGATGCATCCAAAAATGGCTATTCAGCTGTGGTGTACCTCCGCTGTCAGTGAAAGCGATCAAATTACAGTCAGTATAGTGATTGCCAAGACCAAAGTTGCTCCTCTGAACCGTGTCTCTCTACCCCACCTTGAATTGTGTGGTGTCCACCTCTTATCAAATCTTTTGTCTTATTGTCAGCAGCTTCTTGGGCAGGCCTATAAAAATTATTAGTGCATGCATGGTCAGACTCAAGTGTAACACTTTGTTGGATCAAAAGTCAATTACATTCAAGAATGAACGAACATCTCCAAACATGTGGTATCATGTACACTCCACTGATAACCCTGCTAACTGTGCCTTGCATAGTTTTAACAATTAACCCGCAAGCACATGTAGTGGTTCGGACCCAGGTGGTTGACAGTTCCTACTTCTCATTGGCCAGAACCTGAATTCCCACCGATACCCTTGCAGAACTTACCCGATGTGAAGCCACTTGATTCAGCAGCATTTATTGTTACTGGTACAGATACTTTATTGCCACTGTTTGAAAACTTTTGCTCATGGTTGAAGCTACAACACACAATTGCATGGATCATGAGATTCTTCTATCGAGCTAATGGAGTGCATTGATGTGGAGGTCCTCTCACTCCAGCTGAAATCACCCAGGCCACTCACCGAATTTGTTGGGTGATCCAACAAACCATCTTTCAGAAGGAAATTGCATTGGTACACAAAAGGAAACCATGCTTACCTCGCATGCAGAGCTTGTTGCCCTTTGACTCGAGGGGGTTAATCAGGGCTGGCAGGCATCTATAAAACTCGCCCTTGCCTGATAGCACCAAACACCCTATCATACTCCCATGATAACCAAGTGGTGAAGCTGTCGGTCAACCATTACCTCTTGGCTTTTTTACTTGCTGGCTCCCAGCTACTGCAGGCAATGTTAGCAAATAAATTTTGGATTTTGTCTGCTAGAAACCTGGTTCTGTTGTTTGTCCATAATTGCATAAAAAAATGTTTTTGATGCAAACCCAAAATTACTCCTCAGCTGATGGGTGTTCTTCCCATAGCTTGGGTTACACCCAACCCTCCTTTTACTCGCACTGTACTAGATTTCACAGGTTTCTTTACCATTAGGCTCAGCAATTTGAGGAAAGCACATACTCAGAAATCCTATTTGTGTGTTCATCTGTTTCTCCAGCAAAGCAGTACATTTAGAGATTGTGTCTGACTTGACTGCCGATGCCTTTTTAGCAGCTCTCAACCATTTTGTTGCTCGTAGAGGTATCTGCTCAGATTTGTACACTGACTATGGCACTAATTTTGTTTGTGCTGCTTCTCAGTTGCAAAAACTGCGGCAGAATTTATTTAGATCAGATGACTTGCGAGAGTCTATTCAATGTATTTCCCTGGCTCGTCACATCAATTTTAATTTCAAACCGCCTGCAGCTCCACATCAAGGTGGTATTTGAGAAGCGGCGGTGAAATGAACAAACCCTGTTTTAAGAAAAGTAATGGGAAACCAAACACTGACCTTCGAAGTGCTCACTACAGTCGCTACCCATGTGGAAGCTGCATTAAATTCACTTCCACTGACTCCCCTATCTAACGATCCTACTGAGCTCATGCCCCTCACCCCAGGACACTTCTAAATTGGGAGACCTCTCCTGACGTTTCCAGAAGAAGACTATACACATGACAATACGCACCACCTCCAGCGATGGAGATTAGTACAAGCCATCAGCCAGCACTTCTGGAAGAGGTGGCATCGTGAGTACCGCCACACACTGCATAACCATGGAAAATGGACCATCCCGCAGAAGAACCAGGCTCTTGGTGATCTTGTCATTGTGCAAAACGATAATGTTCCCCATTATGTTGGTGCATGGCTCGAGTGGTGGAAGTATTCGCGGGTAAGGACAACTTGGTAAGGGTGGCCGGAATCAAGACAGCGAATGGGGAATTGGTGCGTCTAGTGAACAATCTCTGTTTGCTCCCTCTGGAAACTGTGAACTAACCTGATGCTGCTCAAGTGTGTTTCATTATTTTTAAAATAGTTGTATTAGCCAGGCTGAAAATGTTGTGTACATCCTATGTGTATTTTGTGTATGTGTGCGAAACCTTTTCTGTTATTCTTACTGTGTGGCGACATGCTTCTGATCTACGATCTGCTGCCGAGAGCAAATGAAAACATCTACTACCAGGCACCACTCTCGTCAGTATGCGACAAGATGGTGGCATGGTAAGTCGGTTGAATGCTCGTGTCTCGGTATAAAGCTCTGGTCCTCCGATTATGTAACACTTTTATTGTCTCTATCAAACATAAATACTTTACAAAGCGGCTTATTTTTACTCTTGGATGCATTAAAAAAAACATAAAGTAAAAAAATAATCATAAGTCATCACAAATGGTTACCTAATATTTTTATTCGACGTTAAAATATGGAACTACTTTCCATCCATCGTTACCAACCTTACTGGGCGAACGCCTCTCAGTGCGCCCGTTAAATATATATAGGCAGAGGCAGTCACTTTTTTTCTAAGGTTTATTTCTAAAGTGCTCACTTTAGTGAACAGCCTTTAAGTATATTTCTTCCTTGTACAAGCGTACTGCACGGGCGGAAACCACGATGTAAATATAACCGATTCAACGTGTCAAATTAAGAAGAGAATCACTCCGCAGTGGAAATAATTTCATTTATCACAGCCTGGGTACAACTTGTACAAGTTTCAGCAGGGGATTAAGTAGAGGATGGTGTGTGGAGAGACGAGGAGTCGTGGACGCAGTAAGGACGTCGCGCTGCCGCAATCTGGTCGCTTTACGGCCACAATTGCGACTCAAAGCACGTCTTATCACGCCGGTTAACGGCTTGAGTCTCGCCCGACACGAGGACATGTGCGCTCACGAGCACGCAATACGGGATCAAGGCAACGGCGCTTTTGCAACAAGACGGCGAGGTGACGCGACGCCAGCCGTTTCGCTGCCTGGGGATGGCTGTCCTCAGCCGTGTATTACTCTACGTTAGAAATCATTTGAAATAGGACAAGTATATGTGAAGGCTATTCACGGTTAAGTAACGACGTTTGAAGTCAACATTTGAAATTAAAATAACCAATCACTGCTCATAACTATGTAAATATATACTACAGAACACAGTGGCAACCAAGTCCTTGGGTAAGTTGGCAGCGAATCAATACATTTAATTCTACGAATAGACGTATTACGAGTGTAAATGTTTCTTCATTTGTTGCCAGTGAAGTCAGTGTTCCTTGTTTCAAACACACTCAGAGGTCGAATTTGCATACTATTTACTCATTGACATTCCCAAATAATTGCATGCTAATTGTACTGCTAATAATACACATGACGTAAAGTACACAAAAGGAGGAGGAATAGTACATCCTAAGCACATTTTTCAAAATTTTTGGTTAACCGTGAACAGAATATATATACAGTATATATAATTTCCTGTTAAATATCTTCCCCTCTCATCTTCTTGGTATACTGTCCTTAGCTCCTGTGGCATTGTACATAATTGGTCCACCGATACTAGCGAACATTAAAAAATCTAATACACGTTTATAAATGTTTCGTCTGATACCTTTGATATAATTTAACATGAAAAATTGATAGGTAAACAAAGCAGCTAGGTATGATAGTATTTCCACGCTTTAACATAGTATTTAAAAGTTAAATTTCTGGACACTTGATTAATTTCATTCGGTTCTGCTTTAGTGTACATACCTATAAAATGTCTGAATGCTAGTAGCAAACGTAGTAAATATGATTAATAAGTAGAAATGTAGATCCTGTGCCAAGCTTTCGAAACTATTCAACAGACATCACCCTATTATAGTTTTAAGAGTCCGGTCAGTAAACCTGCTGTGTGAGCTGAATCGCTCTACCGCAGCATGTACTGCTATTTATAAAAGTTTATCTTGAGTTTGTTTTTCTTGTGCTCTCTAATACACATCATATTTGCATCCTCGTGAACCGTGGTAGTTCCTATTACGATGGTTGCCTACTAACCTCCTATATCATTCAAACGTTTGAATGCCTCGATTACGACAAAAATCACGTTGATCTAAAGTAATTCCTTTCAGCTATTGAAAGCATTTTTTTCTGTTCACATATACATTAAATAATGATATTATCGTAACACAAAGTTATGGAATAACAATGCAATTTTCAATGATCGTGATATAAATGAATATTAGTTGTAATTAATTATGACAAAATTCAAAATTATGACGCAATATTAGGACGCAGGCTTTCACTAATCCTGCGTCCTAATATTGCTTGGTGGAAACATGGGATACAAAAAATATTTAGCCAATTTATTAAACTTATTGCATATTAGGTTAGGTTATTTTAAGTGATGTTATGTAATATTAGCTTAACTTCTGCTAACATGGGGATAAATGTCAAAAATATACAACTTCCCATAAACTGATAGTTATGTTTTCACAAACACATTCAACAGTCGACAAATAAATAACTACGCATCACAATCTAACCATCATATAACATCCCTAGACCATTCACATAGCATCTCGCACTAACTGCATTACATAATCGTGTCATCATGTGAAATGCCAGGCAACCTATGAGAAGGCCAATAATCAAAATCACGTTCCTCATCAATTTCATGTTATCAAGGACGTGGACCAGGATTGCGATTTTTATAAAATGAATACCCATCAGCAGGAGCACCATTAACACCTGACGGCCCAGGAATAGCGAAAACCTCAGAGGCTGGCCTTAAAAAATTTCAGATATTGAAATAGAAGACATACCAAACTGACTAGATAATGAGATGTTGTCAGGTTCGTCAAATCTCTCTGATTTTATGGCAGGCCGTCTCTCGCACTTCCAGTACGGCCGAGTAGCCTCCACTACACGGACCCTGTTTTATTTTTTTATTTTACACTAATTAGTTCTGTAATAATAATGGTAATTTGTTAGTTAAAGAAAGGAAAGAGGAGGAAAACAAACTAAGGAGTATCCTGTCTTCAGGACATAGCAAATGTTTGGATTTATTAGAAAATAATTTTCATTTTTATTACGGTTAAATTATCGTGTTTTTAACTATAAATAGACTCCTAATTGTGATAATCATATAGCAACCGCTATAAATAATTGGTATTGTCAACTGTTAAACACTTAATAGTGTCCATAACGAATTATCTAATATACATTCTGATAACTAAACCAAAGGAAATTCATTTTAAAAGAGCTACAGCCTCCAGTAAACTAAAACCTTTGGGCATTTTATTTGACAGTAATTAGTTTGTATCAAGTGGATTATTAATGGCATTTTTATAACTGAAGAAAGAAGAAATAATTTACTTGAGTCAAAATATTTGTTAATAATAGGTGGTGTTTCTATTATTTTTAATAGGTTACCGATTTTTAAAATTAAAACTTTTCCCTGTTCGTGATTGTCATTACGTGCAAGTATTTGTGATTGTAGTACTCACAATTTAATGTACATTGTCTAAAGCTAAGAGAGTTGAGAGCAGCATCAAAAATAAATGAAGCAAATGGAACATCTCCACCAACGGTAGCAATATACACTATCGACCAAAAAGTAATTGGACACCCGTGAAAATAGGTAATTCAGCACGCCAGTTGACTTGTGTGGCCGCCATACGCTGCAGGCCGGTGTAGAACCAGTTGACAAGGAGATGACACGAGCTACAGAGCTATCGGACTTCGATAAGGGCGTGATTGTAAGCTGCCATCTCAGTGGGCTGTCTAGCCGGGCGATTGAGTGGAAGGTAAACAGGCCCAAATCAACGGTCGCATTCGTCCTGCGTAAGTGGATGGTCGATGGGCATTGTGCCAATGCTGCACGTTCTGGGCGACCTCCAATCTTTACCGACAGAAATCGCAGAACCCTGAAACGTGAAACTTTCAAAAATATGACACAACCTATGACTACCATCTGACAGGAGTTTCATTCTGTAACAGGAGTATCAGTTTCCATTGGAAAATTGTGTACAGAGGTCCACCGACTTGGATATTTCGGAAGAGCAGCTGCACATAAGCCCCATATCACGACAAGCAATAAAGCTCGGTGACTCAGGTGGTGTTTGGACCGTTGCAACTGGACACTGGAGCAGTGGAAATCGGTCATGTGGAGTGATGATTTGAGGTTTACATTATTCCGGTCCGATGACTTGTATGGATGTGGCGTCTACCCGGGGAACGGCTTCTGCCGGAGTGTATAGTGCCAACGAGGAAATTCGATGGTGGTGGAGTGATGGGGTGGGGCTGTTTCACGGCCTTCGGCGTAGGACCGCTGGTATTTGTCCGTGGTAGCATGAACACAGAGGCCTATTGTAATATTCTGGATAATGTAATGCTCCCACCATTGTGGCGTTTTTACGGAATGGACCCGTGTTACTTCCAGGATGACAATGCCAGGTTCCATGTTTCAAGGGCTACTATGCAATGGTACGCCGGCAACAATGTTCGCCGATTGGACTGGCCCACCCAGAGCCCCGACCTCAACTCTATAGAACATGTTTAGGACGAACTGGATTGCCGGGTGAAGGCTCGTTAGGCGCGGCCAAAATCCATTGCTCAACTCATGGAATGGTTGCAAAAGGAATGGCAACGAATGCCCGTGGGCGTCCTGCAAACACATGTAGAGAGAATGACAACTGGGTGGCTGCTGTTATAGCCGCAAGAGGTGGTCCTATGAGATTCTAACGGGGTGACAACCACCGAGCAAACATTGTGGACAGGTGCACAATTACTTTTTGGTCGATAGTGTATGTCCCCGCGATATCAGCTACCGACTTTGATTTCTAAGCAAGATAAAAATGTGCAAAAGTTCTAAAGAGTGAACGTAATAGTTGGCTATCTCCCTTTTCTGTTAGTTCCACGATCTATTTAGTGCTTTTCGGTAACATTAATTTACCGCATATAGCTGTATAGCAACGAAAATATAGGAGCGCAGCTTTGTGATGGAACTATGAGCAGGAAATATGCATTCCACGTACTGTCGAAAAATTATTTCTAAAGACTGTATACTTAGACTAGAGATGAAGTACGATGTTTTCGTATTCCGCGTATGTTCTCGACAGTGGCTCACGAGCTGCCTTAACAGCTGTCAAAATTACGTGTCAAACACTGACACTTTGTTTACAACTAACCAACGCTTTGAGAAATACGCTCATTCGCATAAACTTGTTATATCTTAGTTGTATAACCCTCCGCAAGAAAAACTTTACTTCTATTGTTGATCACTTACTTCGGGAAACGTTCTGCTCAAAAGTCAAGGACATTAGATTTAGACAGTTTTAATGGGGAGAAAAAACGTTCAATGTTTTCGAACAGAGATTGTAACCACACAACTACCACGTTCGCTATTTCAGATGTCCCCACTAAAAAATAAATGCATAGGAAATATTTAAAAGCAGCGAGACACTTTGCAAGTGAGATAGTGTTTGCATTTCCCGACACTGTCATACGGCTGACTCTAAAGTCGCATCGCAGCCAAATGGCCACGCGTGGGTGTAGCCGGTCCTTCATCATCCTTATCTGCCCTGCCATTCTCGACAAGGTGCATTAGTGTATGCGTGTGATTCGAGAGGAATAAAAGGACCTAGACTGTTGTTTACCACAGCTGCATGCCTAAAGCTTTTTCGACAAGGTAGTCTGTAGTATTCCTACGGTTGTGGTTTTTTTTTTTTTTGTCATTGACGAGCGCAGTATGTAAATCGGCACCGTGAGGTAGCATTGCAGCATAAACTCGATGGCATTATAAAAACCAAACGATATTCTTTTTGGCCATATTGAGTGTGTGAGTGAATGGGTGAGTGGTTGAATGAGTTACTCAGTGATTGAGTGAGTCAGTCAGACATTGAGTGAGTGACTAAGTCAATTATTGAACGAGTGAGTGAATGAGTTAGTCATTCAGTAAGTGATTCATTGTATGAGTCATTCTGTGTGTGAGTCTATGAGTGAGTCAGTGGGTGAATAAGTAAGTGAGTCATTGAGTGAGACAAATTTGCCATGTGAGTGATTGTTGGATGTGTTTTGTTCAAGGTAAATGTTAAATTAACTAATTAAATATTATTTAGAATTCTAATTTGGCAAGCTGAAGCACGCAAATATTCGAAATGAATTCTAAAAGCAGCTTTTTCTCTTTTCAGGAATAAAGTGAACGCAAAGAAATCCATGCAATTCGTTATTACGACAGTGTACATGCAGCACAGTTAAACCATCGTATTATACTCTATTAGTATTATAAAATAAGGTCAAAATTAAACCGAATTCACTTTATTATCGAAAATACCACAATCAAAGGTAAAAAATATCAATAAATATAATAATTACTCAAAAAATTTTAACAAAATAAAAATAATAAATGTAAAGACGTCATTAATAAAATTTCGACAAAAATTCAATATCAAAAACATTTTAAAGAAAAATTATACCCCAAAAAAGCAAATTCTAAACAAAATTC
Organism: Dryococelus australis; assembly: GCA_029891345.1. Classification (NCBI taxonomy): domain Eukaryota; kingdom Metazoa; phylum Arthropoda; class Insecta; order Phasmatodea; family Phasmatidae; genus Dryococelus; species Dryococelus australis. The sequence continues at coordinate 134,878,274 of CM056998.1, read as the reverse complement.
TTCTAAAAATGCTTAGAAGCTTGGATTGTGGTAATTTTGATTGAAAATTGAATTTCAATTATCTTAAGCTTTTCTGAAACTACTTTAGATAAAAGAAAAAACTATTTATAACATTGCAATTTAAAAAATCTATTAAAAAATAATAAAAACATCTAATTTTCAAATACTGATACAATCTATGGTTAAATATGTCTTGTGTTTTAGAATAAAAAAGTAACTTATTTTACCTGATATATATGTGGAAAGTATTCGAAACAAAGATTTAAAAATTATGAAAGAATATGTTTATTGCCATTTTATTAAAGTTGAATAAAATAAAAACAGTTTCAACCGTCGCATAATATTGAATTTTTTTAGAATATATATATAATTCAGGTAAAGAAACTGTATGGAATAAACATGAATTAGAACAACAAAAAAGACATAATATAGCAATGGAAAATTGGTACAGAAATTGTCTCGAAGAAGAAAGGAAAAATAAATACTAAAACTACTGAAATAATTCTATAATCAAATATTGTTATCAAAAGTTATGAAAAAATTAAGCGCAAAATTTTTTACAAATGTTTACACGACAGATCAATCTCAAATAAAATTAATGAAAATAAATGTGCAGTTGAAAATTTAGATTTTTATCTGCAAATTATGGTACTTATTGTGTTTGTTATTGTGAAATTTGTAACAACAGTTATTATTTCTATTCATTTGGTGGAAATATTCCTACAGAATAAATTTAATATTTCAATAATTACAACATTTTATATATTACTAGCTTTTACCCCCTGCTTCGCATGCGGTCACAATATTGGGTTAGGTGCTCTCGCCTCTGGGCTACTGCGGTACCACTATTAACATCTCTATTCACTGAGCTACTGAGGCCCCATTAATTGGTTCTCTACCCACTGAGCTACTTCGGCCCCACAATTTGGTTCTTTAACCACTGAACTACTGCGGCCCCACTGTTTGGTTCCCTACCAACTAAGATACTGCAGCCCCACTATCGGGTTCTCTACCCACTGAGATACTGCGGCTCTTGGGAAGGAATGTAACACAGCCCATAGACAAAAATAAAGGGGAAATGATGGAATTTTCTGAAACAATGATTTTTATGCAGTAATCCTGAGAAAATTTTAATCCAGTACATATATATATATCTCTAATCATCATTTTTGGAACAGTTTGGGATATTTTCCCAGGGTAAAAAGTACTCTATGTCACTTTCTGGACCTCCAACTATCTCTGTACAATAAAATCACGTCTAACCGTTGCTCCATTTTGACATGAAAGAATGACAAACAAATAAACTAACAAACAAACATACTTTCGCATTTATATAGTAGTAAGGATTAGTATTAGAATTCAGAGTTTGTATAATTTTATGTTTGGTTATTTATGATTAGTAAAATTATATTTATTTTCTAAAATAAATAATGTCTAACATAACTAATCTAGTATTAAATACACATTTATTTGTAAAACCGTTAATTCGTTGTTGGGATAAATATTTATAATTTATTATACAATTTAAAAAATATTCCAAATGCAAAGTTTAATGCGTATGCTTCCCATTGGCCCACAGGTTCGAATCCTGATTTCCCATTGGCTGGAACATTAAGTCCCATTTAAGCTATCTCCAACCAAGAGAACTTAGCTCTCTGTCTCTCTCTCTCTCTCTTTCTCTCTCTCTCTCTCTCTCATCAACCATCATGCAGCATAGATGTTGATAGGACTCTCACCTGTACATGGCTGCAGAGTAGGAATTAAATTAGTTTGTTAGGGTGTTTTAGCTTCACCCTGAATCTGTATGCGATCTAAGTGTTTCCATCATTAGAGAGTTCCACATGTCCCTTTTGATAGGATTAAAGAGTTTGTAGGTAGAAGCTAGGCCGCCAACGTGTACGAGCCGTATCTCCGCGTCGACCAGACACCCTAGTTATAGCCTACTACGCCCTACTAAGGAAGAAAGCCTTAATTCCAAATTTACAAAGAAGGTTTTTTCTTCTTTAATTTAATAGCTGATACCAACATACATATATCTGCAAACGATAAATGATTTATAACCAGTCGTTGTCTGTGTAATTCATTAGTAAAATATTCAAGTCCAAAATGAACAATACTAAGAATAAAAGTCTTAAGTTGTTGTTTAGAAGACAGAAATCCTTAAGTACGCCGCCTCTGTACATAAGCCTTTTCTTCTCATAGTATCAATAGTTTTACAACAATGTTGGCCACCTTAGGTATAACACAATTAAATGTACCCACTAATCCAAACAGAACATTGTCTTTTTGCAACCGTTATTCATGTAACAATGTATCAACATGCAATGTGTAGTGACTCGCAGTTCTAGGCAACATGAAGTAGCACATTGAAAACAGTTATCTGCCTGTTTACTTTCAAGTTAGCTGCTGGTTGTTTAGTATTAAGTGGGATTTACCTTCTAAAACCCAAGTTTGGAGGTTAAGTGTGAACAATGTAAGTAGAGTGATGTAAATTGTTTTTTTTGAAGCTGTTAATTTATGTGATTGTGAAAAATTAATCACTTCGTGAGAAATTCTGTCCAGAGGGAAGGATATTGTTAGTTTGCTACAGCAAAACAACACGAATGACACTAATGCCTCAGTTGTCTGTGTAGGTAGAGTTCCAAGCGAAGAAGTAGTTACAGGCAACAATGAATATATCCTTACTGAATTGTCACCTGTGAAACTTAATAACAGGACTGCCGTGTCTATTGAAGAAAATCATGATGCAAACATTTAAGAAACAGAAAGTCACCTGCCTCGAGAAGAAAATACTGAAGGTAATGAGAGTGTAGGAGATGAGTTCAACAGAAATGTAACTGTTAACATTGTAGATAGCAGTAAAGGAAATTCTCAGAATGTTGTAATAAATGATGACGAAGAACATGAGAGAGAGGAAACTGCCAACCATGGGGAAAAAAAAATAGCACACTTTGACAATGAAATAATTCTGACAAAACAAAGTAACGAAGAAATTCAGCTAACTAAGAAAGGAAATCCCCGTAAACAAAAACAAAAACTTATGTCAAAAGAAGAAAAAACTGCAGTGAGTGTTGAAAAGTTCATTAATAAACACCCTTTACGCCCTCCGTGTGATATATGCCGCCTACAGTGCATAAGTTATATTTCTGAAACAAGACGAAAAGTTATTAATGAGATGTATAACAAGAAGAACTAGGTTGATCGGATACATTTTCTCCTAATATCAACAACCAGGCAAGGTATTAAAGAAGACGGGGACGTGAGGATTCAAAACGTATGTTTTCATTAAAATATTATTTAACAGACGAAAATGAAGAACAAGTACATATGTGCAAGACATTCTTTTCAACAACCTTGGGATACCCGAAAAATAATGACACAGTTTTAAACAATGTTTTGTGCGTGGAGAACCCCACGGACATTTTACCAGATGGGAGGGGAAAAAGTACACCCCCAACAAAAGTTGATCGAAGAGTCTTAAAAACTCATATTGAATCATATAACCCTTCTACTGCCCATTACCGTCAGTGTCATGTACCCAACAGGCGGTATTTGCTTAGAGACATAATCATTAATGAAATACATAAGACCTTTGTGTCCACTTACCCTGAAATAAAATGTTCGTATGATTTATATAAGTCAGTAGCGAAAGAAATAAATATATACAATTTACTAAGCTAGGCAATTAAGAGTGTGATACATGCAAATACATAATGCAGATCACAGTAAATGTAATTTGATGGCAGGATGTGAACAATGTACCAAATGGGCAGACCACATTGAAAAAAGTAATGAAGCCAGAACTCTGTGCAAACAACATGCATAAGCAGAACCATGTGAAAACAAGATTTTTTTTTCAGCCTACTTGGAAAAGTCATCATGTTACCAAGATTGGATGGATTCAAGTCTGCAGTTTTTACAAAGCATATAATTGAATTCAATGAGAGTTTTGTTCCTCTTGGTAGCAAACAGAATACTTTGAAACCTATTGCGGTAATATGGCATGAAGCAACAGCCGGTCAAAAAAGGAAGGCATAGTTAATGCTTTTAATGCCTTTTTCTACACTGTAGAGACATACATCACATAGTTTTATTATTAGACAACTGCTCCAGGCAAAACAAGAATTGGTGCTTGCTAACATATCTTGTTTATATTGTCAACTCTGAATGTGTTTCTACAAACATTGTTGAACTGTATTTTTTTGAGCCAGGTCATACAGTTATGTCGACCGATTCTTTTCACCACCAAGTGAAGCAGTCTCTCAACCGCAATGCCAAGGGGTAAGATTAATCTGATTTCGAAGAATTTGTAGCAAATGCAAACTCTGGAAAAACAGTTGTGAAATCTATGAGGTATGAAAATTTTGCACAATGGCCTACTTGCGTGTCATTCCACAAACTAAAAAAGTTTGGAAGCCGTCCACTTTTAAGTTATATTGTGTACATCAAGGCAGAGAAAGTTAAAAAAATACTCTAGAGTACAAGCCATGTTATGACGAGTTGTGCCCTACACAAGAACTCGACTTTATGACCAAATAAGGTATTGCGACTGTTTTGAAACCGCTGGCATTCAAGACATGTCCAAGAGGGGTCTGTCTGGAGAAGAAAGAAGATATTTTTCATAAACTTGTACCGCTCATGCCAGAGATATGTAGACAATTTTGGAGAGACTTGTATGTGAACAATGTTCCAGATCTGTGTTTATTTGACAATAACTAATTATGAAGTAGAAACTATGAATGTAATGTTTAACAATGCTGGGTTTCTACGAACGTTTACATACTTTTGCAAACATTTTGTGGTTTAATAGTTTATACAAATGTTGTTTTTTTCCTCATTAGGAGAATACTGTTTTTTTTTTGTTCTTATGATAAACAAACAAATATGAATACTCCATTTTATCTCGAATAATCTGCTGTCTTATAATATTAGCACTTTTAAAATATTAATGCTTTAGGAAATATGTTATCTCAATGTTTATGTGTATGTGCAAATGTAATATAAATGCTAAATTGACTTAAGCAATAAGGTTTTCTTGCTGTCATTTTGCAGTGAAAGTTTGTTTCTGACATGTTTATGTTAATTAAAACAAGAGCATATACACATAAAATAAACTAGCAATCCTTATAAATAAGTTTTGATGGAGAACATAACGTTATCTTTCTTGACAAACTTTGTTCCAGGGGAGATAAGGTTTACGTTCTTAAAAGGGCAAATAAACATTACTAAACTTAATAGATATAAAGACACGAACTCCTCTTTTATATTGTTACACATGTAAACATGTTTAAAAGCCATACCACATAAATTTCAAATATTTAAATGCCATGATTAAAGTAAAACATTAAAATTATCTACAAAAGGGCGAGTGAGCAGAGCAAACAACAAACTTTTTGCTCTCCTGTGAAATTTTATCATATGGAGTTATGGCTTTTCTCCTTAGTAGAGCAGTACTGTCTGCGAGACCTTTCGGCTTGGTTTTGTTTTCACCTATTATGTGAATCTACGTCAATGAGAGCAATGAGAGCTGCACGTTTACATCAAATAGATAAGCCCATCCGAATATAGTATTAAGGGCCCATAGACAGTGCCAGCCAAAAATGTGTTCCCGTATCGGCGACTCTATATTGTTTTAAGAGAATTTACTTCCTAGCTATAAAACTTTGCCTACGGAAAACCTGAAAGGAGCTTCTCTCACACTGAGCTAGAAGCACTATTATATATATATATATATATATATATATATATATAGAAAAACTGATTTTAATACTTACTGTATATTAGCATTAATTTCAGCGAGAGAATTTAGTGTTTGAACTTTAGCCAGTGCAGCTACGTATCTCAGAGATTTTGCAATACTTGGTAAGGCCACTTTCGCTTATTTCAGGAGTGTTATGTGAATTTATTAATTCTTGCAAATTTCCAGTAGGGTTTTTTCATAGCAAGTAGGCCAGAAGTAATTGTGAAGTATATAGGAATTTTGCTATCCCTGTGGTTCCCCATGCTTATTAATTACCTACCAATTATGAATAAATATATGCCAAATATTCCTGAATTGTCGTTGTACACTAATAGTGTACGCTGCAGTGGGCCAGCTCTACGAGTGGTTTTCGAACTGCAAGAGGTATCGTTTGCCTACCAAGCTTCGGACCGGGCAGAACAGTACTCCATGCTTGGTAATTCACACTAGGCTACATTTAAAATTAAAATTACATATTTTACTGTGTGCTACCAATTATTTCCCACCTGAATACACATAATACTATAGATTTGGTTAGCACAGTGCGGTAGTTTGCTCATGTAAGTATACATCAGTGTATTACATACAGCACATAATAAATAAATGCGCAAGAATCTATGGATGCACTGTACATGTACACATATAAAATCTAGACTACTGATTTTTGACGCACGTACGTGTGAGAAGTTGACCTACAGCCAAAATTGTTTCAGCATACCTCCATGTAAATTTGCACACATGGTTGTTGCATATGTTACATAAAATCTCTACATACATTACACATAAAATATGTGTTCTATAACTATAGGATTAAATCTATATTTATAGTAGGGATTCCTCTCCATTTTTAATTTATACTCTTACAGTATGTTATATGGGAATATGCTAAGGGAGTAGCTTTGATGATCTAGCTCGTACACAACATAGAATACTGTCCAATAAGGGAAGTTCCTAACGTGTGAGAGTTATCACTCATATTTCAGACTATTTCGTAGATTCATAATCAGTAAACCAAGAGAAACTGGCAAACACCAAAACACCTGGCTTAAATTGACACAACCACTCAAAACAATTTCTAATAGAAATTTATTTTAAATATGCGTGCCCCCACAACGAGATTGCCATGACACTCGCAAATTAAATACGACCACGCAAAATTCTAAAAAGAAAAACCTCTATAATCTTCCATGATTAACCAATCACTTTGTCAGACCGCTCCATCACAAACTGGCATTTGAAAGAAGTATGTTGAAGGGCACCAGAAAACACCAAAAGGCGTTGAAACATCCATTACGTTTTAAATATTGCCTATCAAGTCAATCCAAACTGGTCACAGCGGTGACCCCAGAGTTTCTGGGCGTTCATAGAGCTGGCTGTGTCTCATGAAGCAGTGAGAGAAGGAATTGAAGTCTCCCACAGGCCTGATGGTTGAAAATTGACAAGCCTCACTCCTTCACCAACCTCCCGCTGATCACAAATCCTTACGTACTTTGATTATGACAATACCGGTAGGGGAAGTGGGTGGGGTTAAATGCATGGAACAAGGTGCGGGAAGCCGAGCAACCCGATCGAAAGTCACTAGTGCCTCTACTGGCGATTATGGGAAGCAGTATCGAAGCTGGCGCCGCTGCACCAGCTAAACTCCCAGGCCTAAAACTGCCCTAGATAGAAGATCCCCTGGTAAACACAACACATCAATGCCCATACTCATGTCCTGGCCACCCAGTCGTCTCACAATTACAAAATACACCAGGCAGAATCCAGTTCCAGAATAAAGATGATAAAAAAGTTCACAGGTACACTTCAGAAATTAGATATATAATCATATTGATCACTGAAGACAAGGTTCTCCGCTGGGAGAGCAATACGATGAGAGGCGCCGAGCACGGGGCGCATGAGGCTGGGTGTCTTTTCGGGCAAGGCTGGGAGCGAGGATGAATCAGCACTGCCACCAGGCGAACGGCGGTCCAGCATCCCGGTACAAAACGAGGCGAAGAAGTCAGTACATCAGTGCCACTCATTGGGAAGCTAGGCAATATGGAAAAACACAAATATAAAATGTTAAGGGGGAACAAACTATTGAAAAAATTAAGATAAGGAAAAGGAAAGTGGTAAGAAGAGGGGGAGAGAGGGTCAAAACTAAACACAATTACACACCATTATAGCCACAATACACAAAAAATAACAAAAACTCGTTAATTACTAGCTACATGTTTTTTTTAGCTGGCACACATGTGCTGTTCTGTAGGAGCAGCTTTAAGTGGTATCAACCAACATTACTGTATTTACACTAAGAAATTTGGATATCGTAAAGGGGTCTTCAAATATTGGCACGAGCTTTGAGGTGACGTCATTGGCCAAGTCCGCGAAACAGTAGCTCTTAACCAGCACCAATTCACTAACCACATAATTGGCAGGAGTGCATGAAGCACTTAACCTTTCATTTATGGATTCCTTGGCTGCCAACATTCATCTTGCACCTCGCCCAGCAGCAAGACCCAGTCAGTCTCAGACAGGGTGGAAGGAAATGGAGGGATTTTCCAGAGGTGAAGTAAGAGTTGAGTGAGAGCTCGGCCCAAAAATGGTAAAGACGGAGGAACCCCCATGGAAACATGGAGGGCACTTGTAAACCCCACTTTGATGAGATCCAAGTCTTCATCCCAATGGGAGTTATCACAGTTATAAAAGATTGTACGACATACCTTCAAGTCTTTATTAAAATTAACCACGAGATTACCCTAATGGTAATAGGGGTTCGAGGTGAAATGTTTCATGGACAACTTAAAACACATGTGCCTAAATAACACTGAGGTGAAGTAGTGTGCATTGACTGTCAGGATCTCAGCGGGGGCACTGAACAACTTCCAGATTTTTTCATTTAAGGCCCTGACAATATTTGAAAATTTCATGTTTCGCATTGGCAGGAGAAAGCAAATTTACTAAAATTATCTAGAAGAATGAGGCTGCTTATATTACTCTTCCTGGCACGAATTAAAGGTCCAAAGACATCAAGATGCATGGTGTGTCAAGGGCCTTCCGGAAAATGACTTACAAGCTGACCACATTAGCTCGCTTGACCTGCTTGCACTTCTGACAGGGCTCGCAGGAGCAAAAATAATCTGTCACATCCTCGCGTAGCGAAGGCCAAGCAAAATATGCCGCAATGCGCTGAAACATCCTAGTGAATGTCCTCCAAAAACGGAGTCATAGAAGTAGGTAATTACCTTGGGCCGCAAAGCTAAGGGTACCACGATATTTAGAGCTCTGCCATTTCTACAAGTATAATATGAAACGTCCCTCTTCTCCACATATGGCAATACTAGGCCATTTTGCAGGTAATTAATCACACAAGAACAAAAATTATCACCCCGCTGAGCTTCTCGAAGCTCTACGAAAAATTCAGGAAACCCCTGAATTAGATTGAACGAAACAACCTGCGCACCATCTGAGTCCACCTGAACATACTTTTAACATACGCGACAGCGCATCTGCTACCTGGTTGTCACTGCCCCGCACATAGTGCATCCTGAACTTAAAGTGCGACAAACGTAATACCCAACGTCCCAATTTTCCCAGCTGGTGGGGATGATTTAGCACCCAACCTGGGGCCTGATTGTCGGTAAATAAGTCGCACTCTTTATGTTCAAGGTATGACGCGAACTTCTCCAACCTGAATATACAGGCGAACATCTCTTTCTCATATATTCGTGGCCTCTTCTCTGATTTCGTAAGGGCTCTACTCGCAAACGCTACAGGGGCAAGACGAACTTCTACTCCCTGGCTTAGGACCACCCCTAAGGACAAAGAGGACGCATCTACCTGGAGGACAAACCGCTTTCTAAAGTCCGGCAAATAGAGGGCCGTGGCATAGACAAGATATTTTTCAAAGTCCTAAAAGCCTTCTCCTGATCGTCACCCCAAGAAAAATCAACCCCCTTTTTCTTCAGATGGTTAAGGGGGGAGGCAATCTCGGAATACCTATCGATGAAGCAAGAGTAGTACCCCATAATGCTTAAATTTTCTGAACCCCTTTAAGATTTTCTGGATGGGCAAAATCCGATATGGGAGCTACGCGATCTGGATCAATAAGGAGATAACCCTCACACAAAACATACCCCAAAAACTTCACACTGTCTGTGCCTAAGGTAACCTTGTCAGTATTAACGGTCAATAAAACTACATGTATCTGAGTAAGAACAAGCCTTATGTGTTCTGGATGGGAATTCAAATCCTCGCTATACACTATTATATCATCAATGTAATGGAACACGACAGCATTTTTATATCCTGACAACACGTGGTCGAGAACACGGGAAAGGGCCTGACTCTCTAAGTTTGATCCCGTAGGAATCCTCGTGAATTAGTATTGATTCCATGGTGTACTGAAGGCGGTGTATTTTCGACACGACGAATCCAACAAGCACTGAAGAAAGCTGTTGTTTAAATCAAGTACTGAGAACACGCGAGCCTTGTCCAAATATTGCAGAGTGCAATCAATTGTCGGCAACTGGAATGGGTCCGTGTTTTTTTTTTTTTGTCTGTTGACAAGAGAATTATTTACAAGCTGGTATTTAACATTGTCATTTTTCCTCACCAGGAACCCAGGCGAACAATAGTCGGATATAGACAGCACAATTACTCCGGCTGCCAAAAACTTTTCAATTATATCGCGAAAGGCATTGAGATTAGGTGTACCGGACTTTAAATGCTAATCGCACACCAGAATGTTGTCGGTGAAGGCGAATTTATAGAAGAGAATGTCACATTTACTTATCCTTGAGGAAATATCGTCCACAAACTCGCTTTTCAAACGAGCAAGACTGGCCTGAAATTCTGTCTGCCCGGGATCATCCTGCAAGCAAACTGGATTAAGCACCGGAACAACCTCAGTGCACAAACCGACGCGAATATTTGGCGCGAAGCCAAATGACAAGTAATTCGTGTCAAAGCTCACGACGGCATGCGTTTTGCCCAGAAACTCCAAACTCATTATGACAACATAGGATAGGCGATCGAAAACCAAAAATGCCAATGTCCATGCGAATCGCCCAATTTAAAAATGCAAGTGGACAGTGGAACGGGATCTCACGACTTAGTCACAAGAAACACGTACGATCTTCTCGGCAACCAAGCTGACACATCCCTTAGATAATATCTTAAGCTCTGAAAGCCGACCAACAAGCGCCTAACTAACCACACAGTGTGTCACCCCATTATCAACTAACACTGGGAAATTTCTGCCACTACAGGTGATAGTAACTAAGCAATTTGAAATTGTTCGTGGCCTTTGGTTCAAACCCAGACTGGCACCATCACGATGATTGGCAGTCACTTGCAGTTTCCCGCACGTGGGCAAAGATGACGAACATATTCCATCTCATTGCAGCGAAAACACTTCCTTTTGTTCAGGCTGCATTTAGGTTGTCTACAATCAGCGGTGACATGTCCCACTCCAGCACAATTCTCACAGTGTATAATGGCACCGCATCGCTAATTTGATCTATCATCTTCAATAGGCATTAGGCGGCACCCAGCAGCCACCAAGGTCAAATTTATAGCCACGCTTTAAATGGGATAGTCCGCCCGATACTGCTTACTCGCCGTTACCCGGCCCTGAACATCAACAGCAATCTGACGTAATTCCGTCAGGAACCGTCGCAGGTAAAGCATCATCCACAAAACATTGTCATGGGGGGGGGGGGGCGAGGTTATCCAGTATGTTATTGATTAAGTCCGCCTCAGTCAGCCCCAAACACATGGCATCGTGGAAGGTGCAGATTGACTCTACATTATCACATATGGATTCATCAGGCCTCTGCACCCTATACACTAACCTGGCCTCACATTAGCTCTTAATGCATGGCGGAAACCACGCGTGAAGCACGCGTAACCTAAACCCTATAAATGTTCTGTCCGTCAACATTTACAGCTCCTCCTGCTGTATCTTGAGGAAAATGCCTTCCGCTTCACAGAAAGTGCCTTGAGTAAAAAATTCTCCGTCAAAGGGATACGCTGCCACCCTAGCTACAACTATGAAATATATGAGAATGTTGACCGTATCTAGAGAAACTAAGGGCTTGATCATCTCTAGGGACACCATGAATAATTTATTTGTTGATGGAAGAGGCTAACTCACCGAGACCGGCTGCGGGACGGGCTGCGCGGCGGCTGCCTCCTGCCGGAACGTTGCACGGCGAGGCGGGGCATCTCAGCCACAGTGAGGTTTTCGTCATAATACAAGCTGAGATCATCCAGGAGTGCCATTAGGTCGCGGCGGAATAGCCCATAGACGAACCCCACGCTCGTTCTCATCCTCTCAGTGTGGCGGATCATGCAACATAAAACAAACAGGTAGTAAAAAAAAAAAAAAACGAATATAGCAGAGTAGCACAGTTAAATCGTGGTGAACTTTGACCACAATTTTTACACAGTACACACAAATCAGTAAATTGACTATCCTTTTTATTAAGCAAGGTAACAAACAATATGCAAATACACAAATGTACACCAAAGGTGTTAAAACATTTGAGCCATGTAACACAGTTCCCAAACTATTTTTCAAAAATAAGAAAAAAACCACTGTAAGTAAACACTGTCACAGCTCCACTACTGTAACATCACATCCATTTGACTATAATAATATATATTTAAAAAGGCAGGTCCCACATATGATAAATTTTAAAGGCCTACCTTAAGTCATAAAAATGTATGTGCAAATATTCGTAATACAATTAATACACTCTTTAAGAAGAAATATAATGTTTCTCTATCATTCAACATCAGGGCCTGAAGATGCTACCATGCTGAACCTGGCCATAGAATGAGTACCGTGACGGGGTGTAAAAAAATGTAGCTATAAAGTTTTTAACAATTAACGTGGCAATTCACATTAAGAGAAGCGAGTATCACATTAACCTGGGGGCACACCTTCCCTAGTGATCGCAAAACACTATCCTGAATTGCCCAAGGCAGCTGGAAACCGTTAAATTCATAAGGTTGCACCTTAAAATACTTAAAGAACTTTGGCTCCAATCAAATGTGTGAACCTATACCAAACACTTCACACCAATTCACAATATGTTACCTGCACTTCTCTCAATTGTACTTTCCTTTTTATGCAAAATGCGAACGTGTATGAATATACCACCATAGCAGTTTACTCCTCGCCACATCATATTAATAGGCAAACTTAGAAGCAAATGCCCTTGGGCGAGCCCCAATTTTTTTTTAAAACCTATCTAGGATATGCTAAAATAATTACCCCACGCCTACGAGTTATTCTCAATCTGAATCAAGGGCGTAAACAATAAGGCCCTTCTTAAAACTGATAATGCTGCACGGTGACGCTGGGTGATGGCACCCAATTATTAATTATATTAATTACTCTTTAAGCACCACCCAAAACAAAAAGTACAATGACTGGGAATATTAAAATAGTTCCCCACTGGCAGAGAATTGTAGACGACGACTCCTGATTCTAACATTAACGTGGCAAGACTCAACAGCCAAATGGGACTGCACGCACTGTAGACAAAGTATGCAATCAGTAAACCAAAAGAAATCGGCAAACTCCTAAGCACTTGGCTTATATTAACACAAACACTCAAGAACAAATTCTGAGAGGAATTTAGGTTAAACATGCGTGCCTACAACGACTTTATTATGACACTCGCTTATTAAATACGACCACGCAAAATTCTAAAAATAAAGACTCTTTCGTCGCCCACGACTCACCAAACACTATGTCAGACCGCTCCATCATAAACTGGTAATCGAAAGAAGTGTGTTGCGGAGCACCATAAAACACCAAAAAGCGTTGAAACATCCATTTCGCTATAAACATTGCCTATCAAGTCGATCCAAACTGGTCACAGCAGTGACGCTACAGGTTCTGGACGTTCATAGAGCTGGCTGGGTCTCATGAAGCGGTGAAGGAAGGAAGTGAAGTCTTCCGTTGAAAATTGACAAGCCCCACCCCTTCACCAACCTCCCACTGATCACAAATCCCTACGTCCTTAGATTTTGACGATACCGGTAGAGGAAGTGGGTGGGGTGAAATGCTTGGAATAAGCCGAGCAACCCGATCGAAAGTCACTAGCGCTTCTACCGGCGATTATGGGAAACATTATCGAAGCCGGCGCCGCTGCACAGGCTCACATTAAACTGAGTACGTACATTCGCAGTACTGGAGCTATAGGTTATTCACAGTAAAGTGAGAACTCTTTAAGGCCCTGCTAAATATTCTCCTTTCAATTAATTTCTCCCTTTCCTCCACTTTTTAATGTAAGCATTGCAATATATGTAATAAACACAGTGCATACATATCACCACTCTCAAAAGTTAACGTCTGAGACTACAATAAAAAATATTTTTTAGGGGTTAGTGCCTTTTGGAACGGACTTAAAAAGTGCTCACTTTACCGTGAACAACCTATAACTAGTGACCTTTCAGCACGAGCTGGCTTATGGACCAGAGACGCCTCGTGGAGTAGCGAAGTGGTCGAGTACGACGTCACGCCACGTGACAAAGCAGCTATCGTTGTAGGCCGGACGCTGTTTTATTTATCAGTGTGTACTATCCGGCGGCATTGTAAACATTTCAGGAGGGTAATTATGAAGGGAGTGGCCGCGCCCAAAGCCCGTGACAAGCCATCACTCACTCGGGCGAGCGTCATCGCAAGTGACAGTCGGCGATGACGTGTAGTTACCGTTCCACGGCCTCGCCAAGGGGATAAAACAGTCATTCGTCATCCGGCCTTCGTAGCTGGACCCAATGCCGACGATACACAGAAGAAGAGATTCTACGGCCTCGCAACTTCACCATTTCAAAAATAACTGTTGCGTATTAAAAACTTATATTTACTGCATGCGCATCGCGTGAATTTACACTATAGAACAATGTGATTTTCTTTTCAGATGCTGGACGAACATAGGATTTATTAGAAACTTTCATTTTGATGGGACCAGCACATTATTCTTGTTCTGTGTGTCTGTCTTTTTTCTTCATATTACATTTATTTTCGTGAACATTTGCATTAAACTGTATAATAGTGTCTCGCCTTCTGTATAACGAGTCTTATTCCTTCTAATGCATATTGAGTGTGAAATAACTCCAAGTACGACACAATCAATTGTATTGCTCTGAAAATATGGGCCAATCATAAAATTGAAATAATTTACTCTCTGACGAGGTCATGCGCTTTTTCTGACGACAAAACAAAGTGAATATTTGACGTTTACTCTGTGTTCTAAACTTTACCGTATCCTAGAACCCAATTCGGCAAACAAGTTAATAAGATAATATTTTCTCGTTAAACCTCGTCTATACTTCAACACTTGTTTCAAGAAACAATATTTCGGAACAGTTAACAAAATGTTTCACTATAGATTCCTACACACGTATATTTTTTAAATGTTTGCAAACAGTTTGAGAACAGTTCGGAAACTGTTTTCAAGGGGCTAAATATACATTTAGAAAACAAATTCGGGTATACTTGGAAAATGAAACAACAACTCATTTTTTTACGCGCTGGTTGCAAAGCATACAACAACGTATGCATTTCAGTATTTGGACAACTTTCATTTCTGTTTGATCAAATGTCAAAGATGTTAATATTAGTGTTTGTGTGCGCGCTGTTGATTGTTGTCCACAGTTGATAATTCCTTTAAAATTAGTGTGTGGAAAAATGATGAGACAGAGAAATTCAATGAGGAGTTTCATTTTCTATCAATTGTGTGGGATATGACCTGTTCCAAATATAAACGTCACCTTCTCCTAGGCAGGCATGCCACATATTCATAACAAAACATAGCAGCGAAGTAAATTTCTTCTTCTGGCAAAATCTCAAATGATACTGCAGTCTAGACACAACACGTTTCATAAATAGGGTTTGTGAAACATGTTTCGGGAACAGTTCTGGAACTGTCTGCAAACTCTAAATAATTCGGAAACTGTTTGCTTATCCACGTTGTACACTGTTTTTGGACATATATTTCCAAGTGTACATGCGGCTTTATGCTGTTGAATTGCAACTTTAGGTTTGTTCTTTATTCGTCATCTGCCATGTGTAGAATCCACGCTGGGTTTCAAACGAATCAGTGTTTGTACTCGCTCCAGTTTCCTCTCTTTTCCATCTCAGCCGCTTCTTTCCATTGGTAGATTACGAAATCGTCAGCGCAACGGTGACCCGCTCTCCACGCATGTTTTAACTTGGCAAGGAAGGTCTTCACGCAGGGTTAATTTCCCATTTCTCCTCTGCGGGCCACATTTACGTGCCTGGTGAGAGATGGATGACACGACAGAAGCATCTACAGGATACACAATCATGGCTACTTCCACGCTGAGAGCCGTGTGTTATTTTCTCTGTGCATTTCTTCCTTACTACATCTCTGCCTAAACGGGCAGTTCCTTCACGAACAATTAAGACATTTTGCAATTGACCATTAAAAAAATACTTCTCATCCTTACTGAGTGCAATTCAAATACCGTACTGAGACGCTATTCGTGATTTCCTATGAATGCGCCCATTATCCTCGTGTCTCCACAACTTATCGCTAGTATTGCCATAAATGAAACTGGAGTATTTAAGGGGGGGAAAAAAATATCCGAAATGTTTTGCTACCAGTGCATTCAACGATCGGTTTTTGATCATGTAGACTCTTTGTTTCTTCTGAGGATGACATTATTTCATCAGCGTCGACTAACTGAGTTGTTTGTGTTTCGTCTATCAATTGACTCATTATTTTATTTCAGGATATTTTGCTTTAATAAAATATGCCATAATTGTATCACGTCTTTGTCGAAGAAAAATTTACTCATAACTTAAAACAAGTAGTCGAAGCCACGAGATTGTCAAGATCATAATGGCCCAAATCAGTTAAATTTTCCCACTCGGAAGTTGAATAATGTTCACCTGATATCCGCACTCTACGCCTACTCAAAATAGTTAAAGAGTTTTATAATAAGAAAATAACTAATTAATGCCGAAATAAATGTATATTTATCAATCTTCAAACGGTAAGGACTTATTAAATATTAAAGCGAAATTCTTAGAAATATTTAAATGTACATTTATTGTAAAATAGAAAGTGAAGGTAATTTACTCAAGTACTGAATTTGTATAAAGTAAAACCCATTTAAATAATAATAACTATCCATAACACAGAGTCAAAAGAGGGGCAAGCAATGACGTCCTTACTATGCAGTCAGTACATTTAAGTAGCTTCGGCACATCGTGAGGAATATTTCTACTTGGAGATCGACGAGGTAGCGTGAGCATCTCCTCTTCTTTCAGCGGATGTTATCTTCAAGGTCACTGTCACATCAGCTTCTGTGTCTCCCATTCTTCATTGTTTCGCTTCTTGTTGCTTCGATATTGGTGACAAGTTCGACTACTTGACCAGCAAAGTTGCTGTGCCGTAGTTATTATCGCTTTTATCAAACTTGTCAGTGACAAATTGGGAACTAATATAAGATAAGTTTTTAATCAAAGTATTACAATGAAACTTTTAAAATTATGCCCAATATGATTTATAATGTTTATTTTCTTCAGAAATAAAAATAGTTAAATAAAATTTATGAGAGAATTTTATCTAAATACGTGAATTGAAATATTTTCGATAGACTGGTTAATGCAAATTATCTGCTCTTGAAACATGACGTAGATCATGGCGCAAGTCAGAAGTATGCTATGCATAATTTCAGTAGATGTGATGAATGTTGTAAGCGAGCTTGTTTGTGGTTGCGAGTGTTGCATCCCTTAAGCAGCGGACACATTGAGAAGTGCACAGCGCCTTCTTGAGAATCCGGCAGCTTACATGAAATGACGGTGTCTATTACGATGCGTATTAAAAAGATAACGTGCCAAGAGACAGTTCTGAAATATCAGCTGTTTATTTGGCAGAAAATAAGGAAAAGTGGTTCAATGTTAATGTCTGACTAAAACAAATTTTTAATATTAACAATGGCAATTCCCTTTCTGGGATTGGTAAAGTGCATTTTGTCCGTTGTCAAGACATTCAATTTAAAAAATGCCGGTTTTGCACTTTTAAGGAACAAACGCCACTATAACAGACTGTTGTTTTACAAATTGTTATCTCTACGTACAATCTGCTAAACATGAGGTGCATACTTCTCATCGTGCACACACATACAAGATAGCCGTTTGGCTGGATGTGTTTAGCGTGTATGAAGCCTAGAAGCTCGGCATCGTTAAAGGTGACCTATGCCTTTACATCAAATGTCTGTTCGCCTTTACACGTAAGACGTTAAACTGGCGTACTATATTTCTCTCGTCAATGCACTTCATGGTACTTTAACTCATGGTCATACAAGTTTTACTTTTTGATAAAAATTAGAAATGTGTGTTGCGTGGTCCTATCCTATGTTAAGGCGCCTTTACCGGATATTCGGTACCTAAAAATGAATGTGAAACACTTGTATTTGCATTTTAAACTTTAAAAGATATACATTAGTGACTGAAATAGAAACCCGAAACTAGTATTTACTAAATAGTATTCGCAAGCAGAGACAGATCAATATTATTAAACAATATTTATAAGCCAGTTACATGACAGAAACTCTGGCTTATGTTTAGGGTCCTGTGCAGACGCATGTTGTTACGTCACCCGTCCGCCATCTTTTTTCCTGTTTTCCCACAAAACAAAACACCGTAACAATTTCCCTTTTTCCCTAAAAATTGCTCTTTTTTCCTTAAAAATTGACCTTTTTCCCAGAGCTGGAGAAGGTACTCGTGGCACCGGCGATGGGGATCGCTCGACTGCCATCTTTGTATGTTACTGGAGACGACTATATTTGTTTTTTCGTACATCATTTGTTTACATGTTATTGGAGGCTGCCATGTTGGGAGGCAGCCATATTGCTAGGTGCAGTCCTCCATGTTTGTTTGTTTACTGTCATATATTTTATAGCTTGAATCTCACCTTCGTTCTACAACCATAGTATATTTCATATGTTTACATCACCTATATATGACCAGGTGACCGCCATATTTCTTTATGTGTTTAAAGTATATTGCTTTGTGGACCCCAAACAATCTCTCCGATTGGCTAATTACTTGCCTCCATGTTGGATTCTATTCTCAACGCACAGGTAGTATCGATTATGCCACCTGCTATCGGCCTGTACCGCTTTGTGATATTAACCATTCCTGCAAAGTAATTAAATTAATTAAGTTTTTTTAAATTCTTATATATATAAAGCAGGGAAGTTATTTAATAAATCATAGCATATATTTTTTACATAACATTTATTTTACACATAGTAAAATATACAAGTTTATTAATCTTCTTCGACATTCACCGCTCGATGTCTACTTCGACGAACCAGTAATTGAAGCGGGCAGGGAAACACCGCCAATTGAAGTACGCCCCTTCCGTGATGGCGTTTCAACACATTCTCTAACCTTAAAGCTGGCGATGACCAATCGACCCATTGTATGTAGACCACCTCCTTAAGTTTTTCGATTATTGAAACTATCCTGTTGGTGTGGGAGTAATTTCTAACACTTTGCGATGCAAGCAGCAGCTGCAGTCTATCTACCAGCTCGTTCGGGTCGACCCAGAATACGTAGCCGAACTTCTTGAGACCTTCGCTGCTTTTCAGTGCTAGGCCACTGAAGAGGTCTGCGAGAATGTCGACTTTTTCGTTATCTTCGTCCTTGTAAACACCGGTATAAGGATCGTTATCTTGGAAAAGTGCGTGTGTGAGATAGAGCACAATTTTATATTCCAGGAGGACGGATTCTGTAAAGTCCCTGGGCTCCTTGCGAAGTAGAAGTTCTTATATTCCGGGGGTTCCATGTACCGTTTAGTTGCCAACTAGGATGCTTCCACCTGGTAGAAACTCTTTGATCAGTCTGTGTATGCCATACATCGTATCGTTATTAAGAGATGTGCATGATCATAGGTACCGTCGAGCCAAAGTATTATATTTCAGGGCCCTCTTCTGTACTTTCTTCTTGTGTAGTATATCCACATCTGATCCATCGTCCTGATCTGATTGTACTTCATTATGCTTTCGCTTCTTCAAAGGCTTAGTGTTATTTTCGATTTTGGACTTTACAGGTACGGGTGCTCCATAGATCTCCCTGTGTACATCGAGACGATGAATAATGGGCTTGGAAATTTCTTCATTTATATGGATGCGAGAAATTTTAGTTCTCTTAGTGAGCAAATATTCTGAGCGGACAGACTGAATCGCCCGATGTAGTTCGTTGGCAATGTCCACTACCATACTGAATACAATTTTTCACTGTCACTCTCTTTCATATGTTTAGTTATGAGTCTCTGCGAAAATGTTTTCAATCTTCCTCTCAAGTTCGCTATAATTTATAATATCTGTTTTCGTGGCGAGGTGGGAAATCGAGGTTTCAAATGTACGTATCATATATCCTTCCAGGTTTTTCAGATTCTCTTCATTTTGTGCAGTTTCTACATTCAATCTGTCGATAACTTGACTTTGAACACTTGTCATGCGCGCGTCTATGGCCACCATATTGTGTATGATCTCCATTTTCACATGCTCCATCTTCGCCCCGAGCTCGGAAAGGTAGTTTCGAAAGAATGCGTTTTGTTCATCCAACATACTGCGCAGTTCTGTGATGATAACATTACCAGTTACGAGGACGAAATGTTTAGTAGCAGCATCCCCAGATTTTTGTGATTCACCAACATTTATAATTATTCTTCTATCAGCACCACAAGTTCCATCATCTCCTGGTACAAGACAACCACCATCGTCGTCTTTATGATGGCGTATCTTGAGGCTACTCGGCCCGAATTTCGATATGCTCTTACTCATTCTTGACGGTTGGCGATGATCTGATCGAACCCATGCCTGTACATTCCATTATATAGGGGCCAGTCATTTACGATCGTTAAAAATCCATATTTCTCTTTCCAGCACAAGGTACACATATCTTTAAAATCTGATCGTCGTAAACGTGCCGCAAATTCGTATCGTCCATGCGAAACAGCACCAACATGTTCGTGTTGTCGCTAAGCATCTGTTTGGGTATGCGCAAACAAGTCGGTCCGAGGTACACACCGTCCCATGCTAAAATATTCTTTTATAAAGTTTGTTTCTCGAAGGCAATGTCATCAAAGACAAATATCGAGTTTCGCAGGGCTTCGTTCATTGGTACGATGGCTTCGTTTTCACTGCATGGGAAATAACCGATGCCTTTCACAGCCTGCTTCTATGTCACGATTAGTGGGCGATAGATTCATCTTCAGTATGAATGTGTATGGGTAGAGTAACATATTGCTTGATAATACATATGTTACCACTACAATCTTCTGGAGCAGATGGAGCAACTGGAGCAAATGGTGCATATAGAGGAAATGGAGCTTACAGAGTAAATGGAGTAATTGGAGCAAATGGACAAGATGGAGCAAATGTAGTAGATGGAGCAAATAAAGCAAATGGAGCAAATGGAGTAGATGTAATAAATATAACAGATGGAGCAAATGAAGTTGGAGCAGATAGAACAGGTGGAGCCTATTGTAGTTTCAGAGAACCAGTGAGTAGTGGGATATAGTTCCTTCGGGCAAATCAGGTTTCAGGCAGAGGAATAGAGGATCTGACCTTGGATGATGACACGCCAATGTCACGTGGGTGCCATGTTGGATTCTGCTATGTTGGAAGCCAGTATGTCACCATATTTTAAGCCAGTGTGCTGCCATCTTGGACTGTCATCTTTGTAGCCAGTAAGCCGTCATCTTGGACCGCCATATTGGTAACCAGTAAGTCACTTTTTCATGCACTTACATTCCAAGGGTTTTCTCCGAGTGATACCATTGTTTCTCTATTGCATTCTTTCTTCCTTTTTCCTTCTCTTTACTCTTCCTTCTCTGTTCTTCTTTCCTTACTCTTCTTTCTCTCTTGCATTCCGAGGGTTTTCTCTGAGTGATCCTACTTTTTCTCTTTTGCATTCTTTCTTTCTCTTTTCTTTTCCTTCTCTCTTCTTCTTTCCTTTCTCTCCCTTCTCTCTATCTCTCTTCCTCTCCGAGGATTTTCTCTGAGTGTTCGCATTATTTTTTCTCTTTTGCATTCTTTCTTTCTATTTTTTCCTTATTTCCTTTCTCTCTCATTCTCTCTTCTTTTTTCCTTTCTCTCCCATTCATTCATCATTTGTTTATATCGGCTGTTAATGAAGGCCACCATCTTTGCTAACATTTTCATGGAGGTCACCATTTTGGTTTTTCATTTGTCATATGTTTCCCCCATTAGTTCTGGATTTGGCATCTAGGAGGAATGCCATCTTGGTTCTGGCTTTAGCCACTAGGATCACTGGTGTCGCTCTCGTTCGATTAGTCGGTCTCGCATGCGCTCGGTCGCCATATTGGTTCTGAAATTGGCTGCTAGGTGCGCTGCTTTTTTTTAGAACCCAAAATACCATCTGGAATAGTGCGGGATGGAACTGCGGGAACTTGAGTCCCCATAGTTTAGCTTTAGACCACTGGCCTATCGCGACATGTGCTGGGACAAGAGTTTATAAGAAGTATATAGCTTACAAACGAATAAATAATATCTTGCCTATCATGAAAGATATTACGTTTTTATTTCTTATATAATTTCTAACGTTTTTTATTTAAATATCAATGATTTTCTATGTTTGCATAAAAATTAATAATATTCAAAGTATATTTTTTTTGTTATGAAATTTTTATTTCTTACATTATTTTTAAATATCTTACTTTTTATTTCAAGTATAGTAGAGTTTCGTACATAATTATTTATAAGAGTGTAGTTAATGGATGTAGAGATATGGGTGCCTTTTCACATGTATATTTGTTAACATCTGGTTAATTATATTGAAGAAAAAGGATGAACAAAATTATTCCAGAATTATCACTGTACATCATCGTGATTACTGGGATTATAGTTGCAGAAACTTCTACTAGTAATTATTTAATAGTGCAACCTTAAGATATGGTCTACCGACAGAAAGCAAATGTATAAATAAAGTTTACATTTTTTTATAAACAGACAATTCCCACACTACACAGAACAAAATGTCACAACTACTCTTAAATCCTGCAATTAAAAAAGAAATCAAAGAATTAAAAACTACTATATTTTGTCAGGAAATGAATAAGATTATAATACGAATATGTTTACTTTTAGAAATCAAATCTAGGACGTTCCCTAAATATTCCATGTTAGCTAAAGAACGAACACATGCAAATGAATACTGAGCTCGATCCAACGGTCCATGAAACTGCACTCCTACATGTGCCATCGGCCAGCATCTCAGTCTTACAAAACAACGAAAAATCTCGATTGTGCGACTTCAGCTTCAGATAAAATAATGATCAGGACCTCTGAGTCTAAGCTACTTTGATCAATCACTGAATGGAGAAGTTTGAAACAAAAGTTAATTATGAAAATTTGTTACATATTTATCTTTAACGGTAATCATACGCCTTACTTGACGTAATGCAGACACGAATACATGAAGATCTGGATGCAATCAAAGTCAAAGGTCCACCAAACCATGAGTTATGAAATTTGGACATCAAAATCGGTCCAACACATAGATGTAGTCATCATCAGGGGTGGACGATACTCTCCTAGACTGCAAGACATCATCTTTATCCACAAATCATTTGGTTCTGCAGGACACTAGTTGTAACTGCATACTTATTTCAACAAACTTTTTTTTACAGTCGTCTCCATTTAGTGCTCCCTCAATTCATGTTCACACCAAAACATTCCAAGTAAAAACAAAAACTAAGCCTGGTTAACTTCACGATATCTGCACTTCTTCTAAAATTTATATTGTTCTCCACGTAATATAAGTTGCATAGATTAACAGTTATCTTACAACAATTTAACAAAATACTGTATATGGAAATTTAAGTAATATGCTCAATGATGATTTAGTTTAACAAGTGAACCATTTTATGATCAAATGAAAACTAAGTAAAATGATAAACGGGAACCAACTGTAAGGGAACTCCTTACAGAAAGCCCCACTTAGGTTTGGAGTTAAGTGCAAATTTAGCGAGAAACATATATGAAAATGGAATGAGAGATACTGAAACGATGAAGCAGACTGACAACAGATACGCTAAACATATATGAGTTCATTACAACAAGAAACAGTTAACATGGTTAGTAAAACCTTGCAAAAAAAATGCAAGTTATTTCAATTTTAAACATATTAACCTTAACGATACTCTTGCAAATTATTTAGAGAAGAAAATAAACATTATTTAAAAAATATCACTGCAGTCACAGTCAGATCGAAGTAGTCTGTTTGCATGATATTTAAAAAAGCATTTAGTGACAAAAGTTTGTTCTTTTTTAGTTCTTTTTAAATTTAAAAGTTTTGAAGAAAAAGACAACTCACTATATTCATCTTCATAGTAAAAGTAGTTACCACTCGATGGTTTGTTGAAATGATCTTGTTGATCACGAGCACTGCCACATTCTTGGTGGGGAGAGTGTCAGCATTGTCTCGGGCAGATCACGTCTTTCAATCAGCGTTGCACACTGAACGTTAAACAACAGTCAATATTTTAATGTCTAACACAGTGCAGCAGTGAATCACTTAACAGTGAATATCTAACGAAGTCAGTTTTATATATATATATATAAGTTCATGTTTACTCTTCTTCCTTCATAGATGTTGGGAACATATTCTAAGCTACAGTTCGTTTATTCACCATTTCACAGATTTTTTTCATAAATCTCGTAATGCACACAAAGTTATTCGCTTGATTATGAGCTCAATAACATGCTTCGTTATTACGCTATCATAGTGCATTTAGAGATGATGAGATATGAATAGACCGTCAAATAATTAGTTTCCCAAATGCAACATCTAATGAGAGAAAATTTAGACGATAAAGGAAATGATTCTGCAGGAAACATTGCGTTTCCACTCCCTAAGCTAGATTGTTTATCCTGATTGAGAAAATTACGATAAAGATGATACGCATTTAAGCAAATAATTATATAACAAACGAATTATAAACTGATACACTATGCAACCAATTAACATACAATACAATGAAAATAACACAACCATAAATCATTTATTGTAACAAAACACACTAAATACATTACTAAATAGAAGAAATAGAATAACGACAGGATCACAACAGTACAAGACAGATGTGTGTGATACTTGGAAGCATTCAGTAAGACTTGAGCCAGAAGACTTAACATGCAATTGATAACTTTTCTCTGAGCATATAGAGAATACGTCCTTATTTCAAACTTTATTTTATTTGGAAGACATATTAACAAGCATAAATACGTTCCAATGATCTGAAATCGCAGGGGATTAGTAGTTAATTCGTAACCAAATTATATGAATCACGAACGAATTTTTCTTTCGACCATAGTTCAAGTTAGTCGTCTTAAATTGATCATTGCTGAACTTAATCAACACACAAGGCTACATTTTTCTTTCTTCAGTATTGTATATACGATGCGACGGTTTTATATCTTATAACTTATACTTCGATTGCCAAAGAGAAGATATCTCAGTTTACAGACACATTTAATAGTAGGCCACAGTAACCTCAATATAAGCGACTGGTAGTTTAGGATTCTTGCCAGTATCTTACGTAGGATCGTTGACATAAAGGTGTGCGAACAAGCGTACGGGAGCGGTGATCAATACTTATGATTAACAAGACCCTTCTATAAATTGTAATATTAACACAGTGACACTGGATATAAAATTAAACAATAACAATATACACTATATATCAGCTTCCCTGAACTCGAGGCTCTGCTACTAATACTTATAATTAACAAGACCCTTCAATAAATTGTAATATTAACACAATGACACTGGACATAAAATTAAACAATAACAATAGACACTATATACCAGCTTCCCTGTACTCGAGGCTCTGGTACTATACTCTTGGTTGGATCTACTTCTGTACTACATACATTAACATCCTTTGAACTATATCATTATACTTCAGTCCAGCTTATTTCTTTTTTTTATTTACTAGGATCATGATTATTAATGCAATCTTTGTCACTGGTTTTAACACTTGGTTCTGCATTTGGCACGCGATAGGGTCTCAACTGTGTAATATTGAATTTGCCTACTGGAATGCCTTTCATATCAGCAAGTTCGTAACAATTGTTGTGCACAACGCCGATAACTTTGAACGGGACTTCGAAAGTTATTCTTAACTTTTTCGCAACTCCTTCCCAAGCACTGCTTGTAGGATTACAACGACGCAAAATATGATCGTTAGGGTAAAATGTCATTAATTTGCTTGTTCTATTATGTATCTTCCGGCTTTCAGCCGCCAGGAAAAGTCTTCTTCTCACCAAGTTTAGAAGCTGTTGTCTTACTATTTCGGGATCCTTCCCCACAGTATACACTTCTGTCTAATTTAACTTACTGGTAGTCCTAGCTGTGTGAGGGATTTGAGCAACGCTCACATTCATCGGTATCGTCGGAGGTGGAAACGATGGAGCAAGCGGATTTAATCCTTCGTTCCGTTTGAAAATAACTAAGTCCCGATGGTAAATTAAGTTCAAAGTTGCAATTAAAATTCGCATGAAATACATTCGTCCCATTTGGTGGTTGTAAATAAGTCCATGGTGGGCCACTGCAGTATTGTATCCATTATGATTGTTATTTCCCGGAAGATGCACATTGTTAACTGTCCACATTCTTGACTGTGGATCAGCTCCTTGTGAGTTTCCGGTATTGGTACGACTGTTGCTGGTCGGAGATTTCAGCCTTCTTCCCTCGCTTCTGCTCTCATTGGCTTGCAGAACATACACACTACCATCGGGATGTACGTAAGGGCTTGGAGGTGGTGTGCTCTTGTCACCATTTCCATTCTAGTCCCGTTTATACCTTTTTCGGTATCCCGGGGAAAACCTCTTATTTCGCCTTTTATATGTGCATAATTATTAGTTCTATCTTCCGAATAATAATTCGTTAGATGTGCTTGGACATCCATGCCCTCCACTAATACTTCAATAATATTTAAGTGTTAATTATTGTTATTGTGGTTCAGTGAATATTATCTTTGCCCTGAACCTGGATAAAGCGGATTGGAACGCGCTGGTAAGGTTTTTCTGTTTCCCTCGCAGTGTTAGACCTTTGTCGTTCATTTTGATCGATCTTCAGAATTTGCGTTCTGAACTCGTTTAGATTTGCGAACGATCGCTCTGCCCACCAGTCGTGGTATCGGAGAGGTAATTGAGATACAACTACTTTCACAAATTCCTCATCGCACATTGGCATGTTTAGATGTCGAGTACGTTCAAACATTTCACCATTGTGTTGTTCGAGCGATTTATTTTTCTTGAGATAAAATTTCTCCAAGTGTAAACGTGCTCGCAGATTACCCTAAATTCGAGCGTCCCAGTATTCTTTTAGGAATTTGTCTTTGAATTGTGTTAGAGTATAGACTCTTTCCTTTTCCACCTGCCACCAGTAGAAAACTGTTGACTTGAGGCTTAAACCAAAGCATAACAAAATCTCTGGTTCACTGAAACTAAATAGCCTAGCATAGTGCTCTAATTTCTTTAGGTAGAATACTGGGTTTTGGCAGCTCTGTCCGGAAAATGTGGGTAAACCC
This sequence comes from Dryococelus australis, assembly GCA_029891345.1. NCBI lineage: Eukaryota > Metazoa > Arthropoda > Insecta > Phasmatodea > Phasmatidae > Dryococelus > Dryococelus australis. Next base: position 134,850,938 of record CM056998.1, on the reverse strand, counting down.
TCACTCCACTGTTTGGTAGGGTGATGCCACATTACCACAGTCAAATTTACTGGTGAAATTGGAACTGTATAATTAGTCTGATTAATAGTTCTATCAGTTAATTCTGAAGTAGGCCTATGTATGGTTTCACTAACCAATTCGGATGTTAAGTCCGTTAGCGTGATTTTTCGAACACGGGCATCAAGTTCAACAAGCTCATTCTGTAACTCATTATTTTTGTTTGAAAGATTTTTTTTTTTTTTTTTTTTAATTTAAGTGCTCTGACGCAGTTTTATTGAAATTCGCCTCGAGATGTCGTTCAAAAATCACTAATTGATGGTCTACATTTTCCAAAATACTTGTATTCAAACTAGTTTAAACTTCGGTTTGCTTGTTTTCTACAGCTGCAATGCGTGTATCTAAGACACATATTTTATTTTCTATGTCTATTCGAGTACGTTCTGCCTCGCTGGATAGTCTTAGTTCTATGGACTGTACTAGTTTGGATAGCACATCATTAACACTAGTTTGGACAGCTACGAAGCTTTCTTTGGTGGCTTCTTTCAATTCTAACAGTTTATCTTCTAATTGCGACTGGGTTCGATTTCAGTTGTCCTGAAATCTATCCAGGGTATTCGCCTGTGCCGTTTTAATGTCTTGTAGTACGGACACGGTCGTCCCAAGTGAGGTCAAAGCTGCAGTAGTGTATGCGTATTCTTACTGTGGTAATGCAGTTCTCTACATTAGCTATATGCTGTGCCAATGGATTCAATTTTCTGCATTTGTGCTAGCGCTTAACTCTGACGTAATTTGATCGCTAAGTATTTGGAACATCGCCATTAATTCAGGATTCATGCCAAAATTTTCAGGTGGCTGATTAATTCGCTCTTCTACATTAGCCATTATGTTGTTACTTATTACGGACTTTAACACCTCTTCAATATCGCTATAAATTTCTCCGTCAATACTATTGGTGGGCGTAATCACTGGTGTAAACTCTATGCTGAACGTATCAGAATTATCATCATTCTGACTTACAGGCCTGCTATTCCTTAACGCACTCATAGAACTTCTAAGGAAATAGGGTTTACGTTCCATTACAGCGATTGCCTGTAGAGACAATAGTTCACCCTTTCTCTTTGGTGCACAGATTAATGCAACCGTTTCTTTGATAACACATCCATAGAAGTCTTAAATATACCTCTATGAACGTTCAATGTAAAACAAAAATATCATCTTTTTCTCCGACAAAATGATATCAACATGTAAGTAATTTTCGTAGCCCCAACGTTTGGGTAGCCAATTTTTCTGTAGAGTTTCGTACAGAATTTATTATGAGTTTATTTCATGTATGTAGAGAAATGAGCGCCTATCCTTTTCACATGTATATTTGCTAACGTATAGTGGTTAATTATATTGAAGAAAAAGCATGAAAAAATAACAAATTTTACCTTCAGAATTATCTCCTAATCATCATGCTTACTGGGCTCATAATAGCATAAACTTCTACTAGTAATTATTTAATAGTGCAACCTTAAGATACGCTCTACAGACAGAAAGCACGTGTAAAAATCAAGTTCAGGTTTTTTTATAAACAGACAAATCTAACACTACACAGGACAACATGTCACAACTACCATTCAATAACACAATTGAAAAAAATTCATAGAGAAAAGAACTACTATCTGTTGTCAGGAAATCAATAAGATGATAATAATAATATCATTACTTTTAGAAATCAAATTAGGATGTTTCCTAAATATTCCATGATAGCTAAACCACGAACAAATGCAAATGAATATTAAACTCGATCAAGTGGTCCACGAAACTGCACTCCTACATGTGCCATCGGCCAGCAACTCAGTCTTACAAAACAACGAAAACTCTCGATTGTGACACTTCAGCTTCAGATGAAATAATGATTAGGACCTCTGAGACTAAGCCACTTTGATGAATCACTGGCTGGAGAAATTTGAAACACAGGTCTAACACGTAAATGTAGCCATCAGGGGTAGACGATACTCTCCAGGACTGCAGGACACCATCTTCATCCACAAATCATTTGGTTCTGCAGGACATTAGTTGCAACTACATACTTATTTCAAGAAACTTTTTTTACAGCCGTCTCCATTTAGTGCTCTCTCAATTCATGTTCACACCGAAACATTCCAAGCAAAAACAAAAACTCTGTCTGATTACCTTCACGATATCTGCACATCTTAAAATATTATTAGTGTTCTCCATGTAATATAAAATACACAGATTAACAGTAATCATATAACAATTTAACAAAATACTTTATATGGAAATTTCAGTAATATGCTCAATGATGATTTAGTTTAACATATAAACCATTTTATGATCAAATGAATATTAAGCGAAATAAGTGAGGACCAACTGTAAGGAAACTACTTATAGTATTTATTTTATAAAAAAAATTTTTCATTAAAATTGTTATTAATTTGTTTAACATACATATATGTTATTTAGATTTAACTTCTTAATTATATTATTTTTTTTATTTTAAGTACTTATTTTTGCTGTAATATTTTTAATTTTATTTTTAACTACTTTGTTTAACTTACACATATATTATTTAGGTATATCTTATATCCTTTTTAAGAATTTAATTTTTATTTATTTATTATTTTTGAAGTATTTTTTTACTAAGCTTTAAAGTGTATAGAGTGACGTGTCTACAGATGCATATTTTTCAGGTAGATAAGAATATGTCATAAGAATATATAACGTTATGACAAGCGCCATATTGGGTTTATTATATGCACATATAAAACAGTTTTAGAAATATATGCCAAGTGTTTTATATTATGAATGTTGATTATTCGCACTTTTTCGATTATTTTTTTCATATAACAATAGTTTAAAATCCCAGACTTCAGTATGTACATTTAGAGACTTCTATGTTGAACTTAGAAAAAATATATTTCCTACTCCTATGTAATATAATGCTTGTTATTTTTTTCCCCAACACACCACACCATAAACTGTTCAGTATCCGCTTCACCAAACCTAATATCACCTAACTTCACCAAACCTAAGATAATTTAACCTAACTTCACCTAACCTAACTTCACCTAACCTAACTTCACCTAACCTAACTTCACCTAACCTAACTTCACCTAACCTAACTTCACCTAACCTAACTTCACCTTATCTAACCTAACTTCACCTAATGTATGATAACCTAACTCAATAATCTTGTAAGAACACTGAATATAATTTTTATTTCTCTCGACATCCAATTAACCTAACCACCAGTCCAAGTAAAAATTCAATTTGGTCACTCAATTTTAGTAGTATGTACTCCACACACTTATGTAGGACTGAGAATATATTTTCATATTGTGTAGGACACAGAATATTTTTAACTTAGTCACACACATTGTACCCCAATTCAGGACTTTTTGAAGACATGTTAACCTAACCTAACTGCACTTCAGTATCAATTAAGCTAACCTCGCCCAACCTAACATATAAAAGGCATCGCATTTTGAACTGGATGCATCGCATTTAGCAATGCAGGCGCCACACTTAGTATTGGAGGCATCACATTTAGCATTGCAGGCACCACACTTAGCACTGCAGGCACCATATTTAGGGTTCATTATAGGTCATTTAGGGTAACTTAGGGTTCGTAAGGGATCATTTAGGAGTCCTTAGGGGTCATTTAGGCGTCAATAGGAGTCATTTGGGGTCCTTTAGGAGCATTAGGGGTCATTTAGGATTCATATAGGAGTAATTAGGGGCCATTCAGGAGTCACTTTAAGTTATTTACAAGTCAAAGCAGAGCGAAGATAACACAAGGACAAAAAATATTTTCACATTAAAAAAAACCGTAGTCACTGGCAGGGCAATGATAATCAGTTAGCAGCTATTGTTGGCCATTTCAGAACGAGTACTATAGCCCTCCTACAACATGCACACGTATAGTTCCTCTGCATCTTCTTAGGCCAGTCACCACTAATAAAATAAGTTACTAATCTAGAGACTCAGCGCTATTCTATACACGGCTGGCTCTAAAATTTTAACTATTACATCTGGGGTAAAAATCTCGCCTAAACTTAGGTTGATGCTAGAGATTTTCCTAATGAAAATCCCAGCAAATATTATTTCCACTGGACACATCAAAGGCCCTCCCCAGAAGCAACTTCCTAAAAACCTGATCTTATTGGCGAGAAACTACTTCTGGTAAATTGAAACAGAATTAAAATTATAACATTGAATCTCTCTTGAAATAACAAAGAAAAGAAATAATTATGTATTATTGCAAAACAAAATAACTATACAATTATGTAAATAAACAAATATGTATAAATTAACGTATTTAGATAATATCCTCTTATCTCATAATTCATATCAGTATGCCATAGAATAACCAATATCAAATACATAACTACTATGGTTTGCTGGTTTACAAATAAAAACATTACATGATTATAATAAAAGGACTTTCTACGGACCATCCTCTCAAACTGACAGGCATTCTGAACATAGGCGATAACCCGATCGTAGAATTGGCACTGGAGACAACCAGTTAGTGATAATGCAGGTCATGGCTCCTTATTAGTCCAGGTCAAAGGCAGGTCTTCGTATTTACAGTATAGTGAGAGGAAGCATCCAAATCGATCTTAGCATCCCATGATTTTAAGGTATCAACATGTTCTATATGAAAATTCTCCTATAGCTCGGGAAAACTTCATACGATATTTTCTAAGTTCGATAGAGAAAATAAATGTTTATATTGTTTCGGCTCTCGAACACAGGTCCTTACGCTGTACTACACCTTTGGAGATGGCATAAATCCTTATATCAGGTGCTCATGAATACTAAACAGTGAGAAATTAATGTACGAACGTCGCTAGAAAGATTTCCAAAATTCAGGTCTTTAATTAAATTGTGAATCCTATATCCCATGCCTAAAACTATCATTCCCCGTATATTTTCAGTTCCTAAAGCAGTCTCCAAAACAATGCGTAAAATTATAAATAAATTTTCTAAGTCCAATAGAAAAAATAAATATTTCCATGGTTTCGGGCTTTGAACTGGATGCCCCACATTATTCCTAAACAATGGGTATTGCTTAAATGTTTATAGTTGGTGTGTAATAATGAGACAGAAAAAATCCCGCACAAAAGTTAGTTTAAAACGATCCAATGTAAAGGCCAGTATTCGAACTTGGGTCCGAAAATTAGGTTTTTTTTGTCAAAAATTAATCTAACAGCCTACATTTATGTTTCATACACCATACAATTATTCAGAATTTTATTCCAATAATTTTTAAAATAAAGTATCAGATTACCCTGGAAAGCCAGTAGTGTTCTTTCTCAATTACTATCAAACTAATATAATTTTTCCTGAATAAATATTTTTAAAGAAATTATTATATACAGATATGAGGTAGGTAGGTAGGTAAGTGGTCTTAACGTCTCGTCGACAACGAGGTCATTCGAGATAGTGCAAGTTGCACAGGGAAGAAGGATTGGGAGAAGTATTAGGAAGGAATCTTCCATGGCCTTTGTTTGGGACCCATCCCAGCATTCGCCTGGAGTGATTTAGGGAAACCATTGAAAACTGAAATCAGGATGGCCAGACTGGGAATCGAAAGCATGTCCTCCCGAATGCGAGTCTAGTAAGTTACCACTGCACCACCTCGCTTGGTTACAGGCACGTGGGATTAAAAATTCCATGTCGTCTGTTATCAAGCCTTAGTTAGTTCATGTAAACAGTCCTTAGCAACGAGCCATGAGATTCCAGGCACCATGGTGTTGCATTGTGGCATGCTTTACCAGTTATGTCACTGCCAGGCCCCGGCCGCAGTCAGGCGATGTTCTGACCATGCATGCGAGCACGCTGCATTGGCGCAGTGTGAAATTTCACTGCAAAGCTTTCCTGACATGCTGCGTGCGTGGGACCCCAAACACACAGGCATACCATACGTGCTTAGATAACACACCTGGTTGGTGTACTATCGCAATGATGCAAAGTCATAGTGTACATGGCAGCACCAGGTGACTTCATGTTCTATATTCAGGAATGACATTATGAAGCGAGCTGCCCCCGCAGTTGGCCTGATATAAATTTTGTGTAACTTTCTAAACTTCGTGTGCACTAGGTGGAGGAATATCCTGGAAGTAGAAGTTTAGCAGGACATCAGAAAATTTTGAAGTAATTGTGAATGCGCAGGTAATATTCATGGATGAGTAAGATTTATGTCTTAAATAATTAAAAAAAAGTGTATAATACTGTACGTCCGAAACTTCCCTGCATAATAAAAATTCAATGCATATTTTAACCTTACACAACATATTTAAAGAAAACTACAGTTCATAATTTTGCATCAACAGCTTAGACAATGCATCTTATGTATTGCTTCAGCATAATAAAAAAAAACAATTTTGTTTCAAAACTATGTTCAAATTCTAGGCTGCAATTATATTTTAATTACTATTATTGCATTACAGAAGCTGAACAGTGACTAAGAAATTATAAATAAATGTTTTGAAGCGGTTGGGCCTCTCATAAGATGTTATCGCCATTTATATTTGTTCACTTATAACGTGTTGTAGAAAATCATGATTGGTACTGGATAAGGGGAGTATTTTTCCTGGATAATGCTATTGGCTACTGCTGGCACCAAGGAACTACTGAAACCCTTTCCACAGGCTCCAAAATGTTAGTTGCTAAAATTAATTCGTAAGTACAGTTCACGTAAAATATTTACTCTTTATGCAACACTTGGTGCGAAAACAACATGTGTAAGTCAACAAGATCTTGTGAGGCGATGAGGGTGAAGCAAGGCGATTATGAAGCAGCCCTGTGAAAACCCACCGACTAGTAGCATACTCCGGAACGATTCCCAAATACAAAAATCTGAGCAGCAACTGCATTGGGAATCGAACTTGGTTTGCCTAGGTGGGAGGCGAGTAGTCTAATCACAACACCAATGTGGCCCCTTTTTTAGATTAACTTCACATATAAGCATACTCAAAAATGTGGTGAGTATTCATAATTTTGATTTCCATATGAATATTAACATTCTGCATTTTAGGAGAGCGAATGTATTATGGGAACGGGAAGTTGACTATTAAAATATTGTTTTGATATCTATTCACGATATGTTGTATTTACCATAAAACAGATCAAAGTATAAGCATAAAAATTTCTGTTAAATAGGGAGAGACGCTTGACAGTGCTAAAGTGATTTTGAAAATTCTTAAGCAGAAACACATTTTACTTTAGGTATTCTTTAAACTGAAAGAACATGTGTTTCACGATTAAAGGATTTCATTTAAGAGTGTGCTGCAGCATTCTTTTTTAATACATTAAGTACAGTATTAACAGCACTACTACTCAGCAAATGGTGTCTTTGATTGTGATGAAAGAGAGCCATAAAATCGGTTCCCTTGAAATGAGACAAGTATTTATGTATAAATAATACTGTAAAATGATACGTTTCACAACTTAATATTTCAGCCCATCAATACATCTTGATGCTAAAATCACGGAATTAAGCAACTAAGTGTGTGTTTTTTTTATTCTCAGCACTTCTTAACCAACTAGATGTTCCAGAAAAATATCACATTTGTAATACATTTTCGTCAGTAGTCCTATTTAAAAACATAATTATGATCAACATTGAGTTATTAGTTTAACACTTTATGAGAAAAAATATCTGACTGCATTGAGGACACGGCAGACGGCTTTATGTGAGCACGCCTGTGGTATTGGGTAATATGTTTTCCATATATGGGAACAAAATGGAAGTAACAAAATCGATACGTGGTTTTTATGCCATATATACTATATATAGGCAAGATCCTACATTTTGCACAGCAACCTAGTATGTCAGAGCCGTGAGCCTGGAAATTTTTGTCCTTGTCCAAAATTGTCGCTAGTCAATGTGGGCCCCTACCTGTGTTGTAGGGTGTCTACAATAGTAAGGCTGCATTGTCCTGGTTGTCAGGTTTAGTTTAACCCTTGCATGTACCTGCAGTTCCGTCTGTATTATTCGCTCATAAGAGAGTACTGAAAGCATCTGACTTGAATAAATTGCATTTTACTGCCGAACAGTTGAGTTTTAAACAGAATGCCTACGGGCAGTTTTGTTCCTTAGAATGATGATATAAAAAAATGCAGTGCACTTCGCCCACACTTTATGTCCGTACATACCTTTTGCCGTATTTCTGCCTAGCATTCCAGTGCTGTTCTCTTGGAAGGTCGGGGTTCAAATATGGTTATATCAGAAGTTGGTCAGTACTACTGGAAAAATATGAATGTATTGTGCAATTCCGAAATTATGATTAAATCATAAGTAGTAAATAAATCAATGTTGATAGTGATATTTAAAGAAATTATATTCAAAATAATTATGATTATTAAAAATTATAGATTATTCCAAGGCAATTTCCCAGACAGACATACAAACACCTCCAATGATTAACCCACACCCCTGTGACAGTTGACAGTGATATCAGTTACTGCAGGGAACTCACAAGTTGAATGTCACCTTAGTGGTGATAATAAGTTGTAATTGAACAGTAGACTTGAGATCCAACATACATGTAAAAAGCCTGTATTTTGGCCACAAATATTTATGCTAGACAGATGTAATTTTATGAAAATTAGTAATATTTTCTTCTTCACCGACAACCATCAGCCGACATAGTACTTTGCAAATGATGGTGGTAGAGTTAGTTTACAAGTTCCCCTAGCCTAACAAGCACTTATTTGCTTTTTTTTTTTCTGAAAACAAATAATAAAATTACAATTAGAACTTACCACACGGGTGTATCTTACAGGTAAATAAATTTTGCCATCAGTTGTCACAGTGTGTAAGTGAATAAGTACTGTTTATCTGTGTGTCACTACACCTTATTAGGGTATTGCATCTGTAATAGCAATTCTCAGAACATCAATAATTAATTGCAAAAATACATTTTTCTTTAAAGCCAAGCAAACCTGGTACTTCATCCTGCTCGGAAATCTGCAGCAGAGACCCCAGAACGTATGATTAAATATTCACATAGATAAAGGAAATTAAAGTCATAAAAATAATTATAAAAATAAATTTTTTACCATTAAGAAATTTAGATGAAAATAAAAGTAATTATATTTCAAAGAAATGACACAAGGAAGAAATAAATAAAACACTCAAATACTCTTTATTTAGTACACAGTTAACCGATTTTAGTTGTCACAAAATGACCTGGTATTTTTCCTGTGTAGTGTACGAGTAGGGAAGGGAGGGGAAGCTGCCTGGCTCGTGAGAATGTGTCCAGGAGGGAGGGGAAGCTCGTGAATGAAAAGCTGTGCTAGGAGGGAGGGTAAGTCAACCAATGAAATTGCTTGATCAAAATTTGTTACCTTATATGGCACATCGATTCTGAGAGAATATGTGGCCCAGAGGGAAGTCAACCAATGAAAATGGTTTGTCAATAATCATTACCTTATATGACACATAGTTGCTGAGAAAATACGTAGGTGAAAGCTGGGGGTGATGGGGGTGGGGAGAGTGGAAGTTGGCCAACGAAAAATGTTATGGTGTCCAGATGTACTATTTTATTTCTATTGCTCAGCATCTCCCACCATTTTTCTAGGTTATATAAAAGCCGAAACATCGCCAGATTTCTCACTCTGATATTAGCGCTTGCCATCCGCATATCCGAGTACCCTTCTGCTTAGTCGCCATCTTGCATCTAGTGAGTTACTGCGAGGTTTCACGGTCGCATTCCAGTTTTGCTTCGAGTATTTGCTCGCTAAGGTATGTCATGTTTTTCAAGTAATCTTTTTATAACTGGTTAAATTAATCTTGTTTATAAATGAGCTCTTAATTTTGAAAAGTAAGTGAATGATTGTTTACCAGAGATCTCTTAATTTTGTTAAATAGAAAGTTTTTATACAATCGATCTTTAAAATGAGATCTTGAATTTTAAAATTAAGTGAATTATTGTTTGCCAGAGAGCACTTAAAATGTTTTAAAGTTTTTTATGCTAACGATTTTTTTTTAAATAACATGTATTTGCATACATGTTATAATGCAAAGTTATTTTATTTGTTTATTTTATTTTGTGCAGTGCTTGTCAGCCAGTACGTCAGCCCCTAGCCAAAGGTTCGTGCTTGGTCTGTCAGCCGATATCGGGGCAAGTCAGCACCGACTGTCAGTTGTCATGTGTCGTAAGTTCTTTTGAAAGTAAGTACTATTACCGATATTAAAATTTATGTACATATTGTCACGTTATTTTTTTTTTTTTTATGCACAATGATCCTTTGTAGGTAATCGCAGTCAGCAGTCGCAGGTCCCGCCAATTCCTCGAGTTGATTATTTGTCGACTTGCCGTCAAGGCAGTACATCCGTAAGGAAACCACAGCATCTTCACGCTAATACAAGCAGTGAGTATTTACTAATACGAGACTAATATTTTTGTGTGAAATTTTTTTAATATAATTTTTTTACCTTATGTGGTGAACTTTTGTCCAAGTGAAGTGACTTCCATGATGGGGCGTCAATCTAATCGCCGGTTTCACGGAGTGCCTAGCAATGGAGCCTATCGTTATTAGGAGAGAGTGACTGCAGTCTTCCTTTTCTTCTTCTGTTGAATAACTCTGCTGCCTGTATGCTAAATTGTTTGTGAGGATTTTAACTATACTCGTCAACAAATATTTTAGTGGTGTTTAAAAAAGAGTCCGTGACATAACTATACGATTAGGTTTTTAAAGTTTATATTCCACTGTTAAAAAAAATTAAAAACTTTTGCTACACAGTAAATAAATAAACATGGAAGCAGAATAGTTACATTCTAAAAATTTTTTTTAAAGTTTTACAAACGATTTTCTTGTAGTACAACTTATCATTAAGAGGTATACATAAACTTGTCTAAAAACTAGGCCAACTATTTCAAAACATAATTTACGAAAAAAAAGATACACATTGTCAGCATGAGGATTAGAACTTACACGTCATTTATTGCTAGCCCTCAACGATAAGACCAACTTGAATTATGACTTATTATATAGTAAATATAGCGGCAAATATCTACAAAAATATTAATCATTATGAAGGTTTATTTTATTTTAAGTGTTCTGTGTAGCTAGTTAACAGTCACGTGTTTTTTAAATTATTTGATTGTTTTGAAATTTTCTGAAATTTGCAATTAATTTCTTTTGCACGCAACCACGATTCACATTGTCCCTAGTTATTGCACTAAACTACTATATACCGTTTTACGTTGTTGAGTGCTCACCATTTCACTCAAGCTCATGGATATAGGTCAGTAAAGTATTAACATTTCGTAAGGTCTATTACAAGCATAATCATTGTAGTGTTTCCAAACGAGTAGTTTTACAAGAGGCGTCTTTGAATTGTTACAAGCATTTGTAAAATTACAAACTATTTCCCAGTAGAAATTACAGTGTGCACAGTCTTTCTCGTCAGATGTATTTACATATTAATTAGAACATGTTTTTTTTTTTTCATTTTTCATTAATGCTATGTCCAGATAATTTATATTATTCGTCATCATATTATGTAGGTTTTTTTTATGAAAAAATTTAACTACGTTTGTAATAAAATAATTTTTCCAAAGTATTGTGCCTAGAAATTTTTTATAAAACTATTGTTCTCAATCATAAATAGTTTGCCTGTATTATGATTGAGGACAAAATGTATATAAGAAGATTCCCTACACAGTTAAGTATTAAATTTTACTTGGTTAGTTACACATGTTTTGCTATTTTACTACGCAGTGTATAAATTTGTGCGATAATTATACTCTTTTTCCAGCTTACATTAATTGCATATCCACATTATTAATATTATTCGTACCCATTTTTGCAGGGTTTTTTTTTTTACTAAAGTCTTCAGCATGGAGGGCGACCATGTTGACGTGGGAACTTCAGGCGGCTTCCAACTTCATACAGCCTTCTACTGTCTCTGGGGTAAGTGCGACACCACCACCAGGGTTATTTTGGGAATTTTGTTCCAAATATTTTTCGGCATGCAATGATGGATTGGGGCACGAGAGGACCTGTATTCATAATCCACTCTGGGAATAATATGAAGTCTGCGACAAATTTGGTATGAAGATTAGTCAGAAAGAAAACATGGAATGCCGCCTGCGAGGCTGTAATGGAGGTGTGCATCAGAAAGCAGCTGGCAACTGCCACATCTGTAATGCTCCATTTTCCAACATAGCAGATACCCGAAGACACGAAACTGGGTGCAATTTTAACCCAGAGAAGAAGACGTATACCTGTGCAAACTGCCACAAAGGGTTCACAGGAGCAGACAGTGAAAAAGTACATGCCAAGAAGTGTACCGGCACAGCACCTCCACCTGCGAAGAAGGCCAAGCGTGATGTTTCCACCCTGCGGCAGCCAGCACCTACACCAGCACCTCGACCGAGAATCGTCGCGGGGGTCCGGACAGTCGACGGCCTACGGATTTATATTGGCAGAGACCTTATTTAGAACCAATTCAAAGACATATGTGGCCGAAAATACGAGCGAAGAGGCTTAAGATGTGTGCGCCTATATGGAGGATTGAAGCAAAATATTATTGAACCGCTGCAAGAAGAAATAATTGAAAATGGTTCATTTAAATTAAATTTATTTGTGGAATGTGACTGTGGCAAACCTGAGGCCCACTAAGATTAGATAGACCAATGCGTCTTTAAGACCAAGAATTTTACTGTGTATAATGAAGATGATGTGGAAAAAACTGTGGCAGACAGCTTACTCAAGATATGTCAAGAAGCTGACGAGTACCATGTTAAAGGATCTGGATGGTCACTTACTGCGATGAAGAGAATGCAGCTTCGAATTAATAAATTGGACCCAGTGCGTGTATCCAGCTGCATAGATTTGCCAGCGCCCATCAAGAGTAAAGAAGCTATCATCAACCCGAAAAACGAGGATCACGAGTGATTCAAGTGGGCCATACTCGCCAGATACGTAGAGGCCAGAACCCGCAGCGCGTCAACCACCACTACAGAGAACTAGAGACCAAGTTTAACTTCGATGGCATCGAGTTCCCCACACCTCTCCACCAGATAACCATTTTTTGAAAAACAAAATCCTGGAGTGAAAATAAAAGTATTTATTCTTAATGATGATATGAAGGTAGTGCCAAGACGAGTCTTTAATGAAGATAAGCCCATGCATTTTGATCTTCTCCTCCTCATCACCGATGAAAATGCACACTTCACATATATAAAACAAATTTCTTGCCCTATGAGTTCCCAAATAACAGCCCACCATAGTGAAATCCATATTTTTAAAAGGTGTTTCACGCACTACAATGACGAGTTCCCAGTGATAGGAAAGACAGGCGAAGAGATTTTGGCAGAGCACAAGAAGTATTCCAGTCCTGATGCTCCAGCAAGAATCTAGAGGCCGAGCCACGACATGATGGGAAGAAGGCCAACCCTCAAATTTACAAACCACTACAATGCAGACAAGATGCCAAATTTCATTTATGTTGATTTTTAAGCAATGCTAATGCCTATCCAGACCTGCCAGGCTGGCCCACAGACATCTAGCATGTACTCATATAAAAAACACGAGGTTTATAGTTTTGTTACTTTGTTCAAATAGATAATGACATAATACCTGCTGCCAAAACAACAAGTCTGCCAATGGAGCCAATAATTTCCACTGGGGAAGATACAGCCAAGAAATACATTGAAGAGATCGTAGACGTTGGACATAAGGTGAAGGAAAGGAAATTTATGAAACATGTGAACCCATGAAGCCGCTGAGCAACCTGCAATTACTTAATCATGCAATGCCAGATACCTGCTGCTACTGTGAAGAAATATTTACATATGACAACTGGAAGATAATGGACAACGACCACTTCACCAGAAACTACATTGGGGCCTCCTGCAATAACTGCAATAAAATTCGCCGCCGTCAAAAATGATTACCTGAGTTATTTCACATTCTAACATAAGACGAGAACTTTATAAACAAGCAGCTAGAAGACGACGACAAGGAAATATTTATAATCCCACATACAAGGAAGAAATTAATCACGTTCTCGAAATCACTGGGGGAAAAGTTTTCTATATAGTTTATAGACACCTTCCGCTTCATGTCGACCAGCCTCGCCATCTTTGCCGAAAACATGCCAAGTGACCAGCTTATAAATACTGCAAAATTCTTCAGCCCAGATGAGATAGAACCAGTGGTGTAGTGGTGCTGGAGCGCGCCGGAGCGTCGCTCCGGTTCTGTCCCAAGCAGCCGGAGCTCAGCTCTCTCACTGGTTGTGTGATTGTGAGAGCAAAAAACCCTTCAATTATTCTTTTTCAGTACAAAATAATATAAAACGTACGCGAGTCATCCCGAACCTTCCTTGCGAGACTGGGATTCAACCAACGCCATTTGTAACATCTTTGTTAAGGGCACGTCGTTCAGCAGAAAATACAAGGACATGGCTAGCACAAACAAGAAGCAAGACAGAGGGAAATGAAAATCCACTTTCAAGCATGATATAAACCTAAAGTAAACAACTCATTTATTCCTCTCAGTACAATGTGATAACAATTGAAATATTTCACACTAAATGATTATTTTGCTACTTTTTTTTTTTAGTGATGTGTGTAAATACTTAAAATGTACAAAAAACTCGCAAACAATTAGAATGTTAGAGCAAAAATTCTACACTGTTCTTTAAGATGGCGATTTTAGAGTGCTATCCTGAGTAAATGCAAAAAAAATAAGTGTATGTACGTGTAAGTAAGTGTATCTGTTTTGTGAAGGTGGTTAGTGAGGGGTTAAGGAGAGCTGCAGTACTGCTTAATTAAGTACTACATCACTGGATGATACTAGTAGGGAGAAAGGGCCTGTTCCCCTATGATTACACTGACTGCCTGCAGAAACTGGAAGAGATGAAGCTGCCCCACCCCAACGACTAATTTTACAACAGGTTGACAGACACGACCATCAGTGAAGAAGACTATACTCACACACATAATGTGTGGGAAAAATTTGCCTGTCAGAAAATGGAAGATTATTCAAACATTTATTTGAAGACTGAATGTTTGTTGTTGTCAGATGCATTTGAAAGCTTCAGGAAACTGTGCCTGGGAACATATGGTCTGGACTATGTCCATTATGTGAGCGCGCCGAGCTTCTCTTTGGAAGCAATGTTGAAACACACTAAAGTCGAGCTGGTACTATTGGTCGATTATGACAAACATTTTTTCATTGAAGTAGGCATAAGAGGCGGAGTAGTCCAGTGTGTGAAGCGTCATGCGAAAGCTAATAATAAGTACATTCTATCCACATATGATGCCAGCAAGCCGCCCATCTTCCTCCAGTACCTAGACGCCAACGACTTGTATGGGTGGACTTGTATGGGTGCCCCTTCTTGTGCGTGACTTCCAGTGGGTGATCACCGCCATCGACATCACAGCGGTGCCAGATGATGGACTATTCGGGTACCAGCTGGAGGTAGTTATAGAATATCCTGTAAAACTCCGCGAATTCCTCAAAGACCTGCCATTCTTGCCCATCAGCAAGCGCCCTCCATGTAGCAAGACCAAAATTATTGACGACATTGCAAGTTACGAATAATTACATTGTATGTTATGTCAATTTGAAGCAATCATTATCCCAAAGCCTCCAGGGGACAAAGATTCATCGTGTGCTGCAAATTTGAACAAGAGGCATGGCTCAAGTTCTACAGCGACCTGAACACTGAAAAAAAGTAGATAGCCAGCAATGATTTTGAAAAATAAATTTTTAAGCTCACGAAAAATGCAACATTTGGTTAATTAATGGAAAACAAAAGGAACAGACAAGTCATGGAATTGATGTGCAACGATAGAAGACCGAAGAAACTAATAGCTAAACCATAATTCAATATACAGAGAAAATTTATCCCTGATGAAAATGGAAAAGGAAACCGTATAATTTGACAAAACTCTTTACGTCGGCTTTTCAACTCTCGACGTCTCCAAAATTTTAATGTACAGGTTCCATCTCGACATCATGAAACAAAAGTATAAAGACCGCATTAATTTAATATATACAGATACCAAATCGTTTATAAAAGAAATTGAAACAGAAGACTACTATGTAGACCTAGCCGCAGATCCCACACTCATGGAGGAGATGGATACCAGCACCTACCACTGCTCTCATCACTGCTACTCCCCTGCCAACAGAAAAGTGGTGGTGAAATTTAAAGACGTGTGTGGTGGGGAACTGATGAGAGTGTTTGTAGGGCTGCGTTTGACAATGTACAGCTATATATGTGGATACAAGATTATCAAGAAAGCCAAAGGTGTACAGAAGACAAGCCTGAAGAAAAAAATTACCTTTCAAGATTACAAGAGAGTTTTGGAGCAGCAGCAAATCGTGCGTGTAACCATGAATAATATAAGGTCATACCACCACGAAGTTTACACTCAGTGCATGAACAAAGCCGCACTCACATGGCTGGACGACAAGAGACAGATAATGAAGGGCGGTATATTGACAGAGGCATATGGATGCGATAATTAATAAACAAAGTTTCATACTGTATCATATGGTCATATTGGGTAGAAATTAGGAAGAGAAGTATATTTATATCCAATATAAGCGTATGTATGTATGTATGTATGTATGTATGTATGTATGTATGTATGTATGTATGTATGTATGTATGTATGTATGTATGTATGTATGTATGTATGTAGGTATGTATGTATGTAGGTATGTATGTATGTAAAATGTTGTCGCTACTACTAACAGCACGCACGCACGTTTAATGTCCTAACACACAGCTACAGGCGCCATCATGAGAGATTGTGCCACCACCAACAAATTTTGATCATAAATATTTGTAACCAGTGTTTCACTTCTGCAATTTAGCTTGTGCACGTCTGCACGGGGATATGGGAATACGATTTTTGTTCTGATCTCCGACCAGAGTTTAAAGCCAATTTCTGGGGTTCCAACCATATCCTTACCGGTCTTGTGGGGGTGAAATATTTCTAGTTGTGACATTTTTACCAACTGTAACCACTAGAGGTGGCATTGTTCTTACCCACCCTATCAATCTACTTCTTATCTTCCTCTTTATCTATCATTCTTTCTTTGTATTTACTTTTGGCTGTTATCTTTTTCTTGTTGTCTCTTTTGTTCATTGTGTTTTTTGTCGGGGTTTGTTTATTTTTCGGTGTCGTATCCCGCCTGTACAGGTCATTCTTGCAGCACCATGGAGTACTGTAAGAGCGTACTGTATTGCTCCGTCCCCAGACGGAGAACCACGTGCACAGCTAGTTTAGCAGCCGTTCGTGTGGTAAAGTGGGAGGACGATGCCGCAAAGTATACCAATTCCTACCCAAATTATGTATGAGGAGTTCCAACCAGAAGGAAGGATGAGGAGTTCCAAATGGAAGGAAGGAAGAGAAAAGGAAAAGAAACATAGGAAAGAAAGAATGCAAAAGAGAAAAAAAGTGGCCAACTTGAAGGATGGATGACAAAACTAAAATTATTATTTTTTAACAAGAAATATTATATGTGACTAAAATGTAAAATAAATAAGTACTTTTATAAATAATCATTTAATAATTAAAAATCTTGTCATAAAATTTCCTTAAAATAGTATCAGATGGAACAGTCCTTTGTACATGATAGAGACAATGCATACAAACACACAAACAATTTATGTGAAAAGTAATATATTATTATTTACTTGTGTTCGTATAGTTGCAATATATGCAAAGTCATATATGATGGTTATAATACGTAAAAAAAAAAAAAAAAAAAAAAAAAACCATCTTCTTCAATCATGTCCCAATGTCCAATTCAGTTGAAGACTTGTACTTGCTTGTGAAGCCTGCTGACACATTATCTTTATTTACCAGACACTGTGCAGGTACAGACCTGCTAACACAGCTATTCCCACGCACGTGGTTATCCGACACCATCCAGGTGTGAAAACGTCTTCTAGGCACATACAGACTCCAGTTACCAGACATCAAGGAGGAGCATAAATGCTATGTGCTGAATAAGGCTATCTGACACCGTCCAGGTGCGAAAACGGCTTGTAAGCACGTACAGACTCCAGTAACCGTGCAGGCACAGACTTGCTCTTGACATTTACAAGGTCAGCTAGCCCTCGGATAAAATTAATGGGGTGTGGTGAGTTTAAATCTAGCAATGGCTCGTTCAAGATGTCTGAACTCTGGGCTGAAGTATGCGTGACTTCTAGTAAACAATGTGTATTTTTCGTCTGATGACAGTTGGTAGAGTATGGGTGGTTTGGTTGAATTGAGTTATATAATATGTTGTATGCGTGGTCAGCATATATTTTCCTGGTGTCGACCAGTATAGCAGCAAGTATGAATGGTGATTAACAAAGCTTCTAAATGCAAATAAAATACTTAAAAATTATATCAGTTATATCTGAACAATGAATAAAAGTAAGTTCTGAAAAATTGTTCTGGGGATAGCAATCAAAATATTATGTATAAGTTTAAAAAAATACACATATATATACATAAATTGTTAAACTTGAAATTTAAATGTGAAAAGAAAAATTTATTGCTGGCCTCTACAAATCTGGTGTTGGTCGGTACAGCAGATAGTATGCTTGACTTCTAGTAAGAGGTATGAGTATATTTAGTCTGATGACAGTTAGAAACGCAGATATTCTACAAAAAAATTGAATGATTGGTGAGGAGTGGTGAATGATTGGTGAAGAATAAGGATTATTAGTGATGATTGGTGATTATTGCGTTGCCTTTGGTGCTAAACGCACTGCCTTTGGTGATAAGTGCCGTGCCTGCAGTGCTAAGTACGGTGCCAAGTAGGATGCCTTGGATATGACTTTAAAAATTCCTTACATGGGGTAGAATGACCGTGACTAAGTTAAAAAATATTCCGTGATCTATACAATGTGAAAATACATTCTAAGTCCTAAACACGTGTGTGGAGTGCATACGACAAAGGGTAGAGTGACTAAATGTACTGGTGGTTATGTTAAGTGGATGCCAAGATAAATAAAATATATTCAAAATCCTGACATGTGGTGGAACGCACACGATTATGACTTGGTTGAACAGTTAGTTTGCTTGTATTTTGTCTTACATAGCTGATCACATATGCGGTTATTTTAGCAGTATGAAAATAAGTATAGCTTAGATGGTGTGAGGAGAATGGTTTAATTGTATGATTCGTTTTTTATTCAGTTAGTATGAGAAGGGCAGAATGTTTAGCTGGTATGGCTGGTTAGTAAGAGCACGATGGTTTGATGGGTTGAAATGGTAGTTCATATAGTTGAATGTTATTATTGATCAGTAAACTTGAGGTATGGTGGTGGATATGGACTGTATTGTAAATAGCATGAATGAGTCAACGCTAATGTCATGGTGAAAAGTGTTATATCTGTTTTGGTACTCAGTACAATTAGATATGGCTGTCAAATATGGCTGGAAGAAGGGGAGCTGAAGAGGGGTCTGGTGAGGACTAGAGTATGACAGTTTGGTTAAATGAATGTCGAGAGAAATAAAACAAGTAGAGGTATATTGCAGATCTTGGCACAACTCAATAATTTAACAAAAATTAAACCCATTTCAAGCTAAATTCAAACAGATGTCTAATTCCCCGTCAAAACTTTCAAAGCGCAACTCAAAATCAATCATTTTAAAGGTCAAAATCAAAATTAATTTTCAACTTGTGTTCACTCTTTGTGTGTGGTTCTTTAAAGACCCATTTTCATGCTAAATCATAATATTTTTGATGAAATTCCAAGAATTTTCATACCTTTCTTGTGATATTATTTTTGACTAATTGATTTGCCTTTCAAATGTAAAGTAAATGTTTACCCTTTTGACCTAAATTTAGCAACATTTACCCTGAAAATGGACCACTGATCAAAGAGTGAACAAAGAATGCTTTTTAAAAAAAGTCCGTGCAATTGAGCATGAAGATTTGGGTCAAATTGTCTTGATTTTGGGGGTGAAATTGAATAAATGAATCCTGTTTGAAGAAGAGAGTGAATAATTGCCACTTGAAAGTGAGAAATTTGCATTAATTATAGTTAAATTATTGTGCTGCGCCAAGATCTGCAATTGACCTCTACTAATTTATAAAAAATGTATACATATAACACAAGAAAAAAAAATTACACTTAGATTTTAAAAAAAAATATTTTTTATTCGATAAAACAACTCAACCAAATATTTAAAAAATTGTATTAAAATACCGAAACAATTTCTTGCTTCTTTAAAATCGTTTACATCTTCCATTTAATAAAATAAAAATGTTAAATAGATTCAGTGATATTTTCTTTCAAATAATTATAAGTTAAATTTAGTTGGCTAATTAAAACAACATTACATATTGTACCAGCCTCAACAGCTCTTTTAAAATCAACACAAATTTTTATATTTGTTTTATCTTTAACTATTGCTGTTTTTCTATATATGCAGAAAATAACATATATAGGTCTTCGTCCTCAAAATGAATAATAATTAATATCGCCATGATAGTTTGTAGTTGGCTTATAATAGAGTTCATTATTTCTATATATAGTATCCAATTTTGTTCTTGAATTTCTAAAATCATAAAACAAATGAGAAACATTTTAATACAAAGATCGTTTTCAATATCGAGATTCAAATACTCTTTTAGAAAAACTACATTTCTACCATTTTTTACAAAACTATTTCTCACATTACAATGATAAAACATTGACTCATGCACATATTGCTCTGCGCAATTTTCTCTATTAGTTTGGAAACCCACAATTACAAAATCAGGCCTGTCAAATTGTAAATCATTAAACTGATCTTTTATATCAAAGTTAAGAACAGTTGTCCCAGCAAAAACTTCTTTTTCTAAAAATTGCCAGTTCTTAAAATCGATATGAATTTTAGGATTTTTAAACTTTTTTCTTTAATTGTAATTGCTATGTTAGCTTCGTATTCAACAATAGGCCACAACATTTGTAATTTTTAATAAAAATTATACCTGGATCAAAATAGCTTTTCTGAACCGCACCAGATGCATCTTTTGTTTCATAAACAAGTAAACAATTGTTATCAGAAGAATTTCGGGAAAAATTTTATTTTATAACCTCCTTTCCAGTAAACTTCATTATTACCACGAATAAAGCCAAACAAATATCTTAATGGACACATTATTTCATTTATTTTATCACTTTGGACAGATTTGACTCCAAATGTATTATCAACAGCAGTAGACTAAATAATTTTGTTCATGTGGTGATCTTAGCAAAATATTCATCATCGTTGAAGATATTTCTGGATTATCAACGGCCTCAATAATCTGTCCGTGTTTTGAAATTTATATTCAAGAAAACCGAATTGAGAAAAAAAAATTAGAACAAACATCAATACTATCTTTTTTTTTTTTGTATTTGCCTCGTCTCCAACTTTATCCCTCTTAAGTATGCGATATTATTCCAAAACATAAGCACCGTTTAGAAAAGAAAAGCCATCTCCTGTGAAAATATCAAAGTCAATTCTACTAGTGTAAATATTCAAATTCCCCTTCGTTTGATCAGTTGGGGGAAAAGTTTGTCTCCCAAAACTCTCAATGATTAACTCATTTATAAGTAAAAAAAAAAATTACATAAATGAAGGATTTAGAGGGTGTTTCTCGTGTGAAATTGCTCATTGAGAAGTATAGAAATTATAAAAAGAAACAAGAGGTAGAATGTGAAAATAAAACAAGAAAAAAGATCTACCAATAATTCGTGAATTACAAAATATTGGCAAAGAAGTAGAACAAGTAAGCGAAGAAAATAAAAATTTAATAATAGCACTAGTACCTGTTGTTGCAACAAATTTTGTTATCCAATTGATCTCGTAGAAATGGATACTGGAAATTTCAAAGGTACATCACATAAAAATAATAATTACAAATATATTATGACAATCAACTATGTTTTTTTTTTATTTTTCAAAATCAAAGATAAAACAGCAAAAAATTTAGTAAATGTTTTAGAAAATATTTAGACGAAAATAAAACCAAATGATTTACAAAGTGATAATGGCTTACAATTTTTTAGTGGAATTTTTAAAGATCTTGTGCAAAAGCTTAATATATATCATTTTTCTTCATTTTCTGAATTAAAAGCTAGTGTTGTTGAGAGATTTAATCGAACTTTAAAAAATATAATTTGGATAAAATTTCCTTTCAATGGTAACTACAAGTGGATAATTATATTGAATGAATTAGGTAATGAATACAACACAAAACACAGCACAAACTGAAGTTAATAAAAAAAATTAAAACAATTTATTGCAAACAAATTTTGTGTTTACTAAACCAAAATATAAAGTTGGAGATTTTTGTGTGAACAACTGAAAATTTTTTTTGTGATAGGATATTCTGCTAAATGGTCAACATAATTGTTTACTATTTGTAAAGTTTTAAATTCTGATGTTCTAAATTATCAATTAAAAGATAATAATGGAAAACAAATAAAAGGTAGTATTTATAAATATGAAATTATGAAAACAAACTATCCCAGTGAATATTTGGTCCAAAGAGTTTTAAAAACTAAAGGCACAAAAACGTTTGTAAAGCGGTTAGTTTTTTATCATTCTTACAACTCTTGGATTAATAAATCATATATAGTGTAATATTAAAATTTTTTTCCTTAAATGCACAACACCATTACCCACATCCGCTACATAAAAATGTATTTCATCAGGATTTAAACTTATAACTTTGTAATTTAATTGTGTCAATATACTTTTGCCACTCTAATTTATAATTAATATTTCCATCTTTGTGCTTGAATTCGTCACACTCAATAGCTAATTTAATGTCTGGGAAATATAAATCAATTCTTTAAATTATCTATTTTATACTGTCGTTTGTAATTTAAAAGTTTAAAACATTTAATTATGTGTAAAAAATATTTCGCTTCTTTTTCTTCTTCTAAAACATTTATGTTTTAATTAAGTTGCTTGGAAACCCAATGATTTATTGGATATTCTGGACTTTGTTAATAGTTGTGTTAATCCATTTTTATTTATATAAATTGTGTTACCAATATTGCCTACATATTTATTCGGTTCTATGTTTTTATAAACATTTTTATGGTTTGCAAAAACATGGTCTATAATGTATTTTGTTGTTTTTCTATATTGTAGAATTTCAGCAACATCTTTTCCTTAAAACCATGGTTCATTATTATCTAATACAACATTTATTTGCCTATTGTTAAAAATTAATTATATATATAATTTTAATATTCTATTTATAGGTTCTAGTTATTTTGCCATTTTGTAAGTGGGAAATGTGTTTTTATATACAATTTTTTATATATTAAACAAAAAATTGAATAATATAATTTTAAAAAATATAGCCCAAATTCACTGATAAATATATTTTTTTATATATAATTCCTGGTCCTAAATATTTAGGACCTGGAATATCATATAAGAAACTACTGAAACAACATAATGAATAAAACACAACAATTTTTTTTAGTTTTTTTTTAAATATATATTTCCAGAGCCTGGGCTCACAGGTTCTGAAACACCATAATGAATATTAAAATAAAAATGAATTGCTTACTCAATTCGACTAAGAATGTTTATCTAATGTATTACTTGTTGTTAAGTAGAATTATTTCCGACAACGTTAAAATAGTTATAGAAAAACGCAATGTTTTCATCCATTGTTTCCTTCATTATGTGATATAAATTTATAGAATTTGGGATATATTCAAATATCAAAAATTCTTCACAATTTAAATGTCTATACTGAATTTTATACACTTCTCTCTGAATATATTTTCTTTGAGTTCTAATAACATATTCATCAAATTCAAAATCATTATCAAATAATTTCTTAAGAATAAAAGTTGGAATTAAATTTTGATTTTGTGTTTGCAGTACAACACGAGGAGCCATTTCTCTAATTACCTCTTTTCTGCGATTTTTTTCCATCTACAGCTGTATGAACTGTTTCTGTTAACTTTTCAATATGACCATCTTTAATTTCATATTTATATCTTTTAAATGATTAACTTCAATTTCTATTATTTTTATCTGCTGGTATTTTAACTCACTCATTTTTATATGCTTTATTTGGCCTGCGAATAATTACATTACATCATTTTGAAACTTATATTTGCCATGTTTTCTAATTGATGGAATCACACCTTCAAATATCCATATTTTAAAACCTTCAGCAATTTCACAACAGGAACTGAAAAATAAGTTTATATAAACCAGCCTCACTAATATAAACTGCTTTGCCTTCGTTCACTTCGTATATGTGAGGTAGTATCTGTTTTGGATAGCACCCATTTTAATAAATTTTTTCTATATTTTAGTGAAACTTTTTTATAAAGATTTATTTTTATGTTTTGATATTGTCAAATTCCCGCAGCATCTTTACCACAATATCAATAATTATTTTCCTCGTCAATAACAATAGAAAATTGTTTACTATTGTGAAAAAGTTTGTCATTATTTATATCTAGAATTAACTCCATTTATATTTACGAAACTATGCACAAGTGAAATTGGTGTCTTGCAATAAGTGTTTTTATATGTATTATTTTTGATGAAGAAAACGAAAATTGAAGAAAATAATTTTATTAAATACAGACCAAATTCATTATTGAATATTGTGTGTGGTTGCATATTTGGAGGGGTGGGTAAATCATTGTTGATTTTTCATTACCAACTAATCCATCTTTCAAAGACGGGTTCAGACTTTCTAATTGACACTTATCTTCGTCTGAAATCTGCTTTTAAGCTTTGTGTATCGGTCGATATTCTGATATCTCAGCGATGTAATAAGCATAAGATACGTTTTACATTCAGAAAAATTTTTATTTTGTTTTTATTTTTCAGAGGTCAAATTTTTGACCCCTGAGTATTATATAAATTTGTAAAGTCTGTTGGATAAAAATTTTAAGAGAGTACGTTTTCACTCTCTTGATTTACAAGCAGTAAATATTTACTGCCTGGAATAGTATATAATTTTCGCATTACATAATTTATGTTTCTCATCTTGATAAAATTTCAGCATCAAATTTTTCCTTCTTATTAATTTTTTTTCCTTTCTAAATAGCCATAGAACAAAAACAAAAATTCTCTGCTCAACAAGTTGAACAATTCAAATGAATTTACCAAGCTACAAGTAGTAGAAAAATATAAATGGTTTAGGGCCATATATTTTGAAATTTACGAATCTAATTTTGCTAAAAAATTAATTGTATTCTAGATGACAAATTAAAATTTTACTACCAGAGTGCTATGTCAGGATACTCGATAAATATTCTTTGAAACTAATGAAAGAGAAGGAAATTTTTCTGAAGTATAAAGGCATTAAATATATATTCCAGAGTCCCCAAGCAATTAGTGTGAGATAACACAAATTTTCTGTGTATATTTCGACAATATGAAACAAATTAGATACATACATATTGCGATCTTATTGGAGACATGAATTTTAATAAATTTAAAGAGACATGTGTCAAGTGCTGGGACGAAAATTATGGTTTTTTAACATTAGATTTTAGTAGAAAAATGGATATTGGAAAATATCGAAATCACATAAAAAAATTTATATTTCAACTCTATTGTGATTTCAATATTTGTGTAGTTGCGCAGCTGCGACTAACAATAACTTTTACAAATTAGCTTATCTTCTTCATTTACATGCTCGATAACAGATCTCTTGTGTTTTTATAATCCAATAGTACAACTTCATCTTTAGTTTATGAGAACCATCTCCACAACTGAACTGCAGCACATTCTCGTAGTGACAGAAAAATTTTATCTACACTCATGTCCACGACTAAACCTCAGCGCACTCTCGTAGTGATAGAAATAAGCTTATATACACTCTCGTTCGCAACTGAACTGCGGCACACACTGGCCTCAGTGGTGTAAGTTTTCCTCATCGAGCTTGCTGTAAGCTCTCTCCGAAACAGGAAATATGTTATCTACTGTGTTGATATCTCGGCCGCGCAGCTCTCAGCGAGTGTTACCACGAAATATAGTAAAGTTTTCTCCTCGCAGAGAACATACTACGAATCACTGCTACAAGAGCAAGAAAAATTATTTCCTCACCAAGAAACGAACACACTGATTATTAATCTTGTAGCTCACCACATACAGAATTGTAATCAGCTCCTCACTCGCTCAGCCACTGTGGCTCAGTGGCCAAGAGCTTGGTTTATAACTCTAGATTTGGGGTTCCATCTACAGTTGAGACGATAATCTAATAAATGTGAAGGTACCCACATTTATTAATTTATCACCAAACCATTCAAAACCTGAGCAAAAAAAAAAGAATGCTCTTGCCTATATACTCATTATGTAATTATCAATGGAATTAAAATAGTACTCCTGAAGCCTCAGCAACTACACTGTAGAGTATCATATGTATAAGCTCGGATAATACCATAAGAAATAATAGAAATATAAAGTATAAAAAGCCTCCCACTAACTCCAATTGGAGTTATGTTATTGCCAATATCAAGGCCGGAAAAATATATATCAAGTTACTGGCATCAGAATTAATTTGCTCGCGAACCTGGGAGGTCCCTGGTGTGGTATTAGCTTGCTCATAAACCTTTTGTCGTTTTTTGAAAAAGGTTCATATGTGTTTACATGTACACAGTTTTTATAAATCAATGGAGATCTATTACATATCTTGGCGCAACTCAATAATTTAACTAAAAATCAACCAATTTCAAGCTAAATTCAAACAATTTTCCAATTCCCCGTCAAATCTTTCAAAGCGCCACTTAAACTTCAAAGACTCATTTTCAAGCTAAATCATCATATTTTTGACGAAATTCCAAGAATTTTCTCACCATTCTTGTGATATTATTTGTGACTAATTGATTTGACTTTCAAATGTAAAGTAAATATTTACCCTTTTTGACCTAAATTTAGCAACATTCACCCTGAAAATGGAGCACTGATCAAAGAGTGAACAAAGTATGTTTAAAAAAAAGATGGTGTAACTGAGAATGAAGATTTGGTTCTTATTATCTTGATTTTGGGAGTGAAATTGAAGAGTTGAATCGTGTTTGAAGAAGAGATTGAAAAATTGTTGCTTGAAAGTGAGAAATGTGCGTGAATTTTAGTTAAATTATTATGCTGCTCCAAGTTCTGCAATAGACCTCTACAAAAAATATACTCAGAGTTCTTACATGATGGTTGGGTTAGGTTATCTTAGGTTAGGTGAAGTTAAGTGAAGTTAGGTTAGGTGAAGGTAGGTTAGTTGATGTTAGGTTAAGTGAAATGAGGTTAGGCGAAGTAAGGTTAGGTGAAGTAAGGTTAGGTGAAGTAAGGTTAGGTGAAGTTAGGTTAGGTGAAGTAAGGTTAGGTGTAGTAAGGTTAGGTGTAGTAAGGTTAGGTGTAGTAAGGTTAGGTGTAGTAAGGTTAGGGTGTAGTAAGGTTAGGTGAAGTTATGTAAGGTGAAGTTAGGCAAGGTGAAGTTAGGCAAGGTGAAGTTAGGCAAGGTGAAGTTAGGTAAGGTGAAGTTAGGTAAGGTAAAGTTAGGTAAGGTAAAGTTAGGTAAGGTAAAGTTAGGTAAGGTAAAGTTAGGTAAGGTAAAGTTAGGTTAGGTTGAGTGGATAGTGAATAGTTTATGGGATGGTATGAAATCTACAAAGTTTAACATCTTTGAACTGAATTTACATTACAAAATACATTTCAATACACTTTTACTATATTTTCAAAGAATATTTTTTTCAGCATTATTCAAATGATAAAAAAAAAATATAAAATATTTCTACTTATTTATTAATGCATCGATTCCTGGACGTCTGATTGGTAGAGCCACACAGCAGAGCAAGTGATCGCTTAAATTCGCAAGCACTTGCCCTTCCCACCACGAAATCCCTGTTGGATAGGTCACAGTTCGCACGCCTATCAGCGCTTGTGCGGTAACATGGCTATATGGCTTAATTTTCGTACAAATGTAAAAACGAATATGTTTTATAAAGCCATTCTTTCAATGTACTTTAAAATAATTTTTTATATGCCCTCTCATGTATAGAAAATTACATCTTTAAATCTGCAAATAAATATACGCACTGATGATTCGGGAACTCTAGCAGGCGATGAAGGAACTATGTAAACGGCAGAGTTGAACATGTATAAGTTATCAGTCGAGCAAATGTGACAATTCGAACAAGTTAAATCTTAAAAAACATAATGTAAGTGAAACCAAAATAATGAAAAATATAATAAAAATTATATAGTAAAAAAATACTTAAAAAATGAACTTAAAAAGTATACAAGATGAATCTAAATAATATATATGTAATTTAAACCCAAATATTAAAAAAATAATAAAAAATAAAAAATTAAAATAAAAAATAAGATACTTAAAAAAGTTATTTAAGGATTAATAATATATAATACAAATAAACATAAAAATTATTGAATTTTATGTAACCTAAAAAATATTGACATGAAAATAAAAAACCTTAAAACGCATATAAGAAATAAAATGTTATGTCTTTAATGAGAAGCAAGATATTATTTATTCGTCTACAAGCTGTACATCAATCATAAACTCTTGTACCATCGCATGTCGCGATTGCCGATTGATCTAAGAAGTAAGTCTGGCGACACAAGATCCGGCTGTTCTATCCTGCACTATTTCAGATGGTATTTAAGTTCTAAAAAAGCAGCGCCCCTTGCGGCCAATTCCAGAACCTATATGGCGGCCGAACCCATGCGAGATCGACTAATCAAATGAGAGCGACACCAGCGCTCCTAGCGGCCAATGCCTGAACCAATATGGCGATGCCCCATAGGCCAAATCCAGAACTATTGGTGGGAAACAAATAACAAACGAAAAACCAATATGGTGATCTCCATGTAAATGTAAACAAAAATGGCGCCTCCATAGAAAATATGGCGGCCTCAAGTAACAACTAATGAAAACCAATTATGAACGAATAGGAGAAAAATAGAGAATGAGAGAGAAAGAAAATAAGAAATGAATGAAAAAGAAAGAATGCCAAAGAAAAAATAATGGGAGCACTCGGCAAAAACCCTCGGAGAGGAAGAGAGAAGGAAGAGAAAGGAAAGAAGAAGAGAGCAGGAAGAGAAAAGAGTACCAAAAAATGAAATAATGCAAAAGAGAAAAAAAGTGAGAGCCCTCGGCAAAAATCCTCGGAATTCAATACCATAAAAATTACGTACTGGATACCAAGATGGCAGTGTACTGGCTACCAATATGGCGGTCCAATATGGTGGCATACTTGTCTTAAAATATGATGGTGTGCTTGATAACAACATGGCGGAATCAAATATGGCGGTCACATAACCGGAATGACAGAGCGGGAAGTCCGGGATCCAACATGGCGGACAGAGCCTCGCAACGCATCCCGATCCCAGATGTCATAGAAGGAACTATATACCACTACTCCAGTGCTACAAGTTTTAGAAAGTGTCTAATGATTTTCTCCGAGAATGTTGCCTTGAGAAAAATCGAATTGAAACTACATTCTTGAGGTATTCATCCCGCAGGTCGTTATTTCATGTCATCGTAAAACCCGTAAGGTTGTAAATGCTTTACCGCAGAAGCTACATAGCATATGCATCATTGCATATATACTGTTCCCATCTAGAATTATACTGAAACTAGCTTTTACACGCTGCTTCGTGCACGTGTTTATAGGGATACATAATGAAGTTTTGTGACACTAAGCCACTATTGAGTTCTCTACCCACTGAATTCCTGCCGTTCCACTATTTTGTGCTCCAGCTCCTGACCAGCTGCAGCCCCACTATTGGGTGCTCTAACCCCTGATAGCTGCGGCCCCAATATTTGGTTCTCTAGCCCCTAAGCTTCTGTAGCACCCCTATTGGATTCTCTAGCCACTGAGATGTTGCGGCCCCCATTAAAGGGTGCTCTAGCCACTTAGCTACTGTGGTCCACTTGATATATATATCTATCCACTTGGTCACTGCGGGACCACTTGGTATAACTCTGGCCACTGGGCCACTACGCCTTTTTGGAAAGAAATGTTTACATCTCATAGACAATAAGAAAGGAGAAATTACGAAAATTTTTAACAATCTTTTTTTTCTGCAGTTATCACTTCTAAGAATAGCTTCATCCAGTACCTATTTACAAAAAATCATTTTTCCTGAAGGAATGCGATATTTTTCTGGAACAAAAAGTAGCCTATGTCACTCTCCGACCCTTCGACTATATATGTGTAGAAAACAAGCTGCTCCGTTTTGACGTGAAAGAAAGACAAACACACTTTCCTTTTATATAGTTGTAAAGGACGAACATGTATAAAAGGAGCATATTTATACTTTTCTCGCTCAGTTCACAGCGATGTCTCGAAGAGGTGAGACCGTAGCTGGAAGCGGGATCGTCGATATGCTGATCAACAATCTACCATCGAGTTGGATATTCCCGGATACAGGTTCTGTTGGCCAAGAACCAAGCTAGCTAAAAGACAGTCACGCAACAAGACTGGCACAAACACACCGGCTGAGGCGTGCAAGCAGAACAACGTTGTCTGTTTCCAGCACAAGTATCTGTAATTTAGACACCGGACGAAATAATAAAATTATCAGAGACCAGGCTCGGAGAAAAATAGCTTCTTGGGGTGTTTCCAACTTCATGAACTACAAAGTGAAGATGGGCATGGGTTATAAGAGCAAAATAATGGCACATGAGGAAAGAAAATCAGTTACAAAACGAAGAAAAGCTTAGAAAATATCTACCAGCGTATTTTCCATTGTTTTGCCTGCACTCGGTGCCCTTAGAAGCCTAATCGGAGCCACGGGTGTTATCGTCCGAGCCATCAACACAGCATCGAACGAATGGAAACAGTTGACCGAGGAACAAAGTCGCAATGCAAATATGGAAGCTAACGCCATGGGTAAAAAAAACGCGCAACGCTTCTATCTAAGGCCATACCCAGTAAGAGGAGGAAGTGTGCAAAAGCGACGCAGTAGGAAGAAACAATAATGAAATCTCTATCTAAACGAGCACTCACGAACGTGGATTTGGAACTGTTTGCGTGCAAATTGAAAAAACCTTGTGACGCCTCACCCGAAAATTGACATCCTTTTGAGCACAGAGTTAGCAAAATGCCATATTTCCTTGATGAAATTTTTAAGCTATATGTCCTATTTTGCGAAGAAGACATGGTTTTTACCGCATACAAGCTGTCTGTACCTTGTTACGACGCAGCCAGGGTTGGCTGCACCATTCGATGGCGTCATCACAAGCCCGGATTTCAGCAGCAGTTCGAGATATCAACTTTCCACCAGCTCCCTCTCAGCACGTATGGGAGGTACAAGGCAACTGGAAGTTGGTGCGCGCAAACTAGCAGCACCCGAGGAACTACTGCTGCTATCGTCATGCTCATCTGGCCAATAGGCTGGGCGCTTGAAGTTTCGCGTGCTCGTGACATCACTTCCTAAAGCCTGCTTGAACGCCGGGAGTTTTGTGATGTGTGAGCACGTGTGCTCCCCATATTTGGACATGTTGTGGTCCTCAGAGACCAGATTGGACACCAACAAATTAACCCCTATTAGGAGTAATGCCTACCTTCAACAAAGGTTTCCCTAAATTGAAACACATAATTCTATTGGTTGTGTTATTGCACCCCTTTATAGGGGAAATTGTTTTGTGAATTGTATAAATGGTGGGTGCCCTCTGGCTTGGAGTCGGATTCTACCACTTTCCCAGTTGGAGCCACCTTGCCACCAGTTAAGTAATGATCAGTAAATAAAACTTTCTGCATAGCCCTTATGGCACATGAAGCAGACACACTTGGTGTCCTGAGTAGGAGACAGGCAGTATGTTGGCAAGAAAAATTTAATCTTTGCAAAAGTTGAGAAAATTAACTTCATCCAGTTATTGATTGGAAGCAATTTTATAATACTCTTAAAATTTCTTGCTAGTTATGCATCAAGTACCACCTTGCTTTAAAATAGGATTTTTCTTGGCGTTTTTCCCAAAAATTTTAATTGGCAGTTTAACATTCTAAAATTTAAATTCAGCTAAAATTTTTTTAAGAAATTGTATGTTTTGCTGGAGTTTGTAAGAATAAATGAGGAGGCATCATGTTGTTCGCCTCGTGAAGAGCATATAGATCAGTTTTGAAAGATTTTGGAAAGATTACTAAAATGGGAACTTTTACACCTAAATTGGGTTTTTTATTAATGTTAGCCAAAATATTGAAAGTAAAGTTAAAATCTTGTTATCAATTTGATTAAAGAATCAAAGTAGTAACATCTGTGCATTTTTGGCCATTAGTTGATATTTCGGCCTATAAGGTTAATATTTATAATTTTGGTGCCTAAGCTCAGCTCATTGTGGATAGAGAAATTTTACTATATTTTATATTCTTTAAGTAATGGTTAATAATTAGTTTTCCGCCTTTTTCTATGTTTAGAGGACCTTTATGATAGGACAGTAGTAAAATAAAAAAAAATTCTCGTAAAAACAAAAAAAAAAAAAATCATTATATTTCAAACTGATGTAGGTATAGAGAATCACCTTGAAGAGCGGGTTGCTTTATATTTACTGGAAATTTTTCTCCAATTAATTAGCCGGGAGGCTTACAGGCCCATATTATGTTTATATATACATTGTGGTTTGAGAAACACTGAAAATCTAGAATTTTCCATTGAATGCTATACACCCATTGTGCCTTTTGGCAAAACAATTTTAATATTTTTTCAATATCAGCACTTCGGTGCTTACGAATAATTATGTTCTAAATTAAATATAGCAACCTGCATTAATTGCAATATTTGTGAAAAAAAAACAAAAGGGTGACAGAAATGATGAAATAAATATTATTGAGATTACTCATTAATTCAACTGGTTGTAAGATCTCACCAAGATTTAAGCACCATGTTTATTTAAGGTTTACTTAGTTACTCTGCTTTTACGAGGGGTTTCTATCCTTTGGGAGTTTTTTTTTATCTGCTGACTTTTGTCCACCTTGCCACATCCTTGGAGGCAAGGGCGTTGCAAACATTTAACTGCACACACTGCTCTCGTTGGCAGAGTGTTTGAACTTCCTTTAAAATTAAAATTTGTGGGTTGTTGGGGATATTCAAGAAGACAACTGAAAACACCTTAATTGGTAACCTAGGTTTTAATATTCCGTGGCATAGTGTCTATACTGATTTTTATTGCGACTACAGCTTGGCTCCAAAATTGTCCAATGCGTCTCTGCTCCTGATTCTGAAGGAAACAGAAGGGGAGGTGGTAGAAACAGAGTTCATTGATGACTTTCGTTGTTATGCATGAGTTAGGAGTTTTTTTAATGCACTGCATATATATATATATATATATATATATATATATATATATATAATATATATATAATATATAAATATATATATAAATATATATATATAAATATATATATATAATATATATATATATATAATATATATATATATAATATATATATATATAATATATATAATATATAATATAATATATATAAAATATATATATATATATAATATATATAATATATATATATATATATATATATATATATATATTATATAATATATATATATAATATATATATATATAATAATATATATTATATATATATATATTATATATATATATAACATTTAAAATGCAGAACTGATTTTCAATATTCTTATAATACTAATTTAATAATGCAATGTTCGTCTACTCCGTTGCAATGTGTATCATGTACCATACAACGGGAAATATTTAAAAGAAAATAAACCAAATAAGAAATTTTCAAATTATATATATATAATTTGAAAATGTCTGATTTAGTTTATTTTCTTTAAAATATTTCACGTTATATGGTACATGAAACACATTGCAATGGAGTAGATGACCTTTGCAGTATTAAATTAGTATTACAAGAATATAAGAAATCAATTCTCCATTTTTACTATTACAAAAGCTGTAACATACACATACCTCTATTAAAAATGTGTTTATTAGTCGGTGGAAAATAGTATAAACAGTTGTCGCTGCAAAGTGTTTGCTTTAATAACTATACACGCTCATGATAAGGTACTCATGATAAATCTACCAAATCATAAATGCGTAAACTTTAAAAAAAAAATAAGGTTCAAAATAAACAACCGGTAACAAGTATTACATGGAATGCTTGGTGTCATAACTGGAAATAGCATGTGCAATCGTAAGATAGTCATCTAAAGGTGGAGTTACAATAAAGCAGGGAGCGTATTTGTTCCGCTCGATTGTCTCAGCTTGGAACGGACTTTTCGGAAAAAATAAAATACCGTGTTTTCATATGGCAGCTTGTGCACAAAGTCTCGGCACCGTGGTGGGCAGGGCTGTTGTAGTGAGCGGGCTGCCCTATGATAATTTGAATATTAATTTTTACCGAGAGATCCGTTCCGAGCCGAACCTATCAGAACAGAGAACAAGTGCTCACCCTCTTTAAGCCGTCGCGTTCATCCGCTTTTCGTCCTTCTGCAAGTCGAGCGATTGATGACAGGTCTCGTCCGTCAATTACCAGTACATTGCTGCCAACAAACACGAAACTGTTAATCTTTCAAAAAATTCTTCCACTAAAGTGATAATTTCCAGTGTTTTGTATGCAAATAAACACGTGCGCGAGCGCAAATAGAGGAGATTCGTCGAGATTCGAAAGTTTATAAAACATCACAATTCGCGGACAAGGAATGACAATAAATATTGGAGGAACGCTTTCATTAGTCCTGCTATTGCACAAAAGGAAAAGAAGCAGAAATTTCCCTCCCTCTGAGATTTATATCAATGTGGTTTACTGTACGTATTATGTAGAAACCAGGTTTCCGTATGAAATTTGTCAATAAATCTTCTGAAAAATTTCGCGTCATTACAGTAAACAGTTCCGTAAACGAACATATACACCCAACAGAAGCAAAATAAAACATGGCATACAATACACAGCCTTCTAATAAACAAATAATGAACAGGAAACAAAGCAACAAGTTTAGAAGGGTGTAATGATATCCGTCCGAAAAAAATGTTGAATATTGCTTAGCTTTTGATGGACGGATGGAATTATCAGAGGCACTTGATTGGCTGTTGATCACATGACTGACAGACGGGCGCAAAGGTTGTTGTACCTCCACCCTTAACTAACCAATTTCCACAAAGATGTATAATGTATTAAAATTAAACTATTATTACATCATATGTATATAAATATGGATGAAGAACACACTAACGAGGCTAAAAAAATATATTTTGTATTTAATTAAAAACAATAAAATATTAGAAACATGTAACAGTAACAAGGGCCGGGGTTAAATCCAGAGAAGAACGAGCGTAGGGTTACTGGATACAAATAACCTTTGAATTTTTACCTGTTACCTAATTTTAGTACTAAAAGTGCATTTTATCTAATGCGAAATGCATTTTTTCCACAACCATTACCTACTTTTCATAAAAGCGAATTTTTGGCACATGCACTTATGGTTGCAGTTTTTGTACGTACATATTTGCATTTCTGGTGCAATGCACTACCGGTTGGTTCCTAGTGAGGGCGATTTTGGATAATTTTTAGTTCGATTCCAGTTTGCGGGATTTCCGGGTTTGGTTCGATTACCGGACAAGGCACTTAAAATATTTTTTATTTACGGATATTGAAATATTTGGTTTTTGGGATACCGGGTTCGATTCCTCGACAAGGCACTTATTTTTTTGCAATGTTAGACATTGGCATATTTTTTATTTTTGAGTTCGATTCCCGATAAGGGCAATTGTGGAAAATTCCGCCGTTTGATTCGAGAATTTTTTGGGAATATCGGGTTCGATTCCTGGGCAAGGCACAAAAATCTTTGTTGTAAGTTTCTGTTTTAGGAAATTTTGAGACTGTTGGGTTCAATTCCCGGACATGATATGTACTATGTAATATGAATCATTGGTTAGACCAATTTTGGGAATACCGGTTTCGATACCTAACCAGGAAAATTTCCGTTGTTGCGCAATATCATGTGTCGCCTCATCGATGTTTCTTCGTCGACTGCAGGTTCACAACTGTGGAGGAGTGGAGGGATAAATGCAGTTGCATTTACTTATACAATCAAGCATGTTGACACTTTGACTACCAGAGAGTGATTGATGTGTTGGTACGTCAGCAGCTGCATAACAACTGAGGTGGTGTGGAGGGGGAAATGTAGTTGCACAAGCACCTTCTCTTCCCCCTCTGCTGGGCTTTGACGACCAGTGCGTAGTTTGGTACTGAATTCCATTCCTGTACAAGCCATTTTTTTCCTATACCTCGGACTCTGACGACCAATGATGGTTGATACTGGGTGATACGAATCCCGGACACAATACTTAATTTTTTTTCATTTTTGGAATGCTACTGCATTCCATTCCCGGTTAGGACACTTCATTCTTTAATTTTTTGGATTGCTGCTAGGTTAGCTTCCCAGAACGGATACTTAAACTATTTTTATTTTTTCCTAACCACTCAGGCTCTGTGGTATCGCCAGTGTGTGGAATGATACCAGGTTCGGTTTACAATCAGGATACTTACATTTTGTTCGTGTGTTGCGCAAACACTTATGTTGACCCATCGATTGCCGAACGTCAACTGAGGAATGGAGCGGTATGCACTTCCCCACATCCCTGTCCTTCCACCCACGACCTTTCCTCCTACTACACTCAACCCTGTGGAACTACCGGAGATTTAAACTATTCTTTGGCGCAC
The DNA here is from genome assembly GCA_029891345.1 of Dryococelus australis. Lineage (NCBI taxonomy): Eukaryota > Metazoa > Arthropoda > Insecta > Phasmatodea > Phasmatidae > Dryococelus > Dryococelus australis. Next base: position 134,814,268 of record CM056998.1, on the reverse strand, counting down.
TTTGTAGAATGGAGGGCCGATAGGATGGGAGTTTGGGCGACTGGTGGGTGATATGATACTGGGTTTGATTCCCATTCAGGATACCGACGTTTTATGCGTGCACTTATGTAACAAGACGAATTACAAATGCTCTCAACCGTAATTATTTATTATATTTACCACGTGTCTAACTACATCTCCTTCCCATAGGATAGCTCACTCTCGACTGACATCCATTTACATATATCATCCATTATAACCCTGCTGCCATCTTGGACTGAGTTAACATGTATAAGGGAGGAATATTGCTTTAAAATATGCACTACAAGTTTGGAAGGGGCTCGATTTTGGTTCTCAGTCAGTCTGTGATGCAGCCCACATTAGATTGCAACCAGTGTAAGGAGCTATAAGATTAAGCTGTCGGATCTTGGTTCGACTCCCTCTGAGGGCAAAAAAAAGATTTTTATTCACATATTAACTAAGTATGGGTCAGTGGGTGTAGATTTAAGGTTTCGGACCTCAGTTCTAGTCGTCCTTAGGACAAAAAGAAAAAAAAAAGTTCTTATTCACAAACTGACTAACTATGGACGAGGAGATTTAAGGTTAAGGTTTTGGACCTTGATTCGACTCCCTCTCAGGACAAAAATAAAAAAATGTTTATAATCATGTAATGATTAAATATGTGTGAGATGGACTAGGGTTAATGTGTTGGACCTAGGTACAATGATGGGAAGAGGTAATCTCTACTTCGAGTCCCAGTCGCTGTGGGGGGATTTACATACCAAGCACACGGTTGACTTTTCAACCAATGAGTATGTACACACTTGCATAATCAGCAATGAATATTCCCACACTTATGTAATCTTCACATTGCGTAAACATCAACTCTATACACACTTGTATAAATACATCCTATCCCTAGGACATATGTGAGGCTTTTCAGCCTCCATCAAATTTTATTTTTACGAGGCACTGTCAGCCATAAGGTCATTCTGCTGTCACGACTGCCCAATTAGCGTGGGAGAGTGTGACGAATGTGATTTGTCACTAGGATATTTAAATATATTTAGTAACTTTGTTCGTAAGTTGGTAGCAATGTGATGTTATTTTAATATTTTTAGTGTGTTGTATTTCACAGGCTGGCCAAGTATTATTCATAATTGATATTTGTGGAATTAATTTGCAATCTAATTTTGCTGCTATAAATAATGATCTGTGATATTCACTGTCTATATTAAAAACTTTCAGTTTATATTTGCCCTGTTGTGTACTGTAGTACATAGATTCGCCACCGTAGTGTGCCACGAGCGGGCGTGCCGAATTAGGCCGGGCGCGCGCTGCGCTGCTGGTGTGTTTCGATACTGTGAAGAGTCGAGTCTTAGCTGCCGAGCGAGCAGGTCATGTGTCGGCGATTAGCAACCGGACCGGTATTGTGTAGTTTCCGGATGAGAGAGCCTCTACGTCCGCAGCCATAAAATTGACGACCCAGTGTGTGCGAAAGATTGTTCATGTCAGGAACTTATTTTAAAAGTTTCGTAATAGAGAGCGACGTCTCACATTAAATGTTGTTTCACGTATTGCAAAGGCTTGTCCACCTGTGCCTATTAAATATTTTTATTGCTTACTCTGACCGGGATCACTGTGTAAACTGTGCAGTAATTTGTTAACTTGGCATAATCAATTTGTGGTCTACTACAATTATGTCATACGGACATGTAGAAACTTGCAAGTTTAGTAATAAACTTTTTTTTTTTTACCAAGAATTTTCGTGCGTGAAAAGCCTGTTAAGAATTTCACGGGCGTCTGGAATATTATTTGCATCGTAGAAATTTGCAGTATACTTTTAAAGTGAGCACATAATATACAATCACTGTGCGTGATAACTAAAGTTTTACTATGCGTGCCTTTAGCCTAGAAAACCGGCATTTTGTACGTGTCAGTGTGCAACGAGGCGAGCAGCGAGGTGTCCAGCTATTCCATCTGACGACGACGTGGCGGTTTGCTGTGGTTTCCAGGTACTGGTGTAATCATGGATATTTACTACCCGTGAAAGTTTACCCCCACTGAAAAATTCACTAATGAATTTTTCTACCTGGCACAGGGGTGGCCAAAGATTATGAAGTCAAAAGAACAGTGAATTTTTACTCCTCCACAAGTAGGGCCGCATTAGCTCGGTGGCTATAGCACACAAAAGTGGGGCCGCAGCGACTCAGCAGATAGCGCAACCAAAAGTGAGGCCGCGGTAGGTTAGTGGATAGCACACAACAAAAGGGGCAGCGGAGTGTTAGTGATAAGAGCACTCAAAATTGGGGCCGTATTGGCTCAGTGGTTAGAGAAACGTTCAAGAGGGGTAGCGGTAGTTTAGTGGCTAGAGCAAACAAAAGTGAGGCCGCAGTGGCGTAACGGCTACATAGCCCAAAATTGGCGCCGGAATTGCTCAGTGGGTAAAGCAACGTTCAAGCGAACCGCGGTGCGTTAGTGGCTAGAACACCAAAATTGGGGTCGCAGTGGGTTGGTGGCTAGAACACCCTAAATTGGGACCGCAGTTGCTCAGTGGTTGAGCAACGTTCAAACAGGGCCGCGGTGGCGTATTGGCAAGAGTACCCAAAAGTAAGACCGCGGTGTCATAGTGGCTAAAACACCCAAAATTGGGAATACATTGGCTAAGTGGCTAGAGAATCCAAAATTTTGGCCGCAGATTCTCAGTGAATAGGGTAACGATCAAGCAGAGCCACAGTGACGTAGGGGCTATAGAACCCAAAAGTAAGGCTGCAGTGCCTTAGTGGCTAGAGAACCCAAAAGTGGGACACAGTGGCTCAGAGAATAGAGAACCTAAAAGTGGGGCAGCAGTTGCTCAATGGGTTGAGCAAAGTTAGAGTGGGTCCACACTGGCGTAGTGGTTACAGCACCCTAAAGTGAGGTCGCGGAGTCTCAGTGGCTAGAGAACACAAAAGTGGGGCCGCAGATGCTCAATGAGTAGAGCAAAATTCAAGTAGGGCTGCAAAGGCTTTGTGGCTAGAGCAACCAAAAGTGAGGCCCTCAATGGCTCAGTGGGCAGAGAACTTAAAAAGTGGGGCCGCAGTTTCTCAGTGGGTAAAGCAACGTTCAAGCAGGGCCATTGTGGTGTAGTGACTAGAGTACCCAAAAGTCAGGCCACTGTGTCTTAGTGGCTACAGAACCCACAATTGGGTCAGCAGTTGCTCAGTGGCTAGAGTACACAAAATTGGGCAGCAGTTTCTCAATGATTAGAGCTTCATTGAAGCGGGGCAGTGGTGGCGTAGTGGCTAGAACACCCAAAAGTGAGGCCGCGGTGGCTCAATGGCTAGAGAACCCAAAAGTGGGGCCGCAGTGGCGTAGTGGCTGGAGAACAAGAAATTGGGGCTGCAGTGGCTCAGTGTCTAGAGAACCGAAAATAGAGGTAGCAGTGGCTCAAAGGATAGAGAACTCGAAAGTGAGGCCGCAGTTGCTCAGTGGGTAGAGCAAAGTTCAAGCGGGGTCACGGGGATTCATTTGCTAGAGCACACAAAAATGGGGCCGCAGTAGCTTAGTAGATAGAGGAACCAAAAGTGGGACCATGGTGGGTTAGTGGGTAGAGCAAAAAAAAAGGCAGTGGTAGGCTAGTGGCTTGAGCAACTTTCAAGCAGGGCTGCGGTGGCTTAGTCGCTAGAGCACACAAAAGTGAGGCCGCAGTGTCGTAGTTGCTAGAGCATCCAAAATTGAGGCCACTGTGATACAGTGGCTATAGAACTCAAAATTGGATCTACTGTGGGTTAGTGGCTAGAGCACCAAAAATTAGGGGGCTGCGGTGGGTTAGTGGCTACAGTACCCAAAATTGGGGCAGCTATGTGTTAGTGGCTAGGGAACCCAAATTTGGGACGGCAGTTCCTCAGTGAGTAGAGCAACGTTCAAGGGTGGCTGCACTGGCGTATTGGCTGGAGTACCCAAAAGTGAGGTTGCGAAAGCTCAATGGCTAGAGCACACATAAGTGGGGCCGCAGTGAATCTGTAAATAGAGCTACCATAAGTGGGGTCACAGTGGTTTAGTGGCTTGAGCACCCAAATTTGGGACCGCAGTTGCTCAGTGGATATAGCAATGTTCAAGCGGGGCCATGGTGGCTTAGTGGCTAGAGCACCCAAATGTAAAGCCACAGTTGCTTAGTGAGTAGAGCACCTAAAATTCTGGCCGCAGAGGCTCAGTGGCTAGAAACCCCAAAAGTGGGGCCGCAGTGGCGAAGAAGCTAGAGAACCCAAAAGACGAGATGCAGTTGCTCTGTGGGTTCAGCAAAGTTCAAAAAGGGCCACGGTATCTCAGTGTCTATAGCACACAAAGTGGGACCGCAGTGGCTCTGTAGATAGAGCTACAAAAGTGGGGCCGCGGTGGTGTAAGCGCTAGAGAACCGAAAAGTGGTGCAGCAATTGCTCAGTGGAAAGAACAAATTTCAAGCGGGACCGCACTGGCATAGAAGCTGGAGAACCCACAAAAAGTGCGGTTCGAGGGGGGGGGGGACTGTGGCTCGAGCACCTAAAAGTGGGGCTGCAGTGGCTCTGTGGATAGAAATACCAAAAGAAGGGCCATGGTGGATTAGTGGGTAGAGCAACAAAAATAAAGGCAGTGGTAGACTAGTGGCTTGAGCAGCTTTCAAGCAGGACCGCGGTAGCTTAGACGCTACAGCACCCTAAAGTGAGGCAGCTATGTCATAGTGGCTAGAGCACCCAAAAGTAAGGCCGTGGTGTCATAGTTGCCAGAGAACTCAAAATTGGGCCCGCAGTGGCTCAGTGACAAGAGAACCCAAAAGTGAGGCAGCAGTGTCACAGTGGATAGAGCACAAAAAAGTGGAGACTCAGTAGCTCAGTTGATAGAGCAACAAATTCGGGCTGCGGTTGGTTAGGTGCTAGATCACGAAAAATTGGGAACATGGTGGGTGACTAGAACACCTAAAATTGGGGCTCCAGTTGCATAGTGGGTAGAGCAATGTTTTAGTGGGGCCTTGTTGGTGTAGTGGTTAGAGCACCCAAAAGTGTGACCGTGGTGGTGCAATGGCTGGAGCACACAGAATTCGGGCTGAAGTGGTTCTGTGGCAAGAGAACCGAAAATTGAGGCCACAGTGGCCCAGTGAATATAGAACCCATAAGTCGTGCAGCAGTTGCTCAGTGGATAGAGCAAAGTTCAAGTGTGTGTGCAGTGGCTCAGTGGCTATAGCACCCAAAAAACTGGGCCGTAGTTTCTAATTGGCTAGAGGACCCAAAATTGGGACTGTGGTAGCTAGTGACTAGAGCATAAAAAATTGGGGCCGTGGTGGGTTAGTGGCTAGAGCCCAAATTCGGGATGCAGTGGCTCACTGGCTAAAGAACCCAAAATTGGGTCCGCAGTATCTCAGTGATTAGAGCAACGTTAAAGTGGGTCGACAGTGGTTTAGTGTCTATAGCACCAAAAAGTGTGGCCACGTTGGCTCAGTGGCTAGAGAACCCAAAATTGGTGCCGCAGTTGCTCAGTGGCTAGAGAACCCAAAATTGGTGCCGCAGTTGCTCAGTGGCTAGAGCAAGGTTCAAGCAAAGCCATGGTGGCTCAGTGGCTAGAACACCCAAAAGTGGAGTCGAATTGGCTCAGTGGATAGAGCACCCAAAAGTGGGGCTGCAGTGGCTCAATGGATAGGAGAACAAAATATGGGACTGCAGTGGTTTACTGGCTCGAGCACCGAAAATTGGTGCCGCAGTTGCCCAATGGGTAGAGCAACTATCAAGCAGACCATTGTAATGTAGTGGTTACAGCACCAAGAAGTGAGGCCACAGTGGCGTAGCTGCTAGAGAACCAAAAATTGGGGCCGCATTGGCTCAGTGACTAGAGAACCCAAAATTGAGGCCGTAGTTTCTAAGTGAGTAGAGCTACATTCAAGAGGCGCTGCGGTGGCGTAGTAACTTGAGAACCCAAAGTGCGGCCGCAGTTGCTTGGTGGGTAGAGCAAAGTTCAAATAGAGTCCTGGTGGCACAGTGGCTAGATAACCAAAAGTTGGGCTGCATTGCACAGTGGGTAGAGCAAAGTTCCAGCAGGTTCACGGTGGCTAGAGCACCAAATAAGTAGGCCCGCAGAGGCTCTATGGATAGAGCAACCAGTAGTGGGGCTATGGTGAGGTAGTGTCTAGAGCACCAAAAATTGGGGCCGCAGTAGTGTTAGTGGCTAAAGCCCCCAAAAGTGGGGCCGCAGTTGTTCAGTGGTTAGAGCAATGTCCAAGAGTGTTCGTGGTGGCTTAGTGGCTAGCACACCAAAAAAGTGAAACTGTAGCGACGTTGTGGCTAGATCACCCAAAACTGAGGCCGCAGTGTCGTAGTGGTTAAAGCTTTCAAAATTGGCGCTGCAGTTTCCCACTGGGTAGAGAAATGTTAAAGCAGGGCCGCGGTGGCGTAGGGGCTAGAGCAAACAAAACTGAGACCACGGTTGCGTGGTGTCTAGATCACAAAAAATTGAGACAGCCATGGCTTAGTGGCTAGAACACACAACATTTTCGAAGCATTTTCTCAGTGTGTAGAGCAATGTTCAAGCTATGTCGCAGTGGCCAAGTTGCTAGAGCAATTAAAGCTGAGATCGTGGTGGCGTAGTGGCTATAATACCAAAAATTTGACCATGGTGTTGTGGTGGCTAGAGCAACCAAAAGTGAGGCCGCTTTGGCTCAATAGATAGAGCAACCAAAATTGGGGCCATAGTGGGTTAGTTGCTAAAGCACCGAAAATTTTGGCCGCAGTAAGTTAGTGGTTAGAGGAACCATAATTGGGGCTGCAGTAGCTCATGGGGTAGAGCAACGATTAAGCGGGGCTGCAGTGACTCTGTGGCTAGAGAACCCCCAAATTGGGGCCGCAGTTTCTCAGTGAGTAGAGCAAAGCATAAGCGGCGCCGCTGTGGCGAAGTGGCTATAGTACCCAGAAGTGTGGCCACAGTGGCTCAGTTGCTAGAGAATGCATAAGTGGAGCTGCAGTTGCTCAGTGGGTAGAGCAAAGTTCAAGCGGGGCCGCTGTGGCCACAGCACCGGAAATGTGGGGCCGGAGAGAGGCTAAGTGGATGGAGCACCCATAAGTGGAGCGGCAGTGGCTCAGTTGATAGAGTAACCAAAATTGGGGCCTCATCGGATAGAGCACCCGAAAGTGGGACCGCAGTGTCTCAGTGAATGGAGTAACCAAATGTGTGGCCGCTGTAGGTTAGTGGCTAGAGCAATAAAAATTGAGACTGTGGTGGTTTAGTGGGAAAAGCATCCAAAATGTGGGCTGCAGTTACTCAGTGCGTAGAGCAATGTTCAAGTGGAGCTGTGGTGGCGTAGTGGCTAGAGCACTTAAAAGTGAGGCTCCCGTGTCATAATGGCTAGGGCACCCAACAGTGGGGCCCAAACGGCACAGTGGGTAGAGCACCCCTCAATTGGGGCACTGTGACTCACTGGCCAGAGCACCATCCTAGTGGAGCCACAGTGTTACAGTGGGTAGAGCACCATAAAATTGGCCCGCAGTCGCTTTGCTACTAGAGCACCTAAAAGTAGAGCCGCAGTGGCTCAGTAAATAGAGCACCCAAAAGTGTGGCCACAGTGGCTCAGTGGCTTGAGCAACCAAAAGCAGGGCCGCAGCGACTCAGTATGTATCGATATGAAATCCATGCATTCAAAAGGTTGCCGATCTATAGCTTAAACCAGACATGAAAGAGCAGTTCGTACTTTTTAAACAAAAATTAATTCAATCAAACATCAAACACTTCCTTAAAAGTGCTCCAAAATGTATCAGTATGCAAAAAAAATTGCACAATCATCAAGATCAAGCAATTAAATACTACTCGTCAATGTTTATCACCCCTCGAAATTCGGTAGTGAATTTTTACTCCTTGTCACAGGAATGTCCAAATACAACCAAGGAAAATGACCAGTGAATTATCTTAATTTATAAGCATACCTGGCCATTTCCAAAACGATAGACAGAGACATCAGAATTGAATTGTAGGTAATGCTTGCCATGCCCAATAAGCCGATTGAGGCCATTATGCCATAGCCACATTTATAAGCATACCTGGCCATCCTTTCCAAACTGGTAGACTTAGACACAGCAAAATTTAACTGTAGGTAATGCTTACAACTCACAAGCCGATACAGACCATTATGCTATAGCTTAATTTATAAGCATACTTGGCCACAATTTCAAAGCCATAGACTTAGATACACTAATATTGAATTTTAGGTAATCCTCGTGACCTCTTACAAGCCGACACATACCATTATGCCTTATGTTATTTTATAATAATACCTAATGTACATTTTCGAACTGGTGATATCATAGACCCTAAATAGATTCATATGTATTATTAGCGATCCCAAACAGATCGATTTAAGACATTATGTTTAAGGACGAAATTTTGAAGCAACTCTATTCCAAGAGGCAACAAAGATTTTAGGAATGATTAAAACCTGTATCACAGCATTACACTCTCAGTTGGATCCCATGTATCAAACCACATATGGCCCATTTATGGTGCACATTCGGCATGCACCTGGCAACATTGCTGGTCCTGATGTGGCACCACTAACTAGTCATACTCTGCGCATAACTAGCCCAGGTGTGGTGAACACAAATGGCCCAAGCATGAACCATATGTTTCAAACGCAATGGCCCATCTATGCAGCATTTCACAACCATCAGATGGCGTAATGATTGCTAGCCATGCATTCACCTTATATCTGTATTCACTGTATCTCTTAAAAATAATTATTTCGACCATTAATATAAAATTTTCTTTCTTTTTAACTTCCCTTACTTTACTTTTAAACACATTATACGACATGAACATATTATTCTTACCATTACAGGAGGGGGCACGAAACCACACTGCTTGCATTGACAGCCCAGCATGATAACTATTACTTCACTGGGTATTCTTATGTTTAGATGAACTAATTTAGAATATATCCTAACTGGCATTATTAACAAACACTAAAATAATGTACGTTACACCAGGTATTTAAGAGTCTTAAAATTTACCATGTGAACAAATAAGTTTTGAGAAAGATGTGGATAGAAAAAAATACCGATATTGAGATAAATTTTCCTATGTGAATAGCGATATTTACTCAAAAAATTACCTTTAATGTAATATTTCGCAGTATGTATGTCACCTGTATGCTATTAATCTGTTTTGAAATGCAGATGCCAGTTATGAATATTTTAGTAATGCGAAACAACAAAAGCCCTTCAATGTCAATTTTCTAAAGGTCGTCAAATACTGCTCTTTTCAAATTCTCATTTTAATTATATGCAGTCATACATGGAAAAAATTCCATTTGTCAAATTATTCAATACCAGTTACTGTATTTACAACATTTTGCCATAGATATTTCCACCTTTATATATTTACAAATAATCTATAGTTATATAAGATACAAGTATATACATACATGTGCGTGTGTAGTTTGAAGAAACTATCCGCGAAAGGTGGGAGCCATAAAAATTCCCTTAGTAAGCCAAACTGCACCAGCAATGGTCCATCGATGTACCATTTCACAGCTATCAAATGACCTATAGATGGCTACCCATACTTTTACCAGCACTAAGTATAAGTAATGTGCCGCCATTGGTGGAATACAGTTGGTAAGCCATCTATGGGCCATTAATAGGGCACCGACTCTCAACAATTAGTTTCATTTCCATCAACATTCCATCTGTGGGTCATAAATGGCATGCCAAGTTTCTTGTTGCCTGCATTTAACCATTACAGGGCCAGTTGTATAGACCCATACATTTTCTGGGCCAGCAGTAATCCAGCAATACCATCAGTAAAACCACAGTCGGCCTACTGTATCTTAAGTCCTCGAAAAACTACAGTGAATTGCCATCAATGGCCCAAAATTGGATAAGTTATATGCTGCCAGTGCTGGAATACAGTTGGAAAGCCAGTTATGGACCATTAATAGGTCGCCTACTCTAAACCATTAGTTTCATTTCTATCAACATTCCATGAGTGGGCCATAAATGGCATCCAAATGTCCTGTTGCCAGTAGTCAACCATAACAGGGCCATTAGTGTAAATCCATAAGTATTCAGAGCCAGCAATCATCCAGCAGTGTCAGCTGTAAAATCACACAGTCTGCCGACTGTGGCTTGCTACATAGGATGGAATGGTCGAGAGGCAAAATCGTACCCTGGAGCAGTATCTGGTGATCTTCATAGAAGACAAAGAGAAAGATTGGGACTCCAAGGTACCCTTATATCTCCTGGCATATCACTCATAGTTTCACGAGTCCACAAGGGTAACACCTTCAAGGATGCTGTTTGGAATAGAGCTCTGTCTACCTGGTGAATTGCTGTTCAGACGTCCATTGGTAGAAGAAACAGCCAACCTACAATATGACATTAAAATACGTCAGAAGTTAACCAAAATTCCTGAGTTTGCCCGGAAGCACCTTAAATTTAATAGTGACAGAATGGAAACACAATATGACCAAAGAATGCCTGAGGATACTTTCTAAGAAGGGCAGCTGGTGTGGTTGTACAACCCTCAAAGGAAGAAGGGATATTGCCCCAAGCTACAAAAATCTTAGGAACGCCTGTACAGTATACTGAAGCAAATAAATGATGTGGTCTACCAGATTTGTTGACAGGGCTCTTGGGCGAAGCCTAAGGTTGTCCACATAGACCAACTTGCACTGTACGGTGGTCCTGATGTTGGAGAGTCTGTTCGGGAAGAACAGACATAAGTATGGGCAGTGTTACGGGCTGTAGCTAATACCTGCCACCAGATCCCGTTATACATGGCCTGGGGTGACCCATCTCATTCCCCCCTCCCTTCTTCCCGGAAAAAACGTGCTCTGTGCGTGGTTACCGAATTCTGGGAAGCCCGTGAATAACTGACAGCGGCGAGACTTGCTTACGTCACAGTCCCCCATTCCCCCGCTGAAGAAGCTGACAGGTGACGCAAGAATATTCCGGTGAGACTGACTGGCACCACAGGCCGCCCTCCTCCCCCGCTGAAGAGGCCGACACGTGTAGGAAGCGCTCTAATATTCTGGGAATTAGGAACGCTCGGTGCAGCGAGCGAGTTATAGAAAATTCTGGATGACGGCCTACGACACTATATATACTGCTGCGGTCCAGCGGCCAGCAGTCTTTGGCGAAGGGAATCTAGATGAGTGCGGGTGCGAAGAAATGAGTGGTGCGATGTGTGGACCAGGTATTCGGAGTGTGAATCGACGAGAGGGTGTGAAACCGACAAGTGAAGCCTACTGTACATGAGGGCGCTCGGAGGACTAGAAAATTGTGGACTGGCGGGACATGGACTGGACTGAAGTGGGACTGAATGGACATGTAATACGGATTACATTGTAAATATTGGATCTGTCAACTATGGACGCATAGTTGATCAAATAATTGAATAGTTTGATACACTGTCTATTGGGACTGATTTTTAATTATTTAATTTAATTGATTTCTTTGTTGTCACTCAAAACTGTATTTATTGGAGTCATTAAGTGATATAAATCCATAGTGTGATGCTGAATTGAGAGAATTTTGTTTGTAGTTATTGTATATATAATTAGGAAATTACATTTAACACTTATTTAATTAAGACTTCCACCCTTAACAAACTTGGTTTAGCCCAATTAATTTTTAGAGAGAAATTGTAACAATATTATAACAATCAATCTTCAAGAAGATTTTCTTTTAAATCCGGCTTACTGAAGCATCTAAATTCGAAATGTTTTAAAATTACATTAAAATGCAAACTCTTTTAATCGATTAATTTTTCACATTAAAAAATTATATTTTGGTAAAATATGTTATAATGTTGCAAAATATATACATTCTTCTTTAATATACAGCATAAATCACATTTTTTGGCAATTGTCATGGTATATGTACTACTTTTTTATGAGTTCTTCACCTTGTATAATAGGTGCAATGCTCCATAAGCAATTGCTCTACTTCAACATTAAGTTGATTATCATCGTACTACTTGAAAACCAAATTTAGTAAGTATTGGTTGAGCAGTTGCTGAGACATCAGGGATCGGCTTTATTTTCTCTTTGCCACTATCTTTGAAAATGGCTATTCAAAGTTGACATTTTTTGGAAATTTATTTGGGACAATACGTTCTGTTTACACAACACATTTTGTTCGAATTGGTAGTATTGTTCCTGATGTAGGACATAGTAACAAAAAATTATAAATGGCCATCATTTTGAAAATAACTACACTAAATGGTTGAAGAGCATAAAAGTAAGGTGTCATTACAGAGCGCTATAAGTGTACCGAGTTTGGTGAAAATAGGTCTACGCTTTCAATAATTGGTTTGAGGAAAGACAGCCAGCTAAAAAAAAAACACCCACACCCACCCCACCACCCACCAACACCCACACCCACACCCACCCCCCACCCCCCACACACCCACACACCCACACAAGCAGGAAAGGTTATCTGATAAATCTTCCTTCCTTCAGAAAGTAGGCTGAATATATTTATACATAGCAAATTGTACTTCTGGGCATTATAAAAACTACTGAAAAACAAGCATTAAATAGTTTTACGCTTGCAGCCTGTTACACACAATACTGCATCATATTGAGACTGGCGTTTGTAATGTACATACATTGATCGTACGGCTTCTGAAGTTTTACTATCAAGCTGACTATTAGCATTGAATTTTATTGTATTAGCATTGAATCACTATTTCTACAGAACACGTAAATGTTAGTTCGAAGCATTACGGCAGTGGAAAACAGCTCTACCTCGGTTGCCCAAACACTGTCATTGAACATTTCGGTTCTACAAATATAATCTGTCACCCCTTTCTGTAAGACACTTATTGTCTTCGTTTAGCGACATGAACTTAACAATACGTGACCTTAGTATCATTTAACACTTCTCAGTTCCATATATAAGAAATAATATACACCGAAGCCAACAATTACCATCAGCCATGGTTTCATGTATTTCTTTCGGAACACCCAAAGCTTTGGGTTGATAAAACACTTTCATCTGCTGTTGGAAAAAAAAAAAGCCAAATAATTTGTACTTCTTGCCATTTGCTGTCAACAAGAAAGAAATCGCGACTCTGGTTTTCCTGATTGATCACATCTATAATTTGAAAGTCAGCTGTGTTTTTGAGCTGATCAAATATATTCAATGGCTCATCCTCAGATTGGCCAGAGTACGGAGTTCTTTTCAAGAACGTCTTCAAATGTGAAATGTTGTGCTTTCGCTTAACAACACTACTAGTATTAACATTTTGTAGCTCCCCCATCCACGGCGAGTTATAGCCCCCATATTCTATTGACTATTCTAGGATCTATCGCATCACCCTCCCTTCCTCTCATCATGCCTCACATTTTTCACCAAAACTTTGTCACCGACTCCTATTCTACTGTTCTGTATTTCGTGTATTTTGTCGTATATATCACCCCGTTTTTATTGCGACTGTTTTATATATTCGGTAACACACGAATCAACTTTTTTCCTCATGGTCAGAATAAAGGCCATATTTTTTTTTGGTTCTGCAGTGTCAATTCATTAATTTTAACTCTCTGGTACACAAATTTCTTTATCATTTTGTCTCCAGTCTTCATTTAATGTGTCAACTGGATATAACAGGAAAAATGGGGAGTAGCCAGTTGAACTATGCTTACTGAAACTGCGTGCAACAATACTCCTTGGATGGCACTGGACCAATCGTGGTATAATTTTTCAGCAAAATTTTCAGCAGTCCATTTTTTATCATTCGAATTTGGCGTTCGACAAGGCCATTTGCCTGTGGGTGATATGCATAAATTATTCCCTCTGTCCCTGCGAGCCTGTGAATTTCTGCTGACAATGAATTCACAAATTCACACCCTTGATCGTTAGTGTTCTGCGTTGTAAATACTGGAGGTCAGAATACCATCGCATGATATTTGTATTGTACCCAGTTCAGAAGTCCGATTGTTTCTCATATGCAAGATTTTCTTTCTCTATGTAAGGGACTAACTGTTCTTAAATAAAATTTTCATTATTAATTTCGAAAATGCAGGAAGAATACTAATTGGTCGCAGATCCTTATATTCTTCCAGGTTGGAATTTTGTTATTACAACAGGAATAGTTTTATAACCGTTTTATTGTCCAAGAAAGGCTGAATATCGCAAAACGTAGATGAATATGTGTTAACATGGGAGCTCAAAATGGAGTGTATAATTTTATCATTTGTATATTTAAGCAATGTACTCCAGTAGCATTCGTTTTTTCAGTACTAATGAATTTATAAATTGTGCTTCGTTGACTGACTTGGTTCCAGATCAATCTCGACTGGTTCTCAGGAACATGGTAGCAGGTTGTTATGTCTTTTTAATTAAGAAGGGACAAATTACTTCAGTTTGGCTTGGGGAAGACATAGTTCACAGGTGGCACTTAATTATCGTAATTCAAAACCCCACATCTTAAATATTCTTTATATAAAATAATTAACGTAATTCTCGCTAAATTTAACCTTATTACCAACTCGGGGAAGCTGAAAGTGAATTAATTATTATTAAGTTATTAGCTCGCTTTTAAGTGTCAAAGTTATAAACTTTAAAGAGTTATAGCCACGGCTCTTTTTTAAGTCTGTTAGGAACGTCCTCAACTTGATAGTGTTGCCAACGGCTGTATCATTCTCGCCTACGCAACATCCATTCTCTCTTCATCTTCATTCGGCGGAGACTCAGTGACGTACGATCCTTTCCATTGCTATCCCCGCTTTAATATAAGGCCCATGTTGATTAAACAACATTCATGTTATTCAAAACGCGCGCGGTACTTATCCTGGTTTCCGTGTTCGGTGCGGCAATCATGATAACTATCCTGATCCGTAGCAAAGTGTAACCCTGAATTTATGTAAAATATTCTAGTAAGGTTTAACGTATATGCAATATTTAACACTATTATGTGAGACTGTAAAACGGACTTTATTATCTCGTCTTTGGCTTTAAATATTTTTTCTTTGCCTAATTTCGTTCTTTCATTTTTATTCTTAGCTCAGTTAGTATTATCCAAGGTGCGTTGCGGGTTTTGTACCTTAAAATTTGTTAAGTGTGTATCCCCAATTTTTTTACACATTGTATTAGTGTCTATCAGTATAGGCCATGTATTGTGTATAAGATCTTGTATAAATAACATACTATGAGATGATAGTCGCGAATTAATTAATGTGGATTACAGGATTTTGGGACGGAAAATTAGTGAGTTAAGTGAACTAGAGTACGTTCTGTAAGGCCCAAAAGTTCGTATCGACATGTGTCATGCAATTTGCTAAAACTTTTTACAAAGGTGAGATCTATTTAGCGTTTTCGAAGACGGATTTGTACGTAAGTTCAGATATTTGTAAAATATTAGCTAAGTATTTCACATGGGAATTATAATTTTTCAGTACATTAGTGTTGAAATAACGTAGCACTGCTATGCAATCATATTTGCAAACTAAGCTTTCAATATCCAGTTCAACGGATGATAGTTCTCGGTATTACCAAGCGGCCTGTAAAGAGCCCGCAACATTCTCAAAATGTTTGTATTTTAGTTCAGCGAAGAGTTCTTTCATATTATATTTTGATAATCTATCGATTATGATGTGCTTGGAACACAGTTTATTGCTAACGAAATTAGTTACAACTCCCATCCCTCACCATCTAATTTCCATTCTACCCATTGTAGCTATATATTTACCAGCCTGGGACCTGCCTGTGTTATAGGCCATTCACGTAGACTTCACACTTTTTGAATAAATACTTTGAAAAATTACCCCACGTCAAACATGCTTACATCGTTCACAAAGAAATCGGTTAGCACTATAATGGTTTTGTGCTGCCATTTATTATTCAGAACTGCTTTATAAGGTTATTTTAAAGTTGATATATATTTAGTTTGCAAATTAATAATATTATTTACTTTGTAGTCTATATGAGTTCGAATCAGGGAGAAACGTGGCACGTTGGGAATGACCAGAAAGAAATAGTTACACTTAAAAATACTATTAAATTAAGTTTTATAAAATCATGGTAATATTTAATGAACTGAAGCAGTTCCTTTTTTGTGTTACAATGGTAGAAAAACTTATCTTTATAATTCGTTCTAAATATTAATTTTTTACGTCCCGTGTAGCGCACTAGCAGGTACATTACGTCGTTTCTTGGCGTCTTCTTTTTCATACAGAACAGCTTGCGTCATTTGGTTTCTGCGGACTTTGTTCTGTTTTGCAATGTCACGTTTTCCCAGCGGCCAACGCTATAGTGACAGGAAAATCACGTTGTTTTTGATGTTATGAAATTTAATAGTTATTTGTACACACAATGTTGCTTGAATTCGCAGTTTATAGCAGAAACGTACTTTCAGTAATGAAATATTTATTAAATTGTATATTACGATGTGATGGCGGATCGGTTACAACGCGGAGGTTGGCAAAACTAAGTGACATATATAATGGCGTGTTCCCTTGTTGACGCCTTGTCAATGTTTGATGCGAAGGTTTTGTTTTCTTCTGTGATAAATATGGAAAAATTACCTATTAAAATGTTAGTCTACGTCCTGTTTTTAAGCTACCTAGTCAAGTTACAAGGTCGTAGATGATGAGTGTTTTAACCGCAGGTATAGACACGTTTCAACGTGTGTCGTGCCAGACGAGTGAAGTGATTGAGGTAAATATGTAGTTTTGTGAATTGCTTTTTGTGGATTTGCTTTGCCATAGCATATGTATGAGTGATAATTTAGACGTACGAGGGTTTATATGTATTAATGGGAACGATAATTGTGAGTGTACCAATTTAATTACCATATGCCTATGTTCATTTTAAGACTATGTAACTTTTCTTGGGGTCAGAATTAAAAACGTGCTTAACAGACGTTTATAGCAATTAAATTTTTTTTTTGCAATGGCAATACTATGAATTCCTTAAAATGTTAGAACCCAATTGGAAAATTAATAAAATTGAGTGAAAACTTGTTACAAGCTTTTCATGGTAAACTGAGCACTTTCGAATCCTAGTTACATTTTCTTTCAGTCATTTTTATCCTTTAACCACCCTTTTAAATAAATATTGCCATGAAAGTAATAAACACAGCGTTAATGTTCCAACACACTCGGAAGTTAACATATGAGGCTAAAATAAAATATATTTATTGACAATTATTCCAAATGAGAGGGCTTTCAAAAGTGCTCGTTTTACCGTGAATAGCCTGTATGCAGAAATAACGTGAGCAAGATAAAAGTGGAGTGTTGGCTTTAGGGCGCACATTGCAGCTAAAATTGCAGTCTACCACTGTCGCCGCAGTTTGTAGTGTGTGCTGTGGAGACTGGCGTAATCCGCTGTCACTTTTATGCTGTAATTTTCACTGGGGTTAACACCAGACGAGACTACCTGCTATTGTCACGACTGGTAAGGGATGACCAAACGGTAAAGACTACTAACACACAAATGGCTATCACAGCATTGGCGGAACACTGAACTGTTAGCCGTGCAATAATGACTGAAGGTATCGCAAAGCTCAATCCTAAACGGGAAGGAAAAACTGCGAGTAGAGTTGTAATATGAAATCACTGAAATTACAAGTAAAACGGGACATAAAATAAGTTCAAGTTCCTTTATAAAGAAAATATAACTTGAGAATTTCTCATTATTTAGAGCTGGGAATGGATATGTCTTCCTTAGATGAATGTTTTGTGGCTCTATTTCGAATGCATTCCATTTAGTATTGTAGTATATTTGGCACCTGCAAATCATTCAAAATTCACTAAATTATATTTATCCGTGTATTTCTTTCTGACAATAATGTGAAGAATCATGTTTTCCTTTTCTTCAAATGGGCCAATTACAACTGCTCTTCCCTGGATGCAATTTCATACTTAATTTAAATGTACACAATAGTAGATATATAATGAGTGTTCTAGCTCTCCTGGTACGGAGCGAAATAGTCAATAGTTTGTTCGGGAGAGCGAATGGGGGGGGGGGGGGGGGGTCAGGCATCTAGGGCGCGCCATCTTGTAATTCACTCCCCCCCCCCCATTTTTCCTTTTTTCCTTCAAAATGTCCTGTTTTTCGTTAAAAATTTCTGTTTTCCACAAAGAATTTCATATTTTTACCTAAAAATTTCAGATATCCCAAAACTTTGTGAGAAAGTACTTTATCATCGTTGTGGCTGATGTAACTCCTCAATGCTACTGAGATACACAGAAACTTAGCTGTATTGATGAGTTGACGAAACAAAATTAATTAAATAATTGTCTTATAAAATTAAATATATTTTTATAATTAAAAAGTTTAAAGATGTAAGTATTACGTGATATAGATCACAGCGACTCGTATTTTCACGGCGCATACGATCATGTGGTCATACCACCATTCTGTCCCGATTTTTTATGCTCTATCAATCCATTTTGTTTTTCCTGCTCTATCATTGCATCGTGTTTTTTCATGCATTATAATTCCATCTCGATATTTCCTGCTCTCTCATTCCAACCTGGTTACTCATGCTTTATCATTCCATCTTATTTTATCATGCTCTATCATTCTATGTCTTTTTCATGCTCTATCAATCCATGTTGGCTCTCTATCTTTATATCTGGTCTCTCTCATTCATTCTCTTTCTCTCTTACTCTTTCCTTTCTCTCTCTTTCCTCTCTAATTCGTTCGATAATATGCATTCCCTCCAATTCCATATTATTTATTAACCACGAGAAAAATTCCAGTGAAGGCATACTGGATTTAGTCTCCAGCATTAATTCCACTAGTCAACTTGCGGACGTCCGTTTTAGTCCGCTCTTCCTCTTTCTCACTTATCGACATCGGTATGCATAGTGCCATAAAGTTTAACCTGGGGAGAGAGTGTCGGAGGCGAGGTTGGCATAGGGAATTATGCTTGTTCGCCCATATCAACAATCACCTAAATAGTCAGGTTAGGTTAGGTCATTTTGGGATTAGGATTATCAGAATATTTCAGAAAAGTTATAACTTTAAATTTCTAATAAATATTTATCAATTGTTTACAAAACAAACATAGCCATAGCCATATTGTATTTGAGTAAACATAGAAGAAATATTTATTTTATTTTTAAAATAATTATGTAACCACTCCGACCATCAAATACAGTGCATCGCCTACCTTACAACAGGCATTTTTTGGACTTATGCCCTTTGTGACATGGTCAATTATGAATTTATGCCCTTTTGTAAATATGCTCATCATTTCTGAACCATTGATACTATAAGGATCAATTTCATAACATATACACAACATCCGATAACCATCACGGTGGTAAGAGCATTTAACCCATATGGCCTTTCTGACAAGGTCAATTCTGAGTTAAGCTCTTTTTATAAATGTACTCATATTCCTGAGCCATTGATGATATGCTCTTCAAATTCATAACTTAGACACCATACCCGACATACACTATAATGTTAAGATCATTTAGGCCCTAAACCCTTTTTGTAATTCCAAAACATCGTAGCTATGCTAATCAGATTTATAACAGAGACATCATAGCCGATATCCAGCATTATTTTAAGGGCATTTAGGAACCAAACCCTTTTCTCGCAAGGTCAATTATGCATTAGGGCACTTTTATAAACCTAGTTAGTCATAAACTCACCAAGTACATACTCGTCAAGAACATCTATACCAACCTTGTATTATTTCAACAGTACTTCATAGTTGAAAAAAAATTCTGGGAAATGCATTTTTATGCATTCATTTACTATCGCTGTCTATCATTACCTGATCAGTGTATATTGCTCAACTCACATTTTATATGTTCGATGTCAACTGTCGAAGGCCGAGAATGGTGGAGAATGCAGTTATATGATGTAATCATGTAAGTAACATACTCATGAAAATTCATACTTGCATAAACATGAAATGACTATTCTCTAGGTTTGCGCATACACACATTAATAATAAACAACTAAACATTCACCAAAATAATGTATCCTCTCAGCAAAACAGTCAAACTTCAACTGTCATATACCTTTTCACTTGTTTCAGAATTTGCAATTCGTGTTATTGGTTATTATTATTATTATTATTATTATTATTATTATTATTATTATTATTAGGTGTGGAAGGTATTACACTTACACTATGCTAGCATTTACTATACACTCATATAAAGTATGCACTTTTTTATGCAGATAGAAATAATTCCGCTCCCGAGGAACTACAGCTCACCATAATTATATGTTTCATAGGATATTTCAAGCGAAAACAGTTCCTGTTTTATTTCTATCAGGTCAACGAACCCTAACAGGCAAAACAATTGTGTATGTGGTTTCAACATATATAAAGAACCACAGACAGAATATATCAATGAATTATTCCGATAAACCATTTCATCATGTAATAGCAAATCTCACACATACATCAACCCCAAAAACAGACAAGACTACAAGGTCAAAAACACATCAATCACTTTTATAACCATACTAACTCATATTTTCCCACATACCAACACTACAATCATTAAATTCATAACTTAGGCTTTGTATCCGAAATCAAACAAAATGGTAAAGTCATTTACGTCTTATACCCATTCTGACAAGGTAAATAATGCCTTAATACCTTTTGTAAGCATACTAACTCATAATTTCCCATGTACCAAAGCTACAGAAATCAAATTCATAACACACACATCACCCCCAACAATAAACAAGACTACAATGTGAAATGCACCTTAAGTCCTTTTATAATTATATTAACTCACTATTTCCCATATACTAAAGTTAAAGGCATCAGTTTCAAATACACACACTCACACAACTCATTTACACATACCATACCAAAGAATTGCAAAACCCCATATCATCAAACTTTACAAGCAAAACTAAATACTTGAAACCTATATTAACATATCATACAACTCAAATGAACAAAATATACAAAAACAGTCACGATCATAATATGGAACCACTTCAAACTATATTACTATCAACATAACATCCAACTTGCGAAACCCCTAACTTCAATCATCACAAGCAAAACGTAATACTTAACTAAATAAAAATTATCATACAACACAAGTTAACAAATCATCTGTCTTCCAATGCACATTACCACACATATATAATTTTAAGTATAATGATATACAAAAAGAAAAAAAGCCTTACCATGATTCCGTTTATCAAATTTACTTCAAGCCCTGCTTCAAGTCTGACACGCTTGTCAATTAACAGAGTCAAGCAATTTTATGTGATTACTTCTATCCTCCCTAAACGATTTATTTTTCGTCCCGCTAGCTGGTGAAATGTGTGATGTTTACAATTTTCTGGAGTACGATTAAATGCTGCTATTATGGGGTTAATGTCTTAACAGAACTACATGACGTTGATGAATTTGGTTAGAAAGTCTACTTGGTTATTTGCCATGTCTGTATTTGGTAGCCCAGATTAACAAACTGTTATTTTATTTGAAGAGGGGTTCTATTTGAGGAGGCAATATTTTTGCACCAGAAAAAGGTAATTCGTTTTTCTTCCCTCCCTCCCTCCCCCCTCCTCTTTTATGATGTGACGCACGTCTGAACGCTTCCAAGCGCTGAGCTACACTGAAGAGAGGCGTGCGCCGCACCTGGCGTGGCCGAGCGCTGTCTGGTGGCTATTACATTTAACGAGTTCAGCCTCGCACACTCTGGCACCTTCTATACGCCTCTTCGCTATTCCCGCCGCCTCCTTAAACCTTCCCGAGCCGCGTTTTCGCGTATAAATATTTGTCCCCAGCCTGAGCAATTGTGCAGTGTTCCTCATCGAGTTGCGCGGGCTGGCCGACGATAGATCATGTCTACACCACTTCGTACTTCGGGGCTTCACCATGCTAGACGCGTTTTCGCGTAATATGAGTACGACTCAAGTTAAGTATTGCAATAAACCTATTTGTTATTATGCTGGGGGTATAGTTTCAATTTGAGTAGTGTTTTTTTAGCGATTTTTGTGTACATTAATTTTTGTAGGGAAGTGTTGCTTTACTGTTTTGCTTGTGTGAATTTTGAATGTGCTATTTTTACGGGAAGGTTTGTAAGAGGTGGATTTTTTTTTTTTTGGCGTGCTGTAGGAATGGTCTCCAGGACTACGATTTTCCAAAAGAATTTTAATGCCAAGTAGTTTAGTGGATATTTTATGGCGTACCTTTATGCTCATTGTTATGTGTAATGAGGGTTTTCGCTCCTTCCCAATGGTATTCCTGAAATTAGTAATTCCATGTTGTAATTTTTAGTGAATGATCAGGCGTACTTAACTTTTTAAGTTGTAATGGTGCTTGCTTTACTCAGGGAGTTATTTTACCTTTTTTCTTAACTGGGATTTCCCAAGTGTTTATTTAGGTTGGGTGATTTCTCAGGATATATTTATATCGTTCTTTTTTTGTTTGTTCCAGTGCATGTGTGTTGTCTCCTTCCCCTAGTTCACCTATTGGTAGCAAGCAACTGAAATTTACAGATGCAATTTATATGCAAAGTAGTTGTTCTTGGTGATGATGTATTGATGGGCTTCAATATATTTGTATTCGCTTGAAATTTTCGTGTCCATGCTTTCTGATTTTTTTAATGGTGTGCGTTCTTCTCGTTGGCTTCCTTTAGCCCTGCTACGTTCTAAAGGGGCGTAATATACTATATCACATAAATTAAAACCAAATGAAGATCGAAATAAAACACTCATTGCACTCAAATCGTGCTATCCCCTACTACATATAGTAATCAAAACATGTTTATTATGCGACGCCCTTATCCCAAGGATATGGCATAGGGCATTACCCCGCCCATAATTCAAGCAGAACATCTATGTATTTTGAAAACTTTATAAATTCAAACTTCAAAGGAGTGTAAACATACAATCTTGTCAAAAACAATCTACAATTACTTAAAAGGAGAACACTGGAATTGGATTATTGTTTTTACTTATTCCAAAAAGTGTGGTTCACATTTCCATCATACAAAATAATGCTGGATATCGGCTATGATGTCTATGTAATGAATTTTAATAGCATTGCTTTGATGTTTTGGAAATCATTACTACACTTACAAAAAGGATTAACTCAAATTAAACTTTTGTCAGAAAGGGTTTAGGGCCTAAATTACCATAAAATTCTGTTGTATGTCGGGTACGGTGTCTATGTTAAGAATTTGATGGGCATAGCATTAATGAATTAGGAATTATGATTATGGTTTTAAAAATAGCTCATCTCAAAATTGACCTTGTTAGAAAGGGCATGAGGCTTAAATGCTCTTACCACCGTGATGTATATCGGATACAGTGTCTATGTTATAAAATTGATCCTTACAGTATCAAAGATTCCAAAATGAGTATATTTACAAAAGGGAATAAATTCGTAATTGACCTTGTCAGAAACTGCATAAGTCCAAAACGCCCTGTTGTAAGGTAGGCGATGCATTGTATTTGATGGTCGGAGTAGTTACATAATTATTTCAAAAAGAAAATAAAGATTCGTTCTATGTTTTCTAAAATTCAAGATGGCCACGGTTATATTTATTTTGTAAAAAAATAATAAATGTCTTTTTGATTTAAATGCATAGCCTTTCTTAAATATTCTGATAATACTAATCCCAAAATGACCTAACCTAACTTTTTAGGTGACTGTCGATAAGGGCGAACAAGCGTAATTCCCTATACCAACCTCGCCTCCAACGCTCTCTGCTCAGGTTAAACCTTATGATACTACGCATGCGGTTTTCGTTAAGGGAGAAAGAGGTGGTGCAAACTAAAAATGATATCTGAAAGTTGGCTTGTGAAATTCATGCCAAAAGCCTATAACTTGCTTCTTGTTTCTACAGCTGGCATAGCCTCTCTTTACATCGACAGCGTGTGTGTAATAAATCAGGCGATTCATTTACTATTACGGCATCCGACTCAATCGTTACGGACATTTTCAAGACATGCTGCATCTGTAATAGGTCAACTGGTGTGCATATGGATACATTCTAATTATTTATCATATCACTGTAGCATTTAAGGTACAGTAATAAATATAACAGATTCACAGAAGAATTTTTCATTATCATTGGTGAATTTTCTGTGAGTATTTCGGCCTATGAAGGTTTAAAAGCATGACAGTTTTAACAGAAAATTTTTTATTTAAAAAGTTTAAAATCTGGTGTAAATTAATGGAAACTTCTCCAGAATTGGCTATTACAAACTAATAATGTCACGAATTTGCAAGCAAGGTTCGATTAAGAAACTCGAGAAAAAATAACTTATGAAACGCATATAAAAATCTACATTTCCGCAACATGTATTAGAGTCTCTTTGTTGTCATCCCCGTTTCACTTCCGTACGTTGCAGCTGGTAATTGAGCTTTGAACTGACATGTTTTTGTACGACTCGTTATACTTTATTGTTTATTACGGCGTGCACTTTTATTTCATGCTATATACTTAAGTATTTAATTTCAATATTAAAATAATTGAGTCTCTAATTATCAGTTATAGTCACTTGTATTGTTTTTAATACCACTAAGACTATATTTAACCAAAAAATCAATTCTTTTGTTTTATCACGTGAATTTAGCTGTATGCCATGTTTTTGTAGTTAGCATATGGTTCGCGCTAAAATACATCCTCATTACTGGCAAGAATGGTCTGGAAATAAAAGCCACTATAAACAATTTAAATATAGAACAAACATATTGCTAATACACAGGATGTTTCTGAACTATACCTAAAAATTTTATCCGTGAACCACGGCGACAAACTATGGGGAAATATGGTCTAACTCTTCCTATGAAATAGCTAGTCTCCTTGAAAGCTCTAGAGAATCATGTTATAAAAAAGTACTTTTGGTACAGTAGTCTTTGTTATTTTATAGGGTTGCGTGGGCACTCAACTATGATACGGAGAACCTTTGTCATAATAAAATTGTGAGGCACCACTCTTTAGCTATATGTGCTGCTGGGTCTGCAAAACAGCTCCACTGAGTGTATAACTACAACACAGCGATCATTTCGTTAACCTTGGCATGCAGAACACTTTTCTGTTGTAAACTTGATCCATAACGCATTATGAATAATTTCTACATAAATAAGTTTACGTCCCCGGCTATTACTATCACGGGAGCTGTTATCAATGAGACACTGTTACGTACCTGCATAACCACTACTGACGCATATCGCCCCACCTACAATAGTGTTTTGTTTCCTGGAATAAACACATTTCTTTGTTGCATGTCCACGAGACAAACTCCATCAGTACTAGAGCTAGGCCAAATGTCGTGTATACAATTATTTTCTACGTATTTTTTGACAATGCTCTTGCTCATTTTTCGAGCTATTTCATACTACTCTGTATATACGCACTGTCTGTTAGAGGGAAAATTAGTTTCTGTAGATACTGAAATGTAAACATAGACTATATTATAGACCTCCATTTGCATCGTTGCGATTTATAATGTTTATTGCTAATCCTCAAGCCTCATTGCAAACGCTCATTTAACATACACTACGCTTTTGATGACTTCAGTAAAAATTTAATTGAAAACTTAATAGTTTATTATACGGTCTACAGAAAAGCTTTCCTCTCACTGTATCAGGGCTTTCGTAAAAGTGTGTGTTCCCTTACTGCATTCTACATACGTTTTGTAATAATTTGTTTCAGTGTGTCATCACTATGCGCTATTCATTCTCTAACCAACATTAACTCTTCTCTTCAAAGATTTTATAAATTTTTCTTATCCTTCAAAAATAATACCTATTATTGAAATTCCTTAACAGATAGTGTTTATCAAATTCACCGCCATTTATTGATCACAACTCAGCTGACGTCCCTTTTTGAATATGAGAACGACCTTAGTAAATTTCAAAACAATAAAATTTATTTATTTGGCGATATATTCAACAGCGTATTTAATCAAAATTCCTCATTGTTCGTTTTCTGTTCGTCAAAAATTTGTCGAATCCTAAGACCGATATTACAAGGAAAAACTTTTGTCTTCTGTAGTTAAACAGATATACAATTAAATGTTGGTGGCGCTCGTATAAAAAATGTGTGTATAGTTTTGTGAAAAGTGCAATGGCGATATTAAAACAATATTAAAGTCATCGTAGTATAATTTTAAAAATCCAGAAGAATGTGCGACTTGTAAATCGTTGCAAAAATCTCTTTAAAAACGAATACCAGTACTACTGAACTATATGGGCCTGCGCTCTTTGTTCTGTAGTTTTTAACAATAGCTACTATGGGCTTGTTTTGTGTTTTATTTTCAGGTTCTGGGTTTTGCAACAACTTAGCTCAGCAAAGGCGTATGTCGGCAAAAATAAATTTTGGTTTAACTGTTCATCGCCATTGCAGAAGTCATTAGGATAAAACAATATTATAGTTCCTACAATAGCACAATTATTTTTGATTGTGTGTTAAAAATAATGCAGATTAGGAAAAAACTGTCACTCATACCTTAAAATAAAATTTCAAGGCGTTCTGACAAGTTACTTTATACCTAATGAGAATATTTTCAAACTATCACAAAAAGTCTAACATAAAATTAATAAGAATTTAGATCAACAGAAATTCTATAAAAAAAAAAGTACATTTTACTATTATGTCCCGTCAGTGAACACGAACTACGCGACAAACAGGAACTACGCGACATTAAAAAACTCCTCAGAATTACAAAGAGCCCAAATATTCGTTTTTTTATTAGGAATGCTGTAGGGGAACAGCTTAATGAGAAGTCACCAGCAGGAAATATAATAATTCATTACTATATATTTAACATTCAGTTTTCGAAACAACTAGCGAAAATATACCTTGGAAGAGTACTTATTAATAATAAAATAATGACTGCAATAAGTGTAAGTGAACATTTACAGCTGGTTAGATTTAAAAGAGTGCCTATAGGGCTCAATCTTTGCCAGCATAAATAAAAAATTAAGTAAATATAACGAATATGTAAAGTCACATACTCATGTGTTCTTTTTTTTTTTTTTCTACCGGATCACAAATATTTATGCTTTCAAGTCTTCCTGTGATCTGTACACGCTGTTTATCGAAAAGAAAGAGGGAGGGAAGCTGCCTACGAACAGAATATCGCAGATCTCTTCTGCGAATCGGAAATTGTTGTCAACTATGCTTATTAAATGAATTAGGGTGTAACAGGGCATTTAATCTTCTTCGGAGTCGGGCGGGATTCCTGCGATACGATTTTGATTAATCTATTTCCATAAGTTCAGTTATAGAGGCTATGTTTGTCTGTACTATGGTTTAAGACAAAATGGAACATTCGGAGTCGCTCGCAAGTAAAACCTACGATTCTAATTTGGTGACTGACTATCAGTTCGAAAATTGTTGCTACATATGTCTATAGAAGGCTCCAAAGCATAATGATTTATATCGGTCTGTTGGAGAATGCAAGAAGTATCTACAATTCGGTTCAAAATTGGTTGGAAGGTATGACTATAAAATAACTTATGGCCTAATAGCATATATCCGCTCGTTGGTGGTCATAAGCATTTTATACAGTTCAAATTTAATGTCTGAAAGTCTGTTGGCTCACAAATAGTAGCCTGCTTTGCTTATAAATTTAACTATGACATAATAGTTTGTATCGGCTTGTTGGTGATCGTAAGCATTACCTAGGATTAAATTTTGATGTCTCTAAGACTTTCGGTTCGGATATTGTGGCAAAGTATGCTTGTAAATTTAGCTATGACATGATGGTCTATCGGCTTGTTAGGGTTCGTAAGCATTACATAAAATTCAATTTTGGTGTCCCTGAGTCCATTTGTTCAGAAATTGTGGCCAAGTATGTTTATAAATGTATCTATTGCTTAATGGTCTGTATCGGCTTGTTGGGGGTCGTAAGCATTGCCTACAATTCAATTTTGGTGACTAAGAATATAAGTTTGGAAATTGTGGCCAAGTATGCTTATGAATATATTTATGGTATAATGGTCTGTATTGGCTTGTTGGAGTTCCTAAGCATTTACTACAACTCAATTTTAATGTCTCTAAGTCTATCGATTCTGAAATGGTGGCCATGTATGCTTATAAATTTAGCTATGGCATAATGGCCTATATCTGCTTGTTGGGGGTCGTAAGCATTACCTACAAATTTAATTTTTGTGTCTCTAAGTCTATCGCTTTGTAAATGGTGGCCAAGTATGTTTATGAATTTATCTATGGCATAATGGTCTATATTGGCTTTTTGGGGGTCGTAAGCATTACCTAGAATTCAATTTTCGTGTCTTGAAGTCTATCGCTGTGGAAATGGTGGCAAAGTATGCTTATAAGTTTAGCTATGGCATTATTGTCTATATCGGCTTGTGGGGGGTCGTAAGTTTTACCTACAATTAAATTTTGGTGTCTCTAAGTCTATCGGTTCGGAAATAATGGGCAGGTATGCTTATGAATACGTCTTAGGCATAGTGGCATGTTTCAGCTTGTACTAGGTCGTATGTATTTAAGGTTCGATTTTGATGTCCCTTAGTCGATCTGTTCGAAATGGTGGTCATATATGCTTATAAAACTACCGAAGGCATAATGGCCAGAAAAAAAAGCAGCTGTAAGATATGATTATAAAATGACTGAATGCCTAATAGCCTATATATATCCGCTTGTTGGTGTAGTAAGCATTACTTATGATTCAATTTTGGCCAATAATAAAATATAAAAAAATATATATATGTGCTCTACTTATAAGTGGCGTACCGGGGTGCCTTTATTTAATTTTTTTTCTTACTGCACAACATATTTCTTTTGGGGATTAAAAAATCAATAAGGAATTCTTTCTTCCCCACTGTGGCTATTCGTTACGTATTGGAGTGTTTTCCCATTCAGATTTGTGAAGGAGTAAAAATTCACTGATTATTTAGCTTAATTTAATTTTTGCCATCTCTGGGCTAGGGAGTAAAATCTCTTTAGTGAATTTTTCAGCCGGGGGGGGGGGGGGGGTAAATAAACTCTGATGGTAAAATTCCACAGTTACACCGGTACGGTCAGCATCGAGAGTCAGGTTCTGCTTCTGCATTTCCGTGTCTTCTTTGAGCACTTTTATTAATAGTGTGCCGCTGCCGAGGTATGGCACGGTATAATGTTTGTAGTAGTCCTGAGGTAGAGGACGGTTGCATCGTGATATTTGGTTGAAAGATTATTAACTGGAAAGTGTGATTTGCTCGTGTCCCACTCCAGTAACGACTGCAATTATGTACCACACATTTGTACTATTTTAATGTGTATTGTGCTGCATAGTAAACTGAGATATTGGGCTAAGGAACTGATGGAGAAAGTTTTGAGACACAGCCCTATATGGATTTAATTAACTTTATAGTACTGTCTAAAGTGCAAAAATTTTTTTTATGTATTTTATTTGGAAAAAATTTTAAAGCAATTATGTGTGAGTGTACAACTGTGGTTTTATGAACTTTGCTTATTAAATACTATTTACCACAGTACCCTTGTGTAGGCGAACATTATTAATGGAATACCCATTAATACCAGTGAAAGAAGATAATTCTGCTAAAATTATGAACTTTAACAAATTGTCTAGCATTAAGTATAAAGTATTGGGCTGCGGCGTGAGATATTTCTTAAGACGAGATTGTTTTCTGCCTGCGGGGCATGTAGGGGTTGGGGTTGTGTTTGAGAGTGAAGTAGTTTTTGAAACTCCTGACACCCCTGCGGGGTAGCGGGCGTCTCAAGAGGAATCCCACCCTCTGAAAGCAGGTGATCCTGATTCTTACCTACATTGACCATTTCCAAAACAACAACCTGATTCACAAGTACATCAGAGAACACCCTTCCACAAGGTTCTGAGACCCTCGCATTCGGATACCAAGTGTGTGTTCTGGCCTGGGTTCTATCCATACCGTTAGTGTCGCTCCAGGGCGCAACTAGAGTGGGTTGCCGCTCACCACCTAGCCTTTCTTTGAGAAGGGGAATCTCTCCAGACGTCATCCAGTATATGGAGTTAACCACTGCCAGCACGAGTCCAACTTCTAATAATCGATGCACCAAAGAAAACCTCTGGTGTTTGGGGTTGGGGGTGGGGGGGACAACCCGATCAGCTCGTGCTCCCACTTATTTTCCATGACACTAGTGGGTTTTCAGTGACTGACAGCTCCAAAAATTCCAGGCGTCAGGCGAACAGAGGCAGCCTCTCCTCTAATTGTAATTATGGAACTTTAAAGCCTCACTGGGCATTAGCCTTATACCCATTACAGGCCGGTTGCCTACCTTCTTCCCGCCCTGAACCAACTACCGGAAGATAGAGGTTAATTGCGGCCAACCTAGAGTTGTTCGTGGTCCCCAGGAAAAGCAGCCCTCGCTCTGAAATGGAAAATGTCTATCATTATCAGTTTCTGTACATCTGATATCATAGTGCCAGTGTACTTGCATGTTATCATCACTGCCTCCAGGCCGTCGCCACCACTTCTATCTACCAGCAGTGAACCCAGTTGGAAGAGTTGTCACAAGCCACTGACCTTTACCATACTTTAAAATTTCTTTACAATGAAATTCCAGGATTTGGCCCCAACAGCCTGAGTACCATATGTCCAATACCCCGCCAAGTGGTCAGGCCTAGGTACCAACAATCGGTGAATGCCATCATGGCAGATACCCATTACCATTTACCAGGAAACTGGTCCCCATCTATTCGGAAGACAGTCAGCTCTTCAATTAGCTGAGATTGCATATGTCAATGATTTTCACCCCGAGGCGATATAATGGAATCCTGTCCGATACAAACCGCCATCACACCGATCAAGTCGATGCAAGACCTAAGATGTTCAAGGAAATTATATACTTTTTATTTATTCCAAGAAGACTGTGTTCTGAATGACTGGCAGTTCTCGCATGGTTCTGAAGAATGTCGTGATTAATTGTTGTCTGCCTAAATTAACGTTTTGATGGAGAAACCACCTAAATCATATCGTGAGAAACATTTAAAACATTTTGTCTAGGATTTTAGGTTATGGAATGCAGTATATGCATACATCGGGTGAGTTGAGCATTCGCCTCATCACTCAAGAGTAAATATACATGTATTTGGGCAACAAACATACAGTATATTTAGAATATTTTAAATCGCATATCGAGTCAATTATCGAGAGTATTGGCATAATGAATATTCAAATGCAAGTAGTAAGTGCATAATGAGCTGAAACCAACTACCCATCGACCGATTAAACACAACAAACTAGGATGGATGACAACTGTATTATCATGAACTAACTTCTTGCTTCATATTTCATCACAGACATAAGATATATTTACATAATGAATAAATATGCATTAATAGTATTTATGCAATGAACAGAAATTCAGAACAGTTGCACCTCAAGTACACAGCCATACTATGACTCACTCAAAGTTTTAATATTATGTATAACTTATATGGCTACCACATTCTAATTACCAAATTCACTACAGAACAAACACTCAAAACAAAATGTCTTTACATTACCTATCTTCTGTGTATACAACTCTTGTGCTGAAATCATCGGACTGCTAGCAAACGACCGCTGGTGGTCAAATGACAAAGAACTGCCTATCCCCAGCCAACCTCCTTACACCAGTCTGTCTTCATCTCTCAATGCGAGAACAACACTCTCCACGAACCCAAAAACATACAGGTGAATGCTACACAAAGATTTTTCGCATTTACGATATAATCCTCTTACACATGTATGCAATTAAAGTATATCGTTATAAAAATATTTTTTTTTTCAAAAATGTATTTAACTTATTACATAATAACATTAAAAATAATACATAAAAAACCCCCATTATATTTACTAATAACACACTCTTCCCAGATATACTTCGAAAACCCATATTTGACATTACTGGCTAATGTTAAAAGAAAAAAAGTTACAATTTCGTATAGATATACGAAACAGGCAAAATTTACTGAAATTCCCATCGAAGATAACTATGTTTTAAAACCTTGCTACAAAACCTATCGACACTAAGTTTTGTAATGGATGAGTTATTAATTTGAACCCCGACAATGTTAAAATATATGTACCAAGATATATCCAATTCAACCCTGACGTCCAACCTGAACCTTGGACGACCATGAAGAAAAATTTTTCCAAAAAATGCCGAACAATTTGAAGCAATTCGAAAAAAATAAAACTAAGGTAAAAATTACACATAAGTATCCCGACTTTCACCGTGCATCCAGGTGAGCTTGACCTTGACCCAGGCTTAGACCGCGGATGATTTTTAAACCAAAAAATTGGCTTTTATTTTTAATTTCCAAAAAAAATTAAATTGTAAAAGCTCCAAAATATTTGTAAAAATATGCGATATTTTAATTTCAAAAGTTTATAAAAATAGAATATTCGAATGTTTTGACTTCGAGAGGACAAGATGAACAGAGCCGATTATTCACAATGTTATGACATCACCTGGCTACCATATTGGATCCCAGTGGCCCCTTGACTCATTACTTTGACCCCTTTACCTTGTATGACCTTGTGCTCAAAAAACTAAATTCTCCAAATAATAAAATAATTCATTCTTCCAAAAATTTACAAAAATTATTAAAAAAAATTAGTAAATTTATTTTAAAAACTTTAATTTACCTAGGTTTCTCAGCACCACATCCAGCAGACGACTCATCCTCTCCAATGTTTCTCATTGGATGATTACTTGTGCTCACTTCAACCCCCGAAAGTGTTTATTTATTGGTTGACTACTCACTTTGGTTCGATCCGAAACCAATGAATCTCACTGGTTAATTAGTCGACAGTCCTCCAATTCCCTCGTCTTTGCTTATTCCGTTGTAGGCTGCCATCTCATTTTTTTGTTTGCTATTGGTTTTAATTTCCAACACCTAAGTGACATGCTTGTATTAAATACCGATATCGTCGCCAGAGGAACTGTCAATAAAGCAACATTGATATTGTGTTACCTTGAATTTACCCCAATGACATTGAACTCGAAAAATCGAGGAAATCGCAGGCCATAAAAACGTCACTTACCACCATGACACAAAAAGAAGCCTTGCCAACTAACAACACTAGTAGTGAGAGCAGGGTGGTTCTGGATACAAAGTGCATGAGTGGTATAAGTGCAATTTGGTATTCAAAGGAGCAATTGTTTTAGCGCTCCTGTGTTATCACACCTGAACGAAATACCTTGTTTAAGTACAGGTAAAATGTTAAAAAGATTAAATAATATTTAAAAAAAGGGGTTTAATGTAGTTAGAAAGAGATACATGTCTATAAAGGGTTACATTTTATTGAAAAGGTTAAATAGATTAAAAGGGCTAAATGAATCGAAAGGGTTAATTGATGTAATGTTTGCTGTTCAAAGGGTTAAGCGAGGGAAGTGTTAAGTGTGGAAAGGGAAGATGTTGCCTCTTCAGAGTCGGGCGGACGATGAACTATGAGGCATGGAGCAACATCCTATATGGGCTAACCCCTCCCTTCCCCTACGAGGTCTTCTGTGATTGGTTGATTTGATTTTAGAACAATAAAGGCACAAGGGCCATTTTCGAAGTTGACAGTTCGTTTTCTGGCAAGGGATGAGCTCTGATGGTGGGTGAGGGGAGGGGGTCAGGAGTAGCAGAGGTCATATCTGGTTGGTGTCTGGCATTGGAATGATATATACTGGATCGTGAGGGGTGAGGGAGAGCATCATAGATGTTGCTCGTTCGATGTCTGATGAGGGATGAGTTGTAGTGTAGATTGAGGGAAAGGAGGTTAAAGGGATGGGCCGTCCTGGTCGGTGTCTGACGAAGTAATTAGCTCTGATTATTGGTAAGGGGAGGGGTATCAGGAGCAGCAGGGTATGTCTGTCCTGGTCGAAGTCTCCCGAGGGAATGAGCACTGATGGTAGGTGTAGAGGGGGATGTCGGGAGTGGCAGAGGTGTTGACTGGCTGGAGGTCACCGAGCAACTGAGCTGTGAAGGTGTTTCAGAAGAGGGGGGAAGGCGTAGGTCCAACCTGATTGGAGTCTGGCGACAGAATGAGGTGTGATGGTGATTGAGGGGAGAGGGTGTCGGGAGCAGTAGTATAGGTCCGCCTAGTCGGTGTTTGGGGAGCGAATGGGGTCTGATGGTACTAAAGGGAGGGGACAGAAATGTTGGTTCTTCGCTGTCTGCTGGACAACTGTACTGTGATGCTGGGTTGGGAGCTGCACATGTGTTTCCTGGTTGGAGGTCGCTGTGTGACTGTGCTCGGAATTAGAGAAATGTTACAATGTAGTGTTTAAAAAATAACGAATTTTGAGCGACTGTAATATAGCATTTGAATAATTAACAATTAAGAAGTACCGAAACATTAAATATAATGAAAACCACCGAGATAATTAAAGAAATCAATCACAAGCACGGAGACCAGTACAGAATATATATATATATATATATATATATATATATATATATATATATATATATATATATATATATATATATATATATTCTGTACATTATATATATATATTCTTTACTTATATATATGTATATATATTCCGAGACAATTAAACAAATCGATAAATATGCATACTAATAACAATAACCAATAAAACATTACAAAATATTTCAAACAAGCACCGCGACATTAACTAAACCAGTACCGAGACAGGAATTACAAAAGCTAATTTCAAGTCCGTTCGACATCACTGTCCACGCGCAACTAAACTGAGAGTGTATTTTTCATTAATTATAAATTCCAAACAGCGCGGAATCTGATCGATTGTGCATCGCCAACCAACCCGCGCTACCCTGGCCATAACTGTTACATATTAAGTATCGAGCAATGTTATAAAGTACATTTAGCAGTTAAATCAGATGTACCAATATAATATCGGTTCGGTCCATGTCGCCTAATAAAAAACCTATTAATTAATTACTGAGGGTATTTATCGATACTAATTCCACACTAAGTATCCAGAAAATTATTACCGAGATATTATATACAATTACAGTAATTACACACAAGTACACACACACTAATAGCACGTGCACACCACACCCGACTGCAGACAGCACGTATAACCCCCAGCCCAACCACCGCTCAAGGCCCAACTGCCAAATTCCCATCACTTGTTATTTTATTAAAATAATTATCAATTTACGTTTTCAGTAATGTCTGTTTATTTGCCACCTTGTCTTCGGAAACGCTAATGCATAAAATTTTACATTTGAATAACGACTGTTTCATATATTCCCGATATTAATTTTACTATGGAGGGTTTGATATAGGATAAATTCAACTCAAGACTTTTAAAGTGCAATCCCACTAACACTGAAAGCGAAGCACATCTCCTGCTGCAACTATTTACACACTGCTAGAAAATGTATTATTAAGAATAAATACACTCTACATTTTGAAATGAAATACTTGTCTAACGCATTGACTACTAAGGTCTCCGTTCCTCAACCGACTCGGGCCGCATGCCTGGCATTACATTGTCCTAAATGTTCCAGTATATTGATTTTATAACTTTATGTTCCCTCGTGTAATCGAACTGTCAGTAAAGTTTTATTGAAAGATAATTTCCCATCCTGTGTAACATTCGGTGACTCATTTTACGTCATATCACTTGAAAATATAATTTATTAAAAGAATAATTTGATTAAACACTTTATGATTGTTCCATCGTGTTAACATTTAAATATATTATACTACTCGTATGGCGCAGGGAAATCTACGTCTACACCCCGCTGAACCCCTCATCGGTTCTCCTGTCCCATCCCCTCACCACAGACTAATAGCTATGAAGCGCACGTTACATCAGCATGTTTAAATATTCATGTATACATAGTATTTACTCTACAACTATCATACTTTAATGTCACGAGGTTTTCAACCCGAGTGTTCAGTTTGTTTCAGAAATTTTTAAATAACTATAACGTGGCCCGAAGTGGCTTAGTGTTCACACACACGAAAGTTTTGTATTTTCATTTGACTTCGTACTACTATTTGAAAATAATTCTGTTAAAATTTATGACACAATGTGTTAGCTACGTAAACATTTGGTATATTGCATTAATAGTTAGTTTTCATCAATATTCACTTTAAATTAATTGAATATGTGACTTGACACTTTATAACCTAGTAGAATTATTTTGTCTGTATTTGTGTTCTTGTCAAGAATATTATGAATGGGAGCTCTGCGGAGGAGATATTCATGCTTTCTTTAACTCAATTTGCTCACTCTCTTCAGAACCACGGCATGCGACGTGCCCCAGCTCTGGCTGCCATGCCCGCAGCGCTCTAACTGGACAGTTATTGACCCTACAGCCAGGGATTACATAAATCTAATGGTAGGGTAACCGCATAAAGTCCCGTAGGGACATGTTGTACCACGAGAACAGTTCATTATGTGCGTGCCAGTGTCTCCCGTACTGCTACTACGCTTCTCGGCCTCGACATCGGGACAGTTAGGCGGGCTCCTTAAGGTGACGCTCACTTTTGTTGCTGTTTCGCCTGTGTGCGCAAGACCCTGAATATACTGCATTCGCAGTCATCTCGAAAAGCAGCGAATGAACTTCGAGAGACGACTTTAATTGCTGTTCCTTACAAGTTCCGTAAATAGAGTACACATTGAAAGCGTCGTTTCCCGCTGCACTGAATGGCTACAGAATAATAAGTGCGATATTTCGGATGTCTAGAAACTTGTGTTCCAGGATGCACTACTCTGAAGTGAAAGTCGTGTTTATGCAAAAACCTCTCTTGAAAACTAACATTATTTTGTGTCTTAGAAACATATTATTTATTTTGAGTAGGTACCTCAAAGGCATTTTTTTGAAACGTTATTATAGCAAGCTGCTTATGTTGCCAATATGACTGCATGAATCCTGGTTCTCTCTAAGATACTTTACTAAAGCCAAACAGATGTTCAAACAATTAATGTCTATGGTAGAGAGTTCCGTTTCGTGGTGGGACGAGTTTACGCAGCTGTAGGAAAAAGATTTCGCGGGTTCGATTCCTCTTTCTGTGACTACGGCTTGTAGGCAAAATTTGTCAGCGCATTAGTGTCTGCAAACGATACTGAACATTTGTATTCATTTTAAAGAGAGCGTTCCTCATCAGCCGACGAGCATTCGCAACAGATTAAAATACCAGTTACAAAAATTATGAAACAAAAAAAATTATGTAACATTATTAATAAGCCTTTAATATCCACTTTTCAAAAGTCTACATGCTTGAACTATTACGGTGACCACTTTTAGATAGAAATATCCGTATATTTAAGGCACGTCATCTGTACACTCACACAGATCTTTCATTACATCTATGTTTAATTAGTTATGTGTTCTTGAATACGAATACCAGTCCATACAAAAAGTTTTCTTATACTGCTAATAATTTTTGGACACAAATGTTATAAAAATATGAGTTTTCGGCTGCTGTATATAATTTCAAGATTACTTTTATTTTTTTGTTATTCCTATTTTTACCATTATTTTTTTATATGTGAAAACTTGTTTTACAAAGATGCGCGAACACGCCAAGGAAATCCCATCTCAGAAACATTAAAGTTTTCACGACTGACTTCAAAAACGCGTTTGGATCAGCTGGACTGCCAAGTATTTACTGTCAGTAAATGACAAATAATTCACTTTTGTACTCTTTCTTAACTTGTTATGAAGCGGCAGCATTTATGGAATATATAATTCATTTTAACGAACATTGTTGAAACTAAAGGATTTTCTGACAATGTTATATTCGGAATTATATAAAATTCGGTACATATCTAAGCTATGTTATAAGCATGCATGGAATGACTATAGGCTATTTGTGTTTCCAGGACATTTCAGAGAACCAATAAAATATGCAAAGCGTTCAAATTTTTTCAGTAGGAACATTTTACGTATACTAATAAACATTATTAATTGATACTTGCTATACTCTAAGTCACTTCTGTGCTCCTACACAGGCTGTTTTAGACCAAAGGATATAATCTTCGTGTGGTCCATCTTTATGCAAAATGGAACGAAACTACGACACAGCCTAAACTGGTTATTGAGGGAGGTACGCTCTTTTAATCCAGGAGATTTGGGAAGTCTTTTATGAACATAAATACAAAACTACACTATATCAATTAATAATTCTTCGCATAACATTAACGCGAACTAATCTATTCAATGCGTCCATTTCTGTTTGATAACATAATTCCTCTAACATTAGAAAAATTTGGCGTGACAGCAATATACTGTACGAAAATGTGTAACCATGCAACTTAGTTGAAATTTACAACGGATTAAAAACGACCTCATTCATATTAACAAATAAAAGTTCGCCTATGTATAACGCTCTAAGGCCACCTGTTCTCCTTTAAATTAACTTTTTTCTAAAGGTCAGTTATTTTATAACGCCTTGCTACTATGAAACCTGTGAACTTAGGCTAAAAGATGTCTACCGCGCAGGTGTAGTACAAAATTACTTACGGCGATGTACTGTTTATGAGCCGAAATTTAGGCCTTGTATACCGTTTCAATCACACATGCACCGAATGACAACTGCAAAATAATCTCAATAATAAGAACAAAGAGTGATAAAAATAAAATAAAATAGAACGTTACCGATGGTTACCAGAATAAAACAGCTTTGTGTATGGTTGTGTTCATTTAAAAGAACGTGTTAATAATAATAGTTCAAAGTTACGAACCTGAACTTTGGCGCACAACTGGCGACTTCGTAGCAAGAATTTATAACATTTTCCTAACATCCCTGGTGGGTTTCGAATTAAGTTGCAAGCGTCCGTGATCCACGGCAAATTGTCTATTGTTGTTCCATGTAGACATCGTATACCTAACTCTTTAAAAATCCCCACAGTAAAAAAAATCAAGCGCACTTTGGTCAGGTGAGCGCGCAGGCCATTCTATAGGGGCCGCGATAGACAATCCATTTGTTGCCAAATACTGTGTGCAGTTGTGCCCTTGCAGTGGCTCTGCTATGCGCTGGAGCACCGTCGTGCTGAAATCACATGACACCTCTGACATGCAATTTCGCAGAAAAAAGGCACGGTACAGAGCTCCGGTCCACCGATTAGAAAGTACAATTGATGGTCTTACGAATCGTGGATGATACCACAACACACGGTGATAGAGAATATCACCTCATGTGTTCTTGCAGATGTAACATGCGGATTTTCCCCAGCCCAAATGTGTGCTGAATGACTATTAAATATCCCGTCCTGTGTAGAAGATCCTTTGTCAGCGAACAACAAATTTCCAACGCGAAATACTGTAGCAGATTGTTGCAAAAAATTATATCCG
Source organism: Dryococelus australis (assembly GCA_029891345.1). Lineage (NCBI taxonomy): Eukaryota > Metazoa > Arthropoda > Insecta > Phasmatodea > Phasmatidae > Dryococelus > Dryococelus australis. The sequence goes on along the minus strand of CM056998.1, from coordinate 134,775,113 downwards.
AAATTGAAGTCGTGTTGAGTAATAATTCGGGAATAGATGTTGTGCACCTTTTAGGTAATAGGGCAGCAGAAACTACTCATGGAGAACACGCCACACTGTCATATGACCTGCTGTAACATTTGCAATTGCACGTGTACTATCAGAAGGTGCATTATTCACAGCCCCGAGACAGTCGTCTTCAAGCGAAGGTGTCCTGGCGGTCCGCACACGATATTCCGACTTCTTGCCAGCAATTTACCGGTGTCCCAAGGCCACTGGTGAAGTTGTGGGAGCATTTGGTGGCCGGGATGACGACGTTGCTGAAACCTCTCTGTGTACAGCCGTGCTGCTAACCTACAATTGCAATTAGCCATACCACACACTTAATGCATATCGACGAGCTCTGTCGAAGTGTACTGTTGCATTCTATCAGAAGACAGTGCAACGTGCACGCTACCAGTTATATACAACAAGATTGTCGAAAGCAGGCTTGAAATGGTCATATTGGGCATAAAGTTAACAGTGGACCCGTTCAGTCAACTTTTTACTGTACCCGTGTGATAAATAAACCGGGTTTCTTAAGTACAAGAGGTTGCAGAGCTGCAAGTCCTTAGTACCTATCATTTGAAAAAAATTGGAATTTTGAAGATAACCATTGGGCTGAGAGCGTTCACCGAGGCAACTGTTTTTGTTAATCTGATCATGATATTTACTAACGTCTCGAAGGATATCGATTAAAATTCATGGTTACAAAATTTGGAACGTTACACTGATGCCCCGCTCAATTTGGCTAACGTTATAGGGGCGAGATTACGAGACAAAAATTTCCACATTCAACAGCTTCGTTTACATATTTTCCATTTATTGTCGCGTAGTTTCTTGTTTATATTTTTTAAAGTATTCGCAAACGCCTTGCATTACAAGAGCGTGCCTCCTTCAATAATCACTGTTTGCTATTAGTCGTAGTATGTTTTTCGTTACATTTTGCGAAAAGAAACACCTCACGACGTTTGCTCCATTTGGTCTTAAACAATCTGTATATACTGTGGCCAGTTTGCGTGAAAGTTTGGTACAATTTCAGAAGTGACAGTATTGTACAGATGTGTGAAGTAAAATTAGCCACATTCGCTGTTTCGTGATTAATTTTATTCTAAACAACGAATTACTAATTGACATACCTTTTCATAGATAAAAGTGTTCACAAGTGTTGTTTATGAAAAAGCTGACAATCTGTTACACTAATGAATTTCACAAAAATATTTACACTAATTACTTATAACACAAGTAATTGCAATACCACAAAATAAGCGTCATAATGACAATACTAGTACAAGTAATTTTTGTGTCGTTGACAGGTCCAGAAATGTCGTGGCGGTTCCAGGAAGTCGTCTTCCAACATGGTGACCTCGACAGCGCTGCTGGATTGCCTGAGACGTACCCAGGAGAGTGACCGGGCAGGGACGGGCTGTGCCGACAGTGGACAATAGTTAGAGAGAGGTGCAGTGTGTTGTAGAGGGCAGTGAGAGCGACTATCCCGGGGAGATGCTACTGGCGTGCTTGGCGGCGTGGCTGCAGCTGTGCCAGTCTGTCGTGGGCACTCCGCCCCCGCACCAGCAGCCTCGCAAGAGCGCCCTCATCAAGGGAGACCTAGTGATCGGCGCACTCTTCCCTCTCCACCACCAGCCCAAGCAGCAGCGTGGTGACGCCGGGGCACTGCGCTGCGGCCACATCCGCGAGATGTACGGCATACAGCGCGTCGAGGTAACCTTCATGACCCTCGACCGTATCAATGCCGACCCGACGCTGCTGCCCAACGTCACGCTCGGCGTCGAGATCCGCGACTCCTGCTGGTACGCGCCCGTCGCCCTGCAGCAGAGTATCGAGTTCATCCGCGACGCCATCTCCCCGGCCCCCGGCCCTATCGAGATCTGCGACTCGCAGCAGGTGAGAGACTCTTGTCCTTGGCCAGGTGCACTAGGTCGCTCCTCGCTCAGTCCCAATGTGCGCTGGACATAAATCCTCAGTGGCATATTAAAAGTACACCAAAGCAGGGGAAATAAAATTGGCTTATATAGGTTGTTCATGGTAAAGTGATCACTTTTTAGGTCCTAGTTACTTTCGACCTATCAGCCATGTTATATCATTCCACCACTTATAAAATAAATACTGACATGTGCTAGATAATATCCTCCCTCTCCTTTGTAAACATTATTAAAACAAACAAATTACCTCTTTCGACGTAAGACACAGATACATCTGATTCGCCATGGTTATGTACACATTCTTGTGGCCGAACATCTGCTTTGTCAAGGTTATTTACACTCCCTTGTGTCTGAAAGCTGTGTCCTTTCGTTAGGGACGTCTTGGCAAGTAGCAGTATCTTCATTGATCCTGCAGATATCATCGCTTTTATTCACTCTACTGTCATTATCCTACATTCTTTTTACAACGAACTCTATCACCACAACAACACACACTAACATACAAGTAATAAGGCATTCATAAAGATAGGATAGACTCCTAGCATCCATTGAGATTTATATAATGCATATTGTGGGATCATCTATAACTGTTTGATAAGGGGAAATATCTGATGCCATCTTGAGGTTTAAAACATTAATGTCATAGTAGTTTATTATTATTAATATAATTTTTAATGTGAAATTTAGTGGTATATACAGGTTCACCTTTAGAGACATTCCAGTACGCCCTTTCAAATAAAAGGTATGACCTCAATTTTTTGGCGTTTCACAATGTAATGAAATATAAATGTGAAAACTTGAACGTTGCACAACTATTTCTTTGGAATATAAGTATCAGGTTATTGACAGGAACTACGTCTCATATGTTTACCTCAAAATGTGATTGTCACAAGGCAAATACAAATATTTAACAAGATTTTTCATGTTTACAAAATGTTTAAATATGTATATTCATTTTCTTGTAGACAATATGCCTCGCATGCCAGCATGATTGAATATTGTTGGTTTAAGTTAAATTGTACAAGTAGAAATGTCCTGTTATTTTTCGTTTGGCACAGATGGTATAAGTTTACTTGTACTCCTTTTCCCGAAATATATAAGATGTTAACTTATACTATTGGAATCAACTGCAGTACCTTACACATGCTTTACTGCCGACTTATACTACTAATACCACATGTGCGAGCCCTTGTTGTCAACAAGCCAGTTGGTTATCTCTTTTTTGCACATTTCTTGACATATACTCTTTTTCCGTGGCACCCTAGAACAAACCCTTTCAATTAAACATTTGCGATCAGTCAAATCTGGAACGCTCCCGCTTGCACGATTCAAGAGTTCTACGAGAACATCAGAATTACCCAGATAAGATTAACTGATGTATCTCCACTGAAGTACTGTATTACAGGATACGTAATTTCAACTGCATTCCATTTGTTCTGAAAGGTTGAAACCGACGCCATTTTTTTTTCGCCATATAAACACGTATACCAGTATACTTTTACCATGGCTAACTTGAGACAGTGTTTTCCACTGAGTGTAACTGGAACCGATTACACAAGACTAATTATTTTCAGAATGAGTGTAATTTTTGGTAGTTCATTTTAATTTTAGGAGCATATTAAAGATATTCTTAATTTTTCTCACGCCAAGTCTTTGGGCTTAGACGCACATACTAACAGCCACTACGTAACGATATTAGATTAATATTCTTACATTTATTTTGCTATTGCCATCAAGGATTTTTGAAATTGTTTTTCACTCAGCATATTTAAAGATGAAAACAGAAAAGAAATTTCTCATTAAAAGATCAAATGCTGAAAGTAGCCATAGTGTGTCCTATTCTTTCAGAAGTGAGATTCTTCACCCCACTCCTCATAAGCATGTTGATAATCTTCCTTGCCTGAAAGTGAATAGTTTATAAGTGTGTGTTCATGTTCGCATATAAATAGTATGCGTAACGGCTGAGTTCAACGGAGCGCTTGTAAGTAGCAAATGTGTCTGCTGCTCTACAGCCTGCAGGATGCCGGGCTATAGTTACCCACCAGGTTGTATTAAGACTATTACTAAGAGCCTGTATTATGACCTGTAGTTACACATAAGGTTAAAAGTCAACTACCAGCTGGTGCAAAAATGTGTATTAAGACTTCTAGTTGTTGCTAACTATAACTGTTTTCAAGGGGTTAAACTGTATATCACTAAGTGGTAGACAAGCATTTATACCTTTAGATAATCTTCAAAATGGTGCTTCAAACATCAGGTGGTGGTGTTTTGCTAATATGCATGTTGGTTTTGGAGTTATATACAAATATGAATTGAAGTTTTTTGCTATTTTGAGTGTGATATATAATATTTCTGCGAAATGCAAGTAAACCCGGCGAATGTCGATAACGACACAGAAGATTAGTTTTTGAAATTATATTTTATAGTTTTGGATATTGTATTTTTTAATGAAAAAATGGGGAAAAAATATTCTCACTAGGCTTAATGTCATTTTGAGGAATCGGATGCCTTGAAATTTGTGAAGTAAAATATTTTCCCCTTCCATTCGCGAAATATTTAAACATATAATTAAGAAATACAGGAACTAACCTCAATCTTAAATGGTATGAAACCGAGTCTCATGCATTGTGATAAATTGTATGGAGGTTCAGCAAGCTGTGCGAGGGTTGATATCACTTAAACACACAATATTTTGCACAGTGTATTATTGTACTGTACACCTACATGCCAAATGTTTACAGGGGTTCCAGGTACGTACATCAAATATATGTATCTAATCAACATATCATTCACACATTTATATAAGTCCGTGTCCCTATGCTACACAGTGTAGAATATAAAATGGTGTGCTGTGTTACACTCGTATAGCTGTAGACACACACAGTTGCCAACTTATCAGACAATAACCACTCATGCACATCATTATTGAAGCATGGATTTTACAGAGACGTAAATTGTATTGTCGCTTTAAAACCGACATATTTTAGAGTTGAGCCTTATACGTGATCATCAATGTCCTTTTCACACAGTATGCGTAAGGTTTTCTGCTTAATGAGATACACACTCAAACAGCATTCGCTGTCGTCTCAGTACGTAAAAATTGTACATGTCTCGCGAAATGACATACGCACATAAACGAGGAAATGGATGTGTGTACGTCTCGCACCGTTACAGCCTATATGCTATTATTTTGAAAAGCGTTTTGTATGTGGTTCATAATAGTTATTCCTAATATTTGTTTTCCTAAAGAGTGGTATGCATGCTTTAACTTTCGGAAAAGGCCATTGAGAATAGTTCTTTACAATGTATACTCTTTAACCTTTAATGATCTATACGAGCGCAGATAAACATAATCAGTATCCGTAGTATTTTATTATAAACCTGGCATGGCAATGAATTTATAATTAATATGGAGAGCAGTGATAACCTAGCCTATTTTTTACAAGCCAAGTCACGGATGAGTAAAGGTTATACCAAAATCGAACATTTATTTTTATTTATTCAATTTTTAGTGTTAAAATAATATTTACTAGTTTTTTCAAGTTGTAATAATAAATTAAAGATAACTGCGTTAACTGCATTAAAGACTTATTCATTCCTTTCTTAAAAACATGTCTGCGATTGATTAATAGCAACAGTTTCATCAACATGCACTTTGCAGCTACAGCTCCTAATGAATTTATAATTATAAAAATATGTGCCCACGTTCCAGCACAGATCCAGTAATTTTTTCCGTCAAAATGCTTGTTCAGAACATTATCAGTTGGATAGTTGCTCTAACGGATGCAAATAGGTATGCCTGTCGGAATGTGTCAAGTATCGAGCAGCGTGGAGTGTGCCTATATACATAAATGCATTCCTAGGTTCAGACACAGCCTTAATGACACTTGAATCAACATATTTAACTTACTGATTATTTTTACGAAGAGTCAGCTTCGTAGTAGTTCACAACCACAAACCGTAAACACTGAGTCACGATGTAGACCTTCGTGCGTATAACATATATTTATCGTCTAGTGAATAATCATTAGCTGTCAATTTCCTTTCACATAATAACGGAATGACAACGCTACTATGATGTATGGCCACATTCATGATTACTATCAACTTTGTAATTGTAAGTGCTAAAAGTACTCGTATTTCCTTATGAGCCCCTAATTTCAGCATCATGGTCGTCACTAGTAAATCATGACTTGGGAATTCACAGCTACAACGAAACCTGATAACTCGCTGGAGACAGGCTCGCATTTAGTAGGATGTGAACGAACGCGTGGGTGAGCCAAAGCCAGGGTATTGACCTACTTTTGCCGGCTGTGGAACTGGCAACACAGCACGTGTGGCGAGGTATTTCGACTGCTACCCCCCAGTCGAGAACACTAGCGCTCCTCTGCATCAACCCACGAACTATCAACAAAACAGGTCAGACTTTTTCCTATCCCATGGCCACTTTAGTGTATATCTTTACTCGATGACTCAAATCAAGCTTTTCAAAGTTCCCCGGACCCACTGATGTTGACCTTATTCATAACTTGCAACTATAAAGTCACGCGCTGTTACAAAGCAAGTAATAAATTAAAAATAAAACGGAGCGAAATAATGAAATTACTACGAGAAAGTACAGTATCAAATCAATGAAAATATGGCACCAATAAACACACTTCACGCAAGCAGATACAGAATAAAATTTAAAAAATGTCTTATGCTCTAAGCTTTACATTAGTACTGCCATGAATCAAACAATTATAAATACAGTAAATAATAAATATTATAAATAACAGACTGCTCATTCAAAATTCTAAATTGCAAGATATGTTAAAAAATTAATAAGGCTATAAGGCACCGTCATGAACACTCTTCCAAAAAATATGGCACGCAAAAATATTGACAATGTAAGCACTTACGTCACAAGACATTATAAAGCCTGAAGGGCAAATAATTTCTCTTCACAACTGATGGCCAAACATTATCCGCTCTTTTTCAAGTATTTTTTTATTGCAAACTCTAATTTGTTCCGTCAAATTCATGATTCGTCGATAACGTGTCTAATGCAAAAAATGTGATAACTAAACTTTATAATGAAGGTCCATTTAACCGCTCATTCTTACGTCTATAGAGGTGACCCAAAACGCCAATGCATCATTCCAGACGATGTCCAATGCATCATTCCAATTCAGTATTCGAAACAAATTTAAAATATTTATAGTAATGCACTGCCGAAAGAAAACTCACTGGGCCCCTGCACGAGCCATGTGGCGGTGACCTGCAAATTCTTCCATACATTTTCACCCTAACTGAACATTGAAAGTATTGTCAAAATGCGGTCTGAAAAACATTAATCAAGCACTATTTCAGATATATACTCAGGGCTGCCGCGAGCAAGTATGGTAAAGTGTAAACTCCCCATTCATATGTAGAAACGCTAGCTATTTGTCTACTGTCTACCGACATTTTTGTAGCAGGCATCCGAATAAAAGTGAATTCTAATGGCAACAACACGACCCAGCTGGGCCCTGGCCAACAGCCCAGAGAGATGGGCACGTGTGCGAAGTAGAGAATAGACGCCGAAAAGACTAGAACAAAAAGAAAGAAATGCAAAGCGTGATCGAGTCGCGAAACTAAAAACGTACTAGCCACCTGCCATCGGGCACGCACCACCAGTCTTTCATGCTGCGCGCGTTCATTACTAATGAATACGTGTCATGCGGGCCCGAAAATATTTAATTTTCTTTCCACAGCTGCCATTTTACGACAACGCTTACATTATATGAGGCGGCTAGGATAGATTTTGTGTGGAATACCAACGCAGAAATAATACGTGTGAGCGTAGTGCAGTACAGAACAGTATGTTAAAATTTTCGAAATCTTTTGGTATTGCCAGTTTCCTTAAGGGATGGCGAGCCAAATTAATTAAAGTGTTAATAAAAATATGATAATTTCAAATATAAGAACTGTAAAAATTTACTCCGAAATTTCTATCTGGGCAATTGTGCTAATCAGTTGCTATTTACAGCTAATATTCAAACAATCACGCCTCACCTCGCCAAAATTAATACTACCAGACACTTGCAAACAAGTCCTTATACTCAGTTTTTTTACCACCCACTGAATTACTATTAACATGATGTATTCCCTATCTGACGGTTCCAGTATTGACAATCAAGTCCGTATCACGTGTCCATTGAAGTCCGACCATTATTTCAATCCAGATATAACAACTATTTCCTGACCAGGATATTCTAGAGCGCTCCGATGGCTCCCGTACACACGCACACTCCACCTGTCGGGTAACTCACTCTATACAGCACTCACGTGGTCCGCTCGTCATCGAACACATGAACATAGTCGCAGCAGGCTCCCTCACCATCGCCGTCGGTCATCTTGTGGCGCATTTACCAAGTAGTAGTGAATAACATATTCAATTTAATAACAAATTTATTCACAGTTAATCGCCACATTTACTTTTCTGGGATTTATTTGAAAAAATTAACACACTTCATAGCAGACGTTGGCACTCTCACAAGGAGCCATACAAAGCCACGAAAGCACTGAAATAAATAAAAAGATTCTAAATTCCACAATCTAAGCTAAATGCAAATGCTTAAAAGAGGAACATACAATTTCCTCAATCCTTGTACTGAGAATACTTTTAAAATTTCCACAGCCTTCTCCGCCGCGCACCGTCTTAGGGCCATTCATAACCGACGGAGCTAAAAATATATACAACACATTAAAAATAACTAAAAATTTTGAGATACAAATGTTCCCCAGCAAAAACTTTATATTTAAACAAGTAACCAGTGGACTACTCTTAGCTGGCGTTACCGAGAGAAGTTGGTGCGGTACCCGTCAAATGCGCCATCAATTTTCCAGGTGAACTTAACCCAGCAAATAATAGAGCCCAAAATGTAAAACATTCATACTGTACTAAAGCAGTATGCCGATTAACCAATATTACACTTGAAGAAGCTAAAACTCAAAACTTCCAGACATCATTAAGCTTGCGGCATTTCGAGAATAGAGAGAAGTCAATAAAAATTACTTACTCACTCGGCAACCCACTGGCTATTTAGAATCGACCCTCTTCGAATATTGTGCGCGTCAGCTACACCTTAGCTGAAAATTCCCATAGCGCACCATGATACAATCAATTCCCATAGGCCGGATCGGAGCAGAACAATTCAGTAACAGGCGTCGGTACTGGTCTAGGAAGAATTGTCCGAGGGCGCACAAAGCACTTCAGCTCACTACTAGAGAATGAACTTTAACCAATCACAGGACAGCACGACTGCGTATGCTCGGAAAGAGGGAATTACTAAGAGATGGGCGGGAAATAAGAGAGGGATGATGCCAAAGGAGGTGGCGAGGACGGAGCAACCAGTCTTTAATATTCGCAGCGCGCTCTAAGCGGCGCAACATCCCCCCTTCCCCTGCTAAACATGTCCAGTGCCTAAAAGTAAAAGTCAGAATATACATACACTCCACTGAAGAATTCAGAAGAAGTATAGACTACAAAACAGTATAACACAATGAAATAAGATTTCAGAACGAGACTAAAACACTCATGATGTTAGTACAAGCTGCTTCTTGAAGAGAAAGTTCACAGCGGAGAAATAATAAAGACACATTCATAAGTCCGTCGAAAATGTCAATATATCACATCAATATAATTCATTAGTGACGAAAGTTCATCAAGGCGACGAATATTCATAATAAATCCCCCGGCAGAAAGTCCAGTCGAATACAACAGATTCACACTAAGAGTTGCCAGCAGGCGGGGCACACCCCAGTGCCTACGAACTCCACCACACGTCGGGCAATACCGGAGGAGGGTTGGCCGCATCAGCAGGCATCCAGCAGTCGATCAGGAGCGCTCGGCAGATGACAAACACAGAAGTCTAAACAGCTCCACACGCACTCGCCTCGGGCCGGAACAAAAAAACAGCCATGAGTAAGGGAAACAACCAAAACTAGGAAAGGGGAAGGGAAGCACACATACTGTTTACTTTACCATTCTTGAACATAAAAACCATTACTAAATAACCTTGAAATCAGATCCAGAAAAAAATATATAACACAAAACTAAGTCCGCGGTAAATATATTTTCATGTGGCTGACATGAGCTTATATGAATTCACGTGAATCACCCGGTACACACAACATAACAGTATTTAAACCTAAGTATTTAGAAATAACAAACGGACCGACGTATTTTGGTATGAACTTCGACCCCACATCCTTTCCGCTGCCTGGCAATACGAAGTTCTTACACAAGACCTGGTCTCCCACAACAAAAAAGATGGGGGAGGAGGGGTCAATCCTTACCTTATCGAGACGAGCAGCGATCTCATGCTTCACGACCTCGAGACGAAGAGCCACATCGTCGAGAAGGAGCCAACGAGAACCAGCATCCAGATTAACAGGAAAGGGAATACTCCAAATATTTAACAGTGGATGAGGGAGAGGCCTACCCAGGAACGGTAAAGAGGGAGGTAAATCTGTGGGGTCACGTGTGGCTGAATTTAACACGACATTTATCAGCTCGATATCCCGGTCCCAAAAGGTGTGATTTCTGTTATAGAAAATTGTCTTTATATTCTTGTTGAAACGCTCGACATAGTTGCCTTTTGGAAAGTATGGGCTTGAAGTATAATACTTATAGCCCTTGAAAACACATGTCTTTAAAGCTAATTGATTGAAAATACCAGACATTATCGGTAACTACCTCGGCTGGCGCTCCAAACCTGTTATTTAAGGATTTTGACAATGGTGGTGGCGTTCGGCAATAAAATGACAAATTTAGTAAAGGTATTTATTGGCATTAAAATACAAACATTCCCTTTTCTAGATCTGAAAAGGGGACCGAAAATATCCAAATGTACAATCTGCCTCGGACAACCGGGGACCTGGACCGAAGCGTGACCAAAATGTGTTTGGGATGCCTGCTTTCACCGTTGACACTCATCTTAAGTGTGTACATACTGTGTTACATCAGATTTTAAAGTTGGCCACGCAAAATGTACGGATATTTTCATGAATGTTATATTTATGCCTAGGTGGCATCCATAAATTTAATCCTGAAAATACTTAAGAATCAGAGGGCGAAGTGTCTCTAGAACAACCAGCTTTCTAGCCCTACCGGTTTTCCCTGTAAAATATACCGGACTATCCCCAACCAAATATGAAGGCGGAACACTCGCCTTACAGTCCTGAACTATCTGCTGACACTAAGCATCCGCCGCCTGTACATCGCGAAGGCGCACAAAGAATTCCGTTAAACCTCGAATCAGTCCTACAGTAGCCGGTTGGTCAGCAGAACTCATCACCTAGAAATCATTCTGGTCGAACATCCAGGACAGAGCATCTGCGACCGGATTATCGACACCTCGAACATGACACTCTTTAAAACGGAACCTAGACAGTCGTAAAACCCACCTACCTAATTTTCCCAACTGATGTGGATGGTTTAGCGCCCAACTTTGTGCTTGATTGTCAGTAAACAAATCACACTCGTCATGTTCGATGTACGAAGCAAATTTCTCTAATCCGAAGAGGCAAGCCAACGTTTCCTTTTCGTATATCCCCAAGATTCGTTCCGGTTCCGTTAGAGTTCGTCTCGCGAAGGCGATCGGAGCAATGTGGCCATCGACCCACTGTCCTAAGGCCGCTCCCAATGCTAAGGCAGAGGCATCACAAAAAGGCGTTCAAAATCGGGAAGAATGAGAACGGGATGTGAGCTAAGAATTTTCTTCAATGAGATAAATGTTTGTTCCTGCTCCGCACCCCAGGAAAATTCTACACACATTTTCTTCAATTAATTTAAAGGAGCCGCGATCTGAGAGTAGTGTTCAATAAAGTGAGAATAATACCCCTTTTACAGTTCGAGGACGCGGGAAGTTGACTATGGGTGCTACACGATCGGGATTCATAAGCATTTTCCCCCCACAGAACTCCTATCCTAAAAGTTTCACTTTATTTGAAACCAAGGTAACCTTGTCAGGGTTTACAGTTAATCCAACCTACCGAAATCGTGTCAACACCAGTCGTAAATGTACCATATGTGAATCAATATCCTCACTATATACCATCACGTCGTCAACATAATTGAATACAAATTTAAATTAAAATTCAGACAAAACTTGATCTTATACAATTTATAAAACCTGTCTGCCGAAGTTTGTCCCCATAGGAATCCTTGTAAACTCGAGCTGATTCCATGGGGTACAGAATACAGTTTACTTGCGGCAAGGGGGATCCAACAGACACTGATGAAAGCTGTTATTTAAGTCCAGGAATGAGTACACTTTAGCCCTGCCCAAGTGCTGAAGGGCACAATCTACAGTTGGAAGGGAAAACGCGTCCTTTGGAATTTGTGATTAACTAACGTGTGATTTACCACGAGTCTGTATTTTACACCGTCCCTCATTTTTACCATGAAGCCCGGGGAATAATATTCAGACGTTGATGGGACAATTACTCCAGCTTTTAACAACTTGTCTATTATGTCCCTAAACACCCTTAACTTTGGCGGTGGAAAACTAATGTGACGATCGCGCACGGGAATGTTAACCGTAAGATTAAATTTGTACTGTAAGACATCACATCTACCCATTTCGTAAGTTATTACATCACTAAACTCGCGTTTCAACTGTGCCAACATTACATACACAGAATCCGAAACTGGAACTGCCGCCTCTATGTTTTTATTTTCAAAACGGGGAACCTATCCACGATCTAAGTGTATCTTAATATTCGGTGCAAAGCCAAAAGACAGATAAACCATCCAAATTAATAGCCGCACGAGTACGCCCCAAAAATTCCAAAACTCAAAGTTAACTGGTGATTTAAATTGGGAAGAATCCAGAACTGAAAATTCAAGGCAACACGCCCAATTTTGAAATGGAGGTCAACTACATGAGTCGCTGAAATTATGTCCCCGTTAGAAATATGCATTTTTAATTCAACACACTGACGAACCCGGTAACAGGAAATAACCTTCATTCCCAATAACTTCTTTACAAAGGACTAACTATGTAATTCAATGAGCGGCTACCGTGTCTAGTATGGCGGGATACAAGACACTGCCACATGAAAGTTTCACAATACAAGTCGGTTCCGGATTCATTCCAGGATATATGCGACAACCGTCAACACCACACAAATTGCCTGCCCTCACGTGTTTCCTGACCGAGGACAATCAACTTTAAGGTGACCCATCGCATTGCAGCGAATACATCTGAGTTCCGCATAAGTAATACGCGGGTGCTGACACACTGCGCTCAAATGTCCCATGCCACTGCCATTTCCACAACAACGATTCCCAGCCCTTTCACTATTTGACGTCAGCCGGTGATCGATAATCCGCCCGCTACTCGGCAATGGCGAACTATCATCATCACGCTCAAGGTTAGGCGGCTGACCGCGGACAACAGCCCGTTCTCGGTTCAACGGTGACATATTTTCACACGCAATTTGCACATTTTTAAACTCCTGCTGGACAGCTACCTGCGTCTGTACTTCCATAGCAAGAACGCTTATCTCAACAAGCGTGCGCGGAGTTTCAGACAAAAAGCAAAAAGACGTAACTAGGCAACAAATTTTCCACAACTATATTAATTATATCCGCATTCGCCAACTCTAAACCCAGAGCTCTCTGAAAGGAAAAAATTGAGTCAATATATTCCATTGACGTTTATGAAGGCCTCTGAAAACGATAAATCTAATCGCGCTCACAGACTTTTTACGCGATAGGAAATCGCATACTCCAGCACCCTGTTATGAAAATTATCAAAGGAACAGTTTAAGGGGTTGATTTCCTCGGTAATTAATTGCAAGGTGTCACCCTCACACGTTACGCTAACGCCCTTACTAAAGTGAGATCATCACAACAGTACAAATCTATAATCTTGAACACTGCGGTGAAAAATAATAACATCGCATAGGGCTTGCTAAGTGTCAACTGGGGAACCTTCTCCAGGGATTGAAAAAGCTATTTGCTGTTAAAGGAAGGTGAATTACTGACACTCACCCCTGTTGTCTCCCCTCCGCTGTGGCTCGTGTCCCGAGGACAATCTCTCCAAAAACGTACTGCCTGGCGTATAAGGAGTCCATCGTTGCCTCAGCCTGAAGGACTTGTCGTAGTCCGACAACCGATTGGCAAACTCTTCCTTATTGAGACGATATATTTATGCCACGTCCTCCGACATTATGAAAATAAGAAAATACAAATACAAATTAGAAGCATTATTAAATATAAATAACCAACATTAAATACACAGCCCTCCAGCCTAGTATTATAAAGGGCAATTATTAATAACTTTAAACAGAAGGAAGCACGTGGTAAATTACGAAAAATGTAAACAGACAAATTTAACTAATTTGTATAAATTAAACATTAATGAAAAACTGTGAATATTACGACAACTGACGTAATGAATCAACATTAAAATAGTAAAGAGAATATCGCCAGTATAATGACTAAATTAGCCAATTTGCAGGTTGAGTGAACAGCTCAGTAGCAAATTTGAAACAAAGCGAATAATTCTCTAACGCAAATTTAAAGTAGAGCTGGATAGCTCTAGAGCAGAGTAGAAGCAGAATTACTACTTGTGGCATATTTACCAATCAGTAGTGAATAAGATATTCAATTTAATAACAAATATATCTCACTGTTAATCATCACATGTACTTTTCTGGGATTTATTAAAAGATAAATTAAAAAACACTTCAAAGCAGACGTGGGCACTCGCACAAGGAGCCATACAAAACCACGATAACACTAAAATAATTAAAAAGGTTAAAAAATCCACAATCTCTGTTAAATGCAAATACTTAACAGAGTGCTGTGGCCTATCCAGAGGGGATCAGGGCACGCATCATCTAAGGGGGATAAGGGTAGCTCAATGGAAAGCACTCAATTACAAAATACTACTTTTATTTAAATGAATAATTACAATTACACCTCAATCAGGCGGCAAGTGCATCAAATTAATTACAGTATTTGTTTGGCAAATAGCAAACTAGATATTGCCAATACTCTCAACAAGGCGCTGATTCCTTCACTCGATTACGTTAAGCGTTAAGCTTGAAGACGGTTCTGTGCTCATCAGCGGGAGCTTATATACTGCTGCTCTGACCTCGCGCTCAATCCATCGGTATGTGTTATGTTAAAACAATGGCTCGGCTGGCCGAGGTCGCTCTGCGCCTTCCTTCAGCGTGCAGTTTAGCAACCCTTGCAGGAGCCAGCCGCAGCAAGACACCCCCCCCCCCCCTTTTCAACGGAGCAACCAAACGCCATCGCCTGGGACATGGGATTGAACGATGCAAGGGATTGGCCGGGTCAGATCAGTGCAGGATGGTGATGTAGTTCAATGGGCGGCCAAGCTCCGTGGTAGTAGTGGAGCCCGCCGGAAAGAGCTTGTCCTCATAGTACTGAGAAGTAGTGAAACTATTAGTTATTGAAGAAATTTCATTCCCATCAATTCGTAGAATCCCTAAGGCGATATCAAGCACAAAGGGTCGGGCATGCGTTTCATAGATGGCAGCCTTATGGTAATGGCAATGCTAAACAATTATTTTTTACAATTGTTATATACATGGAAATAAAATAAAAATTTAACTTTGCTATTTTCGTACACTGAGGTGAAAAATTTCTTTACTCTTTGTGTAATTGTGTCTAGTCATACTACAACATTGCTGTGCAAGGATTTGCTTTGCATCCGTACACTAGTTGACTACTATGCAAGCGTGAGCAGACCGTAGTTACATAGGAATTTTCCATTTTACAGTATAAAAATATTTTTGGTATATACAAATAGAAGTATGCTTCCATAAAAATTTGTTAATCTTAAAAGATCTTCGTGCCGGCATGTAAACTAGTTAACGGCTGTTATTGATTTGCATTGGTTCATAAGGATCAGGAAGGGTGTGCTCGACTCCGTTATTATAACTGAACCCCCAAAAAGATATTGAAAAATTAAAAATTATTCTCCAATAGCGCCGTGATATCAGTCTCATCGAGTTAAGATAGCATTGTCTGCATGCCACATTCAGATGGCTTTACCCTAACTTAATTTCTATCTTTGTGATTTTCCTTTCCTGCAAGTTTTTATTATACCTGGTATAGTTCACATATATATGTTATACAATTACACTAAATTAATTAGCTGTAATCCTTAATGACAGATAATTGAACTAATGAAAACTTGATACGTACATGAGCGATATTTATCATAAGTTACATTAACTTAAACAGAATTTCTGTACATTTTTGGGGCCCCGAAAAGTGATCTATGATGAATCACGCCGCACGGCCTGTGAAGTGCCGTCGAGCACATTATAGCTAGCGCGAGTTAACTCTACTGCAGTAGTATGTGTGCATCAGCTGCTGCACTCTACAGTTTTCTTACTGCCTTACTCCTCGTGAGGTTGCAACTTTGTCCACTGCGCTTTGAATACACATACCTAGATAGCGCTGAGTGCCTCAATATACTGTTGCGCTAATATTTATGTCATCCACTTGTAAAAGGGGACAAGTCGAAGATAATGTTCAGGAAATGCCAAAAGCCTCTGTCATTTGAAATATTGAAATATTCCTTATAACTTATTGTGTATAGTATTTAAAAATGTTAAAATAATGTCTCAGTTTTGTGGCATAGTTTATGAAGTTCACAGATGTTATTTGTTCTGTTTAATTACATAATAAAAATGGACATGTCCCATTTTGCTACTTATTGTTGGACTTGTCCTATTTTGCACCTCGAAGGATATTTTCCGTTTGTCGAAACGTGTAAGAGAAGACACAAATAAGATTAGCTCACATAAAACAAATATGTATGTAACAGAATCATCCCTATTGTACAATACAGATACCCTGAAAAATAGAGATGCCCAATGATAACTAAATGTTTATGCAATATCAAATTATATTGCTTGGATCTTCGTCAATGATATCACCAAAATCAGACTGGACGTCTTGAGCAGTGTCACCATAATCACCTGTAGATGGATCTTCAATAACAGATTTATAATACCGAAGAGTAGGGCGATTATTCCATTCTTCCCCATAATGGGCGCAAAGCAGGGTTGCAACGTCCTTTTTTTTTTTTCTTTTTGCTTCTTTGACAGGTACTTGAGTGTTAATGAACACAGGTTTCAGACTAGTAATAGACATTTATTGTTTGAGTAGAGATTTAGTCACGCCTAGATCATAGTTGTAGTTCACTTAACCTTGTACAAGGAAATTTTCCTTGTGTTGCTTTTCGTTAATATGGATTTTTTTGATTGCAAAAACTGGAAATGATGCGTATTTGCATGTTTCATGACAGATTTCACATCATTCTACCAATCATACATATTACAGTCTCCATCGTCTGATGGCACTTTAACCACAGTTCATTCAAGTTTGAAGATTTCTATGTATTCTTCTGATGTTATTAGCGGAGATTGTTGGTGAATATGTTTCTCAAGACTACCAAACACCCTATACGGCGGTACAAAGGAATGGCCAACGACAGGGGAACATACACTCAATCTTTGTAACACATTGAGGTGCCTTGCTGCTGAACCACATGCATAACATTCCTAAAACTATCTGGTTCTTATTTTGACCACCACGCCCATCAGCAAAAAGCTGAAGAGTGTGGATATCTGTAAATTTATTCAATTTAAACAGTTAAAGATGCAGGAAGCTATTTCATTTGAGCCTTCCTTGTGCTCACTTTCAAGGCAATGTTAGATGAAAGTGTTGTCAACAGGTAATTGCCTTGAATAGTATGTCTTTTGGTCAGGTAACGTTGGAAGGACTTGGTTCTTTTGACAGTCATACAAAATGTTAAAAACACCCTCTTGTTTGTTTTTAACAATGTATAAAATAGTTCAGCTTTTAGATTGCGTACAATTAACTGTGTGGTCAACCTTCTTTTTACATATAAATCCGTGGTGTGTTCCAGTCTTTCCTCAAGCTGTATACAGTCTGAGCAACAATCTATTGCAGGGCTAGCAAAACTTATGTTATAATCATTATCGAATATGGTACGAAAGTTATCGTATTTGACATGCAGATGTTCAACTGTTTCAGAACAATAACTTTTCCACAGGCTCGTGATTGTCAGTTGACTAGGAAGATACTGTTTCGTGGTGTTCTTGCCCCGATTGTAATGTGACTGAACAGGCCGCAGCTTTTCAAAGAAATATCTAACTGCTGCTTTCTAATCAACGTATTTGGAACCCCGTACATGACCCCCTCGATTCTCCTCAGGTGCTTTTCCAGTACTGAAGTTCCTCTTACAAACCACTTCAACCCTTCGTTTGCCTATTTTGAACACTGATAGAAAAATTTGTTTGCAAACCCGAACTTGGTTATGTGCATTGTTGTCAACTTTCCCCAGTAAGTAATATTTTACTGACACCTCTTTCTCATAATAATCTTTAAGGTTGCGTTTCCTCTTTGTGAGAGAGGTTTGTGTAAACCTGAGAATAATGTCGCCTTGTCTGACCTTGTGCTGTGTGGCGCAAAACATTTGGTGGCTTCTTCGAACATCCTGCATAGTCAGTTCAGAGCACTTGTATGCAGAGTTCGTCGAATGGTTGCATGAAGGGCAGGATGGGAATCCCTTGGCAGAATACCTGTAACAGAATGAAACAAAATTAACGATAAATAATAGTTCATTTTGATTTCAATTCATAACCTCCCTTGAAGGTAACACACATAATTACTGCCTACAACCAGACAAATGTTGTGCATAAGAAAACGGTTAGCTTATTACTAACCAACAGCATCCTTCAGTTTGGTTTAACACCGAGCTACTCAGCTTTATAAAGGTCTTTGAACATTTATGCTGACAGTTAGGCTACTGTAGCTCATTACTCACAGTTGTGTGCATCACTAATTTATTTATTTTTATACGATTTAGTTTACGTTTTCTTTTTAGCGACATTTATTTTCCATGTTGATGGCATTCTTTTTTTCTTTCTTCCTTTTCCACCTTCAGTCCTAACCATTCTTCCATCATGTTGTACCTCTGGCACACTATCACTTGCCATTATGGTACACAGTGCTTTAATTCCGTTGAATTGATTTATAATTATTTACATGATTCATTACCAATGCTTATAGTGCATTAAATCACTTCACAAAGTTAACCCAACCACAAATAAAATCAACACTAACGATTGCCTTCGTAACACTGGATAGTATTCCAATTATGAATAAATAAATCAACTGACAATACCAACAGCATTAAACGAAATATATAACTTCAAAACTCTGGAAAAAAACACAAAATACAAGACAATGTTCTAGTCATTAACGATATTGTTTCATGTAAGATGTCCCATTTTGCAACTGTAGAATAGTCAGTCATTGAAGGATGCAAGGATTTGGTACATTCTGTAACTGTACAACTATACACTGTACTTGTCCATTATTGCATCCGAACCGGACAGGAACTTGTCCCCTTTTGCAAACGTATGGAAACTTTAAAGTTAAATTTAAACAGGATATGGAATTATTTGCCTCCGATGCTTATGGTTTATAGGTAAAGCTAAGCGAGATGTAGCCAATGGTGTATATACCTAAATATTTGTAATATTTGGAGTTGTCCCCTTTTGCAAATGGTTCAAAGATTTTCTCGCGCGCCCTGCCTGAGAAAAACTGTGCTGTGCTAACAAGAGACACACACACACACACAGATATATATATAAAATCATGCTCTTTCTCCTATAAAAACTTTGTATTGCAGCACGTGTTCATTTGGTTTAGAAGAGTGCTACATGTGCGTCAACTTGTTTGGTTTATCGCCTAGTCGAACATATCTACTGTGACTTAAACCCTGACGCCTTATGTGGACTAACTTTGTAAGTCCTATACTTTATTATATCGTACTACCTAGTAATACACCTTGAAAGTGAAATTAAGTTTTCCCTTTTACTCCATATTCAACTCTAGAACACAAGTCTGTTACGAGACTGCCTACCTGCCTACTTAGGTGCGGTATCTTCCGAGTGTACCTTGTGCACCATGATGTTCATTGATGTTGCTAACCTAATGAGTTTATAGTATATGCATGCTATAGCAATAGTCAGGATAATAATCGTGGAAAGGCTGATGTAATTTTAATGCTCCTGAGTTAATAACGAAAATATGTGAGTTTGACGAAATGCTGACCGAGATTCTGAATACGCGATAGTGGGAAGTTCGGCATGCGCAGTTTTCCATCGACTGCCAGTAGTGTCGTTAACTGCGTAAAATGAAGTTCCTTCAGTTGCTTTGAGCTGTTGCGCTTCGAATTCATTATAGTGGAGCCATTGTACTGGCACGACAGTGTGCGAGATAGCTATTTTTGAGCTTTTAATATTGCATACATGAGTGGCCTTAATGATAGTAACTTTATCTAATGTGATGTCGCATCCACATGGTACGGTATTTGTATTTCTATAGTCCCTACCTTAGTAATGTGAACTACTTTGTTTAATGCCTTGTTACTACACCTGAGAACCAATTCGCCTGGCGTGTTAGTTATCACGTACGGGTGTGGTTGTATGGCTTGTTCTGATAGTGAGTTTGTAGGTTCGCATTGAAATTTACAATATTGAAATAAGGTTTTGACATTGCTGAGAGAGATTGCAGCCTTCAGGCAGTTGGTTTGTGGATTGTCGGCTACTTGCTTAGAGAACAAGTAAATGCCTTTGGCTTGGTCGGGCGTATCGTAATGTTCGCATGTTTCTTTTGTAGTGATATGAATGGCGACAATATTTGAAGGGGTTCGTACGACATATGTTTCGTTATTGTATTCGTAAGGGATATTTGTAGAGCGAATGATTTGCCACGAACTTTTAATGCCTATTAATGGAATTTGTATTTTTAACATAATTTGCATCGGCGACAGCATGCATTCAGAAGTGAAGTGTAGTACATTAATATTTTTTAAATGAGGATACGTAATGTTAATCCTAAGCCATAAACTTGTTCCTGTAATTTAAGAAGATCTGCCTTTTATATTTATTTTGGCACGGTTCTATGTCAGTCTACGAGTTCATAGTGGTCAGCGCTGTCCCTAGCAGTCCTCGCTGCAGAGGAACATGTAAGTATTAGGAGCCAAGCAACGACCTGGAGGTATAGTGCTGGTTGTTGGTGCCTGCCAAGGCCTGTGAAGGGGTGGTTGGCCCAAGAAGGGCCATGTAGTAGCTGGTGCAGAGGGGCGAGGGGAAGAGGCATGACGTGTTCGAAGTCCTCCGAGGCAGCCCTGAAAACCCTCCCGCTCCCACTTAGTGTCCAACACAGGGTGTGTTTCGTTTGCCTGTAGGTTGTGGCCGCGTGTTATGTTCTCATGTCCGCGCATACTCTTCGGTGTCTGGTAGAGGGTGAGCGGTTGTAGTGTGTAACAACAGTTTAGATAAAACGAACATTCATACGAGTGCGATTTTATATCTAATATTCCTGAAGGATGTACGGAAGAATGAATGGATCGTTAAACGAATGTATCGTTAAATGTGGATGAGACCAGTTCAATCTAGATACGTCATACATTTGCTTTCAACATTTCAATGAAAATGATTGAGAGAAATTGTTAAGCAGAGCTGTTGAGAATACACGCAGAAATGATTCTGAGTAAAAAATGAGGAATATTTTTGGCATTGTTGACAAATAATATAAAAACTTAGTTTCTAATATGATTTTGTTTCACCGTTGGGTAATTGAAATTGTTGCCATACAACGATGATATTACGCTGACGAGGTACAGAATACGAAGGAAGAATATTTGCAAAAAGAAAGAGTAACAAACATTTTTATATCACATTAAAATAAGACAAACATTCTTTCTTTGCAAAAATTGCATATTTATTTGCTGTTATATTTTAAAGAAGTAATTTGTGATTTAATATAAATGCGCCGTTACTATAAAAAGGGGATGAACTCTTACTGTTTCCTTCCAAATAAATTCCAAATCGTTTGCTGCACAGAAATGCTTTGTTCTGCACAGAAATGAATACACCAAGAAATAAAACTGATTAAGGCGAGCCGCCGGTGGAGCCACTGTCACCGTTAACGAACTCCGCCGGCGTCTTTGGCCATTGACTGCCACCGGAAGCGGTCTGATATCCCATCCCTTCATCCCTCCCTCCCTCTTACATTCTCCGACCCCCTCCGACGTCCCAGCTTAGGTGGAAGTTATAAGTGTCATCACGAACTCTTCTCGTTCTTGTTTCATTTGAATTCATCGGGTATCAGCTCCTCCATACCGACTCCAGGGCATGCTCATGTAGGGGCTTCAACGTGTTTAATTATAACCGACGTAAGAACTTAGGGTTTGGAGCCATCGTCTTCAACTACGTTTGGCAGATTTTCCACAAGGTGAGTAGTGGTGGGCTACCGCTACCGAGTTTGAATATGAAGTAATGGTTGCCTTAATGCGTGGTTAACGTGTGTTAATTTTTCATAGTATTGTTTTTCTTGGAAGCTGTAGTCGTGATGTCAATGTAATCGAGCGCAGCTTGCCCATTTTAACTTGTGCTTAGCGCTAGTAGAAGTATTCGGTAACACCACGGCTCAGCCTTCTTGCGATGCATTGGTTGAGTGTAAGGTGCGTTGGGTCATTTTAAATATATTATCTTCTCACCGGCCTTATAAAACTTGGAAATGGCAAAATGTTCATGATTATAAGGAAGTTATTATATTCAACCAAAGGAATACCTACGACATTCTGTACTGCTGTACTCCAGAAATGTGATTCTTTGGTGCTACCAAAGTGTTTAATTACAATACTTCTGTACTGAAAGGCTCGTAAATTTAGCCTGTGTATAAAATTCAACATTGCTTTCTGTGTTAATTGCAGAACCTCTACGCGTAGGTTGTACTACTGAACGTACAAAGTGAAACAGTCGTCTCAGTTGAAGGCACAGGCGACGCATTACATTGAAAATATTGTAGAAGAATAGAAACGTACACTCTAAGAAATTATTTGGAAATTTACAATACCAGTGTGTACGCTTAGTGAGAAAGCAGGAATGGTAATAATTTCTCCTATACATACACGGTAGCGTTCCTAAATTTGCTCAGGAAACATTCAAATGCGTATGGAAGTTCCCAACTTTGTATAGCAGTGACGCTAAACATGTATATCGGTAAAAAATTTATATTACAATTTAAGAAGTTGATCAAAAAAATTTTACGATGTACAGTTAGATCACTGTAGCTAAAGTACGAGTAGTAGCATATATTAACCTGCATATACATACAAAAGGTAATTGACCCTTTCAGGCATGGTGATATAAACACTGCACATTGCGCAAAAAGTAGATTAAATATTGTACACTATTGTACCCAATAGAAAGCTGCGTCCAAATCTCTATACTAACATTAACAAGCAGCGTACTGTCATAAACATCAAACGCTAATATACTGCTATTGGTCATGACGTATGCCAGAGTATTATACTGGCATTAGTACAGCCCCAAACAAAATATTTCTTCGTTTCAATGCCTAAAAGCGTATTATATTTATGCATAAACGAATTAACCTCACTACTACAAAGGCTGCAGTTGCATTGCTATGTACAGTAGTTATTACAGGGAGAATGAGCAACATACAGAAACATTTACAATACAGTTTATTCGCATACAAGTGCGTCAGTATTGCACCTTCGAGCAGTTACGATTTAAAAATTAATTGTCAATAATTTTTGTGCAGATAAAATTGCTACCTCTTGCATGCCCTACGAAACGCATCGCTCGCGCCTGATCCCATCGTGTTTTCACTACCGGTATGTCAGCACGCTCGTCGTCATTTATAATTGCCGTGTAGAGAGCTTCCAACAAGTAGCTTCACGAAGCTATAATGATGAGGCACCGAGACATCGCAAATTTTATGTAACGCTCTGTCAGCAGCATAATGCTAATTAATACTGATTTTATGCAATGCATGCCACCTAGATATTGCCATTCTTCATCAAAAAGTGTTTCTGGAAATTTCCGCAATGCTTATTAAATTAGCGTCTTGCCTGTCATTCCAAGTGAACAGTATCTTCTTAATGACTGGGACTCTCCCATTTGAATGGGAGAGTCCCAGTCATTAGCTAAGGGCTCATTCAGCCTTGGGAAAGTTGGGTCATTCTCGACCCCTGTACAGCCGTCGCAATTGACGGTGCAAACAACTCTAACTTAATTAAATTAAACAATATATACACGTACATACAGGAACAGCACCATAGGCTGTACAAGCAATCGCTATATCAACATTCTTATGCATGCCAATAATACATAATAAAAGTTCAAGTAACTGGTACGTGTCACTGAATAAATGGTTAAACAACTTCAGAATATTTTGTTGCGAACAGTACTGTCCGTTTAAAATACCATGTTTTATGTAATGACATAACCAGAGAAGAGAATTGTAAGCTCTTACCCAGGAAAATTTGAATACAGTACATATTAATTCGTTCAAAAACAGTCACATATGAAATTACAACACATAATAATTGTTTGCAATGTATTAAATTATACAAAGCAATAAGGGCTCAGTAATGGGAGTACACTAAGATAGTAAAACTCTGCATGTCTTATAAAAAAGATCGCGAATTGTTGACACAGCAAACGTCTGTACGTATGATCGCCGATTGTGTATGCAGGTAATCCTAATTGTTTGGGTGGCTACAGTATTTTTTATTTACCGGATACGCTTACATTATACCGTGTATAGCTGTAACATCAACGCTCTCTGGGCACCGAAGTGTTTAGCCATCACTAAAAAAAAGTGTAAAAATACACGTACAGCTTTTGGCAATTTTACATTTTTATGTGTAATTTCCTAAAACGAGTACAGTATTTGTAATTTTACAGTAATGTACCTGTGAATTTAAATATAACTTCAAGTATTTGCTCAAACCATGCGATTTAGTGGTAGGGAGTGGAACTGTGTGTTCAAAAGGAAATCTTAACCTATTCTACATCTGAAGTCAATCATTATCCACAGTTTGAAAATCACTTTTTATAAATATTTTAAACCACCAAGCTACAAAACGGAGTAAAATTACATTCAAATTATAAAAATACACATACAAAATGTTATTTTACATCATAATAAGTGAAAATTACAGGCTGGTGTGGTAACATTACATCTGCAGTGTACATGTAAATGGTGTAGTAAAATTACCATAAGAATGATTGTGTTAATTTACAAAGTGTGGTTAAAAATTAGTAGCAAGTATAGTAAAATAACATGTACAGAGTACATGTGATTTAATGTGATTAGTAAAATTAACTGACATGTATGGTAAAATTACTCTAACAAAGTTTGTGTAAATTTTCTTTATGTGGTTTGATATTGGCAACAAAAAAAGTAAAATAACTCATACAGAGTATATGTGATTGGACATAATGATTAGTAAAAAGAATAAGAAGTATAGTAAAATCGCACTGGCATTGTATTTGTAAATATGCATGGGAGACACAGTAACAGTACACGTACACATATACATGTAAAAATACACAAACTTGTGTGGTGATTGTGCTGTCACCTACATTCGTGCAAAATTGCAGTTTTTTTTAACATATTTATTCCTAAGTGTGATAATAATAGCAATGATGCTTAGATTATAATTGCAACGGACTGAACAAGTAACCGAGTGTAACATCTCGCTACTACAACTCGAGATTTCACTGCACTTGAAGTGAGCCACGAATATCTTGGTAAATTTAAGAGTTCGACAGATTCAAAATCAAGTATTGGTTCCGCAATTTATAGTACTCTTTGAGAAAGGTTCTGGACAAGTTCAAAATATGGACTATGTAAAATTAAAACTAAATTTCACATCTAAGTACAACAAAAAACTGGCCCTATGTAATATTATTGTAACAGCGTTTCCCTTGTAAAATTTATTTCACAGGCTAGTTCTACGCCAGTTCGCTACAAGCTGTTTCTACACGTGTATAGTGGTAGTAGCATTGTGTAATAATACTAAATTTTGAAAGTAGTCGTGCATTAAGCATGTGATTAGCAACAACCATTTCGTGACATTCACATACACACATTGCTACGTTTTTTCTTCAAAACTGCACGAGTGGTTTGAGACGTAATTTCATAGAGATGCTTGAAATACAAATACTTATGATTCAACGCAAAGGCTACTAACACTTCAACAACTTCTCAGACATTTTCTGTAAAGTAGTTATCTATTATTGTTGTCCAGAGTGAAGAGATTTTCTTGGTAGCCACACGACCAAAGTTCTTTCGTTTTTTACATGTATTACAGTGAGATTTGGCCATGTTAGTAAATTATTTTAACTCTTTCTTAACTGCATGGTTTTCTCGAGTCATCCTTGTGTGTTGCAACTGCGAAAACCTTAATAAAACTATACACGCAGTGCGCAGGTCATATGTAGCTTTGTAAGGGGATAATCAATTATACAAAAACATGTTAAAATGTTTATTATAATAAGAGTAAAAATTTCTATTTTGCAAGGTAATTTGTTCGACCAGATAATGAATTTTTCCATATGGAATTAACAACTTGTAGCATGTGAAAATGAAAATTACAGGTGGCGTTGCGTGTGCCCTAATTTTGTTTGCCCTAAAGTTAGGCTAAACGAAATCAGTCTCAACGAAGTTAGGCCAAACGAAATTAGGATAAACACAGTGAGGATATTCGCAATTAGGATAAACGAAGTTAGGACAAACGCATTTAGGCGAAATGGAGGTTTCAGATTTTAGGACAAACGCAGTTCGGCTAATCGAAGTTAGACGAAACGAAATTTGGCCAACGCCGTTAGGATACAAACGGAGTTTCTGTCAGGAATACTGAAGAATTGACATTTTAGGGTAAACGAATTTACGTCAAACGCAGTTAGGACAAACGCAGTTAGGCTAAACGAAATTAGGGTAAATGAAGTTAGGGTAAATGAAGTTAGGCCAAATGAAATTAGGATAAAAGCAAATAGGCTATTCACAATTAGGCCAAACGAAGTTAGGTTAAACGGAGTTAGGCGAAGTGCAGTTAGGCTAAAAGAAGTTAGGCGAAACGAAGTCTGGAACGATGCTATTTAACCACAATCTAGTAATTTAATAATTAATAACAAGACTTTAATGTGATGATTTAATAGACTGTATGTTTGATAACTTTTCTAATACGTACCATTTGTGTAGAAAAAAATTATTGTTTGGATCACCACACGAAATGGAAGGGTAATGACGAATACTGCTCAGTAGACGGTACTGCATTCAGTTTGCGTACCTGACACTAGAGGGTAATAATAATTTAGGTTTTTTCTCGGAGAAGATGTTTGGAATCGCCTATATATCAGTAGCTCTGAAAAATAACATTGCTTTTCAAATACCAACCAATAGAGTTCGCAAGGTACTGTTTGGTTGGGCTCGCCAATAAATAATGTATGTTACACATTACAGAACATTGGAATTAATTTTACAAAAGAGAATATCGTAAGCGCTAAAATTAAAATGACACGCCAAAAAATATACAAATTTAAAATTTTTGTTTCAAGAATTTAAATTTATAGTTTTACTCTGAAAAATATTCTATAAGGAAAATCATATAGCGCCAATTGAAAGTAATATGAAAGGCTTTCGGACTTTAGCAATGCAAACATAACAAATTACCAAAATCGCATCAAAAATACCAGAAGAATTTATTCTGAAATGTAATTTTTTTTTTTCAGCCTCGATTATTGGCTCACACATGCGCAGTGTCTTAAAAGCACTATCATTGTTTCTAAAAGAGACAATTTGCACTTTTGTCATATGTTAAAAAATGATCAAGCAATATATATATTTTTCCCCGAGATATTCTGTTTGTAGTTACGTAGTTTTAAGAGGGATCACATTCGTCATTTTCTCTGTACGATATGGCTGCCAACATGGCATAAAAGATTGGCTGCAATTAGAAATCGTTTGTATGCGAAGTCGCATTTTTTTTTCCAGCAAATTCTTGCATTAAAACTTCACCATAACTGGAAAGGTTCATTGAGGAAATGATTGATTCCAGAACTACTTCATAAAAACATTTTCTCTATATCTAACTTCAGATGTTACTAAAAGATTTATAATAAAAACACCAATATCTTTTTTCTTTCTATGTTAGGATATTCGAATAAGTTGTGCATACAGAAATATGCTCAGTACTCTATTTCGCATTATCAGAGAATCATAATTCAATTTCAAACAGATATGATTTCCTAAACTCTAAATACTATCAAAGTGATTGCTAATAGCATCACTTTAAAGCTGCGAGGACTAAAAGGATCTTTTCTAATTACCATTAAAATTTTGACATCTAAGTCTAAGCCGTTAGCTATACTAAACATATTTATATCCACATAGCTTACTGATATTTTCAATGTATCCATCTTCGCAAATGTCTTGCATTCGCTTCCCAGTGAATGACAGACATTAACTTTACTCATATTGTTATGTCTATAGAGAATATCGGTGCGAGTGAACACATAATCGCTCTTTAACAATTTTTTATACATTGCTGGAGGCTGCCATCATGATTTTTTTGTTTGTCCTTTATCTGCACATTGCAATGTTGTCATTTGTTTTAGAGTTTGTATCTCAACTTCATTCTACTGTCATATTAGATTTCACAAAAAAAAAAAAAAAAAAAGCAGTTCACCACATAATTTAATATAAACACAAATCCTTAAATTCTCAAACAATCTAAGCCATATCCTTCATGTTCGAGTAATCCCCAAATTTTTGAAGTCCACGCAAATATCTAAGTCAATCTTCAAGCTCGTTGGAGTCTTCAAGATTTATGTACTCATTATTAACATTATTTCTCGAAAGGAAACTCGCTGATGAAATGTGTTGAGTCATCATCATCACTAACCATCATAAATACTGTCTTCACTTCTTGCTTCTTCATAAACATCAAGTTTACTTTTATTTGTAGCAGGAGTTGTATGCTCGCCAATATTTAGAGATGCCAAATGTTTATTTTGAAGTTCGTCAACTTCAGGCGCACACCTTGCAAGTGTATGTTACGCACAAACCGACTATGCTACTCTCATTCCGTCTTAAGCATTATCTGTTTCATCATAATCGTCTGTGGAAAGAGTACCCACCAATATAGCAGGAGATATTGCCGAGATCACTAGCTGACTCCCAGTATACGAACCTTTGCAGATCTCGCTATGTTAATACTTTCTATCACCTTGCATAAACTGCATGTGGTCATTGCCGTAATGCTTCATCGGGCGAAAAGGACTTTTCGTACACACCATTCTCTCATGCCGACGAGCATTGTAAGTTTTACTAAAGGAACTGCCATAGTAACAGCAACGAAACTTCGATGAAGTTATCGATTGCATCACTGCTGTAGTTGGTCCATTTGAAGAAGTCGATGGTGACACTGATACTATAGCCATAACAGATGTCAGTGGTGCTACTGCAGACACTCCATCCGAAGAGATCGATGACAATGATACTATAGGAATACCACTTGAAGAAGTCAATGATATGCAATTTCATCTCCTCATACGTCTCATGCAGTGGTGGTCAAGGCATCTGAGTAATAACCTTAAGGTAAGCAGGAACGATCCCCGCCTGCATTTCTTGTCGAGTGTGCAGGCTAATGTGATCTTCTCCTAGCATACATCTGTCGAGTGGATTATAAGAAGTTTATATTACGATTTTCGGTAGTTGAATCTCAAATGGTTCTATGGGCTTATCCAGGTGGGGGGGGGCTGAGGGGCTGCAGCCCCCCTCCCCCAAAAGGTGAAATCTCAATTTTTAAAATATAAACCGATATATACTGTTTTAATGCTATATATTTAAACATATGTACATCACCTAATTATAGAAATTTCTGCAAAACACTACATTTTTCTATTCTTCTAATTTTAATAATCTGATCGATGACAAAGAGAAGTAACCTTTACTACAGTGCTTAGTCTGATGGATGCTAGAATTATTTTGTGCTTAAGAGTAAATAGTATCAAACAATTTCCTGTGAAATTCTTGTTTACGCATTTATGCTTTTCTTGGTAACTAAGAATCGACACGTGTAATAAAGTCCTACAGTCACAGATCTAATTTACAAAGTACAGCGAAACTACGGAGACACTGCATGCATTGTGCATAGGAGCTGCGAGGTACCAGGCACACGAGTTATTGTTGCCCTCATAGCTCCCTTTATATTTGGCCTTGAACATGCATGGACTATATCCTCTTAATAGCAAAGAAATCGTTGTGGGGTGATAGTCTCTCTCTTTCTCTCTTCTGTGTATTTGAGTGCTATTACTTACCACAGCAGGGGTGCAGGCTGGACAGCCTTTACCTATCCCGTTCTAAGAATCTTGAGCTACACACTTCAAACAATAACAGCACCTCCTGCTACCAGGTGATTATGGCTTCCATGCTAGCGTAGTCTCACAGTCTGTAGTTTGAAGATAACGTATTCACTTTCGCAGTCCTTTCTCTGTCTGTGCCATGTTAGCTTCGTGAAATGTTTATTTAGGCTGCCTAGAATGATGTCATTTTGTTTTTGTTGATATAGTCACATTCCAAATAACATGTTGCTATTGGTATGATTGACAAATATATGGAAAGGATGTAATCTACTTTCATATTTTAGCAACATGCCGAAGCAAGATGGAAGTGAAGATGAAGTTAGTGATGCAAGAGTACCAATAAGGTTTCTAATTAATTTCTTAATTGTTTGTGGCCAGTTAAAATGTTACTGATTGTTACAGGAGCATAGCCAGAAGGCACCCCACTTTTCACCCCTTAGTCTTAAAAACTTTTTTCTTCAAAAATATATTATTTCTACCAGTGGTATATTCAATGATTAGATACGAAAACTGTGCAACTGAATGATTCGTAAATTACAGGTAACTATACTTGTAAGTAGACAAGAGTGTACGCTAGACCCTGTAGCCCTTCTCAACATCGTGGGTGATGTCTATGTTATGAATTCGACAACTATATCTTAAAGGGTTAGAAAATTACAGCTAACTATGCTTATGGGTAAAAATAGGGTATAACTGACCCTGTGAACCATCTCATTATTGGTGATGCTTATGATATGCACTTTATATTTGTATGTCGAACAGTTCGGAAATAACAGCCAAATATGCTTATAAGTATATGTTGGGTATACTTGACCATATGGCCCTTCTCGTCATCCTGGATGATGCCTATGATATAATTTTTACAACTATAACTTAGATGGTTCGGAAATTACAGCCATTTATGCTCATATGTAGACATATGATATTCTTGACCCTACAACATTTCTTGTTGACATGAGTGATCCTTATGTTATGAATTTGACAACTATATCTTAAATTGTTCGGAAATTACAGCCAGCAATGCTTATAACTATACAAAGGGCCTACTTTTACCCCACAAAACTTCTTGTTGTCCTGGGCAATGCCTATGTTATAAATTTGACAGTTGTATCTTAAATCATATGACAATTATAGCCAACTATACTTATAAGTAATCATAGGATCTACTTGATCCTACATCCCTTCTCATTGGTGTGGTTGATGCCTATTTTGTGAATTTGGTAGTTCTATCTCAAACAGTTCGGAAAATAGATCCAACTATGCTTATAAGTAGACATGTATATTCATGACCCAGCAGCCCTTCTCATCATTGTGGGTGATGCCTATGTTATGAGTTTTTAAAATAAATTTGAAATAGTTCGGGAATTTGGCCAACTATACTTATAAGTAGATATAGAGTCTACTTGATCTTTCCACCTCTCTTGTCATTGTGGTTGATGCCTATGTTATGTATTTGACAGCTATATCTTAAATGGTTCAGAAATTATGGCTATCTATACTTATAAGTTGACAAAGGGTCTACTTGGCACTATGGCTCTTCACATCGTGTATGATGCCTATGTTATGAATATGACAACTATATCATAATCGGTTCGGAAATTACAGCCAACCATACTTATAAGTAGACATAGGGTCTACTTGGGCCTGCCACCCTGGTCTTCGGGGGTGATGCCTGTGTTATGAATTTGGTAGTTATATCTCAAATGGTTCGGAAATCACAGAAAACTATGCTTATAAGTAGACTTAGTTCATATTTGGCCCAGCATCCCATCTCGTCAAGGGTTATGCATATGTTACGATTTTGGTAGTTGCATCTCACATGGTTTGACAGGCTAGGTGGCTTCGGGCTGGGGACACAGCCTCTGTAGGTCAGTGCTGGGTAGCTTTGGACTGGGCACACAGCCGCCATTTTGATGGTCAATGCTGGGTGACTTCGGGGTAAGGCCACGGCCTACACTGGTCAGTAATGGTGGGTCGCTTTGTGCTGGGGACACAATTGTAAAACTGCATCCTCCACCAATTGGCTAGGCAGTGTATTGACCGCCATTTTACCGGGCAGTGCTTTGGCAGGGAATGCCACAGCAATAAGTGCTGTCAGGGTGACTCCACATACCTCAGGAGTCATTACAAGATGGTCCGACCAGATTGACTGAACAGGATGTTTTACAAATGTCACAATTTTTTTTAATGCAAGGTAGTGCCGCCATTTTGTTTAGGCAGTGCCACTTTCAAGATGGCGGACCAAAATGACAGAGCAGGAAGTTCTGTACTGTCCACCTTTTTGCTAGTCAGTGCATTCGCTGCCATTTTACTAGGCAGTGCAGTGGGAGCCATTTTTCTATGCAGATCATTGACCGACATATTGCTAGGTAATGCCAATATTGTAATATTGTGAACCAGATTGACAGAGCAGGAAGTTCTGATATAGCCAAATTCTCCTCCTCATTGAGTCAAACACCAAAATGTGGGGTCATGGGTGGGGTGCAAGAGCACGAGGTGTGTGAAAAACATTCTTTTGCGGAATTTTGACGGTTTTGGAGTCATTTATGTCGATTTTGACTTTTCTGAGCATAAAACACGGTTTCTTGCGAAAAATCGGGGAAATCCAAGATGGCGACGTGTGTCCTCGTGTCCCCAGCTAGGAACCAGTTGCCCTAGAACCCTACTTTTCCAGCTACTCAGGTTATCCGCGCCATTAATTAACGTAATGTAAATTTTCATTAATTATTAAAAAATACCATCAGCAACCATGAACGAGGTTAATATTCTATGGTAAATCAGTAAATGGAACTTGTGTTATTAACAAAAGACATATAGAGGACATGTGTGGTAGGCACTCACCTTTTAAAGTGTTAAAATTAAAATAGATGTGTTTGAGTTCAAATCCCAACTGTTACTTCAAGTATGTTAATTTATTTAATGTTCACTTACTATTGGAACACATAAATCTCTAAGTACAAATGTTTATTGCGTGTTAAAAAAACGCACTTGATAACAAGACTGCAAAAGCATAGGCCGTATAGCACATTTGAAAATGTTATTACTGCATGTATAACATACACATGGAAATAAACCGGTTTGGTTAGCTGTAAACATTTCTTAGGCCGGAATTACGATGTCTTCACGTAACCACCTGGCAATTTATTATAATAAAAACAATACTCTTTATTACATATAAGAGTTCACTGAGACACTGTACACAATTCTTCTAATTAAACTATTTACAAGGGTCAAACTGCGGATGGGGACGTAAGTGAAGGAATTTTCCTTGTGATTATTTTTGTGTGATAATTACTAAAAACAAGGAATCTTTGCAGCTTTCCAACGCACATTAGGTTTGCATTGCTATTGCACGTAAAATAAGGGAACACACTTTTCGTATTTAGCTATAACTTGTGTTACAAGCATGCCAATACACAGATACGTATGACAAATAAAAGAGCAAGTTTGTTTTAAAACAGTTTATTCTCTCAGCATGCAATCTGTTCTGCCATCTACTATTAATGCAATTTTTAAATAATATTTGATGGAAATATGTAAATTAGTGTGTGTAGTATACGTTGAGCATATGTATAATATGACTAAAAAATGTCACTATAAAAATTCTATGTGGCAAAAACACTACCACCTAGCTCTTTCGACTACAGGGCAGCGTCATTGAAATAGTTTATCAAAAAGTAATACTCTCCCTAATTGAGTACAAAATTTCGCGCTATTAAAACTGACTTATTCAAGGGCTCGGTGGTATTCGTGAAATACTGTTCGCGGACACGCAATATCCTCACGAATAATAGGGGATTGTTTGTTAAATATCGCGCAAATCATGCTTCAAGTTGAGAACGAAGTTTATAAGCCTTTTTGTGAGGCATTTGTGAGCCCGATAATTTTGAGACGAGTGTGGGAAACTAAAAATTAATGTACATTTCCATCTACCGGCTGCCAAGAACAAGAATTTAACTAGCATAGAAACGCCAAAACACGTGTACTGTTATTAAAATTATGTACATTAACTCACATTTTAAGTAATTTCGTAAAGAATAAATCCTCAACAGATAATTATTCATATGAAATATTTTTCAATTGTCCTGTATACTACAGAGGTTTTCCTCGCTTTGATGTGGCTTGAAAATATCAAACCCACACACTAAAATGTGAAAAGCGAATACAAGTAACCTGCGAAAGGCGGTAGCACTACAAAAATATGAAGAGTAATAGGAAGATGGAAAACTGACTGCGTGATGATATATATAAACTTTCCAGAGTACCATCCACATGTATTCTGTAGGCGAGAGAAGAAAATGTGGCAATAATTGTGGACATAAAAAATTTTTTACGCTTGTCCAATCATGACATATCACTAGTGGATTTTTAATTAATTTCATTGCACTGATTATTGCTTTAACGTTATGAAATGTTGAGTCATTTTCTATACAAAAATATTACATAAACGATATAAATATTGAAAATTAGTTGGAAATTTCTCTGATACTTCTATGATAATCTTGGGATGTTCTATTCTAGACAAATGTGGCGCTTACGAAGATATGTAGATTTCTTCATATTACCAATATCTTTATTTATATTTACAGGATATATTTATCGCGAAGTTAAGGATTTCGCCTGCTCTTACACTTAACTACATGCACGGAAAATATTACATAAATGCATTATTTAATTATTATTTAAAACTACGTTCCCAATAATACTCTCTAAGAAATCAAAACAAGAAAACGTTTGGGCAAAAACTATCACCAAAACATTAAGTAAAAAAGTATATTTTATACAACAATGGGACATAAAAATAAACACGTAAATTGAAACTGGTTGTCTTTTAAGAATGGGTTAAACTCCTTATTTGAATAGATTAAGACATTTTCATGACAGACTATGATGTTGGAGATTAAAATTTGAGAAAGCATTGCAGAACAAGGAAGTAATAAAAACAAAAAAAAATCCAAAGAAAACAATTTTTTGTTTGGGAAATAGACACTAACAATTTTTTTTTTTTCACCAAACATTGTACAAGACAATGTACTATTTATTAAAAAAAAATTGTTTGCACCGAATGAGTGTTTAAATTAAGCTTTAAACAATTCACGTTTAGAAAAACTTTTATATTACTGGAGAGATCATTCCCTGTAAACACCGTAAACTACTGGGGGAAAATAAAGACTTATGAATTGATATAATGGGGTGTGGTCTTTCACATGAACGTGTGTGTTTTGTGGTTAGCGTTAAGAGTTTAAATTTATCAGCCAGATATTTAGGACTTTTGAAAACAAGTGTATTTTTAAATAAGTAAAGTGAATGTAGTTTTCCCCTTTCGTACAGAGTGATCCAATTTAATTTTTGCAGTATAAACTGATGTGGTACCATGATTTCAAATTGTATATGTACCGTACGCACAAGTTTGAAGGCGCTGTGGTTTGGCAGACAAATCGCAAGCGAGATCGCTTTAACCATCGTCACACTAATATATTAAAGAAAATAAAATTGACTGAACAAGAAGTTTTTTTTGTAGCTATGGACAGCAAGTTTTTCATTCGCTTCAGTGAATACAAAGATTTGAAAACGTTTCTGCATATTGAATTAACATGATTTGACCTAGAGAGAAAATCATTGGTCTGTACGCCTAAATTTGTTACTGACGGGGTAATTTGTTCACCGTCTACCATTAAAGGGCTGATTATGAGCAGATCGAGAAACATTCCTCGAACCGGTTACCGTGTACTGGGTTTCACGCGCATGTATTTGTAATACATTATCCTTGAACCACTCTGTTTAACCCGCTGAGTCCCGACTTAAGCTTTGTGTAACAAACCAGTAATATTTTGTTGTGCTGTGTTGTACTTGGCTTGAACGTCCTTCTCACAACCAGTGAGCAAGGAGCTGCGTTCGCACTGATGTCACCATTCAGAATCACTATACCCCTCGCAAGTAAGACGCTCCAAACACTGAGCATTGGTTCCTCGCTGTGTAAAGGCTGTGCCGACCATAAATATTCTCCATGAGCAGCATATCCATGACCATGGACACGGCGACTGAATGCTGGGTTAATTTATTTGGTACATCACTTGAGTATATCTGGAAATAATCCACGTACACGTGATAATCTGCGTACTAAAAACTTCCCAGTTCATCGTGTATGAAAACAAAAAACAATAATGGTCCCAAAGCTTATTCTTGTGGGACACCACACGGCACACGACACACATCTACTTTGAAGCACCGCCTGCGGTCAATTAAGTATGAGTGAAACCATTGCACTGCACCAAGGGAAAGAATGAATAGAGACGACATTTTGTTCAATAGCATGTTATAATCTACAATTTTGAAAGCTTTACTTAAATCGAGCATTGTAAAAACTGTTAATTTCCTTTCATCCATTTCTTTTCCTTTCGTTAGTTGTAACAGACTGTGTCAATGTCGTAGCGAAGCTGTGCTTAGCTCGGAAACCAGACTGATATGGAGATAAACATGCAAAATTATAATTTATATATTGACAGTGTACAATATTTTCGAAAGTCTTGGATAGTGCTGATAGGATGATAATTGGTCTACAGTCATTCATGGCATGAGAGATTTAAATATGTTTTAAGTATAGTGATTTCCCGTGGTGTGGGAATAATTATTTTCGAAGGCAGAGACTAAATTTATGTTGTCAGTCTTAACGGGAGTATCAACAAAATGATCTTTCAGCTCGTCAAGTGGAACGATGGGAGTGGTATTTTTAATCTGTTATTAATTCCGAATGATTTAAGAATATACAACAAGGCTCTCGGTGATGATTAGGCTGACAATACATTCTCTGTGTAATTTAGTTTAGCTACCTAGCAGTATGTGTGCAGCTGCTAGAAAACTTTCAGTCTTAAATAACTGCGCAGCTTACGTCGAATTACTTTTACGTGCACGTTTGAACAGGCGAATAGTGGAACCACGTTTGCGCATAAATTCTGTGATTGATTTAGTAAGCCACGGAGCAGGTGGTCGTTTTAATCGTTTATTTAAAGGTGGTACATGCTTGTCTATTAGACTCAATATGAAAGAGTTCAGACTGTTGACTTTTTCGTCTGTACTAGAGTTTCTATAAATATTGTTTCGTAGCAGGGACTCTGCATCAAAGAATACGGATTCCTCATTTAATTTCTAATAATTTTTATAATTAACCATAACAACGTAATTTAGTATGCTGGAGATCAAAATCAACATAAATAATATTATGATGAGAAGTACTGGGAACTGCTAAATGTCCACAAAAAACAACATTTTCACCATTGGAAGTGAATGATAAGTCACTTATCTGAATGTGAAGCATGATGTCTTGCCGACAAGACTGCATTAAGCTAAATTACATGACGTCATCACGTAGAGTAACCTACGTCTTTCAGTCGATTCGCAATTGAAAATCAATATTAAAATCTCCCATTACAATTATGTCGCCATAGTGATATCTAAAAGCGATTAATTCATTAGAAAGTATGTTAAATCAGTGCTTTTTGACTGTCTATATGCATCTGATAACACGATTTTGGAAGATGAAAGGGTTACTTTAAACAAAATTTTTTTCATTGGCAGCACAGTATAAACTCTGATCTTTGACGCGGATCTCTTTCAAGAACAGTACATAACTGTTCAACCCTCCCAGAGAGCAGCTGACAGGTCGGCGGACTGTCCACTGGCGTTACGTCATGGTGGGACAGGCAGAGTGCTCATTGTCACAAAAGAAAACACAGCCTGTTTCTTGGTACAAGAGTCCTTGGGAGGGGGGAGGGGTGGTGGTGCAGGACTCCGCGATACCAACTCATTTTCTGAAGAGAGGCTTCTCTTCACCATCTGAGCAGTAGATGACCGTTGCCATACGGAAAACACTGAATAAGATAACTAAAACCTGACAAACATTATATCAGGAAAATGCACACTATAGGATGTTCATGGTGAAATGAGCACTTTTGAAATCAACCTTATGAAAAAGTCACTCTTCATATCTGCTTATACACCAACGGGCGCACTGAGTGACATGCGCCCGGTAGAGTTGGTAACAATAGATGGATAGTAGTTACACATCTTAACGTCGAATGAAAATTGTAAGGTAACCATTTTTGATAATTTAAACTATTTATTTCGCTTTGTTTTTTTTAAATACACCAGCGTGTAAAAATTAGCAGATTTATAACATCTTTACTTTCCTAATAATTTCGCTGTTTCACTTGACCGACGCATGAACAAAGTCATGAGGCCCATGGCAATGATAATTTTACATAAGGCGAAAGAATAGACAACATGCATACAAGTAGATCTTAAGCAGGGCTTTCAAAATAGCTCATATTACTGTGAACAGCCTATACATAATTAAAATTAGTAACTTTTGCAAACAAAGTTTTTAGTTGGCGTGGGATATCGCAACCGTTATGATGACCGTTGGCTCCAACTCAACTGTTACTTAAGTAGGTTGAGTTCCCTGCGTGTTGAAATATACTTCATGTAAGCATAATTACAACGTTTCCCTCCTAGGTCCAGCATTTCTGCGCAACAATTTATTTTCTCCTGTCTTTCAGCAGATTATAAATATTTACATATAAGTTTAAAAAAAGAAACGAATGAAATCGTCTGTTGTATCAGATTACAGGAAGACGAGCGAGTCTTCAATAATCACAGGTAAATATAATTATAAATCTTAAGTTATTGAGGTAGGTTTGATGAATATTTTAACACCCCTTCATTTGTGTGAGTCAAGTAAGTTGCCATCGTAAAATAACTGCACCTGTTCGCGAATCGAAATAATTAAAGCCTTTCTTCATTTTCATAAGTAGATGGAGTTTGAAACGATGCGAGTTGTATAGGAGATTCCACGCTTCTTGTAAACGTGAGAGTGCTCGCAACTGTAACCATTGATTACAACGGGATATCACTTCTATAAATACACTTTTAGAGATAGTAAAGAAACCCCTCTATTACCATGGTTAGGTTTAAATGTAAGAAAACTTATTCACCAGCATTTTAGGTTACTTTGAGTAGTTTAATTAGATTATGATATAATGTTCAACTACAGTGGGTGAAATATGTATTCACCGCAGTGATGTCGATAACTAGTGCACGTGTACTAACCACTGCCTGCGTGGTTCACAGACACACTTGTGACAAAACTTCTTTATTGTTACCAACCAACTCATGCAATTACTATTTTTAATGTGAAATTCTCCTCTGGATAAATAAAAAAAATCCCAGTTTCAATATCTCAGAACCACGCTGCGTAAACTTGACAAACACTCCTATACAAAAAAGCATTGCCGCTAGCAGCAGTTTATTCAGCTGAACCTACAATGCGGCTTGCAGCAGTAGCTGCCAGTGCTGCAGCAGCGCTTTGGCCATACATATTTTATTTGTGAACATGAAATTTGATTTACAAATAACTCCTCATTCAAATTATGTAGTTTAGCTACACTTACGAAAACGGGAAGAAAAATTTTGAAAATGAAATTTTTTTAGCTACAAAGATAATGCAGTTACCCTGATATTTTCTGTCATGTGAACAAATCAAAAATATTTTGAAAGATGGTTCTTACATTTAATGTGAGACGAGATATGCATTTAATTTAATGTGATGCTTTCTGTGTGTATTCATTAAGAGCACACCATATTAAAAAATGTTTTAAACATACTATATTAACAGTTTCGTGTTAGTCCTTGGCCTTCACTATAGTGATAGATTTGGGAGTCGCTTAACAGCATAAAATTCCAGTGTTAATGGGGATGAAGTGAAGTGGATATGGAGCAGCAATGAAATGTTATGGTATGGAAAACTGCAGAATCCTGAGAAAACCAACCAGCCAATGGCAACACCCGTCATGACTCCCCCATGCAAACATCGAGGGCAACCTCGTCAGGAATAAAATGGTTTTCATAGAAAAACACCCATGCCAGATTTAACAGCTTTTAATGTGCATAAAATGAAATGTACGCAGTTTAAATACACTCTTAAAAAATACCCGTGTGTACACACATGCAGATATATATGTACACATACATATACTTACAGAACAACATAATATTGTTCTGGAGATATATAAACAAGCACTGCAACATTATTAGTAAGACTGTAAATAATGTAGTGCTCAGATTGAAACTGTTTAGACCTGTAATGCACCTGTATGTCAAATCCAGATGTTTTGGACACTACAGTTGTTAGAATAGCAGGGACAAACTCCTCGCTTGAACCTGCAGGTTGATAAGATGGGCATGACGGGGCTAATAGGGATGTTACCTTTGGGCTCAACATGAAAGATATAGGGTTTACTTTGGCACCAAGTTTACCAGTATGCATAACAATTATTTAAGTTTTCGTTTATATTTCAATTGAAATTTGATAAAAAGACTGCACCTTTGAAGTGTGCACTTATCCAGTGCCCATAGTTAAAAATACTTAATCTGTTATTTACCTTGTGTTCAATCTATGAAGTATACTAAGATTACTTGATCATTTATCCCTTTTTCACCAATAGCCACATACAGTGAAGTTAAAATGAGATGGTATAGTGAGCTTTGCACTTATAAAAGGGAGGTAGTTGGGCTTAACGTCTCGTCGACAGCGAGGCCATTAGAAACAGTGTGGGTTGGTCAGGGAATAGGGATTGGGGAAGTATTGAGAAGGAATCGGCCATGGCCTTTGTTAGGGACCCATATCAGCATTCGTCTGGAGTGATTTCGAATAACCATGGAAAACCGAAATCAGGGTGGTAGGACCGGGAATCGAACCCAGGTTCTCCCGAGTGCGAGTCCACTGAGTTACCGCTGCGCCACCTCGCTCGGTACACATGTAGTACCACATCTAATTACTATTTGCTAGGCTTCAAGACTCATTATGTACACACTCACTGCTTTCGACACTGCTTTATAACAGCTAACTCTGGCATTGCAGATGTGTCAGTGGAATATTTTCTGTGCCATTAAAGATTCTGTTTTAAAAATTCATTACTCATAAAAACAATACTAAATCGACGTAACTTAAATATCTTAACCTAGGATTCAAGAGACTTCGCAGAAGATTCTTGCTAACACAGCCTTTATGGCAAAATAACAACATCTTTGCGTAAATTTATGGGTCATTAAACAGGTCCTTTAATTCACTTTTTTTACGAATGCCCAGGGAAGTAGTAACGAAAGGAAAATGAAAATTTGGGAAAGGAATTATGGGCCAGGTGCATAGTTGATTTTATGTCGAGTTCGGGTACGATCTATAACATGATACTAACTTTTTCGACGTATGTGCTTACAGCTGAAAACTGAGTTTGTGTTTTGTAAACAAAATTGTTAAAATATTTTGTATAACACTTATAGTGTTACTCAGCCTACACTGCGTACAACTATACATTATTGTCGTATGGTGCCTTAATATGTATAGTAAATGTGTGGCCATTATTGACACTTTATGAAATTTTTAAGGGTGCGAATAGTTATGCCCTCTTTCCTCCCCCAAGTTGTTGTTCTTTTGCTCCTGACCAACATAACTAATCAGCACAAAAATAGAGGCATAAAACAGATGAGATATTTTAAACTTCACTTTAATGTACAATGCTGGTTAAATTGTCTGGTACTGGTTTTTTTGTTTTTCACATTCAATAAGAGGCCTTCCTACGATATGCTTGAGGTGAATAGCAGTGTGTTTGATTTACACCTTTATTAACGATACTATTAAATGGTTTACAGTGCACTGCCTATTAACTAAAATAATGTATATTTGAAATGAGGGTGGGTAGGTAATGTTAAAAGATTATACACTTGACAAAATAACATTTTGAGACCATCCAATATAGCTAAAATTGTTTTTCAGTCAACCATATATTAAAATATACTAATCAAACACCTAAAAAAAAAAAAACCCATACGGATCTGAAGACTATCCACCGATAAAATGACAGGTCCACTGCTAAGGTGCCATAGTTACATATAGCACGACCAAAACAAGGCATGAATGTTTAGTGTCTTGTGTGGCAGCGATGGGGCATTGCCACCCTTCCCATTCCCATGTTACTGTGGCTCACAGAAAGTAACTCCATGTATGTGGCCTATTATTTTTTTTGCCTATTCAATTTTTAAAACATTACAAAGTTTCAGGCACAGCCCTGTTCTTATCAGATTGTCTAATTCGTCTATTTAAGTTATTTTCAAATAAAATTGTATGAGTTACGATATGTGAGATTAAGTTTTATGTAATGTGGAATATGTTTCTGAGAAAACTAAAACATCGGCCTACACTTGGTTTAGCTTTTGTTATACAAAATATTGCAGAGAATGAATTTAAAAATTGCTTTATATCTGAATTTTTTTAATTACTGGTTTAGCACTATGCTAATTTCACCAGTGAAAACGAGGCAAGAATAAAGGCAGTGGTACAGAAATTTAAAAAATTGCTGATATGGTGGGTTATGCCATAAAAAAAATTACCAGTCTCTTTGTTACACGTCTGGGTGAGATATAGGCTACTGCCACTTTACTGGCATAACTGACAATCGAACAGTTTGACATAACAGAATTATGTCATACAGGGTTTCCCCCGCTAAATCCATGTCCATGTCGTTGCACTAGTTTTTTCAGAATATAAACACTGACTTTTCTGCAAGTAGCAGAGAGCTATTAATGATAGTAGCAGTTACTATATTCGATTTTAGTACGGTTAAAATTTTATCATAACTTTTGAAATCTGCTAGAGTGATCAGAAAATTATTTCGTGGCATATTTTCGGAACAAATATAAAGTAAATGGGAAGCAAATCAACCAAAATGCCGTAGACACTTCATGTTAATGTAAACAATTCATAATTCTACATATTTTATGGGGAAATTAATGCTTAGCTAACTGAGACAAACACACGCTTTATAATATATTTTATCGTTAACGTCAAAAAGGGTTGTACGTAAATTCATATCAGTAAGGGAAGTGTGTATGTTCTAACCCAGTAAGCGGAGAAAGATGTCCTGGACAATCTTGCAACGATTACCCCAATCATAAAATCGTAGTGCAATAAGATTAACATGGGAAGAATTTCATCTCACTTAGAAAACCCTTTAGCTCCGAAAACTGCTACACCTGCTCAGTAGTTAGCACCGCACTCACCGCCATTAGCACCACAATTAGAACCGTACTCGGGTCTGCATTCTCCATCTGCTCCAACCCTTCACCTACCTACACCCCCCCCCAACCATTGCCCTCTACATCCTCCTTCACAGTGAGCTATACTGCGATTGTCTACATCTAATGCCTGATACACCAACACCCCTATCAACCCATTCACCAACCTACAGCCCACCCCCTCCTCACCCACCTCATTCATAACGATGTATGTTGTAATTAGTTTGGGTTAGATCGGGTCCCTGCTGCGAGCCCGTACATTCTCCTCAGATATGGTTAACATCATCCACACACCTCCCCTCTTCTGTGCTATTTATTCTGAATTCCTGTATCATTACCACCCAACTCCTCTGCTGTGCTCTGTTTACTCAAACCCACCCCCCTTCAACCCACTCATTTCCACATCTATCATCCAAATAATCCTTCGCCAGCAAGATATATCGTAATCAGTTCCAAACCTGTCAACTAAACAGCACTCTGGTCGTCATCGAACGCCATCTTAGTTGCTCACTAGATGACGTGCAAGTTCGATGAATCGATTACGTTGATGTCAACAGCTGTTAGGTAGCTCGCGAGTTGCTCGCCCGCCACATCCACTGTATTGCGTAATGCAACTGATACTACGTGTGCTGAGATATCATTTCAGTTAAATAATTAAAATTACACATGCTATGTGTAGAAGTCTTATTGTTAATACACTATAGAAAACTTTGGTTTCTGGTGGTTTTGAACCGGAACCCCTAGGTCGCCATATTAACTAATGACTGACCTCTCGGCCACGATAGATTGGATCCCAATGCAAGTTTTAAAAAGGTATAAAAAAGAAAGAACACGTACGAATTCGCACATTCAAAATGGACTTGTGGTATATATAATGATT
Organism: Dryococelus australis; assembly: GCA_029891345.1. Lineage (NCBI taxonomy): Eukaryota > Metazoa > Arthropoda > Insecta > Phasmatodea > Phasmatidae > Dryococelus > Dryococelus australis. The sequence continues at coordinate 134,730,848 of CM056998.1, read as the reverse complement.
GTACAATCGATTATTTAAACCATAATTTTATAAAAAGGTATGTATTTATATTCAATATTTTTTTTATTTAATACTGGTATTTAGAGAAGATTAAGTTTATGTCTTCACAACAGCCAAATATTAAAAGCATAATTTTATAAAATTAAAGTTGTGTTTAAATTAAAAACAGATTTATTAAACTTTTACAAAACAAACATACCCGAGCGACATATCAAAAGATTTGTATTCTTCAGACAGATAAGAATACGTGATCAGAAAAATGAATCTGTTACTACAACTGCCGTCATCTTGAATTTTACTAAGCATAGAAGTGATTTCTTTTATTTTCAAATTATTTATGTAACCACTTCAAGCATCAAATACAACTCACCGCCTACCTTATAACAGGTCATTTAAGTACTAAACCCTTTCAGCCAAGGCCAATTATATATTTAAGCCTTTTGTAAATATAATCAATTTCAGAACCATCGATTCTATAGAGATCAAATTCGTAACACATGCACCATACTCAACATACACCCCAATGTTAAGGTCATTTAGACCCTAAACCCTTTCTGGCGAGATCAAACACACCTAAAATCATTTCATAAGCATAGTTAGTCATAATTAACCATATACCGAAGCTATACTAATCAAATTCATAGCATACATCACCCCCAATGTAGATAGGAGTAACAGGGTCAAACACCCCTAAAATAATTTGTAAGCACAGTTACTCATAAATACCTATATACCGAAGCTTTACTCATCAAATTCATAACATACACATTAACCCCAACAAAAATCAAGACTGCGAGGTCTAACACACCTATAACAAACATAGTTACTCATAATTGCCCATCAACCACAGCTATACTCAACAAACTCAAACTCTAATGAACAGTAAGCAGAGCAGTACTGAACTCTTCTCATGTTCAGGATAGTTACATTATATTCAGTTTTATTACTTTGAAATTTAAACAGTGAATGACGAGGGATACTTAGCAAGGTAAATAAATCGGTGTAATAAGCAATGGATGACTACAGGAAGTATTATTTACGTATTCGTTGGACACTCATACTTTTCATTCCGATACAAATTGTTTCGTTCAGTTACAAGCAAACAAACACACACACACACACACTTATACACTTTCACCTCTACCCCTACACACTGCAGGCTTCCCATGGATCTCGGTTAGTGTGCTCCATGACTTGAAGAGTTAACCGGATGGGTGCTACATAGCGAATAATGAGTGGATTGACACAGACAGAGAGACTGACAGAGTATTTGAAATTCCGTTTTATTTTTAATAAACTTCAAACTTTAACATTGTATAACCTTTGACATATTTTACATTGTATTACTTTCTACGGTTTAAACAGTCATACATTTTAATATTATATATTTTTGTGAACCTTGACATCTTTTTAGAGTTTAATGGTTTCGTGAAATTTATCCTTTTTTGAAAAGTAAGCTTTTATTCTGTCATTTAAATTGAATTCAATATTACCTTGCTTTTTTAATATTATCCATTTTAATTTGTTCAAAACTTTTTTTATATTTTTAAGTGAGCATATTGAAGTGCTGTAAGGTAGGGCACGTCGGTAGCATAGTTGATTCAGCCATAGGTTATGAAGCGACCCTGCTAGGGATTCGAAGCAATTCCAGGTAAAATTAATAAGATACGGGTTTATTACTTGAGAAATTTCACAGAAAAACCATTTATGGGAAATATGAATAATCGAAAGGTGTAAGCTTTGCTTAATGGGAACTGTCTTACATCACTGACTACAAACACACACACACAAGGATCCACTCACACACATACCAACACAACTCATTTGCACATATACCAGGTAATTGCAAAACCACATACCATCAAACTTTACAAACAAAACTGAATACTTGAAAACTATATTAGCATATCATACAACTCAAATGAACAAAACATACAAAACCAGTCACGTTCATATTATGGAACTACATCAAAATATATTACTATCAACATACCACCCACTTGCAAAACCCCTTATATCAAACTTTACAAGCAAAACTAAATACTTATCAACTAAATAAAAATTATTATACAACACAAACGAACAAATCTCCACCTATCTTCCAATACACGTTATCACACATATTTAATCTAAGGTATTATATTATATACACAAATTATTATATTATATACACAAAAGTGAAAAACCTTTGCAAGACTACATATTTCTAATTTACTACATAACATCATTTAAAACAAAATTAAGATCCAAGTAAATCACTCATCTCACCCAAATTGTGTTATCCTATACTACATATAGCAATCAAAAACCTTATTATTTCATAAAAATCCCTTAATCAAGGAATGTTTGTATAAAATCTACTCTTAACTGTTGGTTCCATCCTTCTAGATTACTTAGATCTTATCTGCGTACCATGTACTTGCACAATTAAACTTTCTATCATCTCACAAAGAGCTTAAGTATTATTTAAAAGTAACTATATTTAGCTACTTCGAAAAACATCGAAATTCAAACATACATACTGATTTACTCAATAATTCATCCTAAACGCAGGCATGTATAGTAATACTAACATACCCTTTGTTTCAATTCCCAACCAGGTGAATATGTTCTTTTTTATCAGTCATTAAGTTAAAAATATGGTAATTAAATATAGTGTAGTAACACAAATGCTAAGTAATCATTATTCAACAATCAATCCGCTGATGGTAAGGAGGCGGGGCGGTGCAGCGTTGCCGCATGCGGGGAGGGGAAGTGTCTACTGATGAGTGGCGCTCGCCGCGGATGTTTCTGTAAACACGCCCTGCTTCACGGTGGTAGGGTGTGCTGTGAGAGAATCTAGCGCGGTGAGGGAAATATCTAGGACTCGCCAAAACTTCTTTGGGTTACTCAGGGTGCTTCCAATCGTGAAAGTTTTATGTTTTTTTTTATGCAAAATTACAATTTTGGTAGAAATCATGTTTATTTTTATATTAGACAGTAGATTTTGAACATTAGTTTAAGATTATATGTCATCATCCTATGACATTAACAAATGAACTGTTTAAAACTTGAGTTTTCTCATGGTATTCTCCATCGCGAAGGTTTTATGTTTTTTTTTCTGTAAAATTGAAAATTTGCCAGAAATTATGTTTCTTTTATAGATTTTGAACATTAGCTTAAGATCCTATGACATTATCAAAGGGAAAGGTTAACACTTTTCATTATAATAAAACCTTTTCTGCAAATGTCGGTTATGTAGACCGGTTTAAGGTGCTAGATTTAAGCCCTGCTTCCTGTATGGGAGCGTGGGTTCGAGTTACACTCCTAATAAAAAAATTTTAAATACATTTATATTAATATAGTGGAGATGTTGTCTCTTTCTCTGACTGAGTTCGAGTGACACATAAACCAATTGTTCTGTTGTGAAAACAGTATAAAATAGATTCCCCAATTTGACAGCAACACATCGGATACCAAGTAGTTCAAAACCAAACAATTTTTCACTGTCCTGTTCAATTCGTCAAATTAAAAATAATTATTCGGGTTTCTCGTACTTCAGAACAAGAAAATAAAATTAAATACTTTAAAATAAATTGTTTGTAAGAAATCCTCACATAAATTTCATTACATGGAGTTAATAATGATGTTGATTTAATATATTTAAAAACATAGCTTATACATTCTATATTATATTATTTATTTTGTATAACTAAGACAATTTAAAAACGTCCAAATATATAGAAGTTGTTTCCGAGCAAATGGTACAACTGCAAAATGAGGCAAAAAACTTAATGGGGCATACAGCCTTAAGTGATCAATTAGTCAGGTGCATACACTTTATGCAAGAGGTTTGGAAACGCTTTTATTTTTAAAAAAGTACTTAAATACGAGAGATTAAACAAATAACAATTACTAAACAAAAACAAATGTGTTATCATTTGTTTGATAGTATTGTACCACTGTCAGTAGGTTAACATAGGAGGTACCATTATAGTAATGTTTGAAATAAGTAACCATAAATTTCATCAATATTTTTTTCGACCAATCATGCTCAGATTTTGCCCTTGGTGTAACACTAATGTCTACGGTTCGCTTTGGAACAGCACACATGTTTTCAGAGGGTGTTTCACAACGCCTGGCCATTATGCAACTTGTTCATCTTTGGATGAGCAGTTTGTCCGTTACGCGGATGCAGTACAAAATTAACAATTTCAGTGTTGTGATTTTGAGTCACCATTTTTATGCACTACATGGCGATTCAATTTCTCATGTAGCGAGTGGTGATTTCCATATGACATGCTATATTTTTTATTTTTGTAACATGCCTGTTTATAAGCAATAATATAAGTTCGCAATATTTGTGTGATAGTTGCAGCGCATCTAGCAAGGACTGGATACGATATTTACCAACTGCATTTCCTTTGGTACAAGTTCTTCGCACAAGAAAACAAAACACTCGTCAGAAATTTGTTGTTTTTTATCAAGTGCTTTATAAAGTTCTGATATGTCTAACATTATAATTTATTGCTACTAATTGTATGTATATATGTTACTGTTATAACTCATTTTAAACATTTTATAACGTGATATTAGAGGTCTCATACCATTCTAGATGTCAAACCAATTGACACGGCGTCCCTGCAGTCCGCTGTAACCACTCCAATAAATAATTTAATTCCGGGGCGTCAATCTCTTCACGTGACTGGCTGCTGAACATTTTACTATACTTCTGGGGACCCGAAAGCTATTTTAAAATAAGGCGAAGCGGGGCATTTCTAATGATGAAATCCCAGCCATCTCCCTTCAGACTGCCATTCAAAAGGTCCCTCCCCAGAAGCATTTACTTTCTATGCATCTTCGTATCCAACCAGCCTAACATGGAGAATTATTTCCAGTATTAAATAAAAATTAAAGAAACAAAAAATATGATGACATGTAATAACGAATCATACTCCAAAAATTAAGAAATAATTACTGAAAACTAGAAACAGTATATAAGTTTAACTTTAAAATAAACGTTAAGAAATATATATTTGCGGAAACCATAGAATAAACAAAAAATGAATGGATATGTGGTTTACAATGATATTATGTGATATTATTAATTCAAATAAATATAGGAGGGGTGGAAATAATTAGTATTCTTCAAAATATATGCAAATAAACATAGGTTAGCGTCCAAAAAACATACGTTGTTAATTAGCGTACATGATAATAAATATATTCATTCTCAAAATATTGAAGCCAAACATAACCTCGGAAAATCAAATTTAAAAATATAAGTCATTAATTATGAAATCTGGAAATTACACTTAATAGGAAAATATTTTTGGGGGGATGAAAACGGTAAAATTAAATCAATTGTGAAAATATCCACTTCTACTCTAGTCTGCAATCCCTCTCCACCTCTAAGTCTGATAACTAAAGAAATTTAAATGTCACACACGCAACAAGACCATGGCTGGAGCATGCTATGCAGTATACTTTGTGAGCAATTTGTACATGAACATTTATAAATGTATAAATTAGTATATGGAATTTATTCGGTACTAAATAAAACAATTAGCACATATCACTTTCGTTGATCAATTTAATTTACAATAGAATTGTGAAAATAAAGTTTCAGCAACTCCTCATTATGCATATATCAGTCTCGAGTTGGAAGGAAAGTTTCATATCCTTTGAAGCAAAAGTAAGCGATACATTAAAAGTTGCAGTGACTGACTGGAGCACTGAACTTTCTGTGGTAACGTCAACAGCTGACATAACATAAAGCATGGCTTCTGAAAGTTAGAGAAGCTTAGGTGACGGGATACGCTGGCAAAAAAAGCAGTACAGTTGTTGCTATCGTACAACTACCAAAATGTCACCTTCGCATTTGAGATGGACGTTATCAATGTGTAAGAATTTTTCTTTTCAACTGCTCTAATTTTCTTATGTTATTAAACCTTCTATCATTTTTCTGCACATTTGATGTTATTGCGAAGGTATTTAGAGGGACTCCAATGTCAGCTAACATTTTCGTAGTGAAATGACAATCTTGTGTTTAATTAGAATCGAGTATTAAACTTACAAGACAGGGTTTCGTGTTACATTTTGGGTGTCCTCTATTGCTTGGGACTAAATTTGCTTTAAATTTATATTCTGCATGTTATAAAATGGTACTGGAGAAAACTTGCAATTGAAGTGTAGGTTACTATCGAAATATTAAATTTCATTTTAAGTGTTATACTTCAGTCAAGATGTGAAGGTACGGTATTATTAAGGTGCTAAACTGCACTGATATTTCATTTTACTGTCTGGTTTTTAATGTATCAGAGGTAGTGCTTATGCTTCTAATTGGCGATTTAATGTACGATGATAAGTTTTTTATTTATTACATACTTACTAAGTGCAAAGCATATCTTTGTGTGAATTGTTTAGGAAGCCAGGAACTGAAAACGGGATCAATAAATTTTGCAGTCAAATACAGCAGAAAGACAAATTAAACAGCTATTACAAACATACAGTTTGCATTATGAATTTTGGCACAACTGCCTCACAATGAGGACTGTAGTTACAATAAATGAAGATAAACGACATATTTTGTTTTTTTACCTTGAGGGGCGAAATATTTTTTTGGTCAGAAAATTTGAAAATAAAATAAATGTTTTCTCCACATATTTTAGATGGTATGATACTTACATATCAACAGAATTTGTACTTGTTTTCTTTTTAACGATGGAGGTTTATAATATTTCGATGCAATTCGTATTAGAGCATTTTTTTCGTGTGGCTTGAAACGATAAGTTCTATAGAATATAATATGTGCACAGGTAAGTTACTTTAGTAATCTGTACTTCATTCATCATTTCCTCCTATGGCTTATAAAATGAGAAAATATTTAAAGAAAAAACATAACATTAGTAAGATTTCTTCTGTTCTGGAAAGTTTTAATGTAAAAGCTGTCTCAATGCTGAAATTTCCTGAAAATTTTACAAACGGAACAAAATTTAACACAGATCAAGCTTTGAATTATATTCTGCATACTTTCAGTTACTCTGCATTAAATTGTTACGTTCTATACAACTAATTGCGCTATTAAGTATAAGCTGCATCGTATTAATAATGATAAGTTACACAAAATGAAATTTTCTTGATATGGCGATTTTTAAAACAATGTTATTAAATTCAATGCGAGATTGTAAAAACAGGACCACAGATATTGTCACGTCATATACTGTTGTGATATGTTTTACGCACCTTGATGGATAATTCAGTGTTATATGATTATGTTTGTAACATTTTTCACATAATTTAATTTCACTTTACAGTGAATGCACTTGCCAGGCAAAGTCATGATAGGAGTTCTTGTAAACGATGAAAATTCAATTTTTTTTTGTTTGGTCATCAATAAACGGCAGTGTGGAAATGCTGTCGAGTGATTTAAAGCTTTAAGTACGAGATCAGGAAAAAAATTTTAATCTAAGTAGCGGTTGAAAAATTCAATTTCCGAAATCATAAATTAAATCTCGAATTACAGATCTCCTGTATGGTTACTGTTGTAATGAATCACCATCTTGTGACATGAATTACGATGTAAATTTTTGTAGTCGGGAATGGTACGCCCGAACTGCAAAATGGCGAAGATGATTGCAATGTGTTTGATATACATGATTTCAATTGCATCTCTAAGTCATTTCCGCTCTTTCTCTTACATAAAACATCGCACTTCGCACTTGTCCTAAATTAAACATTTAATAACTAAGTCACATTGCAAATACTAACTTATCAGCATTTTAAACGATGCCAAATAAAGTTATTTTCAGAATATACTACTTCTCAGCATTTTCAACTTGGCAAAATAAGGTTATTTTCAGAATTCTACATCTGACTATTATAATTGAGTGTCCACGACACATACGGCCCCTACAGAGTTGCACTAATTTTATAAGTGCAATGACAATTAAAACACAATAATTACACTCAGAACGACGAAAAAAGGCACGCTAGTTCATTGTATTGCTTTTAGAGAGAACAGGTACCTTTGAAGCCCATCTATGTGTCGCCTTTATCGCTTCTCTACCACTGAACGCATATATTTACTTCCACAACATCCATGGGCGCTTGATATTCTTTTCCCCGCAGGGGTAACTTCTTCCGCACCCCCCCCCCCCCTCCCTGCAATTCAATCTTGACATCAACCTTCTTCCTCCCCTTGCGATTCGAACCCAAGCGACAAAAAAATTCTTCCCAGGCGGCAGGCAGGCAGGCAGGCAAAAGTCCCGTCACCACTACCTCCTTTCACAGCATGTGTCCCTAATATCAAGTATTCGTGGAAATTTACTCGCGGAATGTAGTAGCAGCCAGTGAGAACAGACGCTCCTTAGTGGGGCGGGCTCAGAAGTTCGTGGAGGGGGTACAGGACTGTAGGGGAAGTATTCGTGGAAATGAGTTCGTAGAAGTGACCGTTTCCCTTTGACACTGCTTGGAGTGGTAAAATTATGTGTAGACATTGCTGGATGTGCGTGTTTGTTCTAAGTTCATTAGCGATATTGTTTTTAAGTTCCAGCATTATATTAGTTATTAATTGAGATTGAATGATTGAGGACTATTTCTCTATTCTGACGACTGATTTGACGTGACATGGCTCCTACGTTTTTACTAAGCGAATTTACTTTGTTCTCGACTTGAATTTTTGTTTCTGACATGCTGTGAATTGCAATGTTGAGACTATTATTGGAAGTGATAATATTATTTCCTAATTCGTTTAGTTGCAATGCTAATGTTTCTTCCCTTGTGAGGAGGGATTTTAGGTGACTGGTAGTGAGAATGTCGCAACACCATGTTGCGACATCTCCTAGGAAAGTAATTTCCTGTTTTCTTTTATTTGACAAAGCAATCTCAGACATAAACTCGTGTACAATATTTTCTGTAGTCTCGTTAGAGAATCTGTGCAGTTGGTAAGCATTTATTCAGACCATACTGTTCTTTGCGGTGCAGGTCTGGTAGTACCACACGTTGACATTGCTGGGGATGGCTGGTTGATGCACCGACAGAGTGTACACCTGGGGAATGGTCACTTTGTACTGGATGTCCAGTGACAGTTGGAAATAAATTCCGCTGTGCGTCTTGTACAAATGAGCGCCCTCAGATGCCGACACTATGTGGAGTGCTATCAGCAGCAACCCTACTCTTGTCGTACCAATATCAATGGCGAGTTACCTGTAACATACATGTTTAAATTGGTTTCGTAAATTAGCATGTTTAATGTTTCTAGTATTGACTGTGTAAATATTTGTTTGGCCCCATTTCTATATCTCGATCGATATTGTAGAGGGTCGTAGTATATCGTGGATCCGGTACGGCCCATGGAATTTAAAGTTGAGTGCTTTTTGCTCGCATGGTTCTTTACCGATACGTATTGCCCTGTGTTGAGGTAGTTTGGACGAACATTTTTATAGGCCGTTCAGAGTAAAGTGAGCACTTTGGGAGTCCTAGTTACTTTTTTATTTTAACCAATTTATACCCTGCCACCACTTGTAAATGTAAACCCTGCCATGCGAGTAATATGCACAGTGTATACATTCACCATATCCAAAACCAAACATCTGAGGCCACAATGAAATATATTTATTGTTTATTATGTCTTATAAAACGGCTTCAAAAAGTGCTCACTTTACCATGAACGGGCTATATCGAAAATTACTTTCTGTAGTTTTTGTGACTCGAGTAAGTTTATATAAGCTTGTTCACGGGCATTTTGAAGTTGCTAACACCAGTCAGCAGCGCGTTGCGCGAATGTGCGTGCTATGAAATGATATGGTTGGACAGCTTCGATGCCGTGCAACAGGAATAATGGTGAGAATTTAGTGCTTATGTTGATTGTAGAGTTGTAATGAAAACTATGTACGGGACATATTCATCCCAGTGCGCTTGGTCTTCATTCCCAAAAGCGGTTAGTTATTGAGAGAGAACCTTATTTACTTGCTCGGTCAGCACGTTACATGCTGGGTTATATGCCGTTGTTTGCAATTTTTTTATTTGTAGTTTTTGTAACAACTCAGTGATCATGTCATTATTAAATGATGTACCTCGATCTGTTAAGATTGACTCGTGGCACCCGTATTGAAGTATGACGTCTGTAATTATTCTTGCGCACATTTTCCCGTCAATAGTAATGTGTGAAAAATTCCGTAATTATAAGGATATATTTACTGCCGGATGCCACTTTTTGAAGTAGACCCTTGGCATCCAGACCCCACAAAAGGAATTACGGGGGGGGGGGGGGGAGGGAAGTTCCAATAGGGGTCATGAGGCCTATAGGTTTTTGGTTGGTATGTTTATATTTTTGGCAAATGGGGGAATTTTTTATATATTCTTTTACGTATTTTGCCATTGTGTCCCAATAGTACGGATTCTTTATTTTTTCTGATGTTTTAAATTGGCCAAAATGCCCTTCACCTAATAGGGCGTCATGGTGTGCTGTTATTATTTCTGGCACATAGTACTGAGGTACTAGTGTTAGGCGTTTGTCCCCATTGGGTGTGTATGATTTTTAGTGTATTTCTCTATTACCTGTGACGCTATATCTGCGTGCTACGCGTATGTACTTTGGTGTGGCATTTTGTTGGTCTGTAAGTGCGGTTTTTATTTTTGTGATATGTGGATCATTTGCGTATTCAGCCGAAAATGGGGAATTTGTTAGTTGTGTCATTGGTGATAGGAACTGATGTGTGTCGTCTTCGACTGATATATTCTTGGTCGTGTATATAAATGGGGTGATAATGTGGTGTAAAGTCTTTGGTGGTTATGATCATTTTTCAATTTAAACATGGGTCAATACATGTTGATTTTATTTTGTTGCAGTGTCCTTCCATATTAATTTCTATATTGACCTGATATAGTGTTATTGTTATTTGGCAATGGCTTGTAAGAGTAAATATTCCTCGTTTATAATCATTTTAGCAATGTGGGCTTTGTCATTTGTCCCTATATAAGGTTTGATTAAGGATTTAATCTCTTGCCAGTTATTGATAGTATATATTTAGCTATATATTTTTTGACTTCATCGTCTTTCTTTGGGTTATGTAACAATAATTCAACGAGAACTTTGTAAAAGGAGGTGCAATTAGTGTATTCTTGTTTGGTAGTATAGTGTTGGTTATCTACCATTCTTGTTTGTGTTAAGTCTGCTTTACATGTTGTAGGGATTCGACTCAGCGTGTCCACTAGTGTGTTTAATTTGTCTTTGACGATCTTTGCTTCGAATTCATATCCAGTAAGTGCTATTGCTAGCTTTTGAATTCTTACATTGTGTTCGGCCATTGTCTTTAAATATCGAAGGCTTGTGTGATCTCAATGGTAAATTTTTGCCTGTATGAGTATTGTTATATATATCGTAAAATATTTAATCGCGAATAACACTCTTTCAACTTGCAGATCATTTTTTTTTTCATTTAGGGAGAGTTTTTTTGCTGCGAAGGCTATGATGCTGTGCTATTTACTGCCTGGTATCACCTGCATAAGGGCGACTCCTAAGGTGGTCTGAAATGCATGGCAGGCTAATATGGTGTGCCGGTTTTTCTAGAATTTTGCTAGGATGGGAGGATTTATTAATGCAGATTTTAGATTTTCAAAGGCTTGTTGTGGTTCTTGTTTCCATTGGAAGGGTGTTTCTTTAGTGAAGTCCATAAGCAGTTCTGCGAGTTTGGGGTAGTTAAGTATGATGTTAAGCCGAAGAATGTCCGCAACTGTTTTATGTTCTTTGGTGGTGTCATTTGTTGAATGGCTTCAGTTTTGTCAGGGACCATGTGAATATCCCTTCTGGTGTGATATTGTGCCCCAGAATTTTGATTTCTTGTTGTGCGAAGTGGCATTTCTTAGAATTAATTTTGACTATACTTTTGTCTCTCCATTACTTTACTAATGTTATGCAAATGCTCTTCGAATGTGTCGCCTATGATGAAAATATCATCTATATAAGCTACCATTGTATTCCACTGTAGTATACCGAGCATGATATCTACAAAGTTCTCACATAATTAGGGCTTGTTGCCAGCCGCATAGGCATACGAGCGTACTGGTAAAAACCTACGCCATTCATGTTATAATCGAGTTTTTCCCTTTCTTGCTCCCTTTCTGGGGTAACGTAGATCCACTAAACATTTCTATTGATGAAATATTTTTGAAATTCTGGAGTGTATTTATTATATCTTAGGTTATGGGGATGGGTATTGTACATTCTTTAAGAGTTGGTTAAGAGGCCGAAAGTCCATTAAAATCTTATGCATCCTGGGTGTTATTTGATGACTAGGCTCAGCACAGCATAAGGGGATTCAGAAGGTGTGATTATTTGTGCGTCGATCATCTCTTGTATCTGTTCGAGTACTTGTTATTGTAATTGTAATTGCAGATTTATTCGATATGGCCTAATATAAATAGGTATATTTGTAGTTCATTATAATTTAATTTCATAATTTTTGTCTGTTAGTTCTGTAATGGTACTAGCGAAACAATCTATTTTTTTCTAGTAATTCTTTGAGTTGTTCTTGCTGGTTTAAAGGTAATTTGTTGATTATTCTAACTAGCGTATTTTTATCACGGGGGTCGTCCAAGTACTCTATTTTGTTTATTTAATTTTCGATACAGTTATTTGTATCACAGTATACTTGGTTGGTGTTTATTGGTATTTCAATTACATTCTTAGGGTAAGAGTATGCATACATAACATATTTGGTAAATATCGGCATAATGTCATACTTTTTATAAAATCAACTCCCAGTAATATGTCTAGTTAACTTATCAATTAAAAGTAAGTCCTGATTGTAATTGTACCCCTCTATGTAAATATTCAAAATAGTTTTTTTTATTTTGGTATGTCGATATCTGTGGTAGCACCCACTAGTGTGAATTTTTCTGTAATTTGCTGCCTCATGTTTTTATATATGAATGTTGTCGCTATACACGATCACAAGCATCCCGTGTCAAGCAACATGTTATAAGATCTGTCCGCAATCTGGACAAGGACATGTGGCATTGTTGTTTGCACATAGCTCATGCAAAAATTGTCCTTGCCGGTTAGCGGGTCAATTTTGTTTAGGGAATTTGACACGGTACTGTGGCTCAGTTCCTGCTTTTGCTTTTCATCATTGCCACTGTTTTCGGTGTTTATGTTTATAGTGTCGTATGATGCTACCTTAGGGATGAGTAATTTTACATCTCCCATGCCAAATGGGCTTTTAAATTCCTTAAACCTTTCATATATATTTGTGTTATATTGTATTTCTTGATTTAGAAAAAAACGGGCATTCCATGGTTCGGAAGATACCCTGATACATACACAAGGCACACGTCATGGCTGCCAGCAACCGCGGTCTGATGAAGGACATGCATGTGCTGACGTCATGATCACGCTGACTCGTGCATTCCCTGGGCCCGACCTCGACATGCCCCGATGCTTCCGTGCTGTCTACCATTTCGGCTTTCATGGACACCGTGTTGTATTGAAGTGAGGCCATGTCCTTGTGTGGGGTGTCGGAATTACCCTTCTTCCATGACCTGCATTGTGTTTCTTTAAAAGTAATACCTGACAACCTAATTTCTTTCTTGTCACATTTGGGAAACTTCTCAGTAATTTTAATTTTGTTTTTCTGTGGGAGTTGAAAGTTTTCTGGCCACAAATTGCACCTAGCTATATCCGCATATGAGCTTGTTCATATTCGCTTGCTAAAAAGTGCCTGGCAGGCATTAATAACATGCGAAAATTAACTTTGGGTGGGATGTGTCTTTTCCCTGGAGTTTCCTGACCTGTTTGATCCCGTGGGCGGTCCTGAGATTTACACTGGTCTCTTAAGGACCTTGCCTGACCGAGTCATGCCTGGAAACATTTTTGACTAGAATCCTTCTGTGGGTGTTGTACCTTCCCACGTAGTGCCCTTAAGGGGTTTGTCTACCTGTTGTGGGTGTATGGCGAGTGGTTGTTGTATGGCTGTGTTCTATTATGGTCCCTTCTCTGAGGCCTGTGTAATGGAGCGTGTGACTCATTCCTGACGTGAATAGGCATAATTCTGTGGGAGGGGTGTTTGTTTTGTTTTTGAAAAGCTTTTACATGTGTGTGTGAGAGTCACTTTTTAGGGATGTGTCATTGTTATCTTGGTTCAACTCCTGTTTTAGGGTGGCGAACTGACTTTTCAATGTGTTTATCTCTGTCTGGATTGCGTTTTCAGTGGTTTTGTTTCGGCTCTAGGAGTTGATTCTATGTGTGTATTCCTAACTCAGCATTTTTCAAAAGTTCTGGAGCAGCTGTTCGAGTGTGTCTTCCTGTAGTGCTGTTATTTTGTCTGCAATTTGGGGTAATAAAGATATCCAAATGATTTTGATGAACTCTTCCTCCTGTAAGTTACGCTTGCATTAATTTTTATAGAATTTGAGATTCTCAAAAATGGGTCTGGGAGCTTTGTCCTGGCTTTCGTTTGGTAGTGTAAAGTAAATTGGTATATTTTGCAATTTTATTGATTGGTGTCTATACGTATTTTAGCTTTGCCTCTACCTGCAACTATGTTAACTCGCTTGAGTGTAATACAAAAATTTCCATAAGTCTGTTTAGCGGTGGCTTTCAATAAAAATATTATATGCCTGCGTTTTTAAATTTTTGACTACCCATTTATTTCGCAAGCTGTGTTGTAGGTTTCCTGAAATTCGTTCGTGGCTTCATCATTGTCCCCTGTAAATGTGGGAATGGATTCTGCATACTTGATATTTATTTGAGGTGTATGTTGAGTGTTAGGAGGTGGTGGCAAATTGTTTCATTTCATTCACAGCATTTACATAGTGGTGTTCTGAGATTTCAATGTTTGTGTAATCGGGTCCCGTGGTTTCTGTGTTTGTGTTCGGAACTGAAATAAAACATGTTTCAGTTGTTTGAAGTGATTTTAATGGACGAGGCCGCATATATCCGCTAGTGCTTTTCTCGTGTATGGCATGTTCACTTATGCCTGAAAATAAATAATTACTTGCCACGTCTTGTGTGTGTAATGTTTGGAGGTGTTCTGGTAATGTTGTAAGTTATTTTGGTAATTGCCTTTATTTTTCCTGTAATGCACACTTAGCTTCGGTTAATTCAATTTGGCGTGTTTTACAATTTTCTTAGTCAATTTAACTGCAGATATTTGTGAATTACTCATAACTTTATAGCAGTATGTTTAATGTGTAGAAGGTCTTAACAGCTAACATGGAAACACAAAGCGTTTTCTAATGTTGAATTTCCACTTTGCGTACACAAGTCATGGAAATTAGCGATAAGCAACATAAATTGGTCCAAATAGCAGAACCGAAGTTAAGCATGCATGAAGTATCTTAAGCAAAGCACACACACTATTTTACTGAATACAATGGGCGACTGTCTGGCCGGGCAGCTTTTTCCAATGCAGCAGTTTCGGCCCGCTTGCTCTTGTGCGACCGTGAATTTCTGCTGACTGACAACACAATGCAGTGAATGAGCGTTTACTACTTCTACAATCTTTTACTACTGCGAATTTGTTGACCCTGACTACTCGAGGAAATTAAAATCCCGTGGGCATGTCGACAGCGCTAGTGTCTTTACGAGTTTTACCATGAATTTACTTTTACTTTAATACCAAGTTAAGGGTAGGGTGGGAAATATAAAGCGCCTCCACCATTTGCTGGGGCCTGTTCTGTGGGGATCAGGGCACGCATTAAGTAAGGGGGGTAATGGTAGCTCAAATTAAACCACTCAATTACGAAATACTACTTTTATTTAAAGTAACAATTACAATTATGCCAATATTCTCAACAAGGTGCTGATGAGTTTACTCTATTACGATAAAAATTAAGCTTGAAGGCGGTCCTGTGCTCAGAGGAAGTTTAATAGACTTTGTATGTCCCGCGCCCTACATGTCTTAAGTCGCCCTACCAGGGAAGTTATATTTACCCTCTCGATGTCGAAATCTCGTAGTAGCTCTCTTGAAGGCGGGCTCTCTGGGTAATGATCTCGTCTCGCAGGCCTCGGGAAGGGCCTCCGGAGGCAGGCAAGATGGCGCCCAGAGCTGCCATTGCTCTGAGCTTGTATACTGCAGCTCTGACCTTGCGCTCAATCCCCGTATGTGTTCTGTTAAAACAATTGCTCAGCTGGTCGAGAGCACTCTCTGCCTTGCTTCAGCACGCTGTTTAGCAACTCTTGCAGGAGCCAGCCACAGCAAGAGGAACCTTTCAATGTCCTCAATCCTTTTACTGAGAATACTATTAAAATTTTCACAGCCTTCTCCACCGGACACCGTCCTGCGGCCATTCATATCCGATGGAGATAAAATATAATACAACACATTAAAAATAATTAAAATATTTGAGAGACAAATGTTCCCCAGCAAAAACTTTATATTTAAATAAGTAGCCGGTGGGCTACTCTTAATTGGCGTTACCGAGAGAAGTCGGTGCGGTAGCCGGTGGGCTACTCTTAATTGGCGTTACCGAGAGAAGTCGGTGCGGTACCCGTCAAATGCACCATCAATTTTTCAGATGAACTTAACCCAGCAAATAATAGAGCCCAAAATGTAAAACATTTAGCCAACTTCAAACCGTACTAATGCAGTATGCCAATTAACCAAAATTACACTTGAACAAGCTAAAACTGAAAACCTGCAGACATTATCATTAAGCTTACGGCATTTCGAGAAGAGACAGAAGCCAATCAAAATTACTAACTCACTCGGCAACACACTGGTTATTTAGAATTGACCCTCGTCGAATATTGTGTGTCAGCTACACCTTAGCTTAAAACTCCCATAGCGCACCATGAAATAAATTTCCATAGCCTGGGATCGGAGCAGAAATATTCAGTAACAGGCGTCGGTGCTGGTCTAGGAAGAATTGCCCGAGGACACAAAGCACTTCAGTTCACTACTCGAGATTTAACTTGAACCAATCACAGTGCAGCATGACTGTGCATGCTCGGAAGGAGGGGATTACTAAGATATGGGCGGGGAACGGGAGAGGGATGGCGCTCAAGGAGGTCGCGAGTCCGGAGCAACCAGTCTTTAACCCTTGAGGAACCCGCCTACTCGGCTTGTAAATTGTGTGACAGCTTTTTAAAAGAACATGTTTTTCTACAAAACTATTAAACACAAGCCCATTTTAACTAGCTACGAAAAAAAACACACACTTCTTATGTTTTTATGGTCGATTCAAGTTATCACGTTTCCTACAAACATGATTTCGGAGCCTTTCAAAATGGTTAAAAACGGCTTTTCCAATGTGCTGTAACTCAAAATATATGAACTAGACACAATTGAAACGACCAGATAAACACACATTAAACTTTGCCTCAGACTTTGCACGATTAAAATGATAGGGTCATTGCTCTGAATTTTTAATGGCGAATGATCTTCGAAACTAAATTTCGCACTTCTGCCGTTTCTGTAGTGAGCTGCCATCTCCGCAAGTAGCCTGGCAGGCTGGTGTCCCGGTGGTGGGGAGCGCTGGGACCTTCAGCCTCCCGCAGTGCACAGGATACTTCGTAAATGACAACACAGCCATTAGGACACAGGAACAATCACATGTACATATTAGAATAGTGTATTTCAGCCATTGGAAGAAGAATATTTTCGAGAATGATACAAGGAGATGGTGAAAGAAGAAAAGATTGAGACTGTCTGCAAACCGAATTAAAAACAAATGAAGCAAAGGGAGAGTAAGATATTACGAGTGTACAAGTTCAGAACATACTTAATTTTTTTGACATACTTTTGTATATGCATGGCTTTTTTTTTCTCGCTTTTGTAGAGAGAGTAAAGAATTGCTCATAGCAATATATCGAGTGACGTGAATAAAATATTTTTCATTTTTAAAGGAATTATGATCTTCATAGCATATAACAATAGATTAATAATATTCCTGACAAATGAAATACTCTCTAAATCAATTACGAAATATTTTTTGTATCTTATATTTGTTTTACCGATACTCCATGAAAGGAAGGAATATGGAAGCTATTCTTGTACAACTGAAACATCGAATTAATTAAATATGTGCCCAGAAATTTTTTAAGTAATAATGTTCGGTTTTCTGAATACGTTATGTAACAAATACAACATCGTGAAATGAAACTACCATATGTAAATTTTAAAGCATAATATGAAATCTAGATGTCGCCTAGACTAGTCCTTAAGCCTTGCAAAGCAATTTATGTGTCAAATATTCATATATTTCTAGAGAATAAAGTATTTCCATATATCGAGAGAGAACTGCAGTTTGTCGTTCTATTGTCCGCAATACAGACAATATGAACCATGAGCGGATAAGTTACGGTAGAACAGTTGGTAGGGCACTGGGTTCCGTGACTGCGAGTGCATCGAGCACTCAGGACACGAGATCGATTATTCTGCTTGCTGTAATTTTTTTGCTAGTAATATTTATTTTTGTGGCGGAATAGTTGTACTTAATTTTATTGCTCTACAATGTTTACCTAAAACAAAAAAAAAATACTATACAATAAACATTTTACAAAAATGTTAACTTGAACGCAACACAAAATTTGTTCTGCCGCAACAAACACCACCTTAATTTTGCCAGTTCTGTAAGGAAGTAATGTCACAAAAGTACTTACATTAACATTAATAGATTAACAGTACATTACGTTACCATTAGTTACTAAAAGCGCACAGATAACAAATAATTAATGTTGTAGTAACATTAATACTGTTGGCACAACATAGACATTTCTCTGTGTGTACACTAACTAGACTTCAGAGTAGTTTGTGTACTCGAGAAATTATCATTAGTTTGTTGGTTGCCATTAAAATAAATTTTGAAATTAAATTGGTTACCTGTGATTGGGCTCTACATTTGTTGCGTGGTCTATCAACTAGAAACAAAACGGTATCGCTACACTGCATGTACTTCTGATTAAAAAAAAAAATTACTCCGCTTCACAATTATTTATTTTGCATTCTCAACATACACAAATTTCGGGGGAGGGGGGAATATTGCGATTGCTTGTATCGGGTATATCAGGGGTCTCCACAGATGAGCATATAAGAGAATTTCCAGATATGTTAATGCAGATTCCAAATCACGTGACATTTACCCTAATTCCCTGACAGCTTTCAAACTTATTACAATTCCAGGGTTTTTCTTTTTCAAGACGAGCGGCAAACCTCGTGACGAAGGGCGTGTCCACTTAAGAGGCCATAAAACACGTTTTGGTGGAATCAAGGTGTTTTAGGGAGTTGATGTTAAATTACAGTTACATGCGTATTGGGAAAATATACCAGGGAGCAATCCTGAAGAACATTATTATATAAGACTTCTGTTAGAATCTCTTAATTTTCAACTGCAATAATTCCAAATAGTTTCTTCCGTCTTACAGCAAACAGCAATCTTACGACGTCAGTCATGAAGATATAGTTGATCCGTGCTCCCGTTATACCAAAATTTTCGAGAGATTGAGAAATGTGTTTCTTTAGATTGCCGTTTCTTAATCTTACATACTGCGTGATGCACAGAATAGATAAAACTAATATTTACATATCATACTCTCTTTAGTCATAACTCAGTTTCGATGTGTCACAAATATAGACTACTAAATCCCATTAATTGTTTACAATTGAAGAAATGCCGATCACGGAAAATCCTGTTAACGATCTTTTACCGATCGATGAATCAGAATAACACACAACAAACCGGATACCAGACCATTGAAATTTATTTTAACTAAGTATATCACCTTTATATCACTGACATTCAGTCACTGAAACAACCTGTATTGTTCCACTTATTCGAGTGTTTCAATTACAAATAGTTCAAGTCAAAATTTACAACATTCTCGTTAGTTTAGATTAGAGTATATTTACGTCTTTGAAGTCTAGTTTGTCATTAAATTAATTCACTAATTTCTTCATGTAACTTATGCAGAAGTGACAAGGAAAACAATGCAACAATAAAATTTTTGCAGGTTACCTGAGGCAGCTTCCACAACACTGAAAGAAGCAATAAAAACCCCCAACCAGTTTGTTCTTTCTGGCGAGACGTGAAAGAGGCAACTGGCACAAGGAAATACAAATAATGAGAATAATTTTCCAACTACAGGGGATTATGTCAGAGATAGAAATTTCTAAACAATGGCCGATTGTCCAGATCTGTTATGCGTGGATGAACCACCTTCTAATCAAGATATTACAACACCCAACAGTAAAACTATAGGCTACATGGCGAAGCTATAGAGGGACGTCGCATTTTTTATGAGAATCGCCTATTTACGGGAATAAGAAGATTGTGTAACCACAATAAAATTTTTGAATGTGACTTTAGCCATATGAAGTTAATTAAAGAACATAGAATAGGAATGGGAAGTACATTCTTCTTTGAATGTTCTATGTGTGGCTTAAAAGATAAAATTTGTACCGAAACTTGTAAGACTAACAGAAAATCTATGGAAATCAATGATGCGTGGGTAAATAGTACGTTACTTACAGGCCGAGGTTTTCCCAGCTCAGAGACAGTTTGGACATGCCATGTACGGCTAAGGAGACTTACCAAAACTCTCAAAAGAATTTGTCGGCTGTTATAAAGGAAGTTTCTTGGCAAAAAAAAATGCAAGCAGCAGGAGAAGAGGCAGTTCTAGCTATTCAAGCAGGACAGGTAGACGATGATGGAATCCCTGTCATAGCAGTGGTAACCGATGGGGCTTGCAGCAGAAGATCACACATAACCAACTATAACATCTTATCTGGAGCGGTAATTAGACAATTATCTGTATAGTGGTACTTCATTAGTACTATTTTGTTTCTCTTGTTCACAGGCATGTATCATTGGTGCTAAAACCAAGAAGGGTTTATTTGCAAGTACAAGAAACTTGTAACTCTAACTGTTGCATTTGTGATCAGACACCATCTAACAGTGAATCAACAAATTCCCATGTGTGTTACAAGAACTGGAACAAATCTTCTACTGCCATGGAAGCTGACAAAATAGTGGAGGGATTTAGAATCAGCATCGACATGCATAATTAGAAATATAACTGATTAATAGGTAGGCCTAAGTATATGTTTACTCTAAACATATATCTGCAATGAGAAAATTTGGCTTTATTTGTAACTTGTTTTGTCTGGTTTCGAAATTGCGAAGATTGACAAGAAATTCTTTCTAATTTTTATTCACAGTGTTTGTGCATGTTCATTTAAGCCACCCAACTACCTGCGTAATGAACTACGTTTCAGCATGTTAGGTAAACGCGTTTTTATACGAAACTGCTAAACGCGTGTTTTATGTAGCTATCTATGAAAATAACGCACCATTCAGACGATGTCTGTACTTTGTTTCAATGTGCATCCTTTACTAGAAACATAATTTTGTAGCCTCTCAAAATGGCTAAAAACGGCTTTTTCACCTTGCTATAGCTGAAAACTACTAACCGGATTCATGCGAAACTAAGAAAGGATCCTGCATTGGACCTTACTTTAGACTAACCACCAATAAAACGCTAGGGACACCGCTGAAAGTCCCATATAGTTATACGCAACACGACGAAAAGACTGCACGCCAGTTCTATATCTTGCGCGAAGAGGCGAGTGGGCACTTCAAGCACGTGCCATTGTCGCTCTTATAACTTCAATGCTTTCACGTCTCTAGTGCGCAAAATATTTGCAGGTAGGTGGGCGCCATTATCAAGATTACTACTCAACAACTTACCTAACCTACCTTGCACTTAACGACGTTACAACCAATATTGTCAAGGTGTCGTTTGAACTCGCGCTTCTTGTAGTGGAATGAGGTCTCTCAGACCCATCATTACACGGCTTTTTAAAAAGATACAATGAAGAACTACATTTTGCATTATTACCTCTAATTACCTACAATATATTATAATTCTTACATATCCTACTTTTTCTTCTATTGTGATTTGCAAATAATTACAAGCAAATTTAGTATTCTATGTGACTATGCTGGTATCGCATTTCTCCCTAAATTATGGAACTTTAGGCATATTGGATATTTATTTTAAGATTGGTGATCACATCAATACGTCAATCAGTTATTTAATATCTCAGAGACCATCAAACTCAAATTTAACCAACGTCGATGTTCTGGTAGTAAAGATTGTGTGATCTGACTTAAGATTTTTTATTTTTACTTTTTGCACAGTAATTATGGTATGCACTTTATAAACTAAATTGTCACATAATAAAAATATTGTCTGTATTATTTTTACTTATAAAAATGTAGCATTGTATATTAATGAGGCAAAAGTCACTGAAATTTTATGAAAAAGTGTAAACAATGTAAAATGCTACGATTTGCATGATTGTATTTATGTGGACCCAGAGTCAAGTTAGCAATTTAGTGACACCAGGCAGAGTACATTATTTATGTTTCCACAATTAGATAATAATCATAAACGAAAATTTTGCAACTATTAATTCCTAGTACTGTAATGTCACATGGCAATTTTCCTTCTCATAAAAAAATGAATTCACCAATGCTATTTGAAATTTTATAAGATCATATAGTCGGCATGCCATAAATATCTCATGAAAATATCACTAAAACGTCTCCAGCACTAACAGTTGGCATGCCACAAATGGCTCGTAAGCATACTAATAATGTTTCTTCAGTAGTAAGCAACAGTTGGCATTCCGTAAATGGCCCCTAAGCATGCTGCTATTATGTCCCCAGTAGTAAGCAACAGTTGGCATGCCATAAAAGACACATTAGCGTGCTGCTGATATTTTTCCAGCAGTAGGTAACAGTTGGTATGCCATTAATGGCCCACGAACTTGCTGCTAATATTTTCCCAGCAGTAACAAACAGTAAGCGTTTCGTTTATCGTCTGCGTGTGGGGTATTTGTCGAATTCCAAAAATTGTTGTGAGAGAATTTGCCCTTATTATTATTTAAAAACCAGGTAATAGCACTTTTGTTCATATGGCGTGGTTGTCAACCATATAAGAAATGCTGAAAGTCATAAAATTGAACGTTTGCCACAAATGCTAATAATTGGCCTACTGTTAACTATTTGTTGTTTGATACTTTGGATAGTAACAATATTAATTTACTGCAATGCCTACAACTGCTGCTACTTACTATTTTGCTACTAGAGATTACAATAACGCTAACAGTCTTCCTACTTCTCTTCTACTACCATTACTACTACTAGAACTCTATTTTGGCTACTACTAGAACCTCTACTATTCCTACTACAACTTGTGCCGCAACAATTGTTTTTCCTGCTACCACTGTAACTCTACAATCATAGAGATATTTCTACTACTTCTTCTTCTGTACTGACGTCCATTGATCTTCTACGCACTAGAAACCTGACTTGAACAAATGGGCAGAGCAGCTGTATCTGCGGGAAGAAGGGTGTTGTTACTGAATGGATAGGAATTGAGAAATTGCAGAGCATATCATATATAAACATTATCTTCAGTTTGACTAATTATGGGGGTTGTGGTCTTTTTTTTTTTTTTTTTCAAAATAATTTCCTATGTAAGAAAGAAAACTACGAAAATACGTCAGTATTGTTTACAGAAAAATTTTTGTTTTAAAATTATAAACAATTTTATTATTTTTATTTCCATCATTCGAATTTCGCCGATATCGCAACTCCCAAAATTTTGGCATCCTGACCAGCTGCTTAATCTGTTTGTAGGCCTACCTAAAGAGTGAACCACAGTTAAGAGTTAAATAGTAGATTATACTTACCATCTTAAATTTAAGCTCACACCAGCAATACTAATTGTAACTGAAACTTAAAAAAAATATATATAACGATATTTAATTTACTTATGCTATTTGCTCATGCGTATTGATTTTTAATTACATGACTTAATATAAAATTGGCAGTTATTTGAATCCATTAATTTTTGGTTTATAACCCCAGTAGCAACTTTTGGTTGAGCCAACGTTGTATCAACGTATGGCTTAGGCGTTGAGCTAAGGTTGGCTAAACGCCGAAATGTCACACCGGCCTACGGTGGTCCATTGTTGTATTTTGGTTGATTGCCAATCAATTTTCTACAAATTACCAGCCCACTAGGTGGTGGGATTTTAAATGTTGGCAGACTGTTGGCATGAGGCTCATATGCACAGTCTCAGTCATTAAACTACATCGGATTTACATAAAACTGACAAAATGTACACTATATAATCAAATGTATGCAAAATATACATTATTTTCTTATTATGAGTGTACAAAATCTTTGGGACAACTTACTAAAATCAACCTATGTCCATTCTTTAGATGCTCATCATTGTCCCAACATGTAACCAACGGAACATATTTTAAAGGAAAAGGATATCTATCACAAAGACAGATTTGATATATCATGCAATACCAAAAAAGGATATAATTGTAATTTAAAATATTTGTTTCTTAAGTTTTGTGTACAATATTGGCCGCACAACGTTGGCACAACATTAAGTATTTACAAAACGCTAACTGTATGTTTACTTGTGGCCAACGTTCACCCAACGATTTCAAAGTATAATATGTTGCTGTTCAGTTGTTTTCTGGAATTTTCAATTTAATGAAGTAATTTTCCTTTCGATGTTAATTCATCTCATTAATATTTAATTTTATTAAACTTTTAGGCATATTACCTTTGTTCAAAGTGATCTTTACATACGTTTTTCTGCACAAAATATATCCAACAGTTCCAACCAATTGCCAACAGTTTCATCATATTGCCAATGTTACCCACCAATCTTCAACGATTTAAACTGATTTCCAAAGTTGGACCAATGTACTGGGGAAGTAGTCCTTGTAATTTTATTTGGAATGTGAACCGCATAAATAAAAATTCATTTTTATGCCCTTCTAGGAGATGTCGACAATAGCGTTATGAAGCAGATAGTAGCATCTCAACCATATGGTCCAAACTTCTTGATAACCAAAATTTAATGTAAAAATCACATAATGAGGAATTACAACCGGAGGTTGAGAGAAATTGCAACCAAGTCTAAGAACGCCACAGGATTGGTTCCTGGATCAGAAAGAAGACTACTGTATGGTGATCGCCAGTCGAGACTTCGTGTGTGTTGCAGTAACTAGCGCAATAAGGTACAGAAGCGCAGAAGACTTGCCTTTGTAACAAAGAATCGATGAACTAGCAAAATACATACACAACGGACCATACCATGTTTATGGTGACTACATCCGCTGCAGTTGAAGAGGATATTTTGCAAGGGACCCAAGGAAGGAGAAGTCTGTTTAGTGGACATTCTGAAAAAAGTTATTGCAAATAGAAATTTTGAAAACAAGCAAAGGTCAGTCGAGAAGAGAAGAAAAAGAAAACAAAACAAACTGAAAAATGTGGAAAGAAGACGATTTATCATGTCTGGTCCAGATCCTCACTACGGTAACGTCGAAGTAGTTAATAAGATGAGCCAAGAGGAATTTGAATTAAAGAAGCAAAAGTTCAAAGATCATCTTCGCCTTACTGAATATGAAAGGAATCGCCTTCAGGAAAAGAGTATTTCCCAATCAAAATCATATTCTGTGGATGGCTGAACGATCGAAGAGGTTAACAACATTACATTTCGGAAAAATCTGCAAAATAAAATCGTTCACACCCAGGGCCAAAACTCTCATATCCATAATCTACAAAAGTTTTCAGGGGAACAAGGCAACTAGGTATGGTTTAGAAAAAGAACCCATCGCCATTGAACAGCTAAGCAAGGAACATGGAAAATGTATTAAACCTGCAGGAATATTTGTCGGTAAGGACATGCCATGGTTGGTAGCTACGCCAGATGGGCTTATTGATCTTGATTCAATTATCGATGTAAAGTGCCCGTTTGGTACTGCTCAACTTATTCCTGAAAGTTCAATAAGACAAAACAAAATAAGATTTTGTTTAATTTTAAATGGACAACTCCGTTTGAATGAAAATGACTCATACATGTTTCAAGTATAGGGTCAGCTTCAAATAGCAAATAAAATAACACGTTACTTCGTGTGTGGACTCCTTTAGGTATATTTTTTTTAAATAATCGAGCACAGTAAAAAATTTTGGGAGGAAAAGATGGTCGATAAGTCAAATGAGTTTGATATGGATCACACACTTCCGGAGTTGGTAGACCCACAGCATCCGCAGGGTTTGCTACATTAATTTCAGTAAGCATAGAAAATTCATCACAACATCTCTGTAATAGGATTTCCTGGGACTACCAACCTAACTTCGCTATTGGCAACATTACCTTCTGCCACTCTAAATTATACAAGATAGCATCAAATGTTGCTATTGAATGGACTGTTGAAGCAATTAACAAACGATGTACTGGAAATGCAGTCCTTTCTTGTTGTAACACTACACAGTTGCAAATTTAATCACACACATCACAACATACAATCCCGTTGGTGTAGCTGATACTTCAATAACAATTTAGGAGGGTTCTGGACACAGAAATTTCGCTCCTTCAATGATAATACATTTATCAATATAGCTAGTAAATGAAATTGCAGATAACAATATTGGCCAATAAAAGTATGATTTCTACTAACTTATGTTCGTCTTAGGCAATATAATTATTTGGAAATATTTAAAAAAATTTAATTTCAATTTGTATGAATTTTGTAATTAAATAGGCTTTAGCTTATATGTTCTATAATAATATCATATACCGAGTGAGTTTTTTTTTCTGTTATTTGCAGTGCTGTGAAAACGATTAGGATTTTTAGGATTGTACTTCGTAACCATGATATTATAAGTGTTTTGTGTTTCAATTGTTTGTTACATATTTTATTATAGTAACTTTCTATTATACCTTGTTATTAAAAAAAGTATTATTAAAACAGCATCTTGACTTTTATTGGATTTTTTCTAGTAAATACATTTTAATCTTACTACGTATGAAATAAACTAGCAGTTCCTGAAGAATAATATATTAATAGTTTTTTTTCTAGAACTACCCAACTGCCAGAATAAGTCAATTTTAATATGTATAATGTTATGTGAGTACCATAAGTACAAACAAAATACTCTTTGGTTTATTCAAAACAGCTGCTGTAATGTACTGGATGTGACGCACTATGTATTGCAGATACAATTTTGGAAAGTACATATTTATAATATTGTGATATTTAAACGTACGTTATATAAGACAATTTAAAGATTACGTTAAATTTTTTAATAAATAATTGAATTCTATTCATACTCAAATATAAATTGACATTCATTCTATATTTATTTACATTGATTTTTATTATAATTATTTCGTCTAACCTAGTATGTAACACATTGCGTTCGTTTATTTGTTTCGTCAAACCTATAATACATCCTCTCTGCTATTTTTCCGGGCCTATTGATCCAAGATATTAAATCTTCTTGTTCACATACAGAAAAGTTTTTGGTTTTGGTACGGATTCCAAAATTTTTGCGTTGCAGAGTTCTGCCTCGCCGCTTCGGCCGTAGTCGCCTCGCCAACAGCAGGGGCATAAGAAGCGGGGACATACAAGAATACTATCCAAGGGAACTGTTGGAAGAAATCGGACATGGCCTTTTAGTATGGAACAATCATGTCATTTGTATGGAGTGATCTAAAAAAAAAAAAAACATAGAAAACAAATCAGAATGACCTAATTAAGTTTTGAACCTGGTTTCTCCAGAATAATGAGTGTTCGGTGTTTCACCATTGCGTCACCTCGCTCGGACAAAGCAAGTAATATTTGGCAAATCAAATTGTTCCTTGTTGCTATGGTAGTAAAGAACTCGAATCAGCCACGGAATAATTTTGTGTAGTATAAAAAAAACAGCGGTTTCTCTCGGTCGGAATTTTAATCTGTCATTGAAGTTGGTAGGCCGTAAATTTAAGTTAAATATATTTTCTACCTGCAGCTTCTCTCATCGTGAATTTAATTTAACCTTTCGTAATTTTGTGTGTTGAAAATAAAACTTCCAAAAATTTCCCGTCATCAGAGCTCAAAAATGAGCGTAAAAACCCAGAAGCTATCCAAATAATAAATGGTTGTAATGCAAAGAAATATTCAAAGAATAAAATGCATTTTTCATTCTTTTAATCAGGTGGAACGGGTAAAAAGAATTCTACAATTTGTAAAGTACTTGTTTCGAAATTTAAAAAAAAAAACATTTAAAATAAAATCAGATTAATGGAATTTCGAGGAACTGATGCAAAACTTGTTACCAGTTTAAATCGTCATATGCGTTAAATTTCGAAAAACTCATTTTTAAAGCATCCCCATAAGATATATGTTTTCAGCTCCAATGATCTCTGCTGTGTTTACATCATCGAATATGTATATTTGTATATTTATTTTATTGCATGTATTTCATATGCTTAATTAATGTACAATGTTACCAAAGGGAGAATTGTTATCAGAGTTATTTCCTTTTTATAAAAATATTAAACATTCACATGCATTACACTAAAGGTCAATCTGTAGACGTCATATTTCAGGTTACCAGCTAGCATAAATAACACCCTTTACTTTTTAACATAAATTGTTCTGAAGATCGAAGTATTCAATAGTCCATATACAGAGGACTATTAGGAAAGACTTCCAATCCAGAGAACTATTATGAAAGATTTTCAATCCAGAGGGCTGTTAGGAAAAATTTTCAAGTAAACATAAGTGATAAGAAAATAAGTCCCTGGATAATGGCAATATTTGCAAATGACATGTTGTGCAAACAGTAAGAGGGATTTGAAAGAAATGTTGATGGCAAGGTAAGGCGAATAAAATGAGAAATTAAAAGTAATCTTTAACTAACAGCAGTAAAAAATTCAATCAGTGTAAGTGGCCCACAGAAAAATTATATTGAGTGGAGAACAGTTAGTCTTTAACGCCTGATAGGTATTTAACAGAATTAGGGACAAATTTAATCTGCAGAATGAAATTAGTGTGCTTAAAAAAACACTGTGTAAGTGCACTTAAGTAGAAGTTTAAACTAGTCACAGACCTAGATGGTTACAATATTTTATAAGTTCTACATGGAGACAACAGCAAAGCAAACCTGCCTAGTAACCAGCATTGCAGCACCGAATATCTAAGAACACAGAAGAGAAATCGAATCGTGTTACGTGGATTTTAGAACCACTTTCCACCAAAATGGCCAAACTTGCCAAGAATGCGACGGAACAACATTCTCCAATCAGTACCTGAAGATGGACGTACAAGAAGGCAACCAAAACAATATGGAAACTTTCCTAGCACGCGGTAGGAAGGTAGGAAGTCAGACCGTTGACACTTTCCATAGCTCCGGGCAGCCGATGAGAGAACGAATTCGCTTTTATCAAAGGGACCGTCTCGTCATTTCACTTATATGTACTTATGTATTGTGTTTATGCAGTGTTTTAGGAATACACTTTTCCCCACAAAACCAGTCAATGTGTACTCATTACAAAAGAATATACACTTCAGAGAGTGTCTGAATGGCAGATTCTTTAGATTACTTTTACTGCAAATGTAATTTTGTATCTCCTCAAAATGGCTTTGAAAAAAGCTGTATGATTTGTGAAATACAAAAAAAAAAAGATTCTTGCGAAACCACGATAGAAACTTGCAATGGACTTCACTTCAGACTTTGAACCAATACAATAATAGTGTATTGGTGTTTAAAATTTCGAAGAAAATAAATTGATATTGAATTACAGGCAGAAAATTTTATTTCTATATAGTGAAAATTTTAAGTCTTCAGAATGAATAGTTAGGCTTACAGAAATACGTGAGTTCACTTTAGAAGTTTTTACGGTCGAGCGAGGCACAAGTTTGTTTCTACTGCGTATTTGCTTCCTTCCACGGCCTATACTGAGATCCGCCGCAGGTAGTAAACATTTTTGTACCACCTTATTGTGGTCGTTGACTCAGCGGGAGGAAAGCGAGATGTCGGGGAGGTGACAGCTGCGCGCTAGTTTCACATTCCTCCACAGTCAGTCAGCCATCCAGCCCAGTCCCGTGAACCAGATGGCGAATTTTTCTACAAGTAGGCTAGAGCCTTAAGTGCCATCGTGAGATCATAATCGACCTCACGCGCAATTAGTTTGACAATAGCCCACTACGATGTAACACTGGCGCACTGCCAGGCCATATAATCTCAGTATCCGCCTAGACGCGTGACTAACAGGTGGCTAGAGTTATCTGTGTTTATTCTTTCGGTTGCTGGTGGACTATGGGATCAGCCCTAACCCCCACCATGGTGTGTTAGTTGTATATTTTTTTAATCCATTATTTTAACTTTTTATCTTTAGTGACAAATATTTTACATTTAGAACTGTGTGATACGGGAAGTGACTTTTCAATATTATTTGATGAGTTATTGTGTTAGATATGTCTAGTAAGCCTAACAATCTCTATCAAATGGACAGTGTGTCTGATGATGAAGGTTCGCACGTATCTGATGCGTCAACAGAAAACAGCGAACAAACAGTTTCAGAAATATCTGTTTCCAGCTCAGAGAACAAAGATGAATCATCTACAGATAATGACCTACAGTTTCGACATAACAATAATGTGTTGATTGGCTGAGAAAACTGCAAATGGTCAAAGATTCCTCCAGCTACAAGTCGTACGCGTGCTCATGACCTTGTTAATAAACTTCTCGGTTTGGCAGGTGATGCAAGAGTACACAAACCAAAGACGCCTAGCGAGTCATGGAGATCTTTTATTGATTGGGAAATTATTGAATTTGTTTTACATAACACCAACGAAAAAATTACAGTACTTGCTTCAATGTATGGTTACAAAAATTTTGACTGCAATTTACACAGCATACCGATATTGCTGAATTTGAGGAATTCTTTGGTTTGCTTTATTTGGCTGGAATTTTCAAGTCCAACCATGAAGATACACGTTCTCTGTTTACCACGGATGGAACTGGCCGTGATATATTCAGGGCTACAATGAGCAAAAACATTTCTTTTCCGACTAGCTGCATTACGATTTGACGACGCAAACACAAGAGATGAGCGGAAAGAAACTGACTCACTTGCAGGCATTTCAAAAGTTTTCAATGAAGTAGTAACAAACAGCCAGTCAAATTACACATGTGGCCAATACACAAATATATGAGATGCTAGTGCTATTTAGAGGAAGATGCAAGTTTCGTATCTACATGCGAAGTAAACCTACAAAATACGGGCTGGAAGTGCTCATTTTGTGTGGTGCTGGAACCCACTACTTCGTAAATGCCTTTATTTATAGCAGCAAAACGAAGGAACCAAATCCAAATAAATTGTCTACTCCTACTTTGACTGTGTTATCTCTGATTGAACCCATTGTCAACAGTAATCGCAACATCATTGCTGACAATTGGTTTTCTTTAATAGGACTTGTGGAGCAACTGAAACTCAAAGGCCTTACCAATGTTGGTACTGTTAGAAAAAAAAGAGAAATAGATTCCCCCTACATTCTTGCCCAAAAAAGACAGGCCACTTCATTCAACAGAATTCGCATTCACTAAAGACAAAAAAAAAACTCTTTTGTCATACGTTCCAAAAAAGAATCGTGCATTCGTTCTTATTTCCTTCATGCAGCACGAAAAATCACCTCTGGATAGTTCTGATAAGAAACCAAAAATAATTGATTTCTATGACATGACAAAATATGGCGTAATACGCTGCATCAAAAGTGTGCTACGTCTACAATTGGACGCTGTACAAGGAGATGGGCATTGGTAATTTGGTTTGCAACTATGGATATTGCTGCAGTAAATGCCCATGTAGTTATTGGTGCCACTAAAGATAGTGACAACATAACACATCGCGAATTCTTAGTATCCCAGGGAAGAGATCTAATAAAAGAACATTTCGCATACAGATCAGCCATCAAAAACCAACAGAGAGAGCTGCATGTAACTATTTCAAGAATAGCTGGTAATGCTAGAGATGAACAGTTGCCTATTCCTGAGAACCCTTCAAGAAGACGTAGATGCCACATCTGCCCTCGGACCAAGGATAAGAAGCATTCAACCTACTGTACCCAGTGTTGCAGAGGAGTTTGCAAATCCCATAATGTTCAGAACATCATGTGTGAATATTGTGCTAACAGCTGAGGTAAGATGTAGGTTTTTTTTTTAAGTTTTCAAAATAACTTTATGGTTTCGGGAATTTTAAACTATTCTGTTAATTTTTTATTTTAGGTTGCTTAAATCAGGCATTTAGAACTTGGAACTGTTGGAAAGTGAAAATTTGTGGGCCCCGATTTGAAGATACGAATCACTATTTTTTGTTGTGTTAATTGTGATCATAACTTAAATATTAAAATATTAAAATATAAATTTTGAAAAAATTTGAATAACTCTCAAATTTGTTAATTACGAGTTAAGGAATTACTAAAAAAATTGTGCTTCAGAAATTTACATTGAATGTATTTTCTTTCTGTTTTAATTAGTGGAGTTATATGACCCCACCATGGAATTTGTGTAACAAATTTCCACCATGACATTAAGGGTTAATATTCGCAGCATGCTCTAAGCTCGCCACACTTCGCTAGCTGGTTACCACAGGCTTCCGAACATAAGTTGGGCTGCACAGAGTGCAGGAGACCTCCAGGAAGCCCGCGTAATTGGCCATAGCCTCTGATCCCTCCAGCAAGGTGCATGACTGATTAACATGCTCTCCTCCACCAAGGCGAACCGGGTTCAATCCCCAGCCTGATCACTCCCGGATTTTCGCATGTGGGAAGCGTGCCAGACGATGCCGCTGGTCGATGGGTTTTGTCAGTGATCTCAGTTTCACCGCCTTTTCATTCCGGCGCTGCTACGTACTCACCTCAATCACCCTCATCGACATTCAAGATCTCGCTCAAATCTCTTTACTTCAATTCACTTCCAAGCGAACCCACCCCTCGATGCGGCGAGGATGGTTACTCTCCCAGGGTGGGGAGAGCCTGCGAAAATTAATACTGAAACCTCGAACACAATAGCGGCAATAGTATTCCAAGCAAAAAGTACTCGGTATAGTACGGGAGTAATGCATTGCAAGAGATCGTTTCAAACAAAGTAATTGATAATCTGTGACCCAATGATCACTATTTATATTTTCGCCCTCCAGATGACTCTCGCCTTGCACACGCCACTTTGCATGTCTAACATACATCGAGAGCTATTCGTTTTCACTCGCGTATCGTTAAGTCACAAGTCCTGTGGCAGGCCACTCACAATCTCTTTTTAACATTGCGCATGGATTACTCGAAAACAGTTCACATGAGTGTGGCAACCTTTTCTGGTCATTTAGATGTGCTCATACAAAGTTCATCTTAACGAACAGTTTACAGCTCAGTTTCACAAAGTTTTGCAAACACAGGGTGGCAACCTACATTTACATAATGAAGGGGGATGATAACCTCGTTTCCAGAGGTGTTTGTTCTCCATTACACAAATTAATATTCATATATATTTTACTTCACCGCAAGTACTTTATGAAATTTCTAACTATAGGCATTTCAAAACTCGATTTTTAGAATTACATTCCCTTAATAATCGTATAAGGCTTAAAGTTAAGCATTCGTTTTCGTCTTAAATTGTTGAAGGGAGTAATCTTCTGGTGTTTGTCGGTGTTGTTTGGAGACTTGATGTATATGAGAGAGAAATTGAGGGTGTGTTGTGGTATGTGTGTGAAATATGACGAGGGGCGGTGTTAATGGTGTGTTGTGATGTGTGTGGAGGTGTGGCGGGGTGAAGGGACGGCGATGGCGCCGGTGCAGAGCCGCTCTCCTCTAGTGGGAGTCGTGGGGCCTGCCTCCAGCTCCGTGGCCATCCAGGTACAGAACCTGCTGCAGCTCTTCCACATCCCGCAGCTTGGATACTCCACGACGAGCCGTGACCTCAGCGACAAGGGCCGCTTCAGTTACTTCCTACGCGTCGTGCCCTCCGACTACTACCAGGCGCAGGTCATGGTAGACCTCGTGCGTCGCCACAACTGGACCTACGTCTCCGCCGTCAACACCGATGGTAAGTCCCCAGTGACAAGCACGTATTAAGGAGTACCGTGTTGCCGCAGCAATTACAGCGCTCGCCTTCCCCCAAGGCAAACCGGGTTCGATTCCTGGCGGGGTCGCTTCCACTTTTCTTAGTTCCTTCATACGCGGGATTCTGGTGCCATCTTGTATTCCACTGTTTGGGAATTTTTTGTACAGAAACGCTTGTTTTTGTCCAGAAAAATCACTTCAGAAATCAATTACTTTACCCAAAATTCGGCTTTTTCTCCTAAAAATTTTCCCAATTTGCCCACCTGCAAAGAAGGATTCTCCCAGATACAGTCTTCAGGCTCGGGCCGCCATTTTGAGTTTCCAATTTTCGTACCAAATTGCTTGTTTTACTCCAAAATCAGTCATTTTCATCTTGAAATCGGTCATTATATCTAAAAAGTCCCTAAAAACCCACTTTTTTCCCTTTAAGATATTTATAATAAATTCCGAAAAAATTCCACCTGAACTCAAAAAACTATTTTTAAAAAACTTTGTTATAGGTTATTATAAAATTCCAAAATAATTATTTTAAGAACTTAAAATCTTTGAATGTAACCCCCGATACCAATATTTAACGCTGGTTGATTTGTCGGCAGGCCTCCCCCAATTACGGTCGTTCTTCCCCTCCTTCCCCTTCCTATTCTACTTATTCTATCATATTGGTTTTTAAGTTTGTCATTTGTCTATAAATATCTGGAGTTTCTTTTTTTCACCACCTAGGTTGCGCTAATTACTCATTTTCGTTGGACTCCCAGCAGACGACAGCCGTATTTGTTTACGTTTTTTTAATTATACATAATGCTAATTAATCGCAACCAGTCCGTCTCTTCCATAATGGTTTATATTTTCTACACATAGGAGGCAGCATAATCGATACTACCTATCGGCCTGTACCGAATGGTGGCATTTACCATTCCTACAAAGTACTTAAATTGTCATATATTTTTGTTTTATTTTTACACATAAGCATTTTTATTTAAAATCAATTTTATATAAGGGGGAGATTTTTTTGATAGAAATATATGCGTGTTAGAGGCAGTTGTGATGCTCAACTGTAAACAATACGGTCTGATAATACAACACTGTATTTACTTCTGTAAGAGTTATTATTGTATTAGTCATTTTTCAAATGTTTCTAATTACACTGTAAATATTTCGAAAAGGGCCCACATTTATAAGACATATTTTGTTGGAAATTATGTAAAGAATGGCCTCTGTGAATAGCGATAAAAAATTGTGAATCAACCTGTATGTACAGTCACACAAATATTCAGTTATATCAAGGAAAATTTGCAAGTTCGGGGTACGCAAATAAAAACAAAAAACAATTAAGTTTCAGTTATGAAATACTGTACTTGGTTACCGCTATACGGCCTACAAACAGATGTTGGTTTATTCACCAAAACATTTTCTTTGTGACTGCTTCCCAATATACAGTACCTCTTCTCTGGCAACTGATTTGCACAGGCACCACGCGTACGACAGATTTCTCAGTAGTAAAATTTAAAGCAAATTGCACTGTTTTTGTCATACCTCATATTCATTAACACTCATTTACAGATTGTTTTTGGTGACGCCGTAATCGCCTTATTCGGGAGGTCGAGAAATCGACTAGCCGACTGTTTTGGGGTGATTTCTCGCTCAAGTGATTTACCATAATTTGGTACCTTCTGCGACCTTCCCTGATCACTCCTATATTACATTATATTTTAACAGGCTGACGCTCTGCGAGCGTGAAGGCAATGGAACGATATTTTTAACCGGAGACGCAGTGGCCTTTCACAAAGGAATGTTTGTGAAGCATATGTATCATGCTTATCAGGGCACGTGCTGCTCCCGATTTTGTATATCGGGTGTATTCGAGGCATCTGAATAACGCTCTGGATTATTGACTTCGTTTCTCTCAGCAATACTTAGTGTGCGGTGAACCTTCCAGTTCATGGCCAATGGCTATAGAGCACCGGGCCTCCGAGCCGAGTGGATAAGTGGCTGGAGTTTAAGCGATAGACTACGAGTGGGAGAAGTGAAATCTGCGACTGCGCGTATCAAGCAGTGAAGAGTGCGGCTGGGAGGCTGGACTGTTGGACTTTATGCGTGAGTGTAAGGCATTACAAATGATGGCAAAACACAAACTGAATGTGTGTTAATGATGAATATGAGTTAATTGACTATAACCAAACAGACACATAAAGAAGGATGCTGATTAGAGTTGAAATAGATATTACATATTGCGTTCACTGTGACATAAAACAGTTAATAGTGGATATAGATAATTTAACGCTCTAAATAAGCGCTGTGTAAATAAATTAAAAATCAAATTAATTAATTTGAATTTTATTAAGACCTCCATCCCTCATGAAATCTGATATGTACCTCGGGTATTCATTTAACACTGATGTCAGAAGTGGGATTGAGTTACTTAATTACGAATTAAGTTAGACAATAGGCAAGTAATTGGTGATATTTAAAGAAACTACTTTATTGTAATAATTGTATCACACCAAATTCAGACTGTATTGTAAAATGATCGCAGTGAATGTTAACTAGAAGAATGTCTGCAGAGCTGAAAGCACTGCGAGTATTAATTGTGGGGCTATGTAGCCAGATGGTTCCTGATAGTGCAAGCATAAATAGCTTGAAATAAGTTGTAAATAACCAAGTTAGTTCAGTAATAGTACGCGTGAATGAGAATATAAATAGCCAGATAAATAATGTAATTGAGTCAGCAGATAACAAAATAGAAACTGTAAATTAAAATGTAGACATAATATAGACATTGTAAATGAAAATGTAAATAGGGAAATATGCACTGTTAATAAAAAAAGACAGGAAATTAGACTCCGTAAATGGAAATTTAGTTACGGAAATAGAAGACGAGTTAGTGAATACGAGGATTGACAGTGTATGAGAAAATGGACAGTGTAAATGAAATAATGGACGGTGTAAATGAATTAATGGACACTGTAAATGAATTAATGGACACTGTAAATGAAATAATGGACAGTGTAGAGAATGAAGTGAAACAGCAGATCGGTGCAATAGAGAAGATCATAGAGGAATTTAATCAGCAACGGAGTTCCACTATCACCACCGGCATCTGACCGAAGTGGGGATGAAGTACAACTCTTACCGGAAACAGCAACCTTGGAAGATAGTCAGCAGCTCTGCAGCATTGGTGTTTCAGAGCCAGTAGTAGGGAGGGAGTCCAATTAAACCCACCCTTTATGATGGCCAGACTTCTTGGCGAGAGTACCAACACCAATTTGAAATAGTTGCCACCCTAAATGGCTCGTCAACCGAACAGCGGGATTACTACCTTCCCGCAGTACTGTGAGGCCCTGCACTGAGCATACTACAATCTCTACCAAAGCGACATCGACTGAGTACCCCTACTGGTGTCAGCCTTAGAACTACTTTCCTGAACTTGATATCTGCTACATGTCCACCATACTCAGCTACGAAGCCGCACCCAGCGACCAATAGAATGCCTGCAGAGAGGCAGCGAGAGGCAGGTGAAAATACAGAACTTTCGGAAAACATGTAAACACAGATTTTAGAGGGCGAAAGTCGGCGAATACTGGACTACTGGACTTCTGGTTGATGAAACATGATTGATATACAATACTGGAGGAGGGGAGGGTGATGGTCGTCGATACTGCGGCGACCATAACAGTAGTAAGACCAGACAACCTCGGACATTCCCCCCAGCGATCGCCCAACAGCAGCATGGAACAATTCTGTTTGACTACAGTAACAGGTGAAACCTCACCCAAAGGTAAGAGGGAAGTTATTTTGGAGCTTGGTGACCTTAGCATAGAACATGATGTTTACTCGGCAGAAGTATACGACGAATGTATTTTGGGGCTTGATGTATTACATAGGCTGGGCTTCTCTATCGTTACTCGACTTGATGAGCTACTGGTATGCAGTACAGAATTAGTGGTATCAACAATGCAGTATTTATGCTCCCCAATTAGCTGCCCAATATGATATGGTCAACCAACTGTGGTGCCCACTTCTAGTGAAATTTCTATTACAGGCAGATGTAAAGGAAAATTTGTCAGTTGTTTGGGTATGATTGAGCCAGCACGTCTTATTGAGCCAGCAGTGAGGATTGGCATTGTAGCCAAGACTTTGGTTTCTTCTAATTCTGACAGTTTTCAAGTTATAATGATAAATATGTTCGGTAGTGCCATTTGTCTTGAGGAGGGGGATGTTACAGATTTTGCAAGCAGGTCACACATGTATTTACAAATGACCCAGAAGACTCGAGAGGAAAACAAATATAATGTCTCTAAGCATAAGTACTGGAGGAACTCTTAGAACAAACGAAAATCTTGACTGGTGACAGGAGAAGAATATCTTTGAATTACTGCAGAGACATAGAGAAGCCTTCTCGTGTGGACTAAATAACCTTGGATGGACTAATGTGACCTGCCTCTACATAGATACAGGAGATGCCAGACCCATTCAACAACCACCAAGACGACTGCTACTAGCTTCGCATGAGGTAGTTGAGAGTACTCTGAAGGAAATGAAGGATCTAGATGTGATTGAACCATCAGTTAGTCCATGGTCATCCCCCATAGTTCTTGTTAAGAAAAAGGATGGCTCTCTGAGGTTTCGCATAGAGTATCGCCAGTTGAATAATGTGACCAAAAAAGATTCTTATCCACTTCCAAGGATAGATGACACATTAAACAGCCTAACAAGTTCACAATGTTTTCTACTTTGAACATGAAGAGTGGGGACTGGCTGTGCGAGGTGGTCCTTCGCACTTAACAATTCATTTTGCATCCAAGGGAAAGAAATCTGGCAGTTCAAAGTTATGTATTTTGATCTATGTAATGTCGCTGCCACCTTCGTACACCTGGTGGTAAGCTTTTTGACTTTAGATATATGTAAGGTTTATTTATATTGCATTTTCAGGAGGAAGCATATTTGAAAATACCCTCGTACATAGAACCTGTATTCCAGAAAATGGCCGCAGCCAACTTAAAATTGGTTTATAAGAAGTGCCACCTGTTCCAAAATAAAATAAATTTCTTCAGACATGTAGTGTTGGCACATGGACTCGAAACAGGCCCGGAGAAAACCAAAGCATTAAGATATTGTCTGACACCAAATGTCTAATCAGAAGTGAGGAATTTTCTGGGAATATGTGCATATTATTGTCGATTTATACATAAGTTCGTCACGATCGCCAAGCCACTACATGAACTGACTGAAGCGAAAAGGAGAATTCATCATTCCACTGAGTGTGAAAATGTTTTCAGTAAACTAAATAACATTCTGATATTTTCACCAATCATGGGTTTCCCAAAAGTGAGGGTGTATTCATTTTATAACTGATGCTCGTGATGTAGGTATTATCTCAGTTTCAAGATGGGAAGGAAAGACTACTAGAATACTTCAGTAAGGTATTGCATAAGCCCCAGAGAAATTACTTTATTACAAGCAGGAAGCTTCTGGCCATGGTGAAAGCAATTTCACACTTTCAACCCTACCTTTATGGCAGACATTTGGCTCTAAGAACTGCTCATGGCTCATTACACTGGCTACTAAACTTTTTAATCCCGAATGTTTAGTAGCCTAAGGAACACAGCAGCTTGAAAAATATGACTGAAATACATAAGTAAGAGCACCTTCAAAGCAATTAAAATGCACTTTTTAGGAGGCCATGTGAGCCATTTTGTCGTTATTGTGAACAACAGGAAGAAAAGAGTGGGAAATCGCTTAACATATTCAGGACAAGAATTCAAAGTTATTTATCTTTTGAAGTTTCACCTATCAGGAGTGATGAGTGTGTAAAGAAAGCTCAGCTGAATTATCCCACACTGCAGCCATTATTCAAGTGGAAAGAATCTGGCTGTTGGCCAAAATGGGAAGAGATATCTAGTCTGAGCGCAGTAATCAAAGTATACTGGGCACAATGAAATTCTCTCGTACTGAAGATTGGTGTACTTTACAGAAACTGGGATAGTAATGATGGGAAATACACATGCTACATGTGGTCTTTCTAGAATGCAGGGTTCCCGAAGTCTTAAAATAACTGCATAATGTTGCAGCCAGTGGGAACGTTGGTGTTAAAAAGACCCTCGACAGAGCTAGACAGATTCCACTGGCTGTATTGTTCGGAGAACGTTGAGAAGTGGTGCAGATTGTCTTACCCCTACACCTCGAGGAAGGGCCAAGGATCAGACGGCAATGTCACCATCAGAAATACAACGTGGATCCCCATTCGAGAGGAAGGTAGTAGATATTCTGAGACCATTGCCTGTCACAGAGAGAGGTAATCGGTATCTACTGGTGGCCAAACATTTCTTTACTAAGTGACCCTAGGTCATTCACCTCGGTAACCAACAAGCACGCACTGTGGCCGATTAACTTATAGATTGTGCCTTCTTGATGTTTGGGGTGCCATTAGAACTACATGTTGATCAGGGAAGAAACATTGAATTTGTGCTCTTCCAGGAGGAAACTAAGATTCTGGGGATGAAAGACTAGGATTACAACACTGCATCCTCTGTTGGATGGAATGGCCGAGAGGGTTAACCACTTTCTGAGCAGTACCTGTCGATATTTGTGGCGGACCACCAAAAGGACTGCAATTTAAAGATACAATTGTTTCTCCTTGCTTACTTTTCAGTAATTCATGAGTCCATAACGGTAACACTATCAAGGATGATGTTTGGAAGAGAGATACACCTCCCCACTGACCTGCTGTTTGGCCAACCGACAGAAGAGGAAGCTGCAGCACCTGATTATGCAGTGAATAACATAGCAGACTTGTTGCCATAGATGATTTTGCTCTACAACATCTCAGAATAAATAATGACATGATGAGATGTGGTACGATATGAGAATGTCGGAATAGGTATTTCAAGAAGGACAACAGGTGTGGATGTGCAACCCATACAAGAGAAAAGTGTACTGCCCGAAACTACAAATATGTTAAAAAGGCCATTATAACATTCTGATTAAGACCAGTGCTGTGGTCTTTCGGATTTGCCGTCGAGGCTCTTGGCCGAAGCCGAAGGTTGTCTACACAGACCAACTGGCACTCTACAAACGACCAAATGTAGCAGAGACTG
Source organism: Dryococelus australis (assembly GCA_029891345.1). NCBI lineage: Eukaryota > Metazoa > Arthropoda > Insecta > Phasmatodea > Phasmatidae > Dryococelus > Dryococelus australis. The sequence goes on along the minus strand of CM056998.1, from coordinate 134,689,854 downwards.
TTCGGGACGAACAGATTTAAGAAGGAGGCAGTGTTACAGGTTGCCGGTCTGAGAGCTGTGAAGCACAGATTAATTATTGACGCGCGCGTGCTGTCAGTTGCAACTGAAGACCCAGCAGCTTTTAACAAATGAATGTTTACAAAGCATGCCTGTTATGCCAGTCAGGGTGTATGCCACTCCCGACTTTGTGTATCGTGTGTCTTTGAGACATCTAAAGAATGCTCTGGATTATTAACATCGTTTTTCACAACTAGATTCGGGGTGCGGCGAACCTACGAGGTCAAAGCCAGCGGCTATAATAAGAGCATCGGGCCTCCGAGCCGGGAGTGGTTGAATGATGAGTGACTGTAGTTTAAGCGATAGACTACGAGTGGCGAGGAAAGTGACCAGCAGAAGCGAAATCTGCGACTACGAGTATTAAGCAGTGAAGAGTGCGCGGCTCGCAGGCTGGACTGTTAGGCTGGATTCGTGAGTGAAATACATTTTTAATGATGGCAACAAACAAATTGAACGTGTGTTAATAATGAGTATCGCTTAATTGACTACAACCAAAAAGAAACATAATGAAGGACGTTAATCAGAATTGAAATATACATTACATATTGCATTGGCTGTGAAATAATAAGAGTAACTGTGGAGGCAGGTAATTTAATGCTGTAAATAATTGCTGCGTGAATAAATTATAAACAACATTTAGTTATTTAATATTTAATAATAGCTCCTTCCGTCACGATTTCAGATACGCTCCTTATATAACAACTTATATAACTCCTTCATATAATAATATCCTATTTAGCCTGCACGTCCATTAAAGAAAGTGTTGTATTCGCGAAAAGGCGCTCTTATACAACATATCTGACAAGGCTGCTTTCACGACATGCAAGAATAAGTACTGAGCAGCCAGTGCGCGCCCTAACGTAGCCTATGCACATCTACGTCAGTCAGTATGTTACACACATGAAAGGTATTAAGAATCAACAGTTTTATGTGCAGTTTTTAACTGTCCCGTTACTTCAGAGCAACACTAATATTTTATTTTTCGCAGAACATGTGTGTGTGTATCAGTGCGCGTATTTGAATATAGTAAATGTTCGTATGTGTGTATATGTACGTTTTCTGTTAACTGACAATTTTTGGAAATGTACATACGGGTAAAATATCCCTATTATATTACTACACATATCGTAAAGATATATTTTTTGTTTAGTTGGTGACCACTGCATTTATCATTATTTGATTTTAAAGACACCCTGCAAGATAAAAGAATGATTTCTTCTAGCCAAAGGCGCATTTATATAAGTGTGGTAGAACACACTTCCACAAACAATTTTCCACAAAAAATTTGATATACGGTATATTTCGTAGACAGAGAAATAAGCTCCGTGAACTAAGAAGTAGGTGACTAATTTGTGAGACTAACAAGATAAATGTCATTACTTATAAACTTTTGACAACCCAGTTATAACTGTGTATGAAATGTTACATATTTTTTCAGCTGTAAAGAAAGAATCAGTGGGGACAGACGAAACACTAAGCTTGTATTTGTTCGCTTCCTCGCCAGTAAATTTTGCGACCTAGTTCCGGAAGTGCCCGCCTTGAGCTTGCTTTGATACACTGCTCACAGCAGACTAATAATTGTTGTCCGGGCACTGGGACTGAGTTTAAAGCAAACACCGTATTTAAACCTCATAAATTTATGGGTTTTTTATGAGAAATAAGTAAATTGCTAACCTCGTTGTTTGGCTTTCCGGTACTCAGAGAACACGCAGCCTCCTTTACAAGATCATCTCATTGCGCCCGAGAAATACCGCACATTGTACCTTATCCACATGTGCTGATTTGTGTAAACCCTACGTTACACGGGAAAAAAAATGTCCTTGGAAACCACATTAATTGCTAGAAGCTCACGTTACCTAAAATGTTAATAAATATTTGCTTTTATGACGAAAAGTTTATCTTGGCGTGGCTTTCCAATAAAAATCTGTCATTTACTTCTTAAATTGAACAAATATCCGTGTATTACACGAGAATTAAACCCTACAATCATAAGATCCGAGAGTAACTCCTTAGTCACAAGCACCAAACTATGGAACACCTATATTTGAATTGCTGCAGTTATGACCAATGTGTTTCCTGGAGGAGAACAATAAGAATTATCTCTGATAGTGTGTATTATATTGATTTCACCGATATATTCATTGCGAAAATACACTTTTTCAGCTATATTACAAATCTTCCGACTAGTAAAAGGGGCAAACGCCACATATTATTTTCGCCATTACAGTTGCAAAATTTTTTCCTAATATTTTTATTCTGGTAATTATTTATGAAGGTTAAACTTATGCAGTCGCTTATCTGTCTATGTATCCATGCCAAGAGCAGCTGCCCGTGGCAAATTTTCGTAGGACTGGCCGACGCGAATCGCTTTTTTGCACTCTCTTAGTAACTTACTGTTTACAACTTTCCTCATCGCCACCCTCGAAGGCCAATAGATACAGTAATTTCACCGCTGTACCTACACATTAGAATCTTTTTGTAGCCTAAACAATTCTTTGGAAAATAATTGCCAAAGATTTTCTAGTAACTGCACTACTTAAATATCTTAACGTTACAATATACTGTTTTAGGAAAAATACAAAATATTGTAGTTCTGTTCAATATACATTTATAATTAATTTGAAGTCTACAACACCTGTTCGTGACAATGCAAAAAAAAATATTTTTACACATTTCACAGTAATATTTTGTAATAATTCCTCCGACTTACTTGAAATGTTACGAAAATAATGCTGGCAGCTAGTTTCTAACGAAATATTTTGAAATTCCGACATACTTGTCAGTGTAAGGGCGAGAATATTCTTCATATATTTTTTTTTTTTTACATTTAGTGTAATATACTTAAATATGCTCTATTAAATAAATTGCTTGACGTTTCACTTGTTGATCATGTTTGAAGTTTGAAAAGCTACAATAGAATTTCATTTGTAAGTTTTACTAATTGCGTTATATGTGAACAATAAAAAGTGAACTTGGCACGATAATATTAAAAAAAAAAATTTATGGCATAAACTGTAGATATAATTCAAAGTTTCAGCATTAATAAACCAATATACAAGAACCTTACACATTTACATATAAAATTAAAAAGTGCACGTTGCGGGATTTCTTAGATGCAGGGTCTTCAATTATTGTCGTTGTGTCATTTTCTTCAAGAACATCATACTATATTGACAATGTTGCCAGTTACACTAAATGTTCCAGTGATATTATGGATCTAAAGTAGAGCTGATTAAATTTTATATTAGGAAAGATCCTTTCTCCGGATGAAACAGACTCAGGAAGCGTGAATATGATTTTGAGCGATATGGTTACACTTTAATCTTATTAGAGAGCCTGTGGGTATTAATATATTTAATACTAGCGACCCGCCCCGGCTTCGCACGGGTGCAATTAAGATTAAAAAACTGCTTAACCCGGCGTTAATTAAGTTGGGTAAACTCTCCTAAAGCATTAAAAAAAGCACATTATAATTTAGTAATTTAATAATTAATTAAATAATTTATAATTTAAAGTTTTTTTGTTATTTTTATTTGAGGTTTTTTTACTTTTTTATAATTTTTCATATTTACATTATATTACAATGCAATTTATCTGAGATAGAAGTATTTAATATCTTATTGGCTAAGACATTCTGTAGACAATGTTTGACGTCCTCTTATTGTTTGGTAGCAAAATGTACTGTTTCTCGGGACTTCCAACACGTGATAAACCAACAAATAGTTGGCCATGGGAAAAACACTCTTTTCGTAGGTCGATTCCAACCAAAGAGAAGGTTTGACCCTGGGACTTATTAATAGTAATCGCGAACGATGTTTTTATGGGAAATTGCAACCGTTTGAAATATTGGAAAATCCGTGGGAATTATGGGAATCCTCGGGATGTTTGCCAGCTGGCCGGCTGCTGGACCTGTGAGGATGGTCGTGACAATCAAATTTTCTTTCAAGTCTTTAATGAGCAATCTTGTGCCATTACACATGTTAGGAGGGCTTATATTCCTTAAAAGCATGATAGGAGTACCGACTTTTAATGATAGTTCGTGAGGTGGCAAGCCAGAAGGATTAAGCGAATTTAGAAAATCTTGAGGAAAGTGGACGACATCGTCAACATTGGTGACTGTGTCAATCGACTTGTAGGTTTTGACTTGGCCGGGAACTCTTTGTATAATGAGATTATTGATTTCATTGACAGTGTCGTTCCTAGGCGATACTATTGCCCTGAAACACAACCAGTGAAAGTCTCTTTCTAGAAAAATTTTCGATATTATACAGAGACCTGAATATTTCATAATGTGTTTTATCTGGACAACTCATTCCTCTAACTCTATAAAAGCACGATCTAACACTTATAAATAAAAACAGCTTTTAAATGCATGTTAAAATTGGGGCTTTAGTTTTTGGGAGAGTGCTGTTTTAATTGGGCTGGAAATTGTGACTCACGTCAAGGGTTACAGCGATTTTTTTGGTTCCAACCATCGTTTCTTCAACATATTATTTTAATACCATATTTGCAAAGAAAAGTTTTATTTTTGCGATGGGTTCAACTGCATTTGAAATGGCGATATCTTCCATTTGCAAGACTTTTCTTACCATATTGATCCTGACAACAATTGTGTGCCACATAGTTAGACAATACACAGAAACCAAACTTTTCAGCTTTCTGGCCAAACTTCATTCAAGGTTTTTTGCCAAATGCATCAGTTCGAGGGTTAACTTACTGTAAAGCTCATAACATCTATGAGTTTCACAGTTAAATCTGTTAAGTATTTCTTTAAAACAGACCATCGTTGAGTAGAGGCAGAATAATAATTATTCTCTACTTGCTCAGTGCTGAAAAGGGCAACAAATTCATTGTAGTATAGAGAATCGACCGTAACCACCAAATAAAGATACTGGGCACTACATGGTGCGAGAAATGCCCTCGGGTTCTCGATAAGTAATATGCTCTGCAAACTTCCCATGTCCGCCCCATTGGTATTCCTGACCACGCATTAAAAAATGTAATCATTTCTTTCGTATGAGTTAACAGGGCGTTTGTTAGGGCTACCGTCGAAATGTCTTTTTGGACGAATCTCAGAAACATTCTGTTGTACTATTTTTTTTCTTTCTTGATCTATGGTACACGAATAGAACAATTAGTAATTTATTTTTCAGTGTGGTTTATAACAGGGCTGCAGTGCTTCCTTTTCCAATAAAAAAACCCTAGAGTTCATTTTGTCTGACATTTTAGGTAAGTCACTAGTACACTTGTGTATAAAAAAAACTAACTTGCTCTCAGTGGACAATAATTTACAACTAAATGCAGCAAACACTAGGACAAATAGTACCTTGATATGTGCTGTGTGAGTGTCTGCAGGCCTAGTCAAGTAGAGGATGATGCATTGAGCCGGTTCATACTGTCAATTTAATGGGGGATTAGAGGTTAAAGAGAATAAATGTGTCACAGTTACAGTCAAATGTTTGGGATGCTAATTATTAAATCTATGCTTTTATTTTGTCCAACTATGTACTACATATACCTATAAATTACGAACGAAAAATTCTAGAGCTTGAAATGATATTCAAATTAACTCCAAATATTAAGACCACAGTTTGGCGTTCTATTAGAACACTTTCTAAAACTGTCGGCCTTATAATTTAATGGGTTATTTGTCATATCTCAGCAAAGAAATATTCTGAAAATATATCAAATTTGTTATATTTTAGGAATTTATTTATTTTGTGAATTCTTTTCAGAGTTGAGAGCACAATAGTGTAATAAATGGCACACACATTTAGCAAGATTTATAGGTATTTAATTTATTTACAAAATTTCTTTTATTTTAATATTTTGGGCATTGAATAATATTAATTTAGCCATTGTACCTATCTTAAAAAAAATTGTTGACTAGTGGTACCTAATGTTGTCATTGATACCATTATTAACAGTCTCTGTAACCCACTTTTCTGGTCAGATAACGCAGTATAAAATCCTAAACTTATATATTGCAGCAACAAAACGTAAAATTTGACGAAAACAGCCTATATATTTATTTGATTGTGATTTTATTTTTAAAATGGCTACAATTTAAATAAATATTTATGAGCCACGTGTCTTATCTACTTTCTGACCGATCAAAATCTGGAATACTGGCAACTTATGTTACGTACTGGTATTAAATTTACTATCCATCAGAGCAAATTAGAAGTATAGGGCCATATAAAATTGAAACCTAATTAACTTTAGTACTATTCATGATATTCCTAGCAAATTCGGTACAGTCACTGCTATGAATGGCCCGTATTCCTTGCTTACTTAGGACATAAACTTATTTTTATTACGGGAATCGTGCAAGTGTTTAGGTTCGTAGGTGATATAATTAAAGTAGCACGGTTATATGGAGTCTGGTGCAATGAAATGTAAATGACAACCTCTCAGTTGCTCAGCGACTGGGCAGCTTCGGTCTTCGGCTCGTCTCGAACGACCTCGGCTCGTCTCGAACGACCTCGGCAATCTTCGGCTCGACCTAGGGAGGGGGAAGCTGTCGAATCGGGTTTGCCGAACATACCTGAAGGTGCTCGATAGTTACGCACACTAATTTTCTTCAAGCATATATGTTTGCTTCTGGTAGACATATTGGTTTTATAGGCATAGGGTATGTCAAATCGTAAATATGTTATAATTATTCGATTTTGAGAAACTATTTTTAATTACAAACTATTTACATTTTATAGTGTATCGAAATTATACGTAGGGTATTGCAGAACCATGCAAAAGTCTCTCAACTACATTTACAGTCCCTCTCTTGAAGTCTCATTATTCACTGCATCGGCTGTTTTCTTAGGCAATTTTTATTTTAATGTATGTACATATGAAAAACTAAGCCCATCGTACTAATTGCGACCATATGCACCAGTATGTTATAATTATAATATGAATCAGCATCTATCAACAATTTCATGGTACATACTTGGTGTTAAACTAAATGTCAGTATTGCCAGGCCAGGAAACTTGGAATGTATAAGGGTTATAACAGTATTAACTTTCGTGCTCTTCTTAACACTTCAATCCACCAATCTTACAACCTTTCGATCAATCTTTTAGACTTTCCATCAATTTGTCGCAATATTTTCATCAATATGTTAATCTATCCATCAATCTTTGGTATAATTCCATCAATTTTCCACATTCCTTCTCCTCGATCACGATCAGCACCAAAATCAGTACCACAATCGCAATCAGCAGTAAAATCAGCACCACAACCGCAATCAGCACTACAATCAACACTTCAATCGCAAGCAGCAACACAATCCGCACCACAATACCGATCAACACCACAATCAGCATCTTAATCGCAATCAGCACCACAATGTATTCCACAATCGCAATCAGGAGTCATTTTGGAGACATTTTGTAGTCATTTTGCAGTCGTTTTAAAGTCATTGTGAGAAATAAGGAGTCGTTTTGGAGTCAATTTGAGTCATTTTGGTGTCAGTCTGTTGTAGGAGTTAGTCGGTTGCAGTCAGTCGGCTGGAGTCAGTATGTAGGAGTCACTCGGCAGGAGTCATTCTGTAAGCGTCAGTACTTAGGAGTCAGTCTACAGATGTAATTTGTCTGCTATATGTGCTACCATAAGTTCCAGCTGAGTGATTTCGTACAGGGCAGCGATAAGTTAACGGCTAGCGAGTCGGTCAGAATTTAATTCATATCGCCTGGTAGGGTCCTTCCCATGCTAACTATAATGTACATTGTTTAAGAATTGAAGCTAACGGTTTTTACCTGTTGAAACTTGTGTATCAGGTTTTATTTTTTCCCCATACTTTTTTTTTTTCAAATTTGACTTTGGTATAAGTTGTTAAATACTAAAAAATTTATTACTATATATATTATAAGTTCATTCGGAAACCCTGTTATGTATTCAAGAAAGAAAATCAAATTTAATGCTGGGGACCAAATTTATATGTATAGAAATTTAACAGGTACTTGTGGTAATATGAGAATATTAGGTTATGCAGAATTGGTTTATAAACATTGACATATATTTATGTAGTTTTGTATGTATGTGATCATATGATATATAATGTATATTAAAGGGTTTTACCATATACAGGTACTTTCATTAAATAATACTTCTCGAAGGACCATGGCAGCGGCCCTAGTTTTACAGGCCGCTGCCAGGGAAACTTTTCCAAATTGGCCATTTCAGCCGTATATTGCATGTAGTTCTCAAACACTTAGACTTTGTAGCATGTGAACTCTGATAACCTCATATGAGATAGTGTGTGTAGACAACTTGTCGCTTGAACTATGTACTCTGTACCCTGCAAATTTGCAACTCTGATAACAGAATATATACAGACATGTTTTCATGACCACTGGCCAGTGATTTATCAGACTTGAAGGAGATCACATAGTGTGTAATATAATAGGTGGTGCTAAATTTCTGAAGATATATTTGGTTTCTGAGATTTATCGTCATACTAGCTTCAATACTTACCAGCCCATGTAGCCCAGAGGGCGAGCGCCACTGATGCAAACCAAGGTATAGTGAGTCCCAGCATAGCCATGTTGCACATGCAAAAATACTTATTGCTTATTACATTGATTCATCCAAAAATACTTACTGCATACTTACTGTGACTATTGAGAGTGAACTGTTATCCCCCTAGGGGTTTTTAGGGAAAATGCACCCTTGCGGTGTATTGTGGTTGTAATTTAGTTTCTTTGGGTTTTCAGAGAATTCGACATTTTGTCTTACCTAGTTAAGATGTACGTTAACAGGTTTTGAAGAGGTGGAAGTTCTTTTTTTCCAAGGAAGGTGTTTCGAAATATGATAGATTTTATTTTTTAAGTGCGAGAAATTTTGAAGTCTCATTAGCTAGCGTGAAACAGACTATGAATGGAAGGTGCAAGTACTTCCATACATCATATTTCCTTGTCCGCTAGCTTTAATTTTGTTTTAAAGGTGTTTGCAATATATGTTACGAGTGATTTAATTTTAAAGGCTTGTTCTCTGTTTGTTCCCATTAGTATGTTCTGTTTTCCCCCACCAGTATGTTCTGTATTTTTTCACCAATCAGTATGGTCATGTGTAATTTTTTTTATCAGTAGGATGCCGTGTTTTTATATTTCTCAAATGTAGAATCTGTATAAATTATGGACGAAACCTAAACAGTGAAAAATGAATGTAATAACATCGCTAAAAGGACTTCAAAAACTCGGGTCGTGAATCGAATTGCGCCCCTATTATCTCACTCTGATTCCTATTTCCGATGCCTAAACTTCCGTTTCACTTCTAATATAAATTTATATAATATTCGCCGAACACTCAGAAGATTACCACATTTTTTCTTAAGTCTGATAGAAAAAATAATTTTTTTTTTTTACGATATTGGGATTTTATCTCAGGGTCCCACAAAATGCCTAACCGATGAATATGGCTTAAATATTTCTATCAGGCACACATTAGAAAGCAAACAGACCGAAATTTGGGTACAAAGTTCGTTAAAAATGATCCAAAACTTGGGTCCGTATTCTAACTGTGGACCCTTTATCTCACTATAGTATCTCTATAATTCCTCCAAAATGTGCCTAACAGCTTGCACTATTCGTTTCATACACCATCAATTTCTATGGGAATTATTCCAGACTTTTTTAATAAAGTGTCTCTTATGTGGTTCTTGGATGTAAACTACATTATCGAACAAAAGGTAATTGGGAACCTGTCCACAATGTTTGCTCGGTGGTTGTCACCCTGTTAGAATCTCACAGGGTCACCTCTTTCGGCTATAACAGCAGACACCTTATCTGGCATGCTCTCTGCATGTGTTTGCAGGACACCCACAGGGATTCGTTGCCATTCCTCTTGCAACTATTCCACGAGTTGAGCAATGGATTTTGGCCGCACCTGACGAGCCCTTACCCGGCGATCCAATTCGTCCCACATATGTTCTATAGATTATAGTTCGGGGCTCTGGGCAGGCCAGTATAATCGGCAAACGTTGTCGGCGTACCATTGCATAGTAGCCCTTGAAACATGGCACTTGGCATTGTCATCCTGGAAGTAACACGGGTCCATTCCGTAAAAACACCACAATGTTGGGAGCATTTCATTATCCAGAATGTTACAATAGGCCTCTGTGTTCATGCTACCACGGACAAACACCAGAGGTCCTACGCCGAAGGCCGTGAAACAGCCCCACACCATCACTCCTCCACCACCACCTAATTTCCTAGTTGGCACTATACACTCCGGCAGAAGCCATTCCACGGGTAGACGTCACACCCATACACGTCCATCCGACCGGAATAATGTAAACCTCGACTCATCACTCCACAGAACCGATTTACACTGCTCCAGTGTCCAGTTGCGACAGTCCAAACACCACCTGAGTCGCCAAGCTTTATTGCTGGTCGTGATAGGGGGCTTATTGCAGCAGTTCTCCCGAAATATCCAAGTCGGTGGGCCTCTGTACGCAATGTTCCAATGGAAACCGATACTCCTATTGCTTCACGAAACTCATATCGGATGGTAGCCATCGGTTTTGCCCTATTTTTGACAATTTCACGTTTCAGGGTTCTGCGATTTCTGTCGGTCAAGATTGGAGGTCGCCCAGAACGTGTAGCATTGGCACAATACCCATTATCGACCTTCCACTTACGCAGGACGAATACAACCGTTGATTTGCGCGTTTACTTTCAGTGCAATCGCCGGGTGCAGCATCTGGAGATGCTACCGAATGTTTATTTTGTGTCACAATAACATTTAGGTATTCTATATTTGTGATGTGTTTACAAGACCTTTTAAAAGCTTTGTTATTGTTTATTTTTAATTTATTTTTGTTTTTAAGGTGATAAAATGCGTACTTTATTCATTTCAGTGCTTCATTGTCCTCTGTTTGTGTTTGTAAAAATTGTGTATATTAGTATATAGGTTGGAGCACAGATAAGGTTAGGTGCTAATGTTATGAAGATTTATGCGGGAAGTCTTTGAAATGTTACAATGTTTATTATTTTTGTTACTTTTGTATTTCACCCACCATATTAAAATGTCAGATGAAGGCAGCAATTAATTTCAAATTCAAAGCACGGTAATATTCTAACTTGTACTCTGAAGTTGAATTGAAGCAAAATACCTTTTTTATCTCTCATTACCATATGTAAGCAAAAACGTAATTTTACTATTATTTGCCTGTTAATCAATACATGCATATTTTAACGAAGTTTGTGAATCATGGAGAAGGGAGTGCGTGACGTCAATGGCGGCATTCATGTTGTAGTTTTGTAGGCCATTGGGGCTAATCAGTTGATCACAGAAGTGTGACTGTATATCTTAATCTCAGGAAAATGCTTATTGAAGCTCTGTCTGATTGGTTACATAGGTACGGCGCCAAAATTCTGAGAGTTCCTTCTTGACTTTGTCAAAAACAGTCTTGTGGTAATGGCTTTAAGACTCTAGGACGTGCCAAGGAAGAGCATTATTAAAGCAAGTTAAATGTTAGCAAAATATTTGTGATTTTAATGATGTGCCATGTTGGCCAGACATATTGAAGAAGAGTCTGAGCCATGAATTTAATTATCAAGTAGAAAAATCAAAGCCACCCCAAACTGTCCATTATAGAAAGACTGGCAGGTATCAAGGTCTGGAGGATACAAGTTATTGGTCACTTGAACATTGCAGTGATACATGTTTTGTTATACATAAAATGTATGGTGTTTAATATGTGAAACAATTCCAAAGCATTTTAAAACACCATGCACATTAATTACTGAAAATAAGCAAAAAATTTGTAGTCCTGTTGTAAACGCAAACAGGTAAATTTTTATCACCTCTTAGTGAATCCTTGAGAGAGACAAGATTTTTCTATACCGCAGCTAAAATGGCATAAAGCAGTTGATTTTAAATTACAATTCGTTTTGAATAGCGCAGGTAGAATGTCTATGCGGTACTGGTGACAGGCTTGTTTGAATTAAATACCTTGCAGTAGGTTGTGAAACATGACTCTCAGAAGGAATTCAGAATAATAAATTATAACTCAGAGTTTTACATTATTGGTTTTATTTTACAGCATCTGTTTCCCACTACACATTATGTGCTAGGCAAAAAGTATATTAATTGCCCACAAGTTTTCCTTAATGTTGAATACAAATGCTGTAACCAATCACAATGGAAACACACTTGAGACCATTTTGAAATTTTTTGTTTGTTCGCACATCTGAATGTTATTTCTCTAAATTCACATTATTTTAAAGGTATTTCACAATAATCATGTCCCAAGTCTTGGTGTGAAAAGAGGGACCCACACCAGTTGCATAGCTGTTTTGATTGTGTGTGACTACTTTGACAGATAAAGTTGTTACCATAAACTTGTCACACAGTGTATTAAAATATGCAAGGCGCCCAACTACAGTAAGAAAGTTTTATGGTTAAAGGTGTAATATTTCATTGTCTAAGCATTTTCACACACCATCACATTTTATGCAGTCAAAACATACAAACCGCAATCAAAAAAAGATATCACATAACAACTCTTTGTGTCATTCCATGCATTAAGTCACTATCTACTTCTGAGCATGGGGACAATACAGTAGTAGAAGATATGAACCTTACCGGGGGATACTCAAGTAACACTCATAACTCACCACGAGGAAGATGTACTTCTATGCCTCAGGAAACTGATCCTACAGTTACAGGGGAAAACATGCAACGCAGTATGAACCAAATTCTAGCTATGATGACACAAATGCAAGTTAGCACAGAGAACCACTTTACAGGTGTAGAAACAGCTTTACAGATGTACAGAACAACTTTACAGGTGTAGAGAATCGATTTACAGGTGTAGTGAACCACTTTACAGGTGTAAATAACAGCTTTACAGATGTACAAAACAGCTTTACAGATGTACAGAATAGCATTACTGAAGTACAAAGCAGTATTGTTGAGGTTCAAAACAGTATATAGAGTGAGTGCTGAAAGGTTAGGCAAGATGTTCAGCAGCACGTGATTGCAATTACAAGAACCTTGAAGGAAGTAAGCAATAGGTTAAAGAATACCGAAAAACAAACAACCACTCAAAATATAACACGAATAAAACACTTGAGCAGTCATTGGAGAAGATAGTATCCAATAATGAAGACACTAGAAGTCGTACAAAATTTAACAGTTCAAGTAAGTGCCACTGCAGAACAGTTGAATAAACAAATATTGGAAGTAAGGGAGGATTCTGAAAACAGAGAGAGTACAACTACATGGCCGGTTGGAACTACAGGCTTTAGTAGATCAAGTAAAGAAAGCACAAGATGAGGAACGAAAGAGGAGACAGAATGAATTGGAAATGGTTTCAACATCACCTACAGCAGAACACACATCTGTACCAACAGTACACAATGAAGATACACGATGTGAAGGCTTAAATAACAAACAAAATGAAATAATCAGTCAACCCACAATCACTAACACTAAGGAACAGTCAAGTGACCCACACATGTGTACATCTGGACACAATAAGTCCTGTTATTCACCCGCAGTGTTGCACTACCCAGCACAACACTGGTCCAAAGACTCCTACATTTCATGACAAAAGCCAGGAAAAACCAATCACTTTCTGAAAAAAATTTGAGGAGTATTTTAGATATTTTGGTTCGGCAGAACAGGGTGTACTAAAATGTTTGAATGTAGCATGTAAGGGTAACACATATTATTGGTGGGAGATGGTTAAACCTAAGTGCAATATCTATGATGAATTAAAGACCGAATTCATAGAGCCTTTGCTGGAGTATACGGATCTAGATCAATCTGCGCACACAGCTAAAGACAGACCCCTTTGACCCTTACAATGGAAAGTTAATTGAGGAACACATGAGTGTCATGTACAAGCATACTAGAAATTAGGAACCACCTTTGTCTGATAGCGAATTTATCAGTATGATACTCGCTCAGTTACCCATGGAATACCAAAAACAGAGGGCCACGATCACAATTAAGTGTGTAACAGAGTTCAGAGACCAGTTGATCGTTACAACCAAATTGAGATACAAATGAGGACACAGGGTAAGGATGAGGGAAGATAACCACCACTGTACAACCACTGGCAAGGCCACAGAGAGCAGGGTAAGCATGGACAACACCAGAGAAGAAGTGATAACAGGTATGTGAATGTGCACTTCATGGGTGGAAGGGACGTAAATAACCAGACTGGAGGAAGGAACTTTGGGGGTGGATATCGAGGAGGAAGAGGATGGGGAGGAAATGGATCAAGACCATACAAAGACCAGAACAATTTAAAGGATCATTGTCAGAAGGGAGGTCGTAAGTCCGAAAGGGGACGCCTCCAGACATCAGATATGGGAGGAGGTACCTCATCCGATAACCTACCCAGAAGCCAGGCACAATTCCAAGGAGGGTATAGGTCACTACCTACACGACCACCTCAGCAACCAACATATTATGTTCCCTCGCAAGGACAAATAGGTTGCAACAATTACGTTGTCCCCTACTTCTTCCCATAACAGTCGCAAAGGGAATGGCAACCACCGCAGTCAAAAACAGTGCAGGATGGAGCGACTGGAAAAATCAGCAAGGTCATACACAGCCAACACAACCTGTATGGAGTAGACCACCACCGTTTACGAATTGGCCACCACTGCCACCACCACCACCACCACCCCAACAAAGTCAGGGAGGTGTTGGTGGAGGAAAAAGTGAGACGCAACAGCTAAACTAAGTCACTCACTGGGCAACGTTCCGAACTGCTAGACATAGGCCTGCCACATTTACCAGATGTGTGTGACGAGAGTGTATCTAGGGAAGAGGTGCTACAGGAGGTACAAAAATTGGTGAAAGCATACTTATTCAGTGCAGCCAGGAAGCGCAAGGAAAAGTTTAAATCATTCAAGTTAACTAAATTTGAAATGGGAACTATAGTATTGGTCAGAACTAATCCCATTAGTAAATTTTGGGCTTATCTCACTAAAATGTTATATAAACTCTACGAAGGGCCAAAAGAGATTTGTAAAGTGTTGAAGGAGAACTGCTATGGTTTGAGGAACAAGGTTACCAAGGAATACCTAGGGATGTACAATGTAGCAGCTCTTAGGTAGTGCCATGAACCAATTGTGGAAGCACACTAACGTATGAGGTACATTGAGTGTAAGCTAGGCAGCATCTCATTGCAAAATGAATAGGAGGGGCGATATTAAAACCGTGCAAATTGAAGTGAAAAGTCACAAAAAAACCTAGAATAACAGTGTTCAATATGTTAAGTAATGTTAGATTAAGATGTGCAGCCATTTGAATTGTCATGTTGACATGTATTCAGTAGAAGGCGTACACGATAGTGAGGCTATGATACAACAGCAGAAGATTGATTCCTGCTTAAGCGACAAATGTATTATTAGTGACTATGCACATTGCATTTACAAAACCCCATGTGGCTATGAAGCTTGCGAGCTTTACATTTTATTTGGGTGTTGCGCCAAATAGTGTTCTAGAGAGTTAGTCTTCCAGACGTCAGTTAGTATCAAGTGGAGTAACATAGCAATTTTGCAACAAATGTATAAGCCACATAACATGAAAACAAGTAATGTTAATCAATTGAAGAGGTACCGACAATTTTGGAGAGCGGAATATTATGTGGTTTTGTTTTTCTCTTTACTACAGTATATTTCCTGGATACCGCTAATATTTCCATGAGAAGTGTTGACCGTAGATAGACGGTGCTGCATCAAGGATGGTACTCCAACACGATCTTCTGTATCCAGGTAACCACGCACATAAACAACCTGAGTCACACGTAGACACACGCGCTATAGCACGTAAACTTTGAAACACGAGCAGTTTTGTTATGCAGCGATAAAGATTTGGGCATAACACAAGATATTTTGCAGAAATTTTGAGGGAAGTAGTCTTCATTAGCTATCTCTAGACCTATGTTGTTTACGCAAACAGATAAACGGTTGACTTATGTCACTTAGTTTCTCTTTAATCTATACAAATAAAAAAGGGGGAGAGTTACTGTTTAATCGTCCTAAGATAGGCCCAGTGGTGTTAATTGCTAGTTACACTGCAAAAAGGTAAACACGTGATAAACTAGTAGCCTAAGAAGTTATTTTGGTCACCAGCTAAACAAATGCCTAATTATACTTTCTGATGTGAAGTAAAGATTAACTTAGAAGATTTGATATAATAATTGGCTAACGACTCGAGTTTTGGAAGCGTATTGGTGATATGCGTACATCTATTTTTAATATTCATGAACAATTGATACAAATTGTAAAGCAATTTACAAACATAATGCACGGCTTAGGGCTCTGAGTTCGAAGCCGGAAACGATACGACTATAAATATATACTCGTTGACTTAGAAAAAATTTGATAATATTTCTCAGTGTTTCGGAGACTGCTTTTGGGATGAATAATATACAGAAAATGTAAATTTTAGGCATCGGAAATAGGAATCGGGGTTAGATATGGGGATCGTTATTAGATTAGTGACTTGAGATTTTGAAGCCTTTTAAGCGATGTTATAACAATTTTTCACTTCTTAGTATTTATTAATTGTTTATACAGGTTCAACAGTGAGAAACATATACACGTTACCATACAGATGAAAAAATAGTATACCCATTACCATACTGATTGATGAAAAAAAACATAACATAGTGGTGGGAGCAAACAGAATATACTGATGATATAAAACAGAGAACATGCCTTAAAAAATGAAGCTCTTGTCACACAAATCCCAAAATCCTTTAAAATTAAATTGAAGGTAGCGCACAGGGAAATCTTTACCCCATCCATTCATATACTGCTTCACACTAGCTAACAAGTTTTGCAATATCTCGCACTTGAAACTCAAAATCTAGCATAAATATTTATTATGTTGATTATACCTATATGCACATACATCAAATGTGAAACACAATTTAGTTAAAATTCTTAACGTTTCATCCCTTACACCATAGTCTATTTTGTAACAATACAGGGAGAAATTAAAACCTCAAATTCAAGTTGCCACAGGGGGAAAAAAAGCTTTAATTCGTAAACAATGTATATTATGGTTAGCCCGGAAGGAACCCATAGGCTGTTCACGGTAAAATGAGAAAATTTGAAAGCACTGCATAAGATCTACTTGTGTGCACGTTGTGACATCTGCCGCCTTATGTAAAATTAAAGTTACCATGGGCCTCATCAGTTTATTCATGTGTCGGTCAAGTTAAAATTCGAAATTATTACAAAAGATAATATTTTTAAAATCTTCTCATTTTTACACTTTGATAGGAAAGGAATTGTTCAAATCATCACAAATGGTTACGTAACACTTTTTATTCGACGTTGAGTTATGGAACTACTTTCCATTCTATGTTACCAACTTTAATGGGCGCAGGTCACTTAGTTCGCCCGTTAAAATATATGTAGGTATGAGCAGTAATATTTTTCTAGGGTTTATTTCAAAAGTACTCACTTAATTGTGAATAGCCTTTACCAGACGAGATGAATGAACTTCTGACCAACTCGCTAGCCGCTAACTTATGATCGCTGCCTGTCCTAGAATTTGTTTTTACAAGCTTTTATTTATTACAAGCCTTTATTTAACTTGCCTTTCTTGCAGTCTTAATCACTCAGTAGTAATAAGACCTCGCGAATACGAAGACTTCTTTTACCATGTGCCAGGGAACAGAGATAGGGCCACACCATATCCCTCACTTTGGAAATGTTACTCCAACACAGGCAGTCACGTCGTCAAAATAGTGGACCTTGATGGTTACGAGTATGTACACAATTAATAAGGAATGAAACAACCAGGCCCATGAAACAACCAGATCTCTTTAGATCCCATGCATTACAATTTGTTCAAAGTGTGCGTGTCAAAAACGTTACAACAATTTACTATGTGTCTTGAGTGAAAAATAGGTATGTACAAAACATTTAATTTCCAGATATATTCAGTATTCTTTCTAGACTGTTCGATTCTGAGGTTCCCTTAAATTTACGTAAAAAAAAAGGAATATTTCGGAGGCATGACTAACACTTTTATTGTACTTCAAATATTATTAACAAGGACAAAAACCTCTGATATTCAACAACTCAAATTCTCAATATCCAATTAATAATATCACTTTATGTACTATTCCACTTCATTTCTTACATCGTTATAATAGATTAAACATAAAATTTTCCAAAAAAAAAATTAAGTTATTAATTATAAAAAATATATTTCACAAATAAATCGTTTCAATCGAACTAAAAACAAGATGGATAGCTGACCTTGCCTACAAGTTCGGCTTGATGATACTCCTGTTGCATAATTTTAAGTTTTTCTTTAAACATTATCTCTGATGCTTAAATATTTAAAATTGGCAACTCTCCGAAATATTTCGTGTAGAAATCAACTTTTCAGGGCAATAAATGTTTAAGGTTAGTATTTTAAGAGTTCACAAAGGCCTGGTAACACATGCACCAAATTTTCTAACTACAAAATAAAATTTTCATGGCCTTATTGTTGAAGAGTAGCCCATGATGGGACGATCCGACGCAGACAAGAGTTAAAGCAAGAAGGACATCATGTGATGAAGTTTCACGACATTTTCAATGTCACTCCAGGGCCATCGGGCAGCATTATCACGTTTTCATAACAGCCATTGCCAAGCCACAAGGCGCTGAGCGGGGAACCGCTACACAATTAACAAAAAAAAACACGAAATAAAGTAATCGTTCGAAACCAATTACTGGAAAACATGATGGTAAAAATAATCTTCAAGAATAACTCACCTGCAGCGGTGAATGGAAGGATATCACATTAAATAAAACAGAAGAGTCGGAGCTACATTTAAAGAAAAGTGTTCACACCATTTGTTTCTTGGCGAAGGACGAAAGTGACCTTGACGAAGGAGAGCTTGATCGATAATCGATTGGGAGAGTCACCAATCAAAACAAAGTACAGTATTTCGATAATACCAAATAAGTACTAACTGAAATGACATTTTGCTCAACAAAAAAATTATAAAAACCATTAACATAATTGACAAATTTTAAATATTATTTTACCAATGGATAT
The DNA here is from genome assembly GCA_029891345.1 of Dryococelus australis. NCBI lineage: Eukaryota > Metazoa > Arthropoda > Insecta > Phasmatodea > Phasmatidae > Dryococelus > Dryococelus australis. The sequence goes on along the minus strand of CM056998.1, from coordinate 134,670,764 downwards.
AATTCTTTTTCCTTTTTATTATTTAATAATATTGAAATCACATAAATTGTCTCGTCGCTAACTGTTACGGCGAAATCTATAGTGAAAATGGTTCATATGCAAAGTAAAATATTAGACACTAATAAACGCACATTAACTTGTAACAAGAATTGCTTGTAACTGTTAAAAAGAATTCAGAAATTCATCTCGTGAAAAACAAGCTTTAAGTAAAGACAGAAGTAAGTTACAGCAGCTTGACGGATGCCTGACATTTGAAATGAAGCGCAACACAAATGCTAATATTCGTCACGGCCATGATAAGGAACTAAATATCTCTATCCACTAGGATAAGAAAATCGTAGTCTGCGCAGCTAGGACTATTAGGCTCGAAAGCTTAAATTCTTCTTGATACTCTGAGGAACTAGAGTCTGAGTAACCTCCTGACCAGGTATCTTCTGATTTAACAAGCCATGATGGATCACTCCACCAAAGGCCATGACTGACAAGTTGGCTTGGCGTCAAGCCTCTCGAGGGACAGTCTGTGGGATTGTCTTGTGATGGTACATGTCGTCACTGACGCACTACTTTGCTTTCCTGTATTTGAGATACTCTATTTACGATAAAGATCTTGAGACGATGTGGTTCAGTATGGATCCATGCAATCACACCTTCTCGAAAAATATCCTTTCTGACAAAATGAATATGATTAAGTTAATGAGTTTCACAAGCAAATGAGCTCTCAGCAGCTCTAGGAGAGGGCGACTTGCAGTTTTCAATGGTGCGACACGGGACTTGGCCACCAATAAATGGACTTCAAGTTTGGACTGGTTTACATTATGCAAGTATACAACTGCTGCATAACCTTGGATTGATGCATCACGAAATCCATGAATTTGGTACACTGCAACCTCAACTTGTGTCACTAGACGAGTTATAGCAACTTCATGTAAACTGTCAAGTTGCGCAATGAATGTGAGCTAATTATCTTTGATATCATGTGGTGGAGGTTCATCCCAATCATTTACAAGATGTCATAGATTCTGCAGAAACAGTTCAGCCTTGAAGAGAATTGGGCCAATCAAACCTAATGGGTTATGTGTCTTAGCTATATCAGACAATATCACACATTTTGTAATATTAGAACTGGCAGTGTGAGTACGATATGAGTACACATATTCCTTGGACTGCCATTCTAGTCCCAGAATTTTTATGACTTCCTCCCCATTATCTTCAAATGTCAAAGGGAACGCTCTGTGGTTATCTGAAGCGGCATCTAGCACAGCAGGATGATTGCTGATCCATTTCCTTACCTCAAAACCACCACTTTTGAGTAGTGCTATCAACTCTTCCTGGGGTGAAAGAGCATCTGTCACTGATGAGGCACCTGTAATCACATCATCCACAAACACATCTTCCCTTAGAACCCTTGCTGCATTATGATAGTTTACTCGTCAATAGCTAGCTGATGCAGGGACCTTATACCTATGTAGAGAGCTGAAGATACACCATATGTAACAGTGGCTAACTGATACTCGAATAGGTTGATCATAAGACTCGCCCCACAAGATTACCTGGTAAGGCCGATCATCTTGTTTCATGCTAATCTGACTATACATTTTGCAAATGTCTGTTGTCATCAAAATGGGATGTATGCAGAACTGGGTAGTTATTTCAATTACATCCATGCGCATTTTCGGTCTCTTAAAAAGTGCATCATTCAAAGAATGACCTATTGATGTTACTGCAGACATATCAAACACCACATACAATTTAGTAGTCGAGCTGGTTTATTTGCGGACACAGTGGTGAGGAATGTAGTACCGAGCCTGGTGCATCTGAGGTTCACTCAGAAGATGCATGTGACCAAGGGATTCATATTCCTTGAGAAATTTGGAATACTCTGGTATCAGTTGTGGCTGACGTGTCAGACGATTTTCAAGATGACGTAGACTTTTTTCAGCTTGCAAGCGTGACTCACCCAGGTTGGGTTCCACATCTTTGAAGGGCAATCTCACCATGTGTTGTTCATCCGGACTACGTGTGTAGGTCTCTTTGAAATGAGCTTCACAGAGATACCCTTCATGATCAGTATGATTGGTTGCCTGCAACTCTTCATGTTCCCAGAATCGCGCAGCACATCCTAGAGGTTTGGTGAAGTAACAAATAGTGAAACAAGGCCATCTGGGTTACTAGTGGCTTCCTCGCTCAACTGTCCCATTAATATCGAACGAAATTTACTGTGAAAGGCTCCTGGATAACTGGTAGGGCCTGGATACCGCCCACCATAAAAAATCTCAGGACAAACATTAGCACCCAACAGAATGTCAATGGGCCCTGGAGTATGGAAGCCTAGGTCAGCAAGATCTAAACTCTAGTACTGGGATTTTACATGTTAGGGCAATGCAACACATGGCAAATTTCAGGTAATTTTATTCAGGATTAATGTATCCACAATTACCTGGAAACCCTCATGAAGGAACGATTTTAGCATGCAAGTTACTGCACCTTTATTGGCTTGAGCGACTGATTGTCCTAGGCCACTAATTGGAATATGTGACCTTCTCCGATGCAAACCCAATCTCTTCACATATTCCTCAGATATGAATGAAGCTTGTGATCCGGTATCGAGTAGAACACGAGCCCTCTGGAGAGTACCACACGCATCCTTCACTTACAACTGCTGTACCTAGAATCACAGTAGCAGCACTAATGCTGGAACTAGAAAGTGAAACTGCTTGTGGAGATTCCTCACATGTAATGGTATGTCCTGCTAAGTTATCAATATTTTCCATCTCAACTTATTGTGGTGCCACTTTTTTACTAGCCTTGTTGACATCTTATGTGGAATCAGGATGAATTAATGTGTGGTGTTGTTCATTGCAATATGCACATGAAAGTTTTAAAGTGCATACATTAACACGATGCGGTTATAGGTAATTGGAACACAGATGGTATTGATGCACCACATCTCACCTCTCTAGAAGTGTGTGACCAAGAAACACAGGACATCTATAATTTTCATGACCCTGATTACATACGATACATACCCATTCAGAACGGGCAAAGAAGAATTTTCTAGAATTGTAATCACAGGTCCAACCTTCCTTCTGCTGAATGATGTGGACATCACTGAAGTAGCAGATATCAGTGCTTTGCACCAAAAAATATCAAAAACTCTAACAGCTGCACAAATTTGGGCACCTTCAGTTTTTTATGCACCAGCTCAAAATCACGTCGCGTCTCCGCATCAAGTTTACATAACACAATGTTCAACATCACAAAGCACCATTTATCAACTGGAAACTTCAACACTTTCAGAGCACCTAGGTTATCCTTCAATACATCAACTAGGCATCTTAATTTATGCGGACAACCTTCTGTTACCCTAGGCATGTTCATGATATTCTCCCATTGCATTGTAACTATTTGATGCACATCTAATTATCGCTCAGTTAACATCTGCCATGCTAATTCATAATTTCCTTCAGACAATGGAAAATATGTTAGGAGGTTAAGTGGCTCTCCAGTGAGAGATGTGAGAAGATACTGTTGCTTCTCAACATCTGAAAGCTGACTGTTGGTATGTACTAAAACCTTGTATAGCTCACAGAAACTCGTCCACTGTGTCAGTTGCCCGCTGAAAGTCGGTAGCTGCAATTTTGGAAGCTTCACAGATTTAGATTTGGTGTCAACATTTGATTTCCCGTCACCATTATATCTTTTCTTCGAATCAACGATCATGGTCTGAACTTCTACAATTGGATAGTAAGCTGAGTCAAAGTTTTCCGTGTCTGTGTTTAGAGACTCGGCTCGGTCTGGTTTACTAGCTGCTAACTGAACGATGATGTCTTCAAAATCTGTTCAGTTATGCTAAATCACGACAATGGGCTTTAAACAAATCTAATCGCCACCTAACTTGTTTAACTTCATTAGCTAGAGAAAAAAGTTGCTTCAGCCGGCATTCTGTTAACTGAAGCCTCGTTTCCAACTTTTTTTAGCGACGTCGTTGCATCAGACGTAAACACTGGCAGCAACAGGTATAACAACACAACATACAGCGAAGCAGTACTTTACATAGCGGTTCGATATCTCGAAGAGCAAGATCGTTAACACTCGTTTGTCGACTGCACGAAAGGGTAGGTCCGGCGACCGTTACAAACGTAAACAAAGAATAGTAACCAATGTTAGTTTGATGTTGAAACACACTTCCAAGTCCGTATTTAGCAGATGTCCAACAAATCTGGCCCGGAGGACCAGAATGTTTTGTCTCAATTGCATAGAAAAGAGATTAGTCACTTATTCACAGGTTGTTAAAGACCCGATGCATTTACATGTCTCCTCACAAGCTCATTAGGAATTCGCAGCACCCAATGCACGTAACAACTAGTGCAAATGTCCAAGGTAGTCCACACACGGTCGATATAGCATTTGCAATATCCCGAACACCCTATTTTCCCGACTTTGACGACCGGACACATTCCCGACCGGAGTAAGCAAGATACTAACATGGCGGACACAAACACACTGCCCCTGACGTCACCAACAGGGCCACCACCACCTTGAATAAAACTGACGTGTCCCAACATACAATAAAAGTGTTAAGTCATGCCTCCGAAAAAAATTAATTTTATTATATGTATTTAAATGAACCCCAAAATCTGAAAGTATTAAAGTTTGTTTAATATATTTTGAAATTAAATATTCGTGTTTACCTTTTGAATTTATATTTTTTTGGCCAAGACACACAGCAAATAATTTATACCTCTTTTATCTTACTCTAAACTAAATGTAATAGATATACGGAATCTTACAAGTTCGGCCTGGTTGTCTCTTTCCTTGTTGCACATTATGTGTAAGCTATTGTGGACACACTCGTAACCTTCAAAGTCCACTATTTCGATGACTTGTGCCTGTGCTGGAGATAATTTTGAAAGTGGGGGTTTTAGTATAGACTTGTCTCTGTACCCTGGCACATGGTACAAGAAGTGGTAGCATAGCTGGTGGTTGGTTGTGACTGGTCACAGGTGTGCATGCTTTTTGCAAGTTGTACACTTATTGCTTTCTCCTTTGTGCTGAGGCCTGTGATCTGTATGGTGATTGTGGGGAATGCCATACATACACAGTAAGTCCACTTGTTACGCTTATTTGTTCCTTTTGTGTGCCCTACTGAAATCAATTGTTTGCTAGTTTGTAAGTTATATTTTAGAGTTTACTCTAGATATATTTTTTTGCTTGTTGTGTAACTGTGTATCACGATTTCGTCCATTGTACCTGAATATTTACTGAACGACGAGATCCCTTATGGGTGTTTAATACGAGGGGTCCAACACCCTGAGGGGACAGTTATGGCATGCAGGAGTTCACTGCATGTAGCCATCAACACCGATACCCCCTTAAGTTTTGATGTCATGTCTGCCCTGGATGTTGAAAAGAAGTATGCTGTGATTGCTTCCAAAATAATATCCCTTCAAGAGATTTTTGAGAACCTAGATGATCCGAGCCCTGTAAAATACATTCGTTTTAAAAATGGAATCACACATCTTAAAGTTAGAACACACAATTTGCTTACTGCCTGCTCTGGGCAGCTTACTGATATATAAACTCAATCCTTGCAAAATGTTTTGGCTCAAATGCAAGGCTTTTTGAAGCCATTTGTAACCTGGAAACAAGTGAGTCCCAAAAACAACATACTTATGTACACGTAGCCACTGTAGGGGAACAGTTTGCTACTCTCTCACTTAGGGTAAGTTGCAACATCGCAACCGATCCCAGATCGTATGATCCTGGTTCCGAACCAGAATTCAGTTTGATCTTTGTTCCAATGTAAAAGTGTTGCCCCAACGAAATTTGTGATTCTGCATCTCCAATTCGTCGATATTTTGAGAGATCGATATTAAGTACGAGGCACATTTTGCTTTTGGTACTTAATATGTGACGTCATGGAAGTAGGAGTATTTTTCGTATTAGATAGAACTAGATGTGTGATGTTTTAGCTGTTTTAAGTGATTTATTGTTGCACGAATTTTACTGAATAATATTTAAGTATATACAATGGCGTTTTATTTTCCCAAGAAAACAATCGAAAATAATTTTATCTGTTTGCGTATATTCAAACTACATTTGTCGACGATGGCTGCTGATCTCGGATCGAGATTATGAAACACCAATTTCGGCAGTTTGAAATGGACTTAAACTCGGTCTCAATCCTACTCTGAACTTGAATGGTGCAACAGTTTTCAGTGTCGATCTTAGATACGATCTCAGATCGAGTTTCGAACCACGATTGTGTAACCGGCCCTGGGTACTTCATCCGCCACCATCTCGATTTCCACATCTTCTCGAGATAGCCTAGTCACTTTTCCTTCTACCTCCCAAGCCATTACCCATACTGTTGCCTTCCCTCCTCCTGTAAACATCCCCATCACATCATCCACTACTGTAGTTAATTCCTTTTATGCAACTACTCCCTTTATGTCATTCGCAGCAGCACCAATCTCTACATCATTGGCAACCCCTCCTTTTGGCAGAATCATTCATCCCCTGGAGCGCATTCTCCGTGATTCCCCTTCCACTGATGGTTTGCAAGTGCAATAGTTTTTGGAATTTCTGAAAATAATTGTTAAATTACAACAAAACAAAACTGTACCTGAATTACAGCTCCTGGAAATAATTTTCCAGACATGCCATCTCACATCATTTCAGATTTGATCCGTACTATGCCGACATCCTCCATTATTTCATCCCTTCTAGGCTACAGTCACAGTTAAAATTTCGAATGTTCAACAGACTTCAAGAATTCAATGAATCCCTGCTTGTTTATGTCAGCAGCATTAAGGAGGTTGCTGTTATTTTATGTCTACCTTTGACTGAGTGTGATATTGTCAACACTATTCTGGAGGGTTTGGAGCCTCGGAAAGGGTCATATCTTGTATTCATGGGCATACCCATTTCTTTTACATAGCTTGACCGTATTTGTATACATTCGCAAAATATTCGGTACACCAATGAGAAGCGAGATAAGTTTTCAGTACCCAGTAGGTACCCGAGAAAGTCAGGACCTGTTCCTACAAGAAAAGTAGAACAAACAATGCAGGTTTTAACACGTTGGCTACAAGTCAAGTAAGGTATCGAATCACAAAGCCAACATAGTAAACACTTCAGGCGCAGACACACGAGCATGTTTCTATTGTAAAGAAACTGGGCAACATATTGCCATTTGCCCCAAACTACTAGAAAAACCAGACCCACGGGACGTAAAGTGAGCTTTCCTTCCTGCTACTCGGAAATTTTGCCAATTAACAACTGCATGCTGACCAATGCCAGTCAATCAACTTTGATCACAGTTTCCAGCACTTTTTTGGCCTATACAGTACTTGTGAAAAAAAAATTATAATACTTTTCAGGTGAATTTCCCTAATGTTGTTGGAGTACAAAATTTGCCATACCTCATGTTGAAGTGAACTTAAGAAATCTGAGAATTAATGTTTTGGTAGGTTCTGGGTATACCCCCTCCTCTACTGACACTGCTGAACTTTTTAGGCAATTGAAAGAGTTAAAGTTTGTTAAAGTCATTGAGTCATGTGATGTTCAGTGTTACACTGCTTCTAGTTAAACTTTACACATTGTGTTGTGCATCATTTAAATAGAAAATTGAGCATTTCACATGGATGCATAAATGTTTAGTTCCAGAAAAATTAGGTTTACTTTTCATTTTAGGAGCAGATTTTATGGCATCCTCTGGACTCATTTTAGATATGCAGGCTCAACACATTTTCTTCAGATTTCACCCAATGAAGAAATTCCTTTTGCTAACTCTAATCAGAATCAGTTCCTTTCATCTGAAATACGCAATGAGTCCAGACCCATTGAAGTTCCTTTTGCACATTTAGAGCCTCAACAGTGTTGTGCTATTCGAAATGTTTAAGAGCGATTTCCCAAAGTACTTACTTCAGAATTAGGCCTTACTGACCTACTGGAACATAAAGTAAAATTGGTGGACAAGCCTTATAGGTTAGCTCCAACAAAAATGGAAACTTTGAGACAACAGTTTCAGGAATTTATCGATAAGGGTGTAATTGAGCCCTCTCCCTCACAGCATGCTAGCCCTGCTTTTCTGGTTCCAAAACCGAACAATAAACAAAGAATGGCAATTTAGTACAGTAAACTAAACAGAAATATAGCTATAGAGTCTATACCACTTCCTGACCTTCATTCGGCATTTTATTTGTTTGGTAAAGAAAAATTCTTCATTACAATCGATCTTAATTCAGCCTACTACCAAATTCCGTTGCCTAAAGAATTCAAACCAATAACAAATTTTTGTGGTCCTTGGAATTTGTATCAGTTCACCTGCGCACCTTTTGGATTTGCCATTCGTGCCCAAGTGCATACACATATTTCAATACCCTCAAAATATATGACCACGAGCGAAAATCATCCATTTATGAACTAAAATGCTTAGCTCTAGTTTTTGGTGTTGATAAATTTAGGCAGTATCTAGAACATGCACAGTTCCTCATGGAGACTGACAGTCAAGCTTTGTCATGACTTATGGTTCACTCACGACAACTAGGCAAAATTGGCCATTGGGTCATTCACATTTCATCCCTAAAATTCAAAGTAGAGTATATTAGAGGGTCACAAAATGTAGTTACTGATGTGTGCTCTCTCTCTCTCTCTCTCTCTCTCTCTCTCTCTCTCTCTCTCATGTTTGATGATTCCAAAGAGAGTGGAGAAACCCGAATTCTTCCAAAATTTTCTATCTTTGCCGATTTCCCTTTGGCCTTCACTAATAACAAAGAACATCAGGAAAAGGACCAGCATCTGAAATAAATTATTGTAAAGTTGAAAGCATGTATTGAAGAGAAACCCTATTTCCTGTCTAAAGGTATTTTGTGTTTCAAATTCTGCGATAATATAAAACATGCTGTGTTTCCTACTCATATGAGATACATGGTTTTTGAGTATTTTCATTCATGACCCCTTGATGCCCATTTAGGGACATGGAAATCAATACACGCTATTTGAAAACATTTTATTTGGAGAGGTATGAATGCTGAAATTTCAGAATGCGTTAGGTGTTTTAAATTGTGTGCTTTGAGAAAGCCTGCTCAAAACACACATCTGGGTGTTCTTTCTTATGACATTGCCGAGAAATCTATGCAAAAGCTGTTTATTGATTTTGTTGGCACATTCCCCAGAAGCAAGTTCAGCAATAACATTGTTAGATTGTGTTGACGCATTTCCTAAATTTGTTTGTTTAATCTTTTTAAGGAAGGCTGCTGCCGCATCAACTGTTCGAGTCCTGCAAGTCCATACTTTCCACAATTTTGGTGTTCCTACTTGAATCATATCTGATATGGTTCTCAGTTAACCAAAAATTTTTAGTGACCTGAGATTTTCTTTTGGCATCATACACAACACCCTGTCTCCGTACAACCCACACCCTTCGCATGTGGAGCGTTTCAATCGAAACCTCAGTTCGGCCCTCATAGCCTTCCATGCGACGGATCATTCTAGTTGGGATAAACATATAACTTGGCTGCTGATAGCCTTTAATTTCGCTAAGCATGAGTCACATAAATAGAGTCCTTTTACTCTTGTAATAAACTATTTGCGAAATAATACTTTGTGTAATATGGGGGATCTGAATGACTTGTTAGCAGATAATTTCAAGGACATCGTTCAAACCTGGGCAGCAGCCCTTAAGTAACTATAATGTACTCACTTCAAAAGCAGTTAGAAATATAATAATATCCGGACTGAGAATCCATTTGGTATTGGTGAGATAGTCTAATGCAATGGTCATCCTGTCAGTAGGGCAGTCGACATGAAGATGGCCAAACTTTCTTTTTGCTGGAGTGGTTCATATCAGATCCAATGTTTTCTGATGTTCACTGCCATTCGGGATGACCCTATTTCTGGGAAGTATATATCAAGAGCACATGTATCTCACTTAATGAAATTCTATTCGCCCATGTCCAAATGAGTTGTCTTTATTTACACGTTCAGGAGCTGCCGATCCTAACTGCAAATTTCTTTTGTTAGTTTTTTTGCCGGACTGGCCAGCCATGAAATTATTCTAGGTGGTGTACCTCATTGCCCCAGACTCATTTCTGCTGGGCGGTCTCCACACCTACCCAGCCAAAATTTATTTTCTACCCTCGACTTAGTTTTGACCATGGCCTGATAACCCATTTGTTAGAGTCCTTCTGTGATGTAATTTTGTTTGTGCGCTATATAAATGCAAGGGAAATTCTAGGTACTAAATTTAGTAAATCACTATGGATGTATATTAATTTCAGTTGACTGACTTATTATTGTGTATTATCTTAGGTTTTATGGTTTTGTATTTTGTACCAAATGTTGTGCTACTAAATATTATGTTATGTAAGTTTGTGTTATCTATTTTTCTTGTGTAACATAAATTATGTTAAATTTTTAATGTTATTAAAATTCCATTGGGATATGAACCTAGCATATCACTTGGATATGACAATTATATTTGTTTGCATATTTGTTTTTAATTTGGTACTTTTGAGCATGTCTATCTAAGAAATTATAAAATAATACTTTTCTATGTGAAAATTTGTTGGTTTGATCTTCATTTCAGAGGATTTTGCTAGTTAGGGCTATACTACCTATTGGTGTATCCTGTTTATTTTAGTGTTGCTCTCCTGGTAAGGAATCATGCTTCTTGCCTGTGTCGGAGTACTGGTTCTGGCCAGTGCCGCCTTTGTATGGGTCGCCATCACCACTCTGGAGTCTGGTGCACTATTCGAGCGCGAAGACGATGTTCTCTTTTCTGACAATACTTATTCCATGGTTTTAAACTTTGATCTAATTCCCCTTGATACTGATTGTAGTGAATTGCAAGAGATGATCAACAACATTGTGTAACTGCATGAACAAAAAAGGAATCCTGGAGACGACCCGTCATTTGAACTGAATTTTGATTTGATTGTCACCCAGTTTAAAAACAGTTTTATCACCTTCAAGACAGAAGTACAGACTTTAACCTCTGTTATCTTCCAGAGCGAAGAGTTTTCTCTTTGATTTCGCCGGAAAAATTTTGAGAACCAACTTTGGAACCCTTGACTCTGAAGATCTCACTCTTTTGGAACATCGCTTAAACTCTTTACAGTATAGCCAAGATGATAATTCCATTAATACAGCCAATCAGATTATCTTGATTTGAAATTTGGAAGGCAGTATAACCAATAAAACTATTTATATAAAGAAGCTGATTCAACTATATCTTGATCACTATCACACCTTATTTCAGAACCTCTTTTGATCTTCATGATACACTTAACTACATGATTCTCCTCATTTACCGTATAGATTTGAATGGGATGCTCCTTAGAGTAAGTGAAGCTCTCACAAATGATAGGTTAGAGATATTTGACCTCCGACATGCTATCGAAACCAGTGTACATGAGAAACTCAGTACAATCATTTTTTTAGCGAGGATGCTTTCTTAAAAGTTTGGAAACATATTCAGCAAATTCTCACATTGCCTATGTATATGTTAGCCCCTCTTGTGCATGAGAACCTATACAAGTTTTATGGTATGAGTAACTTCCAAGCTGTTATTTACAATTCCTCTCTTAATGTCGTTATCAACATCCCTTTGGCCAACAAAGACAGTTTATTTGAAAGATGCCATCTAATTCCTTTTCCCTTTTTGTTTTCCAAATTGGACAGATAGTTGCTTCTTAATATTTATGAGTATCTTATTAGTTTAGATCGTAAACACTTTGCTACAGTCAACCACGTTTCTTTGGAGAATTGTTAAACACATGGTTATACCCTCTGTCCTGCCAATTTCCCTTTTTTTGATGCCCACATGGATAGTTGTTTGTTTAACCTTTTCACTGGGAAGAAACGATTTTTTAAATTTGTGACATAACAGTTATGAATTTAAGACCCCCCTTTATGCGCAAGACCACTTCACATTGGATTTTGTATCAAATACCTTTGTTAATGTGACCTTTTCTGTGCAGGTCCACGTCAGAAATATGTTCCCCCTTCATCTTAGCCCAATTACTAATTCAAACAACAATGTATCACATTGTGACTTGAAGAACCATTTCTTTAAAACTTTTGATTCAGTTCATTCTACCATTCACCACAACCTTACATTACCAATTATTTATGTGCCAAAGTTAGTCAGTAAACTATGCCATGTCAATGTTCCGTTCCTTCCTAATATTACAATGAATGACTTATCAAATAATTAGACTTGGTTGCTCATCCTTAAGGTACCGATTTCCATGATGTCCTGCACCTTTTGCGTCCTCGTCTACCCACATCTCCTAGTAACTTTTAGCTATCTTAGTTTCCAGCATTGCAAACTTTTGTTGCATACTAATAGGGTTTTTTTAATCTAAGTTTTGTACCAAATTCATGCTCTCGCCTCCTGCTCAACCTGCGGTTTTGCCTGAAGCCTGTATCAGGTCACCTTTGCCTACTACCTAATGCCTCTTCGGAAAGTTAATTTTGCCAGTATTAGCTTGTAGTTTTTTTAAGTTATAATTAATTTAGTGTTGGCGTGTGTGTGTTTCTTGGTTGGGTTCCCTGAATTCCAGGGCCTTGCTTAAGGGAAGGAGTGTGTGTTGTTTCCAATCACTTTTTATATTGGGTAATTTGTATACCGCCTTCTGAGAATAATTTTTCTCTTTTGTGGCAATACTTTGCAGATTTCCTTTACATAACTGTGTTTATACTTTCTTGAAATCTATACTAATATTATAAAGAGGTAGTGTTTGTAACTTTGTGTGTTTGGATGTAGGAGGTAATCTTCGAAGCTACTCATCCGATTTGAAAAATTCTTTCACCAGTAGAATGCTACGTTATCAATGAGTGTTATAGGCTATATTTTATTTTAAAAGTCAATAGGGATCCCTTCTAAAACTGCAATAATGTAACCCAAAGTGTAAATAAATGACCTATAAAATTCCTTACATTGCGTGCGCTGCGAAAACTATTACTGATAGAACAAAATAATGTACTACGGCTTTGCAGAACACATCATTATCTACAAAAAGTGTCGCGACACCATATGTCTAACTATTATAGTTATGTCACAATAACTATTTTTTTACTTTAAAAACTGAATAAAAACGCCGCCGCTAGAAAAGGCACTTTATTTGTACCTTGGTATTAATCCTTATCAAAATAAATTACTTCATATTCATGACTGGTTCAGTACCTGTATATTACTTTTTGAATTATTCAATTCGGACTTTCCATTCAAAAGATATGAGTTTAAAAATGTGTAATTTTATAAAAATAATTAAAATCGTTAGATGATGTTTAACTGGTCATATTATCAGCACTCTATTAATCCTTAAAAAAATAAGCAAGTTTATCGGCGCCATTACTAAATACATGTAATTTTTGCTTTTTACTGCATATTATTTGGACGTATGGTTAAAGAGATAATACGATATCAATAAAGCACGCCGCACAGCAAGGCCACACCATGAAGCTACCGGTGAAGAGCAATGTCAACGTTCTCAACGCGTACGACTGCGAGGCAGGTAGTGCAGCCAGATCGTGGGTAAAAAATGCCCCCACTTTGTGCCGTTTTCAACTGGCACTGCTGCACTGGCAGGTACCCGCGCGGCGCAGTCACGTGGTTGGCGCCGTACGCAGCACGCAGTACGCTTTATTTTCCGAATCTGTCCGTCCTCATTTCATTTATTGTATTATCTTAATACTAATATCTATCCGCTCATACATTCGCATGCAATTTGTTATATTTTAAAGTATTTTTCAGAATCGTACATCACTTCTATTTCGTTGTTTTTAACTTAATTACTCTAAAATCACAATGCCATGCCTAAAAAAAAAATTTCAGCTTTCACGTCAAACAACTCACACAAGAGCGGAAGAGTCTTCCTCTGAAACTACGCAGCGCCTTGCGAGTCCTAGAGAGTACAAGCGCGTGCTAGGGAGACCAGTACAGAACGCTCGCAACGGATTACTAGCCAAAATGTAAGAACCTCACAGGCTCGTGCCAGGGAATCTAGCTGTGAACGCGACGAGCGGCTTGCTAACAATAGGCAGCGTGTCTCTGATGCTCGCGCTAGGGAATCTAGCGTCGAACGTTCGCAACGGCTTACTAGCCAAAATGTAAGAACCTCACAGGCCCGTGCCAGGGAATCTAGCTGTGAACGCGACGGGCGGCTGGCTAGCAAAAGGCAGCGTGTCTCTGAGGCTCGCGCTAGGGAATCTAGCGCCGAACGCTCGCAGCGCCTAGCCGTAGAAAGACAACGTATATCTACGACCAGAGCGCGTAATCGAATAATTGCTCACGGGAATCGATCAGCCTTTAATTATAACACAAATATTGATTATGCTCAGCAAAACATGGTAAAAATTGGGCAAATAAATAAAATTTGCCCTAAATGCTTTGAAAAAAAAAATGGAATGTTGAAGCGAACGGTATGTGTTGTGCTGGAGGCAAAGTGGTTCTCCCTAATATACAGGAATCACCACAACCAATAAAAGATTTATTGTTAGGCACTCATCCATTATCCACGCATTTTTTAAATAACATACGCAGGTATAACACACTGTTTCAAATGACGTCATTCGGTGCTAAGGAAATCCGGGAAGGAAATTTTATGCCTACATTTAAGTTAGAAGGGCAGGTATACCATGTGATTGGTAGTCTCCTTCCACCTTCTGGTCAAAGTCCGCAGTTTCTACAGATTTATTTTATATCGGATGCTGATCAATTATCGTTACGATCTAATATAGCTTCCAATTAAAAATGGAATTAATCAAAGAATTACAGTCCGCATTAAGCAGTCACAATATGTACATTCGAAGTCTCAAATACAACTTAGAAAATAACTCCTCATCGGACAACTTAAAATTAATAATTCACGCCGACCGCATTCCACATGGTCATCAAGGAAGATACAATTCACCTGCAACAAACGAAGTCACAGTTTTATTAGTCGACGAAGACAAAGGACCCAGGGATATAGTCATTCATTGTAAAGATGGACCTCTAAAAAGAGTTTCGGAATTACACCGTGCGTGCGATCCTTTGCAATACCCTTTAATGTTTGTGAGAGGTGAAGATGGTTACTATTTAACAATCCCTTAACAAAATTCAGCGAGAAATAAAACGATTTCATTTATGCAATTTTATGCATACAGGATAATGATCAGAGCCGATTGTTTTAATCCCTTGCATTATTACAGAGATTTGTTTAGTCAATACTGTGTTGATATGATGGCTAAAATGATATTCGAAAGACTAAATTACATACGTCAAAATAAACAACTAAGAGCTGACGACAATGTACATTTGAGAGATGCTTTAAATCAGGATGCTTATATAAACCCTTCCAATATTGGACAACACGTCATCTTGCCTTCAAGTTTCACGGGATCTCCACGTTATCTGCACGAGAAAACTCAGAATGCCATGACGTACGTCCGTAATTACGGAAGACCCGATTTATTTGTAACTTTTATTTGTAATCCGGAATGGCCAGAGATCGAATAAGAATTATTACCTGGTCAGAGGTCATTTGATCGTCATGATATAATTTCCAGGGTATTCCATTTAAGGATGAAAAAATGATCAAGTTATTCACAAAAGAAGAGATATTTGGTAAGGTCAAATGCCATATAGAATGGCAAAAACGCGGGTTACCACACTGTCATATGTTGTTTTGGCTGGAAAGAAAAATACAACCTGATGAAATTGACAGTGTAATAGCTGCTGAATTACCGGATACAGATGGCGATCCAGTGTTATTTGATATCGTAACCAAAAATATGATACATGGACCCTGTGGGGATCAAAATATATCATCACCATGTATGAAAAACGGAATTTGTTCCAAAAAAATACCCTCGGCGTTTTGTCAATGACACCCAGACCGGAGAGGATGGATATCCAGTATATCGTCGCCGTAACGCTGAAAATGGAGGCCATAAAGCTATCTTGAACATTAGAGAAATAACTGTTATATATAATAGGTGGATTGTCCCATATTCTCCAATATTGTGTCAAACATTTAACACCCACATCAACGTGGAATACTGCCACTCTATTTAGGCAATTAAATATATATGTAAATATAGTAATAAAGGATAGGACCAAGCTAGTTTTAGCGTTCGAAATTCGCATGATGAGGTAGAAAACTATTTAAATGGTCGGTATATAAGTACATCAGAATCTGTCTGGAGAATATTAGAGTTTCCGATCCACGTCCGGTATCCTACTGTCGTACATTTGGCTGTACACTTAGAAAACTGCCAAAGGGTGTATTTCACGACAGGAACGGCTCAACAAGTTGCCGAAAACCCCCGTAAAACTACACTTTTAGCTTTCTTTGAGCTCTGTAACACGGACGAATTTGCAAAAACTCTACTATACCACGAAGTTCAACACTATTATACTTGGGCTAATAACACATTTTCAAGATGAAAGCGCGGTCAAAACGTAGATGGGCATCCAGGAATAAAGAAAGATGTTGCTTTGGGAAGAGTATATGGTGTACATCCTTCTCAATCTGAGTGTTTTTATCTCAGAATGTTATTGCATCATGTACGCGGTCCAACCTCATTCAATGACCTAAAAACTGTAAATGGAATTGTCAAAGAAACTTATCAAACAGCTTGCCGAGATAGAGGTTTGCTTGAAACTGACGATCATTGGGAGAAAACTTTGAAAGAAGCTGCGATCTCGCAATGCCCATTTAAGATGAGGGAGTTTTTTGTAGTCATTCTACTATTTTGTCAGCCTTCTGAACCTTCAAAATTGTGGGATAGCTTCAAAGATGATTTTTGTAAAGAAATCAGACACAGAATACGACAGCAAAATCAGGATTTAACTTTGCAATTCAATGACGACATGTACAATGAAGGCTTGATAGATATAGAAAATAAGCTTTTGGAATTAAATGAAACAAGATTAAGTGATTTCGGATTACCGTCTCCTATTCGCTCACGAAATGATTCAATAAATACAATGCTGGTACATCAGTACAATGTCAGTGATTTGAATGATTTTGTCAACGAAAATTTGCCAAAATTAGTCTCAGATCAATTGCAAGTGTTTAATACAATAATTGATAGTGTGATGAATAACAAAGCAAAAAAATTTTTTTGGATGCCCCAGGAGGCACAGGAAAGACATTCCTGTCCAATTTATTACTGGCAAAGGTTAGACAGTCTGGAAAAATAGCTCTGGCAGTTGCTTCTTCAGGAATCGCTGCTACTCGATTAAGTAATGGGAAAACTGCACATTCCACGTTCAAACTCCCATTATCAGTATCTGTGGACCGACAATCCGTATGTTCTATACGCAAAAACGGCCCTCTTGGCAAATTGTTACAGGACGCGGCACTGATAATGTGGGATGAATGTACGATGAGTCACAGAGCCCATGTTGAAGCTGTGGATCGAACGTTAAAGGACCTTAGAAGCTCTACTGCCATTATGGGGGGAGTTACTTTTGTGTTTGCTGGGGATTTTCGGCAGACACTCCCTGTAGTTACAAAAGGGACGCGTGAAGATATCATCAAAGCATGTCATAAATCATCTCCCTTATGGAGTTTTATTCAACACCTAAATTTGCGAACGAATATGGTTGCCTATCTTGGTGGAGACATGTATAAATATTTCCCACAACAATTGCTCAGACTTGGAGAAGGAGTTTTTCCTTCTCTAAATTTGGGCACTAATTCTGCTGAAATCATTTTAAATGAGACATTAGGTCAGATAGTCCACAGTCTGCATCATCTTATAAAAGCCGTATATTCGGGCCTCGAAAATTTACTAGAAAGAGACTTTCACTGGTTGTGTTCCAGGGCAATAGTATCGCCTAGGAACGACACGTTCAATGAAATCAACAATCTCATTATACAAAGTGTTCCCAGCCAAGTCAAAACCTATAAGTCGATTGACACAGTCACCAATGTTGATGTCGTCCACTTTCCTCAAGATTTTCTAAATTAGCTTAATCCTTCTGGCTTGCCACCTCACGAACTATCATTAAAAGTCGGTACTCATATCATGCTTTTAAGGAATATAAGCCCTCCTAACATGTGTAATGGCACAAGATTGCTCATTAAAGACTTGAAAGAAAATTTGATTGTCACGACCATCCTCACAGGTCCAGCAGCCGGCCAGCTGGCAAACATCCCGAGGATTCCCATGATTCCCATGGATTTTCCAATATCTTACAAACGGTTGCAATTTCCCATAAAAACATCGTTCGCGATTACTATTAATAAGTCCCAGGGTCAAACTTTCTCTTTGGTTGGAATCGACCTACGAAAAGAGTGTTTTTCCCATGGCCAACTATATGTTGGTTTATCACGAGTTGGAAGTCCCGAGAAACAGTACATTTTGCTACCAAACAATAAGAGGACGTCAAACATTGTCTACAGAGAATGTCTTAGCCAATAAGATATTAAATACTTCTATCTCAGATAAATTGCATTGTAATATTATGTATATTAATATGAAAAATTATAAAAAAGTAAAAAAATATCAAATAAAAATAGCAAAAAAAATTTAAATTATAAATTATTTAATTATAATGTGCTTTTTTAAATGCTTTACGAGAGTTTACCCAACCTAATTAACGCCGGGTTAAGCAGTTTTTGTATCTTAATTGCACCCGTGCGAAGTCTGTGGGGCGGGGGTGGGGGGGGGGCGCATGTGCTTAATATATCTATAAATCAGTGTGAATTTCCCTTAGTCATTGTGCCTGTCACTAAAGCCTTGTGCATATACTTCTTTATCAGTTAATTAAGTTTTATTATTGCATGAGATATAATTTTGTATGTGGCAGATTAAACCTGTCTGTACTTAAAGTTTCATTTCTGAGATAAATCTCCGAATTTTCTGTTAACAGTTACAAACAATTCTTGCTACACGTTAATATTTATTGTCAGTTTATTATTGTCTTATATTTTATATTGTTAATGAACCATTTTCACTATAGAATTCGCCCTAACAGTTAGCGACGAGACTATTTATAGGCATTCTGTAATATCAAGTTATAATAGAAAAAGTGTAATTTTTATCAGTAAAAAAAACATTTAAAACTTGTCAATCATCTTCCTGATTTCTGTAATTTTATCTTGAGCAAAATGTCATTTTAGTTAGTATAAATTTTCCGAATCGATTATCGCTAATGCTTAATCTTGTCAAGGTCACTTACGTAATTCTCCAAGAACCAAATAGCGTTACTAAATTCTCTTCAAAAATAGCTCCGGGATTTCTTCTTTATTTGATGTGATACCCTTCTAATATCTCCTGTGGAAGGGTTATTCTTCAAAGCTATTTTTACCGTCATGTTTTCCAGTAATTTATATAGATTTTTTTCTTATATTTCGTGTGATATTTCTGTTAACTACGCAGCGGTCTCCGCTCGGCGCCTCGTGGCAATGCCTATTATGAGCGTGATCTGTTTGCCCAATGACCCTGGCTTGGCTTTGAAAATGGCTTGAAACTTCACCTCTCTATGTCCTACATGCTTTAACTGCTGTCGGCGCCAGTTCGTCCCATCATGGGCTACTTTCCGGACGCTCAGGCCATAAAAGTTTACCTTTTTCGTAGTTAGAAAATATTGTGCATGTGTTGATCACCAGGCCTCACTAAACTCTTGAATCATGAACATTTAATTATTTAACGCCCTGAAAAGGTAGTTTCAACACAGTTTCGGACTGTCGCCACAATAATGTTCAATGAAAATGTAAAAAAAGTAAACTAATGTAAAAAAATGAGTTTTTTTTTAAACTGAACTTGTAGGCAAGGTCAACCAACCATCTAGTTTCCTGCTCAGTTATAACTATCCTAAGTATGTAATGAGTAATATTCATATAAATAAGGGGATCCTAACCAATGTATTTGCACAGAAACTTAATTTTGTTGATAAAAACATTCTGTTCAACCTTTTTAGGAAGGAAAGGAGTAAAGTCACAATATTTTATAATAATTATATATATATATATATACACACACATTTGTTGAGTATAAAGAATATTTATATTTTATGTTAAAGTGTTAATTCATGCCTCCGAATTTTTATTATTATATGCATTTCAGTTGAACCCCAGAACATGAAAATATAAAAAGTTTGCTTAACATATTTGGAAATTAAATATTTGTGTTAACCTTTTGAATTTACCTTTTCTGGCTCAAGACACACAGCAAATAATTTATACCTCTTTTAACTTATTCTGAACAGCTAAATGTAATATATGTACTAAACCTTACAGGTTAGGCCTTGTTATCTCTTTCCTTGTTGCACATTATGTGTAAGTTATTGTGTACACACTCGTTACCATTAAGGTCTACTATTTCGACGACTTGTACCTGTGCTGTGTAACATTTTGAATGTGAGTGTTTTGGTATACCCTGTGTCTGTACCCTGGCACATGGTACAGTTCCGATGGCATAACAATGTGAACAAACCACTGAGATGATCTGATGATGGAGCCGGAAGATTGCCATAGGAACTCTACAACTACATGCAGTAAACGTCGTATCGAGTTTGTTTTCAGAATCGAGTGACAGTAAAATGGAGATTAGAAGTGCCACTGCTGCTATGCGCGTGCCCTATTTTGTAGCGGCAAATGGTTCTGAAAACTATTATGGATTTCGTCTACAGTATTTCCCTTATCGGAATGAAAGCGGATTACTGGCCAATCACGATACATCATGGGGATCTTTCTTAGCAAGGGAACGCCATATTCGTGAAACAAACACGTAGTTGGAGACTAAAAAGTGAAAAATAAAATAAATGTAAAATAGCTTTTTAAACGAAGCTTTTATTTGTAAATGCACTAAAAATAGAAAGGTTATTATAATAGTTACACAATTTGTAGAAATTTTAAGATGTGGTCAAACTGCCGTAAAAAACTTTACTACAAATTAAAATGTTTGTATCAATTTATATTAGTATATTAAAGTTCGCGCAATATAGCACGTATACCTCATTTGCGTAATCATAGTAAGCTTATATATTGCGTAAGGCTCTTAACTATTCATAATATAAAACGTATATCACATTTGCGTAAACATAGGAAACACATATGCGTAAGGCTCTTGACTATTCGCGCCAAGCTATTATATACCAAATATAAATTACTACAAACATAATTTGTAGGAAAGATTATTACGGCTGTTCGACCACATCTTACAAGTTCTAAAAATTGTGTAACAATTACAATTATTTTGCTCTATTTAGTGCATTTATAAATGAAAGCTTGGTTTAAAAAGTGGTTTTAAATTTATTATTTAGAAATGTGAAAATACATATTGTCCTTGAATGCCGTTTCCAGCCACATTTTTGATTGGGTAATTTATATTCCCTTTCGGAGAATAATTTTCTCCTTTTGTGGCAAAACTTTGTTGTTTTCTTGCACTTAACTGTGTTTATATTTTTTAAATTCTAAATGTATCTGCAAATCTAAATGAATTAGCTCTAGTCACTGTGTGTGAATAAAGCATTGTGCATATGCTTGTTGATGTAATTAAGTAAGGTTTTAATTCTGCATATGTGGTATAATTTGTTTGTAGTAGTTTACTTCTCCCTTTACTTTAAGCTTCGTTTATAAAGAAATAAATTTCTTACTTTTCGTATCAGCTGTAAGCAATTCTTGCTACAAGTTAATATTTGTCAGATTATTTTTGCCTAATATTTTATTTTGTTAATGTGCACCAAATCAGGTGCAATTAGCAAACACACACTATAGTAAACAATATTGCCACGATATCAACGCTAGCAATTAAAAAACAGCGCACACAAAATTTCAGTGAAATATATTTTATTTTATAAAATAGTCTTCAAATCGTAATACTGACAGTAATTGCTTGAAAAAAACACAGCACAGCATGTAATAATATCTGTTCTCCAAAATGAATATGTAAAAAATACGACGGGTACTCTTAAAATATTTCAGGTAAAGGATTATCACCAACGAATCAAATAAAATTCCAATTGATTTGATACTACGCGGAACAGGTAATCCATGACTATATTACAATTCAATAGCACCCAAAACTGCGCCTAAAGCAAGTAAACCTAGATTCATACTTGACTACAATATCGAGGAAGGTTCTAAGGCGCGGTCACGGCAGAACGAATGGCATATTTAAAAAGTGCATTGCTAGCCTAACAGCTTAAGCGCTGTAAATGCGTTTGAATAAACAAATATTAAACGGGCTTCTACATAAAGCCCTAACAAAGTAATTAAAATACAAATTCCACTCTAAAGTTATGGTTTTAGTGTGAACCCTGCTGTTCACTTTTAATTTGCGAGTCGCACGAACGGACGGGGCACACCACCGGCTTTCACGCCGCGTCAAACGGTCGAGAAACAATTGCTCAACTCAGGAGCACAAGCACCAAGTACGGGACTAGAATTGATATTGACTAAGCTCACTAAAATTGCCAAAATGAAACAAATCGTCCAAAAGGATGGTGAAAAATTACAGCTAATATTAAGTGCTCAAACACCGCAAAATTCTACACGTGATACAAAAATTTAAGTACATTAATATTCCAACTAATACTCAAGAAATAGAAATCCTTAAAAGAAAAATCATTATAATAAGCGAAAAAGGCGGTGACTTGTAGCCCTACCAAAGCGCCTAATCCGTATGACATATTGAAATTTAACTTAAAGTGCCACAGCTGACACAACCTCGCTAGGGGTGCCTTACTAAAAAAAAAATATATATCCCAGCAGGCTGAAATAGGCCTTAGAAAGTAACTTAGGTACACCAAACAAAATATTAAGAAACTTATGTCCAGTCGAGCAGTGAGCTGACGACGCATAGCAAATAGGTTCATGGCAAATTGGGCTAAATGTTAAACGAGCCATTTCATTTCTCATAAGTTAACAACGCACGATCTAAACACACTTAATAAAAATTAAAACGTATCTACAAAGCTCCAAAAGAAGTAAGCTACTCAAAATATTTAATACGAACTAACAGTATACTAAAAAGGACTACAGTGCAAAATCACTAAGGTCCATACTAAGCACTACGCCCTCAACTCTCTACAAATATTTACGCCTCTCACCTGGCATTACAAGAATATTACCTACACTGAATATTAAATACAAATCAGATATTACTTTAGTATTAGCTGTACTGATGGAGGTGCGTCGCAGAAGCTCTATCACTCGTAGAATTGGGCACCATATCGGCCTATCAGAGTAGCATTATGAATATTAGCTGATTACCACTTGCACGAGCAAGACACAGACAAGAAATATCCACCGAATATTCGCTTACAAAAATCTAAGCTTGAACATGTGACGTAAGCACGGTGGGGTAGAGTAGAGGTAGGAGCAAGGTGAAGAGAAGGGGAACGAGACTATTACAAAGAGGTCGGCTCGGGTGCTGCCCCGTGCGGGAAACGACGAAACTACGTAGAGGGCGCTAATATAGGTCCAATACCTAAATAATGCGGAAAAGTACATAGTTATTTGGCGGCGCCAAGCAAACTACAGTCGAACATAGTTCCAATTAACACACTCAACGCTCACGCGTTGCAAATAAACATTTCTCACTATAGAGTTCGCCCTTACAGTTGTAGCCACGAGTCCATTCATCGGCATTCTGTATTATTATGTAATTAAATAAAATGTGTTTTATTTATCGGTAAAGTACTATTTAAAACTTGTCAATTAAGTTCATGGTTTTTGTAAATTTGTCTTGATCAAAATAACATTTTAGTAGGTATTAATTTGGTGTAAACGAAATACTGTACTTGGTTTCGATTGGCGACTCCCCGAATCAATTATCGCGAAAACTCACCCTCGACAAGAGCACATTCATTCTTCCCCAAGAGCCTAATGGTATGACAAGCATTTTTTAAATTATAGCTCCGGCTTTTTGAACTTTTTAATGCGATACAACTATTTTCTCCGTTGTGGGTGAATTATTCTTGAAGATTAATTTTACCGTCATGTTTTATAGGAACTTCTTTTGTGCGATTCTTTTATTTCCTGTTGTTTTGTGATACTTTAGCGGTCCTCGCTCGGCGCCTCGTGGAAAAGCCAATATGAGAGCGTGATCTGTTTACCCGATGGACCTGGCGTGGCTTTCAAAAAACCTTAAAAAAATCGCTTTATGATGACTTCTTGATTTAACTGTTGTCGGCGCAGGATCGTCCCATCATGGGCTACCTTCCGAAATTTCAGGCCAACCGAATTCGTAGTTAGAAGTTCATGTGATTCCTCTCCAGGGCTTCATACATCCTTTCAAACATGAAGATTTAACCATTTACCGCTGAACTATCCAGTTTAAAAAAATGTTTCTGACTTTTGCCAATCATTAGAATATACAAGGTCAGCCATCCATTTTGTTTTTATGTTGTTGTAACGAACGTTATAATAATATACTGAGTAATTTTTTAACAATTGATTTAGGGGAACCCCAAGTAACGATCTTTCCAAGAACCTTAATTATTTTCAATGATAGTATTTTTTTAAACCCATTTAATCAAAGACGACAAGGTCTTATGAAAAGAATTGAGTATTGTCACACATAACATTATATTAAGTTACTATGGAGATATTATTTGTTTGTTGAGTATCATGCTATTTTATCTTTGTTATTCCTTCTGAGATACAATTATAAGTCATGCTGCCCGTTAACTTATATATAAATATATAAATAAATAAATAAATAAATAAATAAATATATATATATATATATATATATATATATATATATATATATATATATATATATATATATATATATATATATATATACGTTTACCCCACTAACTGAAAGTGATAAAAGTTTGCTTTACAAATAACTAGAAACCAAATATTTTGTATTAAACCTTTGAATTTATCTCTTTGACAAAAAGAAAATATTAAATTATTTTACCTCTTTTGCCATACCTTGAACAACAAAGTGTGAAATATATGCACGAAATCTTAAAAATTTGGCCTGGTTGTCTCTTTTCTTGTTACACGTTACGTGTATTTTAAGAACACTCGTAACCTTCAAAGTCCACTATTTCGACGACTTGTGCCTGTGCTAGAGAACATTTTAAAAGTGAGGGTTTTAGTATAGCCTTCTGTCTGTACCCTGGAACATGGTACAATAAGTGGTAGCATAGCTGGTGGTTGGTTGCGAGTGTGCATAACTGTGCATGCTTTTTGCATGTTGTGCGTTTTTTTTGCTTTCTCCTTTGTTCTGAGGCCTGTGATTTGTACAGTGGGCATGGAGCACGACATGCACACACGGTAGATCCACTTGTGATTACGTTAATTTTGTTTCTTTTGTGTGCCCTACTCAAATGTTTGCTAGTTTGTAAGAATGTTATTAATTGTCTGGTAAGATTTTTTTTTGCTTGTGGTTAACCTTGTGTATCACACTGTCGTCCATTGTCGCAAAAAATTTTCTTAAGAACGATATCCTTTATGAGTGTTTAAGATGAGGGGTCCAACCCCCTGAAGGAACTGTTATGGCATGCAGGTGTTCATTGTGTGCAGCCATTAACACCGGTACACCATTAAGTTTTGATGCTATGGCTGCCCTGGATGTTGAAAAGGAGAATGCTGTGTGTGCTTTCAAAAAAGTATCCCTTCAGGAAATTCTTGAAAATCTATACGATGATTCCAGCCTGTAAAGTACATGTATGTAAAATATAATCACACACCTCATAGGTAGAACACATGATTTGCTTACAGTTTGCTCTGAGCAGCTTACTGACATACAAATTCAGTATTTAAAAAATGTTTTTGCTCAGGCACAAGGCTTGTTTGAAGCCGTTTGTAACCTGGAAACAAGTGAGTCCCAAAAACAACATACTAATGTACAAGTAGCCACTGTAGGGGAACAGTTTGCTAACTTCTCACTTAGTACTTCAACCACCACCATTTCGTTTTCTACACCTGCTCAATACAACATGGCCATTTTCATTTCTACTTCCCATACCGTTATACATGCTGGTGCCTTGCCTCTTTCTGCAAACATCCCTGTCACATCTTCCACTACTGTAGTTAATTCCCTTTTTGCAACAACTCCCTTCGTGTCATCCGCAGCAGCACCGACCTCTCTATCATTGGCAACCCCTCCTTTTGGCAGAATCACCCATCCCCTGGAGCACATGATGCGTGATTTCTCTTCTACCGATGGTTTGCAAGTGCAAAAGTTTTTGGAGTTCCGAAAATAATAGTTACATTACAACAGAGCAAAGCTGTACGTGAATCATAAATTCTGGAAATCATTTACCCCTTCACTCAGGGTCCCTTTAGCGAGAGGACTAGACACACTATATCACATCATTTCAGTTTTGATCAGTATCATGCCGACATCGTCCTTTATTTCATCCCTTCTATGCTACTGTCACAGTTACAATTTCGGATGTTTAACAGACTTTAAGAATTCAATGAATCTCTTCATGTTTATGTAAGCAGCATTGAGGAGACTGCTGCTATTTTGTGCCTACCTTTGGCTGAGTGTGACATTGTTAACACCATTCTGGAGGGTTTGGAGCCTCAGGAACAGTCATGTCTTGTATTTATGGGCAAACCCAATTCATTCGCTATGCTTGACCATATTTGCGTACATTCCCAAAACATTCGGTACGCCGATGAGAAGCAAGATACGTTTTCAGCACACAGTAGGTACCCGAGAAGTCATGGCCTGTTCCTGTCAAGAAAATTAGAACACACAATTCAGGTGTTAATGTGTTGGCTACTAGTAAGTCAAGTAAAGTACACAATCATGATGCCAACATAGTAAAAACTTCAGGCGCAGACACACGAGCATGTTTATATTGTAAAGAAACAGGACACCCATTGCCATGTACCCTAAAAAATTAGAAAAAAAAAAAAGTATCTTTTTAACCCATATGACACTTGTGAAAGAATCACACTTTTCAGGAGAAATTTCCTAATGTTGTTGGAGTACAGAAATTTGCCATACCTCATGTTGATGTGAACTTAGTACTTTCGAAAATTAATGTGTTGGAAGGTTCTGGGCCGCCCCCCACACCCCTCACTGGTACCCACCCGATCGACTCGGCTGAAGTTTTTAAGCAATTGAAAGAGTTAAAGTTTATTTAAGTCATTGAAGTTTAGTGTTACATCGCTTCTATCGAAGCATTGCCCATTTAGTGTTGTGCAATCTTTAAGTAGAAAATTTGAGTGTTTCTAATGGTTACATAAGTGTTTAGTTTCGGAAAAATTAGGTTTACCTTTCATTTTAGGAGCAGATTTTATGACTCCTCTGGACTCATTTTAGATATGTAGGTACAGCACATTTTCTTCAGATTTTCCCCCATTGAAAAAAAATTCCTTTTGCTAACTTTAATCAGAATCAATCCCTTTCATCGGAAAACAGAACTGAGTCCAGACACATTGTAGATCCTTTTGCACATTTAGAGTCTCAACAGCTTTGTGCTATTCGAAAAGCTTGTGACGGATTCTGAAAAGTAATTACTTCAGTAATAGGCCTTACTGATCTACTTGAATATGAAATCAAACTAGTGGACAACGATTATGTTGCAATAAATCGTTATAGATAAGACCCCATTAAAATGGAAGTCTTTGAGAGAACAGGTTCAGAAATTAATTGATAAAGGTATAATTATGCACTCTACATCACAATATGCTAACCCCACATCTCTGGCTCCAAAACCGAACAATAAACAGAGAATGGTAATTGATTACTATAAATTTATCCAAAAAACAGAAATAGTCTGTCCCACTTCCTGGCCTTCATTTGGCATTTAATTGGTTTGGTAATGCCAAACTATTCACCACAATCGATCTTAGTGCAGCCTACTACTATATTCTGTTGTCTTAACACTCCAAACCAATAACAAGTTTTTGTGTTCCTTGGAATTTGTAAAACTTCCCCTGCGTACTTTTTGGATTGGCCACTATTGCCCAAGTGCTTACGCATCTTTTGGATAGAATATTTTATGATGTAAAATTATGTTTACAACTATTTGGATGACCTAGTGATATGTTCTGAGTCATTTGAACAACATCTAAATCATTTAAAGAGAAAGTCATATCATGTTTGCAAAAGGCATGTCTAACAGTTAACCCTACTAAAATCAAGTTTGCCATCCAAGAATTTTTAATTTTTAATGCACAGAATTTGTTCTCAAGAAGTTTCAATAGATCCCGAGCGGACTAGACGCACAAAACAATTTATACCGCCCCGAGATGTTAAGGACATTGCCAGCTTTATCGATATGATACAGTTTTTTTGGAAAATTCATCCCTAGTTTAGCAGAGAAGGACGCACCACTTAATCAACTATGTAAGATACCAGTTCTTTTTGTATGGGGTGCGGAACAACAAAAAACTTTTGATACCCTCAAGCAAGATGTTATGAACCCTCCTGTCCTTCGGATGCCCGACTTCTCGAGGGAGTTCATTCTACAAACTTTAGTGTTCCTACTTCAATCGTATCTGATAACTGTTCTCAGTTCACCTCAAAAATTTTTCGTGACATGTATTTTTTGTTTGGCATCCAATACATTACCATGTCTCCGTCCACCCCACCCCCTTCGCATGTGTAGCGTTTCAATCGAAACCTCCATCCGGCACTCATAGTCTTCCATGCAGTGGATCATTCTAAATTGGACGAAAATATTTCTTGGCTTTGGATGGCCTCTAATTTTTCCAGCATGAGTCACATAAATATAGTCCTTTTAACCTTATCTTCACCTATTTGCCAAATAATCATTTATGTATTGTGATGAATCTGAATTATATGTAATTAGATAACTGCATGGTCATCCGTTAAACCTGGGCAGCAGCCCTTAAGAAACCTAAACATACTCACTTCAACTGAAGTCTGAAATATTATAAGAACCAGATTGACAATCCATTTGGTATTGGGGAGCTAGTCTTATGCAAATTTCACCCTGTCGGCAGGGCAGTCGATAAGAAGATAGCTAAACTTTCCTTTTGCAGGACTTGTCCCTTCCAGATCCAAAATTTGCTGACGCCCGTCGCTGACAGTCTTGCTCACCCTATTTCTGGGAAGTATATTAATAGAGCACATGTCTCTCACTTAAAGAAATTCCATTCGCCCATGTCCAAATCTGTTGTAATTTATTTACATGTTCAGGAGCAGCCGATCCTAACTGTAAATTCTGTTGTTAAATTGTTGTGTGCCTGGCTGGCCAGCCATAAAACTATTCTGATTGGTGTACCTCACCCCTCCCCAACCTCAAAAAACTATGCTGGGTGGGGCATCTCTCTTCCCCTGTCATAATTCATTTCTGCCCTCTACTTGGTTTTGACCCTAGCCTAATCGAGTTCTTCTGAGTTCTGTTGTTATTTTTGCGCTATATAAATACCTGGAAAATACTAGGTACTAAATTAAGTGAATCGCTATGGGTGTATATTAATTACAGTTGAATGACTTCTATTATTGTGTACTAACTTATGTTTTGCGATTTTGTATTTTGAACCAAATGTGTGCTACTAAATAGTATGTAATGTAAGTTTGCGTTCTCTATTTTCCTTGTGTAACATAAATTAGGTTAATTTTTAATGTTATTAAAATTATTTAGTATATGAACTTATCATATATCTTGGATACAACAATTTTTTTTTGTTTTTTTTGGATATTTGTATTTAATTTGGTTCTTTTGGGTGTGTCTATCTCAGGAATTATCAAAATGGAGGCATCATAAAATAATAGATTTCTATATGAAAATTTGTTGGTTTCATTTTAATTACAGAAGATTTTGCTGGTTAGGGCTATACTCCCTATGGGTGTAACCTGTTGTCTGTTTTAGTGTTGCTTTCCCGGTGAGGCATGATTCTTCTTACCTGAGTCGGAGTACTGGTTACGGCCAGTGCCGCCTTCGCATCGGTCACCGTCACCACTCTGGAGTCTGGTGCTTACTATTCGAGCGCGAGGTCGATGTTCGCTTTCGTAACAGTACTTATTCCGTGGTATTAAATTTTTTCCTAATTTCTCTTGATACTGAGAGTAGTGAGTTGCAAGAGATGATCAGCGACATTGCGTCAGTGCATGAACAAAAAAGGAAACCTGTAGACGACTCGTCATTTGAACTGAATTTTGATTTGACTGTAACCCGTTAAAAACAGTTTCATCGCCTTCAAGTTGGAAGTACAGACTTTATCATTCATTATTATCTGCCAGTGCAAAGCGTTCTCTATTTAATTTTGGCGGAAAATTTTTGAAAACAGTTTTTGGAATGCTGGACACTAACGATCTCGCTCTTTTGGAACAATGCTTAAACTCCTTACATTATAGACAAGATGTTATTTCGACCAATATAGCCAATCTTAATTCGAAACTTGGAAGACAGGATAACCAATAACACTATTTATATAAAGAAGCTGAGTGAACTATATCTTGATCACCATCACACCATATTTCAGAATCTCTCTTTTGTTCTTCACGATACCTTCGACAGTATGACTCTCCTGAGTTACAATATTGATTTGAATGGGATTTTTCTTAGAGTAAGTAAAGCTCACACAAATTCAAGGGTAGATATTTTTGGCCTCAGACATGCAATGGAAATAAGGGTGAACGGGAAACTCAATACCACCCTATTAAGCATCGATGCTTTCTTGAAGATTTTGAGGCATATTCAGCAACTTCTCACATTATGTATGTATTTGTTAGCCCCTGTTGTGCATGAGAACCTATATATGTTTTATGGTATGAGTAATGTTTAAACTATTATTTACAATTCCTCTCTTGCTATAATTATCAACATTCCTTTGGCCAAGAAGACAGTTAGTTTGAATGATACCACCATATACCTTTTGCCTTCTTGTTTTCCAAATATGACAGATAGCTACTTCTTAATGCTCATGAGTATCTCATCCTTAGTCAAGATCACAATAATTTGCTATTGTCAACCACATTTCTTTGGCGAATTGTAAAGCACATGGTTTTACACTCTGTCCTGCCAATTTCTCTTTTTTTGATGCCCACGTAGATAATTGTGAGTTTAACCTATTCACTGGGAATCAATATTTTTCAAATTATGACTAAAACCATTATGAATTTGAAACGGCCCTTTTTGCACAAGACGACTTCACATTGGTTTTTGTATCAAACATCTCCTTTGATTGAACTATTTTGTGTAGGTTTCTCCCTTCACTTTAGCCCTATCTGGTTCTGCTTTGTTCAATAATGTGTCACACTGTGACATCATGAGCCCTTTCTTTAAAACCTTTGTTACAGTTTATTCTGCCCTTAACTACAACCTTATCTTAGCAATTATTGTGAGCCTGTTCCGTCCTAATATCACAATGAATGCTTCTCTAATCAAATAATTAGATTCCCTTTAGCTGCTCATCCTCAAGGTACCAATTTAAATGATGTCCTGCAACTTCTGTGTCCTCGTCCAACAACACCTCATAGTAACTTAAATTGCATCACCATTTCAATTTCCTGCATTACAATATTTTGTAGCTTGCTTATTTGTGTTTTTTTTGTTAAAATCCAAGTTTTGTACGAAACTCAAGTCCTTGCCTCCTGTTCAACCTGTGGCTGTGCCTGAAGGCTGTATCATGTTAACTTTGCCTACTACCTCGGCCTCTATGGAAAGTTAACTTTGCTAGTATTAATATGTAGTTTTTTGGGTTATATTTAAGTTTTTTTTTGTGTGTGTCTGTGGCTTGGCCAGGTTCCCACGGTCTCGTTGAATGGAGGCAGTGTTTACCGTTTCCCAGCATATTTTTATTGTGTAATTTGTATTCCACTTTCGGAGAAAAATTTTCTCCTTTTTTTTTGGCAAAACTTTGTGGATTTCTTGCACCTAATTGCGTTTATATCTTTCCAATGCTAAATGTATCTCTAAAACAAAATGAATTTCCTGTATCACTGTGTCTATGACTAAATCCTTGTGCGTATGATTGTTGATGTAATTTAGTAAGGTTTTATTTCTGCATATGTGGTGTAATTTGTTTCGAATAGTTTACTTCTGCCTTTACTTAAAGCTTGGTTTTTACAATATAAATTTCTGAATTTTCTTGGCAGTAATAAACAATGCTACCTACAAGTGAATATTTATTGTCATTTTATTTTTGCCTATTATTTTATTTGGTTATTGAACCATTTTCACTATAGAGTTCACCCTAACAGTTAGCGATGTGACCACTTATCCACATTCCATATTATCAATTAATAATAAAAAGGTGTTATATTTATTGGTTAAGTACTATTTAAATCTTAACAATTAAATTCATGGTTTACTGTAATTTTGTCTTGCGCGAAATGTCATTTTAGTCAGTGTTTATTTGGTGTAATCGAAATACTAAACTTTGTTTCGATTGGCGACTCCCCGAATCAATTATCGCGAAAGCTCATCCTCGACAAAGTCACATTCCTTCTTCTCCAAGAAGCTAATGGCGTGACAAGCATCTTTTTAATTCTAGCTCCGGCTTTTCAACCGTTTTGATACTATACAACTCTACTCACCGCTGAGGATGAGTTATTCTTGAAGATTAATTTTACTGTCATGTTTTCCAGTAATTTGTTTGTATACTTATTTTATTTCGTATTGTTTTGTGATTATTTAGCGGATCTTCGCTCGGCGCCTCTTTGCAAGGCCAATATGAGAGTGTGATCTGTTCACCCAATGGCCCTGGCGTGGCTTTGAAAATGCCTTGATAAATCACTTCATGATGTCCTTGATTTAATCGGTTTCGGCGCCGGATCGTCCCATCATGGGCTACCTTCCCTCATTTCAGGGCAACTAAAGTTTTCTTCACTTCGTAGATAGAAATTTGTGTATATAATTCTTCTCTGGGCCTTCTCGTATCCTTTGAAACATGAACATTTGAGACTTTACCGCTAAACGATTCAGTTTAAAACAGTTTCAGACTTTTGCCAATCATTTGGAAATACAACTTTCAGAAAAGATTTTTAAAAAGGTATCTTTTAACTGACCTTGTAATCGAGGTCAGCCATCCAAATTGTTCCTATCCAGTTGTAACGAAATTTATAATAATTTACTGAGTAATATTTAAACATTTAACTGAGGGGAACCCGAAGTAAAGATCTTTCAGAGAAACTTAATTATTTTTAATGATAATATTCTGGTTAACGTATTTAAACCCAAGACGTCAAGGTCTTTTGAAAATAATTGAATACTGTAACACATAAAAAATTGTATTAATTTGTTATGGAGATATTATTTATTTGTTGGGTAACATGATATTTTGTCTTTGTTATTCCTTTTGGGATAAAATCAAAAGTGTTTTTGTCTTGCTGGCCGAATACTTTCCTTTTTTTAAAAAAAAAAAAGTTTGCTCTACGTATAATTAGAAACCAAATATTTTTTAAAATCATTTTTAATTTACCTTTTTGGCTTAAGACACATCATAAATTATTTTACGTCTTTTGACAGACCTTGAACGACAAAATGTATAGATGGACAAAATCTTACAAATTCGGTCTGGTTGTCTCTTTCCCTGTTGCACGTTATGAGTATTTTAAGTGTACACACTCACAACCATCAAGGTACACTATTTTGACTGCTTGTATCTTTGCTGGGTCAACATTTTAAAAGTGAGGGCTTGGTGTAGCCCTGTATCTGTACCCTGGTACATGGTACTCTTGTATTATCTTTACTCAACTGGAACTCATGGTCACACTTAGAGCAAACGACTGGCTCCTGTCGACTGACTCCTACAGATTGACTCCTGCCAACTGACTTCTGCAGACTGACTCCAGTGTACTGACTCCAGCCAGCTAACGCCAGCCGATTGACTCCTACAGATTGATTCCTACCAACTGACTCCAGAATGACTCCAAAATGACACCACAATGTCTCATAATGACTCGAGAATGACTCCAAAATGACTAACAATGACTCATATTTATTACTCGTATGAATCCAAAATGACTACAAAATGACTCCTGATTTCTATTGCGGAAATGATTGTGGTGTCAGTGGCGATGGTAGTTGTGATTGTGTTGCTGATTGGGGTGCTGATTGCGATTGTGTTGCCGATTTCAATTGTGGTGCTGTTAGTGGTAATGATTGTGGGGGTGTTTGCGAGTGCGGTGCTGATTGGCACTGAGGAGGAGGATTGTTAAAGATTGAGGAGGAGGACTGCGAATGATTTATGGAAAGTTTGAAAGATAGATGGAAAGATGGTAAGATTAACGAATTGATCTGTTAAGAAGAACACGTTAGTTAAGACTGTTTATCACCCTTGACATTCCAAGTCTCCTGGCCTGGCAGTATTGACATTTAAATTCATGCTAAGTATGTCAGTAAAAGTGTTGGTAGATGCTGATCCGTTCAGTGATTATGACATACTCGTGCATGTGGTTGCTATTTATAATGAGCAGCTTGGTTTATTCGCATATACTTAGATTAAAACATAAATCTGAGTAGTATACTAATATCGAAAAGACAGTGGAGGTATTGAATAATGAGTGTTTAAGAAAGGGTCTGAAAATGTAGTTGAGAGCCTTTCGCATGTTTCCGCAATACCCTACACACCGTATTAAAAATAAATAATCAGTAATAAAAAAAATAGTTTTTTTTAAATCGAATAATAAATACAGATTTAAGATTTGATATACCCAATGCCTATAAAATGAATATGGCTATCAGAAAAAAACATATTTGCCTAAATAAAATAAGTTGGTATAACTATCGAGCACCTTCGGGTACGTTCAGCAAACCGAGGCGGCAGCTTTCGAGCACCCCTCTGAATCGTGCAGAAGTTTGCCGAGGTCGTCCAAGACGAGCCGAAGACCGTAGCCGCCCAACCGCTCAGCAGATGAGTGGCTGCCCTTTAACCCGTCCAGTCTCCGGGTCCATGATCGAGAACATGCTGCACACGAACGATATTTATGGTCGGCACCGTACACAACAAGCCACACTTGGCCTGTGTTTTGAGTATCTTTCTAGAATACATCAGATTTAGTTAAGTTTTTTGTCTCTCATTTGCGAATGGTTAATGCTGACTTCAACTAACCTGCGGCACTTGTTAACTGGTTGCGAGAAGCACGCTTGACACAAGTACAGCGCGCATTATAAAATTAAACATTTGCAACATTGGAGATCACAAATTAATTCGTGACTGGAAGGGTTAAAATGCATTCCACCAGACTCCACATAACCCTACTACTAAATAAAATATATTTGATAATTTCGTATATAACTTGGAGAGTTGTCAGTAGCTAGTGCAAAAATTTTACTCTCATATTAACTGCTATTTCCTCTGCTGTTGTAGATTTTTCCATGGAAAATTTTAAGATTATAAATTATTTCTCAGGGAAAATTGAGGTGTTTCCCAGACATTTTTTGTTATAGGAGTATTGCTATAAATACCGCTAAAACTTGTGATAATTAAGTAACCATATTATTTTCAACATATTGAAAAATTAATTGGCTTATTTTATACTCTTTCATATAACACATGGCTGATGATAGAATAGCACATTTTTAAAATCCCCTTCCATACACTACGCTTATCTGGCTTCTGTGCGACAGTAATTTAAACCACAGTCCTATTATATAACTGAAGACCTAAATTTTCTGATCCCTAACTTACTTTAGTGTATTTGTCTTGTTAGCTGACTATCTTATGATAGTCTTGCAACGCAAAATGTATTGTATTGAGTAACCTGATTTTCCGTAATAATTCAAGCGATAGTATTCTATTTTCCTAAATCGTTAACTCTCCTTAATCCTTGGTTCCTTCCTAGCGTGATACATTTTTAGTGCCAGAGAACTAGTTCTCATTGTACGCACCCTATCTGCTATACACGATAACTTAAATCTGTCCTTAGCATATGGAACCACTACTATGGCATCTTAACTTCTGTTCTGCATGCCCACCTCCACTCCTTTTCCGCAACGTTACACCAGTTATGATGACCTTTAGTGATCATATTGTTATCTGACATAAAATATAAATGCAACCAAATAATACCAAATTTAAATATGTGTAATAATCATAATGAAACATAATAAATCGCTATCAGTGTACACGTCTAACTATTGATGTTAACAAACGTGACCTAGTACAACTAAACATCACCAAACTTAATAATGGTGACTAAATGTATGGAAATATGTTAAAATATACCAAATGTAACTAAACATGACAAAAACTTTCAAATATTGCCATTTCTGATCAGTTATGGCCAAAGGTGAAATAAAATTGCTAAATGTGACCGGCTATTTCAACGACCAAATGTGATTAATTTAGACCAATAATGATGAGTGTAACTAAATATGACTAGGCAATACAAAAAATTTGAAATTTTATTAAGTATGCACGAACTTAACCGGATGTGCTTTAAACTGAATGTACCCGAATATAACCGAAATAATGATCAAATGCGTGCAAACCCATTTGTAGAGAAATATGGTTAAACAAAACAAGATACGTTTATGTGACTGAACAGAAACAAATATAACCAAATTTGGCCTATGATATGACATATAGAAACATAACTAAACATGAATTTAAATGGCCAAACAGGACCTAGCTGCGTAGTATAAGTAATAAAATAATGCCAAAAAATTTCTAAAATATCAAGTATGCATGAAAAAAAGCATTATCATATGTGAACTAAAGTGAACAACTTGACCAGTATGGTCACATGTGACTGAACATATGAAACTGTGTCCAGATACACTGCTAGACATGGAATTCGCTACACTTCTCAGATGTCATACATTTGCAATAAAATCAGGACGACATGCAGTATTAATTGCGCAATGTAAATGGTTAAAATAACATCGCAAAAATGTCGCTGCAAACACGTGATATAAGGGGCGATTGTCGCCAGTATCCAGTGATAAAAAGGGCAATACAGCTAAGTGGAAAGGCAGAAGTCAGCAGTATGCTACGGTGTCGTACTCGCAAAGAATATCGTTGTGACAACTGCGTACGCTCGACTGTGAAAAAACGTCATTGTTCAGGAAGCGCAAAAAATTGTAGTTTATTTAACTGCAATATACAGCTTATTCAACACAC
Organism: Dryococelus australis; assembly: GCA_029891345.1. Lineage (NCBI taxonomy): Eukaryota > Metazoa > Arthropoda > Insecta > Phasmatodea > Phasmatidae > Dryococelus > Dryococelus australis. Next base: position 134,633,799 of record CM056998.1, on the reverse strand, counting down.
CTTAATACACCACCATAATGGTGTGCCTTAGAATATCATTACATATATTTAAGTGTTAGTTATAGGGGCTTTTGCGAAAAAAAAAAAAAAAAACCAACGGAATGTGGAATAATTCCACTCTACTAAAGTTCACAGAACACGAATTTACTAGGAGCATCAAGATACTATCAATATAAACCACAAAAAAAGAGAGTGGGGAGGGATATGAAGATCAGAGGAATTGCGGGATAAAACGTGCGAAAAAATATGTACGTAATCTTAATATTTTATAACAGAAAAATTTTAAATTGCAAAAATACATAACAGAACAATACCTAAGTTAGTAATATTACCAAAACAAGCTACAAATTCGATAGTGGGGAGGGCTAAGAATATGAAGGAAATAGCGGGGTAAATCATGCGAAAAATATGTACGTAATACTAATATTTTATAATATGAAAAGACGTTAAATTGCAAAACGAGCTAACCAAAAAATATCTACATTCACAACATTATCAATACACACAGACACACAAATTACCTTTCTTATGGTAAACTCCAAGCTTCGCAGATGCGTGAACGCTTTGCGGTCAGTACCTAAAAAAAGCATGCTTACCATGAATCACTGTTTTGGGGATTTATTTCCCAGCTGGCGCTGAGGTCTCTGGTTCGGTGCGTAATGTTTGACTACGCTTGAACCGTATTATTAAGTGCGAGGAGGCAACGCTATAATACAAAAATGATCAAAATAACTTCAATATATCGTGAAGTTAGGTTTAAATTAGTATGGTACTCACCCATTCAATCGCCATTCATAAAACGTAGATGATTAAGCATGTCACAACGTGGACTAAATTTGACGACACTCCATAGACACTCAAATTACCGCACAAATACTATAAATTAACTTTTCCCGTGCACGTTATAGCACAGAAACACACGTATTTTCGCATAATTATTTTATTTAACTTGTCAAATAGAATGAATTGCAATAAAACACAAGTACAAGCAATCGTACATAGCAAACTTCCGGACAGTAAAAACTCAGACCTTACACTGACGTTGGCCATTTTCCCCCAGTACATCTGTGAGGTATACCGATTTCGATGCGCATTTGTTACTACTCTCTTGTGCATCATTAGTCACAGTTTTTTTTAATTTTTATGGCGTTACACGGCACCTTTAAACACAATCTGTGAATGTCGTTTTTTAATTATCTACCATATGTATATTTATTCTACTTGTAATAGGTTACGTAGTGTAATCCTCTCGTGAATATAGACAAGGAAAGCCTTTAAAAATTCTCTAGAATTATATGATGTTCCAACACTGATTGATTTCTGTGGTGTTACCCTATTAAACCTCAGTGCCGCGGTAAAAATATACCTTGTCAATGACGGTTCATACATTAAATACGGGTTCCAAAAGGTATTCTCGAATTTAAAGCAGTTTAGCAACCCGATACAAAAATATTGGAAGTAATTTTACGTGTTTTACTGCATAAGCACCGAGATCTTGATAAATATATATATATATATATATATATATGCACCTACTCTACGTTCAACCTCCCCCCCCACTAGATTTTTTTATTAAGCGTGATTAGTAATAACCATCACCGAAACATAATTTAATCTACAATTGGACAAATTTTGTTGTCAATTAAGAGAACGCGCGGTAGATAATTGCATTTGCGCTAGCAGACTTGTTTTTACAATTGCTAGAAGTAAACTATCGAATATTTACAACATTGTGTGTGTACTTAGTATTGTGTAAATTTGATCACAACAATGAATCAAACTGAAAACCAATTTTTAATAATCAACAATTTAATTAAAAATGCAATCCATTGCAAAATGTTAATTATTAGATTTAAAAATATAAGCTGAAATACGTTATTAGTATGACTGTAATAAAAACCAAAGTGACATATACGTAACTGTATTTAAAAAAAAACACGAAAAAAAGTATATACTTGGGTACCTATATCCTTACATTGTTGTGAAATTTTGAAATAATTTTAATTTTTGTGAATATATTTAGAAAGAATTTGTCCTCTTGAAAAATTATGCAGTTTTGAATTAAAATCATAAAGGTTTCAAATTTCAAAATACATTACCGTATATCTGTTATGTATGTACAAAGAACTACAACAGACTGTACACCTCTCTACTAAAAATTATTGCGGTCTTCCTCGTCGCCAGGCGGTCCAGTAGTGTTGTATGATGAAGTACCTATTGGAAACTGTTCGTATAGCTCGTGATAAACACTAGGTATCAAGTTGACAACAAAGCTGTAACACATCTTTCTTTTTCGTCTCAGAGGTAGCAAGATTTTCTGGTTACCTTTAAAAGGAGCTTAGTTTCGTCGCCATACTTTATTATTCCTTATATGTGGCACGAACTAATCGTCCAGGTAGTCCAATTTAGTAAAAAAAAAATTGTGGTTCAGATTTTCTCTACTGAAACAAAACACAAATGTCATAGGCGAACGTCTTTGTTCGGTCATTCATTATCGTTCCATATTCAGTCTACTCATGATGGAATAATGAACTGCTGCTGTTTCGTTGAGGTACGAACTGTAACTGAACAGCATTAAAAATACGAAAATAATCATAAAGTAATGACTGCGAATGATCACGCGCCATTCTCATGACTCTTCTCCAAACTTTCGCGTATAGTGTGATCGGTTTTTTGCTTATGCCTCGATTTTAGAATAAACCGAGGCTGCTTCCTTTTGAGAATCACCCGGCTAGAAAATATGTTAAAATATGTTGCTAAACTGTAATTGCATTACTGCGCATAATGCAGAAATTACAGTTTCATTTGACCTCAACAGCCGCCAGACATAATTCACAAATGAAAATTTTCTGGATGAGCCATTACGTACTTTATGTAAAAGTTGAGATTTCAAAGCGTCTTATTTTTATTCAGTAACATCCCAAATGTAGCACTGAAGGTCTGCGGTTCCCAGGTTATAAATAGTGAGGTTATACAAAGCAAGTTTCCGTACATTATATAAAGGACCCGACTGCCTCTTTGGGGGTTGTCAAAACCGCTCCTACATCAAATTGAAATACCAAAATCGTCCTCTCGCCTGATGCCGCTTCCTTGTCCTTACCCCGTGTTACCCTTGCTGCTTCTTACCTTGCAAGATGTTGTGTTTGTGCTTCTTAGTTGGCAGTTATTTCAGCTTCAGGCATGCCGTCAAAGGTGAATTAAAATTTAGATATCTATCTTCTATTTGTGAAAAGTTATTTTGAGAGTCCTGAAAATTTTTCAATAATATTGATAACAAGTAGTATTTATTCCCTCTTATATGCTTATTTCTTTGTAATGACTTTACATAATTCTGATGTTAAACTGAGGAATTAGGTAGTGATAAGAGGAAGAATTCCTACAGTATTGCGAATCAACAGCAGAAAATGAGAAAATTTGGTGCTTCACAAACCCGTACGCATTGCTTTCTGATAGTGATTAACTTTTTCCTCTATATTCAGGCATTATGGTACCATTTGGAGTCTGATTTTTAAAAGCAACTATTATCGTGCGTGATTGTACTGTTGAGAGTTTCATACTGTTAACCATTCAACCTTTTGGTTTTGTTTATATATATTCCCAGCTATTATAATTAGGTACCCGTCTTTTTTTGTCCCGTGACATCGGATTCAGAGGTATTGTATAAGGTATTGGAAGTGCTGCATTACCTACATATGACGGAAATTCCTCAGTACCAGGTTGTGTAGAAATACTCCTGACAGTGTCTACATCTTTACCTGCTCTTCAGTTTCATAAAAATACGAAACTGAAGCTAAATATGGAATATAAAAAGTAGTTGAACTTACGGGTTACTTACTCATGTGCTTGCTGTAGCATCTGAAACCCCCAGCAGTGGTCAGAACAAGGATTCGAATCTGCACTTGTTATCCACAAATAAACACAATATGTTTGGAACATTGCAAATAATAATTGTTATCACTAATACGAGTATATCTGCGTAGTGTTCACTATAGTTCTTCCATTTTGGAGACGGGTAGAGTATGTTAGGTACATCTATAGCTGAAAATGAGAAACGTACCATACTGATACCATTGAATTTTTGAGAATGGTTTTGTCCACCATGCTAGTGTTACTACTATTAATACGTCACGTGTATAAAGTATTTTCCTGACAAGCAGATCTTCACCATTCTCCATTATATTAATGCTTTAGGAAAACCACGCAAGGGTAAAAGATGCAGTTGAGTGATATTATAAATGCTGGTCCTCAATTAGCTAATTGGTATAATTCACATAGCTATCTATAACCATTTATAATGATACACTTCTATGTTCCGCTATTAAATAATTAGATAATGATACGAGCAAATATGAAAGTCTACCTGAACCAGATCTGCTGCTGTCATAGCCGCCAAAGCGTGATCTACTTGGGGAAAACTTAGGATCCCACATCAATATCATTATTGGAGCTCAGTCGTAAACTTGTGTAGAAGAATTTAAAAGCTCTGGATATTATCCACATTACATAAAATATAGATGACGATTAATCAGAGACATATTTAACAAACCTTAATTGAAATCAGCAGGTTCCTCTTACGGAATTCCTAATTGCAATTTATCTCTGCTCGATGAGTCATGATTATTATCCGTCTGTTCTACCTGCCGTACACTTTAACCACGTCATACCAAATGACGTAAAACACAATTTCAGTGTCCCAATTGTTTTGATATTCAGCACATTCTGAACACTATGAACAATAATAATAATGATACTTTGTGAATGACATTTAGGCTTGGAATACAGAGTAATTCCTGAGCCATAACACGACTACTGTATTACTGTACTACAAAGTAATGTGTGGCCTTATGTGAATCGTTGCCATGTTCCGGTGCGGAATTCTGAAGTGAACATGAGGAAAAAGGTATAGTAGTTGGAAACACTGGATCATCCACAATCTCAATACACTCGCAGGATCGAAAAGTTGATTTCCTCAACCGTCTCATAAATTCAGTACGACGACATACCATTATACCACTCGCATTTGTATGTAACGACGTGACATTCTACCACTCATGTCTGTTGTATGTGATGACATACCATTCCACCACTCATGTATGTTGTATGTGACGATGTTAACATTCTACCACACACATATTTTGTATGTGAAGTTGTGCCACTCAACCACTCATGTATCTGTTATGTGACAACTGACATATGTTGTATGTGACAATGTAACATTCTACTTCTCACACATGTTGCATATGACGATTTACAATTCCACCACTCATGTATGCTGTATGTAAATATGTACAATTTTACTACTCACATATGTTGTAACTGATTATGTAACCTTCTACCAATGTATATTGTAAGTGAAGACATAACATTTCACCACTTATGCATGTTATACGTGACGATGTACCACTTTTCCACTCACATATGTTGTATGTGACGATCTACCATTCTACAACCCATGCATCTTGTATGTGATGATGCAACATTCTATCACTAACATGTGTTCTATTTGAGAATGTACCATTCTACCACTCATGTATGTTGTATGTGACGATGTACCATTCTACCAATCATGTACTTTGTATGTGAGAATGTAACATTCTACCACTCACATATTTTGTATGTGACGATGTGTAATTCTTCCACTCACATAATGAGACAACATACCGTTTTACCACTTACATATGTAGTATGTGACGACATACTCTTCTACCTTCCAAATATGTTGTATGTGACGATGTAACAATCTACCACTCACATTTATTGTACGTTACAATGTACCATTATACCATTCGCGTGTGTTGTATGTTACAACATACCACTCACATACGTTGTATGTGAAGTTTACCATTCGACCACTCACATATCTTGTATGTGAAGATATACCATTCTACCACTCACTTACGTTGTACGTTACGATGTACTATTCTACCACTTATGCCTTTTTATTCAATAACGCACCATTCTACTATTCGTGCATGTTCTATGTGATGACGTATCATTCTACCACTCAAATATGTTGTGTGTGACGATGTACCATTCTACCACTCGTGTATTTTGTATGTGGTGATTTACCATTCTACCATTCATATAATGTGACAACTTACCATTGTACCCTTACATAAGTTGTATTTGATGACATACAATTTTACCACCCACGTATGTTTTATATGACGATGTAAAATTCTACCACTCATGTATGTTGTATGTGACGTTTTACGATTCTACCACTCATGTGTATTGTATGTGATGACACACCATTCTACCACTCACATATGTTGTATCTGATGACATACCTTTCTACCACTTACACATGTTGTTTCTGACGACGTATAATTCTACCAATCACACATGTTGTATATGGTTGCATACCATTCTACCACTCACGTATGTTGTATGTGGCGATTTAACATTATAGCACACACATATGTTGTGTGTAATTATGTACCTTTCTAACACTTACATATGTTGTATGTGACGATGTATCATTTTACTACTCGCATATTTTGTGTGTGAAGATGTACCATTCTACGACTCATGCATATTGTATGGAACGACGTACCATTCCACCACTCATGCATGTTGTATGTGACGATGTACCATTCTACCACTCACAAATGTTGTATGTGATGACATACCATTTTACCACTAACATGTTATTGTGACAATGTATCATTCCACCACTCATGTATGTTGTATGTGACAACATACAATTTTACCTCGAACATTTGTTGTCTGTGACGATGCACCATTCTACCACTCACGTGGGACAGCGGTGGCGCAGTGGCTAGTGTGTTCGCCTCCCACCAAAGCGATCAGGTTCGATCCCCGGCTGGTTCGCTCCTAGATTTTTGCACGTGGGAATCGTGCTGGACGATGCCGCTTGCTGGTGGGTTTTCTCGGGAAACTTCCGTTTCCCCCACCCTTACATTCCAGTGTCGCTCCATCCTAGGGTCTCATTTAATGTCATGTTCAGGGATGACGGGCACCTACGGGTCCCGGCTGGAAAGCCCGTCACTTGGAGGGTGTTGCCTCGCCCTCGGTCCACTCCCACACGAATTTATTTATTTATTATATACAGCTCACGTATACTGTATGTGACGAAATACTATTCTACCATTCACGTGTGTCGTATGTGGCAAAGTACTGCAATACTTGTTAACACCACGGTGAAGATGGCAACCACGATGAAATTAGTCTGTCTGGAGCTGTGCATGCCGTGACGGAGCTTATTATGACCATTGCGTGTTGAGAGCACTGTAGCTCTCGTTGCATTGACATCCGCCCGTTGGAACGATGTCGGATTGTTGTGGTTTCTGGTAACAAACTTGCCTCAGTGCAGTACCCATAAGAGTGTTTCCTAGCATCTCTCTGTGAAATACCAGTTGTGTACATGCAACTGGTCGAATCTACCACATTGGATGTTTTACGCGTATTTAACATACATAATGCAGGTAGACAACAATTGTAAAATGTCGAATGTGGCAAATTCTTAACTTTGCAGTGCACGGAGTTCGGGCATCACATAACATAAACTAAAAAAAAATTGCCAATTCAATAATTTACCGTAGTTAAAGGCGAGCGTTTTCTACAGTTTAGAATTGTCGACGAGGGCTTCGGAATCAATAGTCTGCAGTTTTCAAGACGATATCAACACCCAGGCCTATTTAAACGTGGTATAATGACTGGACTACATGAAATCCCACACAGCCATTCATCTTGGTCGTGCAGCCGTCACTGTTACACAATGTGCATGAGATGATACTTACAGTTCATACATCACGCACAGTAGGTTCTGTTCCTGCGGACACACTACAGATAAAGACGATCACTTTATCCGCCGTCGTGCAGTAGCAGACCAAGGCACCACTTCCAAAGAGAGCCTGCAGGCTGTATAGCCTGCACTACATTGGCAGGTCTTTACAGGAACCATTCGTCACATTTGATAATGGCTTGTCTAAAGGCATGGCGTTTACTGCACCGTTTAACTTCGACCCCTCATCATTATGCGGCACGCCGTCAAAGGTGTAAGAAACATCAACATTGGACGGGAAAATGGCGATATTGTGTTCTCCGATGATTCCCGCTTAAATCTTAATGCAGATGATAGTCGCGGCGTAGTTTAGCGCTGTAGTTGTCAACACAACGATCTTGCATTGATTCGTGAATGACATACGTCCAGGACATCGCGTGTTATGGTATGGCGTGTCATTAGTTATGACTCTCGGTTACGTCTAGTGGTTGTTGATAGTACATCGACAGCGCGGTGATATGTAAATAAGTTTCTGCGGCCTCAGTTTCTGCAATATCTGTGAAACAAACCCTAGGCCATCATGTTGCAAGATGTTCGGTCCCATACAGCTCGCATTACACAACAGACTCTACAAGATGTGGACATCATTCTTTGGTTGGCCAGGTCTCCAGATCTTTCCGATATCGGACACAGAGATGTGAAGGGGCGACCATTACACCACCGTCAACCATCTGCCAAACACTGGTTGATATACGTGTGCAGTTGCAGTAAGCATGGTGGTATGTGCCTCAGGACACTATCTGTATGATGGAAAGCTTATACTCTATACAGGCTCTATACAGACTATACAGGCTCGCCGCCTGTATAGTCGCCCGAGAAGATTCTAATCCATATTGAACGCGTGCTTTGCGACTGAAAAAACGCGCCCTTAATGAGGGAAAGTTTAATCACTACTTACTTGTACTTTATATATGAGCCTTTGATGTTTTAATTTAGTTTCACGAAAGGAATGTACGTGTTACGATTTCCATGTACAGCATTGTATATAAGAACTAAATAAGGCGTAACATGCATAGAGAATTACCAAACACGACCAGATCATAATATACTCTACCATATAAGACACGGCTAAACATGACCAGATATAAACAAATATATAATAATTTTTGCTAGACATAAACCATGGAATTAAAATTTAAGAAATACAATTAAGTGAAACAAAACATGACCAGAAGTACCCATTGAAGAAAAATAATGACGAACGTAAACAAATTTGTTTCAACATGGCCGAATATGACCAGAACTAACGTATAGTGATCGAATATGATATAATGTGATGGAACACTACAGAGTCTATCAAAAGTCCACATGCGATACAATGAGTTCAAACAACCCGCAGTATGACCAAACACAACCAATTGAGACCAAAGTATAACATGGCCTAACTCAGCCAAATGTTTGCAAACTTCATGGAATGTAGTCAAAAAATACCTTAACTCCGTAAAAATAGTATTAAAAAAACCCTCATATATGACCAAATGCTACCGATTATAAAAAAATTAAACTTATGGTCATGGAAAATGATTACATATAATATAATAAACTACCCAGTTTTGAATAATCTACAGCCATAATTTAGGATTGTAGGCTACACTCTCCCTGAACCCTCCTTATTTTAAACCGATTCATGCCAGTTAGGCCCCCCTCCAATTTCATACACCCTAAAATAATTTTCATTTTTATTTACATCATTCGTTTCTTATTGTATTCATACCTGCTAGAGTTGCGCCATAGTTTCGTTCGCATATACTTGCACTCATGCACAGAAAATACTTTAACCAATGGTATCAACATATTCCGGTACATGAGGGACACTAATAAATATCACTATATTTTATACTCATTTTATTTTTATACCTTTAACATCACACATATTATTCAATCCACCGAAAGGGAACATGTTGAAATCAACACAAGTATTTGTGATTCAGCGGTATGATCAGTTCGATGGGTTTAATTAAGTCTGGCATTTTTATTTCTCTTCGTCTACGGGAATGTAGTTAGTTAAAGAGGTGTTGGCCGTTACCCAATTATCTGGTGAATTAATATTCAATAAAAATATCATATAACTCTGCCAAATTTCGTACTCAATCGCACTATAGCAGATTACCAAATCCATGAAATATTTAATGTTTTAAAGAATTTCAAATTAGCAGGTATTTTTAATTTCCGCGCGGAATTGTTTTTTCCCTGACATCATTCAATAATGTATGGATCAAGGTAAGAGAGTAGAACTTCTGAAGTCTTGGGGCATGTCTCCTGCTATTTTGACAGTCATATGCAGGAGATATTTTATCCGCATGAAAATCTTTACGTGCCTAAACAATGTTATACTGAAGCACATCAACGAGTTTGAATTTTTAAAAGCAAGGAATATACTTTATTTTGCCAAATCGCTGCTCATTACATTATTGCGTTAATCATGGTTATCCGCACTCAAGTAAATGATGTTAAGAAAACCATTTATAACGATAATTTTCAGGCAGTTGAAGTGTGATATCTTATTGAGGTATTCTGGACCAGAGTGCAAACTAAACATTTTTAATAGATTGAAATATATATTTTAGCCAATAGAAAATTTTAGTCATATATTTGTAAAAGGCCAAATGCGAATTTACAAATGTTCACTTGCTAAAACTCTTAGATAATTAATGTCATTGCATGTAACCCTCTGATCGACTTTTTGTTAACGTTGTACCTGTGTGGTAAATACATTTTCAATGTTTCATTTACCCGTGAGGTTTAATTCTCTATTTCTCTATTTTAAGTGGTCAGCCGTATTAAACAAAATTAAGTTTTCATAATGTTATCACTAATATGCGAATTTATGTCGATGTTAAAGTAAAGTTACCGTCATGTTATACGCACGAATTTTTGTTATTAATATGCATTGCGCTATTTGTGTGCATTATACATTAATGTAAACACACAAATAACAAACCATTAAAGACGTTGTTCAATATAAACGTCCACATTACTCAATTCAATTTGTACAACATGAGGAGTAAAGCACAGTTCCAGCTCATAAAATTATTTTTGCGCGATTATAAGTTGGTTCCAGAAAACCTGGCTGTATTGGAAATTGTGCTCCATCAAAGGTAAAAGGCTCCATAGTATTTTAGATTTTAAATACCACATTAACATACTTCTCTTAGTGCAACCATTTCTATTAAGATATCATAACATTTTTCTTCAGCTTTTTCTCCTTTTTATTAAAGCATATACGTCCGCAATGACATTTGCTATTAGCGTACCCAAATAAAAAGTAGATTTCAAATATAACTATGATATATGGGAGTTTAACTGTATTGTTCCTAATTTTATTAATTTTAATAATAAAGAAGAGATTATGTACACCCCAATTGATCATAATGTTCCAAATATAGAATCACTTCTATACCTTTCAAATATTTTCCTTTCGGCCGGGAGTCGAACTCATGAACTTCGTTGTGATCTAACGTAAACTCTTCAACGATATGCATTATCATTTCAGTTTCCAGGCGATGAAATTAAAAAAGGAATAATTTATTTTTGTAGCCTGTAACGAAAATATTGCAAATTAATTAGCCCTTATACATCAAAAACATTGTGAAACCCAGTATTTATTGTGCCCGGGATCGAACAATAATATAATAATACACCGGTTAAAACAGTAACGGAGACAAAAAAATATTGTAAGTATTGTTCTTAAAACGTCTTTAAACGGGGTTAGAAAACGGGAAGTTTTTATGGTTACAGTTAAAATACTGAAAAAATATAAACCAATAATGCGGAATTAAACGGAACGCGAATTAGCTGATAATAATTTAAAGAGCTACTTAAGTAGCCTTCTTGCTGTCAATGGCCTGCTAGAGGATTTATTTAACTTGAACTCCCAGCATTTGTTACCCCCTATAACTCCGATGAAGGGCCAATTTGACCTTAATCTAAAAGAAGTATATATGTGCATATTTCTGTATGTTTTTTTTGTTTCAGCATATTACGCTTATATTTGGAACGTGTATTCTTCACAAATTTTACTAAAACAGTTTCTTATAACTGTAAACATTTGAATAACATTGTTGTTTCTCAGCACACTAATTAAAACATTTACTTTTGTAACCTACAAATTCCTCTAAATTTAGAAATATTATTGTTAGAAATAAATTTTACAGAAATGATAAGTTTAACATTAGACTTGAACTTCAAATAAAAAAATATCTCTTAGTTGTATGTTTCACCGTACATATAACACACTCTTATTTATAGTTATTCTGAAACTCACAAAATGCTTACATTTAGAGGGAAATGTTTTTCTCATTTTATATTTTGCATGTGTTAACTGTTCTCTGGCAAACTAAGCAGACCTTTTTTTTTTTACCTGTGCATTTACCTCAAAGATATTTCATGCAGACTGAACAAACTTCAATTGTTTTGTTTCCATTTCACTTAGAAATATGGCACAGAAAGTGCTTAGGGTTTTCATGTGGAACTGTGTCTTGATTGTTGCCCTCCATTGCTTCTCTCAGATGACCTCGAATTTGTTCTGCTAGATTTATGATGAAATCTCTGCGGCTATTACTAGAACCTGTAGCATTTTTTAACAAAATCCACGAATTGTTTCCAGCAAAATCAAAAATGTTGTAGGAAACTTGGAGCGGTCAGCGCTGAGATGCTGTTTTTGTCGAGTATCATCTGGCCGTTTTATCTGCTATATCGACCCCAAATCCAGTAGAGTTCTAGTAGCTTACTGTTTCTGGAAGTCCTTTCTTATCTCCGCATATAGCAACACATGGATGTATAACAAGATGGAGATTTCTGGACATTCGCCATTGCAATGCAGATGTCTGTCATCGGAAAAACAGAAAAAATACTTTAAAAAGACAAGCAACCTATGGACGAGAAATAAATATATGTATACAGCACTGGAAAATTGCAAGTGGGAATAGAGTCAAAAACAGAACAGCAACTAATTACATAAAGTATATGTACATATACATGACCAACAGATAACATATAGAAACCAACACAGGCAAGGAACCTGCTGATTCCCATGACGGACATATGCATCGCAATGGCGAATGTCCTAAAATTCCCATCTTGTCTTTCACCACCATTGCACTATTCATTCAAAGATCACATGGATGTATAGTACTAAGGACGAGAACATTTTTTTGTTTACCTTTCCTTGGTAGACTGTAAGAGAGTAGTCATTATATTTCAGTATGAATGAATCCTGCAATGTAAGATGTGCATTCTTGACTCTGGCTGGAATGTCTCTTCTAGATCTGTTCACTGTACCCACAATACTTGTACCCCTACCTTTATATTTCTCTGCCAAACTGACGGAAGTAAGTTGTCCATGGTAATATTCTGGCCATTGTCGAGATAAGGATAAACCAGTATTAGAACTATATTCTCCGAGAGGTACTAGTCAGAAGGCCGCTTCTCATCTTTTCCCAAATAAGAAATCTGTTTAAGATATAATTTCTGTCAACATCAACAGCCAACCAAAATTTTATGCCAAATTTATCAGGCTTGCTGGACATGTATTGAGTTAAGCGAAATTTGGCTTTGGTAGGGAAAAGTTGCTCATCAACAGTAATATCAGCCCCTGGTTTGTAGCTGGAAAAGCAGTTGCTGATAAATCGATTCCATACAAGAGCAAACTTGTCCTGCTCCAAACGTACCAGCCTTGAAGATTGTATGTCAAAGGGAATAAACCCTAATATCTATTGAAATCTGTTGCGCGACATTGTCTCACCATAAAAGCGAATACTAGATTTTGCTGATCAGAGACTAGCGAGTGGAAGTCCTTTAGCTCCGCACACACTATGGTGGTACAAGTCTCCAGCTCTTCCACACTCAAAGACCATATTTCATTTCGCAACTTATTCCGAGCCTCGGTTTCAGTGCGTTTTACTGTGTTTTGGAGCATAAGTTCATCAACAATTACCCTAAATGCACTAACTAGATTCTCCACATCAACATTGCATTTTGCATAAGGTGAAGGTCCTGATATTTCATGTAGTACATTATGCAGACCCACTCTGCCCACTTAACGATCACCAGGACTCACAACAGTCCACTGCTTTCCATTCGCACCATGTAGCACCAACTACTGCCATAGAATGCTGATATATTGGCTTCTAACACACCCTCCAATTACATGTGCTATACCTGTATGAGTAGGAATATTTCCAAAAGGGATATAAACATAATTACTTGTTTGTTCTGGTAATTTACATTCTACGCCTCCTCCTCGTCCTCTGCCTCGTGCTCTTCCACGTCCTCTTCCTCGCCTTACTGTAGGTCCCGTGGCATATGTTAACAAAGAAACTGGTGTGGAAAATTCTGTGATGCTATCTGATGTGTCTTGAGTAATACAAGTGAGCCACTACAGTGCTTGTAAGACCAATGTATTTTGTAGAGGAAAGTGTTGCATACACACGCATATACATACATAACAGTGAGAGACGTTGTTGTTCATATTTATTGAAATTACACTGAGTAGTAGGAGAAGATGATTATTTTTCCTCTAATGCCATAGTAACTATTGTTGTAAGGGACAGGCAGTGGAATAGTGGAAACTATTACAAAATACTTCTATTGTCGCTATATTTCTTATATGCACATATATTCTGACTTGGTTTATATAAATAGACTGTGCTTACATGATTAATTTTCAAATTTCAAACTATGCAGAAAATTTATTGTAGGTACTAATAGGGCTAAGAATTTTCTAAGTTAGTACATACTATCTTCTTATCATGTTGGCTTGGATCAAAAGTCCTTCAGGTCGGAATTTTCTGACAATCATATTTGCATCAAAATTTATTTAGGTCGTTTTTACCCTTCTTGTTTAATTATTCCATGCTTACTTCATAATTCTAAGACACTTATTGTTGCTGAAACAATTAATGATTTTATTCCACACTACTTATTTACTTACCAGAAACATCTCCAGGCACATTAGCTGCAGTGACTGAAGATTCCTCATTGATAATGTTTTCTGGTTCATCTATGTCTTCACTTACAGTTGAGTCACTATTTTGTAGGACGTAATTGTCATCAGTGTCAAGCAATTCATCCCCTTTAGATTTAATTTCCAAGAGTTCTTGGAAGTATTGCAAGGTAACTACTGTATTACTAAGTTTTCTCCACAAAACCAATGCAATTTACACCCTCTTGCTACTCCATTGCAAAACTACTTTTTCCTAGACAACTGAAACGCCTGTTCTCTCTGCTCAGTGATGAGACACACTGCAGGCGGAGCAGTAACGATGACTCATGCACTGGGCATTCAACATTACCACTGCAGGCTACTACAATGCCAACAGCATATATAAATTTAGAACCAATTTTATGTATTAAACATGCTCCCATGTGCTGCCAACCCAGAAATTATATTTACAAGGCATGAACTTCTGCATCATTTGAGTTATGCACACACTGATATATATCCACGTGTGTATGTGCGTGAATGTGTAAGAATAAAAAACGCATTGTTATATATCAAGAAAACTGTTTGTATTTTTTACAATATCTTTATATATATATATATATAAAACACAATAACACACACATAATATGTATATCTATTCTAAAGTCCAGTAAAAATTATGTGTATATACACAATATACACATATATGATTATTTATATAATCGAAAACTGGCATTCTTTATTGGTATTTTTCGAAAGGTCAAAATGACTGCAGTGGGAGTTCTAGGAATAATATCGATTAAAAGTGGAGTATTTGTTAATAAATCATGTACTTGAGAACAAAATCGATATTTGGGAAAAGTCATACAATTTTATCACTCAGATTTAAATTTCTGGAACTTGGAACAAAAATAAAATCCTTACAGTTCAAAATGACCATCTTGGAGATCTTAGAGTTAAATTTTATGATCTTTAGTTCCACACTGTGTACAGTTCAAACTAAATTGATGTATCACTTAAGTTCCAAAGAAAGTAAAATACAGAAAATTTAATTTTACTTTTATATTTTACGTTTTAAAAATTTCCTCCGGCACTTTGCAGTCAATATGTATTACTGCCAACCGAAAAAATATTGCCGGTTTTATTATTTGTGTGCATGTTCATATTTTTATTTAATCCAATATTTCCGTATAATATTTTAATAACTAACGTCATTCTCTAAAGTCTCACACGCATAGGTTTCCCATTGTTGTTGAATGCATATTTTCTATGTTAAAATAAAAACATGTGTTTTTTTCCCCAAGAATGTGTAGTGATCGTTCCAACTTTTAGTAAAACTGGACAAGTTTACTAGATGCTTCCTTCTTTACCAAAACGAGGTACAAGAACGTAATTTAAGCGTGTTATGTATAAATCTATACTTTTTTTTTTCCACGAGGCTGTGTGTTGTCAGGCATTACCATACATCATGGCGGAAAGTTATGCGCAGCATCGTTGGTAAACAGCGAAGAGAGCACAGGGGGTATTTTCTGGGAGAGATGTTATCGCGCTTCATATGTGAGAGGCATCGTGCCAGGACTCAACGTGGATCCCCTTGCGCCGCTACCCGTGGCGAGTGCGGTCCAGAGGTGAGCCTGGCCGAGGGGAAAGGAAAGATGTATCTCGACTGAAACTGGGTTTACTCAGGACGAGGTCGTGTCTAACTGGCGCACTTCCAGATACCTCAACACCCTCGTAGGAGACGGTATTACGCTATGTCGTAGCGCACCTCACCTCCAACATATGCTCTTTCGCGCACATATCTGAATCACGGAATATAATGTACGTTTTAAATAAAGAAAACCGTGTCATTATTTGGCACATTGTGTTTGGGAGTTATTATCTATTGTTTGTTTAGCTTATTTCTGTGATGGGATTTCACATAGTCGCAGGTAGTCATGGGTATTCGCAGGTAGTCGTGGGTAGTCGCAAGTTGTTGCAGGTACTCGCAAGTTGTCGCAGGTAGTAGCAAGTAGTCGCAAATAGTCGGAAGTACACACAGTTAGTCACAGATAGTCACGGGTAGTCGCAGGCTGTCGCAAATTTTCGCAGGTAGTTGTAGGTAGTCACGTGTAGTCGCAGATAGTCACTGATAGTTGCAGGTAGTCCCGGGTAGTCGCAGGTAGTCACGGATAATCATAGGTAATCGTGGGTTTTCGCAT
Organism: Dryococelus australis; assembly: GCA_029891345.1. NCBI lineage: Eukaryota > Metazoa > Arthropoda > Insecta > Phasmatodea > Phasmatidae > Dryococelus > Dryococelus australis. The sequence continues at coordinate 134,616,869 of CM056998.1, read as the reverse complement.
TTAATCACTGGTAATCATGGGTAGTTGCAGGTAGGTCACGGGTAGTAACAGTTAGTAACAAATAGACGCACGTACTCACAGTTAGTCACTGGTAGTTAGAAGTAGTCACGGGTAGTCGCAGGTAGTCAGAGATATTCACCGGTTATCGCAAGTTGTCACAAGTAGTTGCAAGTAGTCTCGGGTAGTCGTGGGTAGTAGCAGGTAGTCGCCGGTTATCACTGGTAGTCATGAGCGGTCGTGGGTATTCATGCGGGTAGTAGCAGGTAGTCACAGGTAGTCGCAGGTAGTCATGGGTAGCCGCACATAAAATTATGTATTTCAATAAATTTGTAAAACGTGAGCGAAGCAATGGCAGAATGTTAGCTAGTTATTCAGATATTAACATAAATGCCATAATACAAAAAGGAATTCAGTCTCGGTTCATGTTTTTTATTAATTGTCTTCGTAACCGATTGTCTAGTCGTAGGCAGCATATTCACGGCCAAAGGACAAGGCACACCACATTCATAGCAGCTGTGCTTTCCTCCACTCATTTGTCCAGTCATCTTCTGGCCTCTCGCAGATGTGCCGCTGCTGGTAGTCGTAAAGTTTAGTCTGCTGGCGCAATGAAGGACAGTCATATTGGGTCTGCAAATCGATGATTTCACCTTCGCTTTTGCACAAGCCGCTCAAACATTTTTTTTGCAGGGGCCCTACCATTTAAAACTTTCTGCAGAAACTGTATCAGCAAGTCGCGCAGCACATTTCCCACTTTATGGTATGGAATCTTGCCTTCGTCCCACTTCAATTCGTGGAAGTACTTGGTCAGCCACTTTATTCGTACAACAGTTTCCACGAGTAAAGTAAGTAGGGGTGGAAAGAGCACCTGTGGATCTTGCCTTCATTGTCGCAGGACACTGCGATCTCCTTGAGCATGTAGCTGCTTTATATCTGGTAGCCTTGCCGATTACAAATCTTACTGCTGCTATCTATGCTCGAAACGAACTAAACATAAATAAAGTACGGCCAATCGTGTTTATACCCTCTGTGGCATTCACGGAAGGATAATACCGACTTTGTCTTGATTATTTGTGCGAAATAAGTCGGTCGTGAAGTATCAGGCAGAAAGGGTATGTGCTTGCGGGTATATTTCCATGCATACTGAATTCGATTTTTCAGTCGATCACATTCGAACTGATGCGCTTGTCCTGTTGGCTCATGCCGAACACCATGAGCAGGGCCAAACTTTTGAAAGTGTCTAGGCTCATTATTGGGGATTGGATGCTCCCAAAATATGCATTTGGGAATTGAGTATACATTTGATATACCAGCAGGTGGTGTCCATTTTCAAAGTTCCTGTTTATGTATACATACAGATAGATTTCACTATTCAAATATATTTTCATGTTTTTTATTTAACATATGTTGAACTGCAAATGACTCACTCTCACAATGCGCTGTCTTCCAGTCTGTAGCTAAATGGTGATGTACCTCGGTTTCTCGGTGGCAAACCTGGAATTCACCATCCAGTTTATTCGCTGACTTGCAGGCAGTCTGGGGTATATATCGAGACTACACGACCTGAAAACTAAATTAATATTTTTGCCATCTTCCGCTTTCTTCAGCATGTTGATGTGTTCAGTAGTACTCAGTTAAAAATGAGAAGGCATCAATTCGATAGAATGTTGCTTCAATTACACTGTCTCCATGTCCCCCCCCCCTTACCCAAAATGGTATATGTGTGTGTATTGGCTAGGAGTGTTAACCGTTCTTGTTTCGAATTCATTATAGCTCATTTGTAGTCTTCGGCGAATCCCAGCAACATTGCTAGAGGAATACAGAGTTCGAAACTTCCTATATAGTATATAGGATCACTGTAGTCGTCTTTTATCCCCCAGCCTGCCATCTTGGCCGCAGTCAGCTCATTCAGCATGAGCGAGAGGTAATTTTTGATAGTAGTCATTATGACATGTCTTGTCTGGTCTACCTCGACAACGTTGTGCATTTATGTGATGCGATCGATGAGGTGGAGAATACCATTGTTCGTTTTTTACTTCGATGCCGGGTTAAATCCATCTTATCTTACCCGTGGATTCGCAGGAATGACTGACAAGGTGTATAGTCCGATTAGGTGTGACTACTTTGCATGACGTTTCACTTTCATGACACTGTCTTCAAAGACGTCTTGCTCTTCGATTTTTATGTAATCTTCCATGGCGATTGTCCTCGAACCCAAGACTGTGAAGGAAAATCTCGTTGGCATGTGTTAATACCTTGGTGACTTGCACAATACTGATTGTCGGTTTGATGTGCTGCTTTGTTTTATTGCTTCTGTTCGCCTTTGCACTTATTCCCGTCTTCTCAAATGCAAGCATAGTGTGATTTCCTCGTTTCGAAAGTTCAACAAATCTTCGCACTACACGACGATATTCACTACCATCTCGTTTGCTCTCTTAGCAAAGACCAGAATGTAAATGATGCTTTACAGTACCACGACCAATTAATAACATGGAGGGACTATCGGCGAAACTCTTGCAGAGTATTGCTTGGCCTACCATTGAGATACATGCTACTCCACAAATTGCTGTTTATTCGTATCACATCAACAGGCAAGATGTGTTTATGGGTCACAACAATTCATGGATTTTTACAGCTTTGTATAATTGTGGTTCGAACTCCAGCATCATTCCGATTGAATCTGGTTTCTTAAGTCGATATCTTTGCTGTCTCTGGTGATGCTCTTCAGAGTATTGTAATTTCCACCTGGTTCTAATTCTGTGTCGGGAGGCAGCCAATCTTTGATGTACCTTGCAATGTCGTCTAATTCGTAAGAACCAATGGGCAATGTTACCTCGCAGGAGACATTACCGGTTTTCTTCACAAGTTTCATCTTGCAGTTTTTTCATTGATGTTCGATATCGTATTGTTGGTTTGAAAATGAACCAAACCAATATACTATTCCCCCTACGGCTCGTGTGGAGGAAAGTGTACAGCACACAGCATGGAGCTGCAACACGTCACGTTAGGCAATATTGACATGACTGATGGTTTCCAGTCCATGTATAACTATTTTCTTCAATTACTTGAATGAACGAATAAGTAAGCGAAGACACAAGTGTCCACAATTCCATGTGTTCGACATCTGCTCCAACTCGTAGTTGTAAGTCTGTTTACAATTTTTCAGTTACGGTCGCAGCTCGGGTGGAGGGCAAACATTAAATAAATTGTCACAGTAATCTGCACACTTGTCATTGTTATGTTTGACATAAGTTACCCAGTGCATACCGGGGCTGGGTATCATGTTCACGTACATTATGGAACAATTCAACATGTTTGGGTTTAGGAGGCATAGCATATCTCATAAACACTCAGGGAAAATGAGTTATCTTCAAGGTGCAGGCCAACAGTACCACATCCACTTTTCTGAGAGGCAATTTTTGTAGAGATTTCATTATCGGCTCTTCCTGTTGCATTGCTTTAGCACACCTCCTCGTCTTCCCACTGGGTATGGCTTTAGGTAGATGCATTGGCCGCTTTTTACCTATGGCGATGGTTACCATATTTGCATTGTGCCTTTAGGCCTCAGGCAACTGCTTCTGTTCATTCGATGATGTATTAATGGCTCGGGTGATACAGCTCGTGGATCTTATAAGGCTCCACAAGGACTCTGACTGCAGGCAAAATAGTGGAAAAATCCACCAATATATGTTTTCTTGGTATTGCAAGATTTTATTCCCTTTTCCACCACTTTTTGTTTTTCTTGTGCCTTCCACTTGCTCTTTGCACCCATGCCCATTTTCACTTTGGGCTTGAACATGTTGGAAATGCCCCACAGTGCTATTTTTTTCCTAATCAGGTACCTCACGATTTTTTTTATCTCGTCGGCCTTTTGTGCGAGTATATTGTCTGCTGGGTGCCTGGCTTGTAGATCCTTGTTAAGGGAGTAAACTATGTCATGTTGCTTGCATGCCTCGTCCAGTGCATTCATACCTATGTAAATTTGTGCCAGCATTTGAGCTACCTCGGTCCCCAGCCTGCAGAACTTGTATACAGGAATATGTGACTCTAATGGTAGATCATTGATCAGCATATCGACGATACCACTATCTGATAAAGTCTTACCTCTTCGAGACATCACAGTGAACTGACATAAAAAAATATAAATAGGCTCCTTTAATACATTTGTGTTTCAGTATGATTCTAGATTTGGAACAGCACAGATGTATTACATATTTAAATATGTCATTTAAGGTCTAACTCTGACAGATGCAGTTTACTCGGAGTAAAAATTGGAATAGACTTTATATTACCAAGAAAATGTGCTTAATATCATCGAAATGCTTATTTATGCTACCTCCTCATACTCCCCATACTCCTCCTCCTCATAATCCAATGTATGACATAAAACAATCTGAAGAAAACAGTTTACCGATTGTCAAGCACAATGTTACTCTAACCATATGCATTCATGCAAAAGATGATGTTATCTTCCACGAATCACAGCATGGAAGTCTGTTTCCGAATACAGTACATTGCATCATCACAGAGCCATAAAATTGTTGGAAAACATGTGTTCTAATCAGCTAGCTGGAGTAACTGAATTTACTTAGGTTCGAAAATTCGTAACTTTACTCCAAATTGCTCCTGCAACCGAAATATCAGCAACTGGCATGAGTAGTTACTGCAACCCATAGATGATGTGAAATATTTTCCTTGCAGCGATAATGAGGCCATCATTCCATAGAGTGAAGCATTACCAAAATCCGGATTTATTTTCGATGATGTGGCATGTGAGAAAGAGTCTTGCATACAGGAGTACTTTAGGATGGGACGGCATGCGAAAGTAGACTGTGTGTACCTGGGCCAGACTTATTCGCATCTTGCACCAAGAATCAATAGAACTAGTGATGCTGGTACAAGAATAATTAGAAATATTGGTGGAACTGAACAATCTGAAGGTGCTGCTACAAACGTTTCGTCTTCAGAACTGGTAATTACTTCATCTCAGTATTACGCAATTTATTGGTTGATCATACCAAATTATTTGCACTTCCTTGTCTGAGGTCGGGATGAAGAGCAATTGTGTAAAGACCAAGATCGTTCATAATTTGATAGCAAAAGACGAATATGTAACAAGTGTTGAAAGACAAATTACCAACAGACTGAATGTGGCACCCACACAAAATGAAGAGAATCTAAAAGTACTTACAGATTCCATTTATCATATATTTGCTAACTCGATTTCCCACCTTACCACAAAAACAGATATTCAAACCCATTACGACAACATATGGGATATCTGCAGTAAATGCCAGGAAAGCACTGAAAATCGTTTGTTGGGGACTCACGACTAAACATATAAAAGAGAGCAGGAGTAATAATTTTTTGTATTCAGTATGATGTTGGACATTGCTAGCTATAATTTCGCGCGACCTCATAAGAAATAATTCAGCCCATTACTTGTCATATCGATGTACTTAGAGAGATCGATGGATCACCCATAGTGATGAGGACCAAAGTCAACAAGACTTTTGAGCCTATGAAGAAAAGGAAACATGATGATATACAAATGGATCAGGATGAAGGATCAGATGTGTATTTGGCACACAAACAAATCTTAATTCCTAGGATCGATGATACCTTTGATCGTACATTTATTGTAATAATGATACATTAAATGATGTATACATGCATAATGATATATATATAGTTCCTTGGTGCTGATTAAATAGAGCTTCTACCTGGTTGGATCATCGAAGTAGCCAATTACAAGACACTTGGAACATCTAGGATGTATGAACTTCTAATCTGCATGGAGCCCTGGGAGTTCACAGAATCCGATCTGCTGGAATACAATACATTGATAGAACTTATGCAAATGCTTTCCTAAGATAACAATCCTGAGACTGATGCCTATAGGGATGAAGATCATGAAAAAAAATCGACATTCTCGCAGACATCTACAGTAGCCTATCACTAAAAAGTGGGGATGGTCTGAAGAAGATAGACGGTGACAAGAACATCGACTATGTTTTATGGGAAGAATCAAACAAACTGGTAAATAGACTATAAATATTGGTCACTTAGAAAAAAGTTAGAAAATATTTCAACACTAACGTGATTATATCCATCATTGGAGAACTGAAGGAGAGAAGCTACATATGATGAGCCAGATGGAAATCATCCACAAACTGCATGCGACCAACAAGTGCAGCTACCGTCATTACATCATGATTTGTGGGATGAACGACCTGTTACAAGCTCACCTTGTCGAGATGATACAGCATGTTTGGTTCAACAAGGACTATACATACATGTTGAAAGTCATTTATGCCTATAGCAAATTCGCCTGGGCCAGGCTGGTGAAGTGGAATAATGCATGTGATGTCATCAAAGCAATGGCAGATGTGTTGTGCCAAGTACCATAGCGACTAATTTGCGAACCGACCAGGGCAAGGAATTCTACAATACAAAATCCAAGGCCCTGATGAATAAACATAACATAAATCAATTTTCCATGTACAGCAATCTCAAAGCACATATCATTATGAGGTTCAAAAGGACTCTGAAGGACAAGACGTGGAAGCAGTTCGCGGCGAATGGCAGCTAAAAGTGGCTTGCACTACTGACGAAACTAGTATGCGAGTGTAATTCTACAGTGCACTCGACCACTTTCTTTAAGCCCAAAGATGTCAAGTACGACACCCTGGTTCGGATGATGTATGGCGTTCCTAAGAGGAAGGACCCACGCAAGTCTAAAGCCAAAATTCGCGACCTGGTGCGCATCTCCAAACAGAAAGGCATCTCCGAAGAAAGGGTTCACAGCAAATTGGAACCCCGAAATGTTTCATGTGCGATGTATATGCAACTATGCTCCGATGGCCTACTATCTCAAAGAGCTGAACAACGTACCCATCCGTGGTAGTTTCTACATCGAGGAGATCTATCCGAAGAAGTTTCCAGATGTGTATTTTAATGGAATTTTGCTGAAACGATACAATGGAAGGTCTTATGTCAGGTGGTGGGGTTTCCCTGCCCACTACAAATCCTGGGTGGCTGAAGTAGACATCGCGAAGTGAACTCGCCTTGGATGAGGTCAATGTATATGTAAAGACTTATATTCAATTGCTTATGTGTTTCCTCATGTAATTTTAAATACTTTAAAAAAAAGTACGTTGTGTTTTGTTAATTTTTTAAAAGATTGACCTTAAAAGTTAAAACTTTGTCAGTAAATAATTCATGTTTGGAGTCGCCAAAAAATTTCGTGGATAAAGTATAGGAAGGAAATGAATTTTAGGTATTTACCAAAATGTGAAATTCGTTAATGAAATGACTACTCCAAGAAAATCATGCAAGCACAGACAAATATTCATGATGACCCTGCCTGGAATAATTTTCCCTGTATGTTATGGAGGGGGGTAATGTCGAAGCTGCCAGGCATACTGTATGGGAATGATAAAATGTATCGTTTAAATAAAATAATGCACATGGTATGGTAAATTCCACCATGTAAAAATAGGGATTAATTTACTACCACTCAAATTATGTACTCAGCTCTCATCACAGTTATTTTTAGGTAATTTGTTAGTCTAATAAGCAGTTCATTTTTAGAGTGCAGGATCCAGTAGTGTTTCATCTCTCATTCGCAAATTTTATCAACAAATAAAACTTTTTCCTGAAACATTCTTTTTTAAGGGGAGTTTTTAATCTACTATTTATTTTTTATGGTATTCTGCACACAAATGATAAAAGGCTTTGTTCTGCAGTAATGCAAACATTATGTGTACAGTCAGTAAACATATTTTTTACAAAGAAACATACATTGCCTAAATAAATTAAATTGCTTTTAAATGACCACCTTTATTTTTACTAAACAATATATTATTCTACTAGCTGACATGAGCGACTTTGTTCGCATTATATATTTGTAAAATTATTAACATTAAACCCACCATAGTTTAATAAAGTTTTTATGTTTAAAGTATGAACATTTCTTCTGTCAGGTTTAATGGAGTTATTAAATTACACTCTGCCATCGCTTCGCAAATATTTTATTTTATCATGATACTTAGGACTTTGAATTAATCTAGCCACTTTTTATTGGGTTCTCTAGCCACTGAGATACTGCGGCCCCCTTTTTGGATGTTCTAAAAGCAGGTATAGCACTATTGGGTGCTATAGCCACTGAGATACTGCGGCCCCACTATTGGGTGCTCTAGCTGAAGTATATTTCATTACAGATCCCCATAAAAGGATTAAGTTCACATGCTATGTCATATAGTTTGTTTATTAATGTTGGACATCTGTGGCAAATCCTAATATTTACATCTGTATGTATATCATTTTCTTTCTGGACAAAAACCTACTTTTTTTCTTGAATTTTTGACACATGGTTATGGGTAAACATGAACATGATTCTTTATTTACCAGAACATTAACTATTAATTTTTTCTCACAAGTGTTTACGAACTCTATAACCTTAAGATATGGCATATAAAACCTGTAATTGCCATTGTTATTAATTTTTGGATATTTAATTATTTTTGGGGATCGGCACTTTTTGCATAACCTGCCATACATATGGTTTTATTTGCATTTGATATTGGAAAGTGCAGTGTGCATGTTAGTCTAGGAAGGAGTCAAATTAAAATTTCGTTGTTATCAGCCAATCTCGGTTGAGCTGATAACAAGGGGTTTGGGGCTTCCACAGTCATGCTTGGCGTGGGTGTGTAGGCCCCGAAATCGCCCCTTCCTCCGGCAGCCATGAAACAACGCAGATATCTCTCAAAGGGTCCGAGTTTCCGGTGTATTTTGTGCCTGTGTTTGGCACAGATTTTAGTTAAAATGTAATTGAACTAAATTTTTTGAAGTAGGCAAAATCCCTGCTATGGCAGCCCACAGGCTAGGCAAATGTCTAAAAATATGCTGAAGTTACAAGTGACTTCTTAATGATGCCGCCGCAACCACAGGACCAAGTATCCCGGCACCGCCGAGATGTTTGTGGACATGGCTAATTGCAGTCTGCCGTGAGGTCGCATTGTGGCGACATATTTTCAAGTGAGTTTCTTTAATGATTGAACTGCATCTGAGAGGATCACTATGAATCAACAAATCTTCATGGACACTAACTGTTCAAAACTTGATTTTTTGGGATCCCTCAAAAGTAAAGCAATAAATATTCGAGTGCTTTCGATCAGCCCAGAGGCCAATATTATTTCGCCCGTCTGCCTATGCCGAGAGCTAAGTGAATAGTTATAGTAGAATTAATTTTGTTTGAGATATTGTATTTTATTTTCTCTCACTTGTATGAGAGATTTATTAAATTGAGGTGGTCTAATTAGGATTCAAGTAATTGTGGTAAAGTTGTTATCCTACATCAAAAATTACACACATAAATGAAAGCTATGGTCCCTCCTCAGAGCAGTTGTGTTGATTTGTGTAGTTTGTTAGAAGTGATAATATTTCTTGTTCAAGTATTCCTTGTAGTGTGATTTTACATGTCTTCTGAAATATTTTCTTTTGAGTTGTTGCTCAAAAATGTTGTGGTTTGTTAGTGTACTTTTATTATAGGTAAAGTGTTTGTGCAATTTTAGTGCCTTTGTGTCTCATACCAATATGTTTTCTTGTATTGTGATACTCAAATCTATTGAGGTGTTAATACTTTGTCGTGTTAGGATAAGAATATCTTTATTCGAGTTCTTTTTTTTTTTACAAGTGTCCATGTGGTGAACTTTGAAGGGTTTCTTGTAGGGTTACTTCTATGTGGTTTCTTTTGAGGTATAGTAAATTGAGCCACAAAAGTCATCTGGTACAAATTATTGTAGATTGATTGGTAAAGTTACTCAAGTTGGTGGTAATTCTTTTTCACAGGAGTGCACCGAAACATGAGTGTATTGGTTTTAATTTTATGTACCTGAGTTGGATATCTTGGTGACAAAAAGTTACTTGACAAATCCAGGTGACATTTTAAAAGGGTAATTCTCATAACCAATGCCTTTGCTACTCTTGATAATGACTGATATGTTCAGTAGTCACTCAGCAATTTATGTTTGCACCTGACCTGCTTACTAATTGATGTAAGACAAGCCCACTGGATTTCCTAATCACAATCCTATAAGCTAGGCGCCTGGCGCCAAGGCCTTGGGAGGCCGTAAGAATTGTTTAGGTTCCTGTGTTGTCTTTGCTTGTTTCGATCACTCTGGGCACTGAAACAACTTGTACACCACCTAATATAAATGTTGTAAACTTGTATGTGTTTTTCGCTGGTTATTGTGGTAGTTTGGAAGTATAGCCATACACAGTTACCCTGTCACTTTAACAACACCTACACTAACCTTGGAAACACTACACATTTTTGGCTAGCCCAACGTGTAGGTCTGTGGTAGCACATACACGTCTTTACATATTCTGGCACCCTTAACGTGGTGGCCGAGGCAAAAACAGAGAGAGAGAGAGCGACGAGTAAAGAAACCCTTCCTCTTTAACAAGTTATTCAAGACCGAAGCATAATACCAGTATTAAAGCAATGGATGTTTATTTATTTGACATAATTTTGACAAGGGTTGACGAGTACAAGGCTGAGCCAAACGCCGATATCAATTCGACGATTCTAGCTAATAAGGAAGTTGCAGCTAAATGAAGGAGAGCTCTCGAGGCTTTGTCATTTATCAATCGAACGCGGCCTAGATCTACAAGGATGAGATTAAACGAAGGAAGGAAGAACATGGGGAAAGGGAGGAATGGTTTCGAGAAATGTGGGAAGGAATTGAAGAACAGGAGGAAGATATAAATTATATTCATCCCAGTTCCGAACAATTTAAGGCGAGATTTAAATATCTGACAGAGAAATTTCATGCCAGCTTCCTTGACCAGCTGCGGTCCTACTATTGGGTTCTCTAGCCAATGAGCTTCTGCGGCAGCCTTATTGGCTTCTCTAGCCCCTGAGCTTCTGTGGCCCCTTGTTGTGTGTTCTAGCCACTGAGCTACTGCGGCCCCACTTTGAATAACTCTAGCCACTGGGCCACTGCGGCTTTTTGGAAGCAAAGGAGGGCAGACAAGTGAGTAAAGCCCATAGACGAAAATTAAAGCAGAAATGACGGATTTTTTTAAACAATGCTTTATTTTATGCAGTAATCCAAAGAAAAGCTTAATCCAGTGTCCATTTACATCCCTGATCATCATTTTTTCCCGGAATCGTTTGAGATATCTGGATGAAACAAAGACTAGGTTAGTCATGGGGTTATTTTCTATATATTGTGTAAATTAGATGTCAATAAGTTAGGTGGTTTTTGAGTTAAATCCGTTCGGACAGACGGGCAGAGAGGAAAAAATTAACATTAGATTTGACTTAGTTATCAATTATATACTATATGGAAAAATATTTAATAGTGAAAAATTTGAAATCACAGACAAACACTTATATTTTATTTAGTAGTATAGATAGTATTAGAGATATAGATATGGGGCTTGTGTTACGGGAAAGGCCTGCAGAAATAAAATCAGTATAAAATAATATGTTAGTATACATAATTTTTTTGTGCCTGAACTAAGTAAATGCATCACAAGTACTATGAGATATGTTCATGTCAACTCACATATACGCGATCTGGCTAAGAGAGAGAGAGAGAGGAAAAACTGAAATGATATTAAAAACTGATGTAACCATGAAATTTTTTTTCATGGCCAGCTAAACAATTGCATCAAACGTTGGAAGAATATTGTATATCTACGTTAAGATGAAGTTTAGTGCGTGCGCGCATGTCTGCAATGTCGAACCTGCATCGCTGTGCTTACCGAGCTACAAGCTCCGAAAATTATATGTACATTTTAATTTCCAGCATTAGCCAAATAATTTTTTTGTGGAGATACACACCTTATGGAAACAGTTATTTGACTCTAATAAAAACGTTTCGGCAAGCTCGGACAGCATGGTGGCCAGATAGCCTTGGGCTGGACACATCTACAGCTGACAATGCTGACCTTGCACCACCTGTGCTCCCCTGCTCACATCATGCCGGCCAGGTATCAGTGTCACGTTAATAGTGAGCCGCAGCGCATGGATGCCTGGCACGGTCTGCGTTTAGGTGCCTTGTCTAAGGCTTGTATACAACATACATGGCATTATAGCATGGTATTTAATACCTGTAGCGCGCATGTGTGCATAATGTGGCATTCAACTTTCTTAAAATATATGTTTTTAGAGCGTCAGCCAAACGGAGAGCCATGTAAACTATTGTTCCCACCTACGCCGTATTTTTTATCTTTATTCTTCAATTGCCTTTCCTGTCTTGTGAGGTAGATGTTTGTAGAAACAGCCCCATTACTCTACAATGGCAGCTGCAAATACAAACGGTACACATTCAGCACGTTGAAATAAGTGAATAAATCCACTTCACTAACATGACTCAGATCATCTGTAAACAGCGGATTTTTTCTTATGCTATGTTTATATCAGTTTTATGACATTTTAGCTTTAAATGCAATTTATTACATGTTATCTTTGGTAAATATTAATTTCCCGAGAAGACTAATTCCTACTCCTCGTTAGTAAGTGGCCTCTATTTCTTGGCATGCTCGTGCATGTGAATAAACACGTAGCGTTTTAATATGCACGTGATATGTGGCATCCAATGCCGCACAGCAGCTGATGTGCGATCCAGGTCAGTACACATGCACTTGGCTCACACATGCATTTGGCTCGGAGGTAGACATCCTCTTCCCCCTTCCTGTCTTCGCATTACCCTAAGGACGTCGCCTGCTGCACATGCCTGTTCTGACGTGTGTGTATGTCTCGCATGCCTGTCAGTGCATGTGTGGTTACAAAACTAGATGGCTTTATTATTTAAAAAAAACGTTTTTTTTTTCTTTCGTAAAACAGTAAGAACAATTTGGATAGAGAAATTTTTAAGAAGTCTATTTACTTGATAAAAAAAAAGAATTAATGTTGGACTATTTTGACAGGGTTTTAGCTGGAATGTACTGTGGAAACTTTTTAAATACAAAACTGTTTTTATAAGTTGAGAGTCTGATTGGGGTCTGGCGTACTGTACGTTTTATTACGTGAAAAATTATTAAGATCGGAATAATTCAAATTTTGTTTAATATTATTTTATATACCTTCTCATGTATGGAAAACTACATCTTTGAATTCGTAAATAAATATACAAACTGGCGATTCGCGCACTCTAGCAAGGATCATGTGAGTGGGGTTTTATATTTAAGTGAAGGTTTTTTTTTTTCTAGGAAATACACATACTTATTAGAAATCAATGCTTTTGAGAAATGTTTATTAGATCAGTTTGAATAAAAGATCTTGATTACAATATTTTTCATTAAAATCATTTTTATGGTTACGGGTCGTTGGAATGGCCGGCTTGGGGGCAGGGATGGTGTGTTGAGAAAAAGGGGGAGGGGGGAACAAGGCTGCCGGCCGCGCCTGTGATGTCATCCCAGATAGCAGCAAACTGCTACCTCCTACTCGGATCCCGTTGCCACCGGAGACGCATACTTACACTACTGACATTGCAAAATAAAATAGGCGAGTGGCTTCAAGTAGAGCATTACACTTGACTGTACGACATGCAGAACTCAATGAAATGTAGTACACACTCTACCAAAATTATTACTAATTGCGATTTATGTTGCATCTGAAATAAAAATGAATACATTTTGAAACTTTGTAAAATGATTTCATATAATTTATTTACTTAAAAGTTTAAAAAAATCATATAATATGAAATTATTTCAATATAAAATTTATACGTATTCCCATCTTGGATGATTCAGAAAGCACATTTTTCGAATGAAAGCCTTTATCAGTAAAGATATCATGGTAGCTACTGTAGTTGTATGTAGCAAATTTTAGTAACTACGTTTACAAAATATATTTAATAATTAATTTCGCTACGAACGTAATTACTTTAAAATGAACGCACATACAGATAATTATTAAAAAACTCTTTTTTTTATCATTAGTAATAATATTTTCATAGTATTCAGCTCTGAAGAGTGAGAACAAGTTTTCAGCATTTGCCATTGGAATTACAACTGCACCTAACTTTAAAAAGGGAGAAACTTTCCCGTACTATAAATTGTATGTTGAGATAGAAAGAGAGAGAGAGAGAGAGAGAGAGAGAGAAAGAGAGAGATCCCTCGTGTGGTGTATAAACACGCCTCCTCACCTCGGTGAGCAATGGTGCGCGAGCAGTTGCCTTGCCTACCTGCCTGCCTGCCATCTCCACACGAGGCTATGTCTGCTAGTCTTGTGGGTTGGCACGCTTGGGTGGGACGCACCTCCCCAAGCCCGCCGCTTTGCGCGATGTGCCGGCGACATGTCATGTCGGCTGGAAGGAAACTGCTGCTACACTTGGCTTGCTCCCTCCCTTTCCCCATCATTAACCCAGGACATCCGATACACTGCTGCTTAATAATGCACAGTCGCAATACCTGCCTCGGTCTCGCGACACAATGTCTTCCAGCTGTTACACCATAATACCTTACTTTGGTTTTACTGGATTGTGCGAGATTAGAACTGCGTTGTCTGTACGAAGTTTCATTTCCATGCTCTTATCTATTCCAACCTCTATGAAAATATAAAATTAGAAACTATCGCAGTTTTCTACTGGTAGTGATGTATCAGGTACAGTTTTAACCAGGTTTTACATAGCTAAAACATTCATATTTGTAATTGAAATTTAAAAAATTTTAATCAGACTATTAAAATTATATTTATTACTATTTACCTATTTTAAACATTTTAATCCTACGATGGCGAATTTAGTGTTACCAACGTTCATTTAAATTAAAATGTGTAACATGTGTTACAAAGGGTTTTTAAACCGTTTGATAATTCCGAAAAACCAATTATTACAAAATAAAAAATTACCAATTAATTTAAATTAAATATTCCTCTAATTAAATATTTAAAAATTACCAAAACTTCATAATTTAATATTATACAAACAACAATTAGTTGTAATATAAAAATATATATGGGTTATTTTAAATGTCAAATTTATAAAAGGAATTATTGCTATGTAGCATTTACAAAGTGACATTCTAGGTTTCTCTTGAAGGACAATTTAAATCAACAGCTTCATATCTGTGTCCATGTAAAAACAATTATATGCATGCCAGTTTAAAATAATATTCGAAGATACAAATCTAACAGTGCCAAACATTCATTCATTAATATAATTAATAAACATTTAAGAATCGCTAATTCATTAAAGAAAACAATATAGTGAAATTTTAAGACGCAATATGAGAATAAATTTGAGATAATAAGAGTATTTTTAAATAAGTACTATAACAATTATATTTGTGATAAAGAATTTTATTATTAAAATAAAACTTATTAGTGTCAATCATATATCAGGAGAATGAGGAATAACATGAAATTTAAATTTACAGCTTCCAAAAATTACCAGATAAAATTCGTAATTCAAGTTATGATTGGATGGTGTTTTTAATATAGATATAAAAACTCAGCGCGAATTACATACAGCGTGTTTAGGAAACATGTGTACAAACTTGGACACGTGATTCGTGACCGGAAAAGAGAAAGATTGATACCCATGTTCCATCTCAAATACTAAGGGATGTACAAACCCTAAAGCCGGAGGGTGACAAGCATATTACGTGGGATATTAAGCAAAGTACTTGCGTTAGAACAACTCAAATTGGTATAGGGATTAATTAAACCAATATATTTGATAAAATGAGGTATGGTCCGTCGTACACACCGTTTGATTGCCTGCATCATTTACTTCGTGAGGTAAAAGTGATTGTGGATACCATTGGATGAAGCAGGTCGACATAATGAGCAAATAAGCCCCCACCCCCCTAGGTTGCCACTCCCTAGGACCCACCGTTTCCGTGTAAAATGCAAACGAAGGGTACAGTGGTAGCAAGGCCATGGCCTGGTGAGTAGGCCACACGTATCGCACCAGGCTTAAACATATGTTGGCGGTATGATGCACGATGTTACACGTCGTGCTGGACGATGCCGCTGGTCGGCGGGTTTTCTCGGGGATCTCCCATTTGCTCCACCATTTCATTCCGGCACTGCTCCATACACACCTCAATAATCCTCATCGGCTCTCAAGACCTCGCTGTTACGAGTGGCCAAAATCTCTTCGCTCATTCGGTGGAGAATCCCCGTTGAATTCCTCCGGGTGCAGGAATGGTTGCCTACTCACAAGGCCATGATATTGCTACCACTGTACCCTTTGTTTGCGATCTAACCGGAAACGCCGGGTTCTACAAAGTGGTAACTTATTTGCTAATTACGATGTCCTGCTTCGTCCATTGGTATCCACAATCACTTTAACTTCACGGGGTAAATGTTGCATGCAATCGAAAGGTGCCAACCCCTATTATTTACATATTGGTTTAATGAATTCGTATACCAATTTGAGTTGCTCTAACGTAAGTACTTTGCTTAAAATCCCATGTAACATGCTTGTCGCCCTCCGGCTTTAGTGGCTTCTACAGCTCTTACTATTTGAGATGGACCATGTATTATGTCCTATATTCATCTTCCTCTTTTCCGGTCACGAATCACGTTCCCGAGTCTGTACACATGTTTCCGAAACATTCTGTATATAAATATTCTGCTGAATTCCAAAGAAAATTATATTAATTTTCAGAAAGAGTTATTGTTAATCAATGTCAATGCCGCCATGAATTTTCATAATTTGGAAAATGAAAAAAAATTAATTTATTTATTTATTTATTGAAAATGATAACTATGTGAGAAAAAAAAACTATTTTTATAACAGAAGTAAAAGAAATATTATAATCAAATTTAGATTAATCCATACTTTACGATTAACAAAGACAACTTTAGAAAAAGGAGCAAAATAGAAGCCCAAGTAAATATTAATTGTTGCTCGACATTAAAACCAAAACAGGAAATATAAAATGTTGAAATTTTGCTTATTTTTAAAAATGGAATGTAAAAAATAATGGGAATTTGCAAAATTTAAAAAAATAGAACTATCAATTTAAAAAAATTACAATGAATAGAATATTTAAAAAATGTTTAGTCAATAAATAAGATTTCCGCTTAGTTTTAAAGAACACTTTATGAATATTTATGGTCAGGTATTATTTCAGAGTTCAATAGATATTTTGCAGAAAGTAAAAATGACTCGATTTTGACGTTGAGCAATACAATTACACAGGTTCAAAATTATAATATACAAAAATATATATTTAGAAAAATTTTAATATTTTTTTTAATTTTGGAGATTATCAAGATTTTCACTTAAAGTTAGATACAATTTTGTCACAAGGTATTTATATCAATTTTCGTGAGCCTTGTAAAGATAATTATAAATAAGATAATGTGTGGAGTATAAAATATATAAGTAATCATTTCCCAGTCGTTTTTCACCAATGTGTGAAGCCGTCTTCTTGCAAGATTGTCATGGTAATACACCAGAATTCTATCGGTGGTGAAAGTTCTGTTAACACACATAGATAGTACTCAAACGATTAGGTCCATACAATGTTTGTACACCATTTCACTTGTATTCAGCGTGACCTTGATTCCTTGTAAGCAAACACTCTGCTCAACGACGTATTTAAGTTTTGCACTGTCCCTGGATCACATTGTTTAATTCGTATATTTGTTCTAGCCGACTATATTTAAACACGTTTGTTACCACCTCTTGAAGTACCGTCGAAAAGTCTACCATGTAGCTCACTTTTGGTGGCTTCACGCAAAATCGTCAGAGAATAATGATTGACTACATAAAATCGTTGTATTTTAGCACGTGGTAAAATTTTTCGAAATTCTATTATTGGGATTCTCTGAAGACCCTATTGACACTAAAGGAAGTGGTTTTTGCAGAGGAAACTTTTATCTTCATTCCCTACACAAATGAGACCGTAAGTGTGCTAACGTCACCAACAATACTATTTAAATATTAGGTAACCAACTTTTCAACTTTCACCTGACTTAAATTCATATTTACACTAAGGAAAACAATATTTACACAGGCAATACAAAACAATATCACATATACACTAAGCAGTAATTCAAGAATAAACCTTAAATATATTACAAGAGAAAAAGGAAAACTTATTGTGTGTAGAATATGGAATATTCTGAGTAGAGAAAATAGAGGAAGATTCGTCGTCACAACAATGACTCAGATAAATAAATGAACTGTTTCTCTTATACGTAGTTGAATATCTCTATAACACAGTAAATACAACACTGACTGAAACCTGTATAAATAGAATTTAAAAAATGTGCATATTTATGCCTGTGTTTGTATTAACGTGCGTTGTTTACATATATTTGGCAGTTTCTAGGCCTTGTGTCTTGCTTTTTCTTTCGAAAGCTTGTGGTACGATTTATTTTATCGGAAGCGTGGCGCAACAGAATACGTGAAGTATTAAATTTCCTTGTCACTTCCCTCAGGGTTTCCTCGTATCACTTGCATGGAACAACAGCATAACAGTCTAAGCATACCGACGATTTTTAACAGCATTTTTAGTATGTCTTTGGCGACTGGAATACAGAAGGCGATGCAGACGAATTGGTTCCTTATAGGGTTAGAGAACAAACGTATTGGTGCAGTAGAAATATATTGCAATACCATTAATAAAGCTTAAATATAGGACACTCGACACATAGACAATAATATAGGCCGTTTACCCAATACTCAAGGCTCTGCATATAACTCCTGATAGGATCTACTACTGTCTAGTACATCTCAGCCTCTGTAATGCTTGTTAGCATAAATTTCCTTTAGTCAAGCTCCGGGTTAATGATTGACCCTGAAGTCATTTTTGCATCCAACTGTTGCTGGTTTTCACGTGCGTTAGTGTCCTTGGGATGATGATACAGCTTCAGCTGCGTGATATTATACCTTCCAACAGAGTTTCCGTGCATATCTGCCAGCTTGTAACAATTATTGTTGTTCATGTTTACAACCCGAAATGGTCCTTCAAACATCAGGAAAACCGTTTTTGTCACATATTCTCAATAACTGCTGGTTGAGCACGTTTTACGTAGTACAAGGTCATTAACTTGTCATTTATTGAGATTACTTAATTCGTAATGTCACTTTCGACTTTCTGCCAACAGGAATATTCTTCTCTTAACTAAGTCGATAAGTTCCTTTCTTTTCTTCTCGGGATATTCAGCAACTGTACATGCGTCAAGTTTAGGGAGAGTGCCTAAATTTTCTATTAACTTTGCCATGCACTGACCCATAAGAACTTCTACTGGAGCTTGAACAGTGGTATTGTGGGCGGTGTGGTTGATTACAAATTCTACTAATACTATCTCATTTCTTCAGCTTTGTTGAATGTCAAACCAATGTATTAGCAACATAGTTCCAATAGTTTGCATACTTCTTTCCACGGGATTGCTCTGTAGATGACGGACAGATATTGTAGCAGGAACAACATTAAACAATTTTAATCCCTCTTGCCACAGTTCGCTCATAAATTGACTGCCTTTGTCGGCCAGAATACATTCTGGTTTACCCACCTCAGTAATGTATAATTACAATTTTTGTATCAAAGACTTTGCATTCGCCTGGACGGCAGGATACAATTTAATGAATTTTGAGAACAAATCTTGTAATACGAAAATGTATTTAACCCCAGCCTTGGACCTAGGGAGTGGTTCAAAAATTTCCACTGATACCAAAGATAGAGGTTCCCATGGTATATCAATTTGTATACGAATTTTCAATCACAAGTTTGACTTTCTAGCAAAGGTTACAGGTGTTGGTACACAACCCGAATGGAGTTTAACATATTAGGCCAATAAACCACATGTTTAAACTGGCGTGCAATTTGTTCGTGCCAATATACCCTAAAGTTACATGAATTTCGGTAACAACTGCATCTTTAATACTGGTGGGGATTACAGGTTTCCATTCTAGCTTGTAGTTTTTCACTTTATCGCTTCGTTAAAACAATAACCCTTCTTCTGACAAGCAGTAGAACCTGAGAAATCCTCTTTCAGGTGGTAATTTACCAAGTTATATCTGACCTTCTGACAAGATAAGTCTTCAGTTTGCAATTGTACTAAAGGTTTCAGTATTTCATTAAATTGTTTAAATTTTGAACAGCTAATGTGTTAACTTCCGCAACTACGAACTCTCTTAGTTTCTTTGGTGGGTAAATCAAATCTGGTTCGACATCAGGGATCCTGCTTAAGTAATTAGCAGCATCATTGTCAGTGCATTTGATGTATTGAATTTCGATGTCATATTCTTGAAGAAATAATAACCACCTCGTTAAGCGATCACCAAAAGCTCTGCCAGTTTTAAAACAGGTTAACGCTTGGTGATCCGTAAGCAGTTTTATCTTTTCTCCCAATAGCATGTCACGAAATTTTTTTTGTTGTGATTAGCCTGATGGGCAATCGCACAAGCTGTTTGGGAGGTCGTATACTCAAGGTAAAACACACATTAAAGTCATTCCGTCATTTATATTTAACCATAAATATCTCTTACAATAAGATTCGTACAACACATTATAACTATTACTTTACATTATGCCGGGGGATCGTATAAGTTATCTGACTCTGGAAGCTTCTAGATTATTTAGCAATGATACCAACGGCCGCGGAATCTAGCTAAGAGTCCTTACGTCGCATCCTACTGGAACGGCTTTACCTGCAGTGATGCCGTAGGCTGAAGACTCTGCGTTTACAGCGGGTCGAACCCCTGGAGCTGGTCCATATTCCTCGTCGGAGGCGTGGTGGCGTAAGACCTCGAGCCTACAGCTGTGTGCTCCTTAAATATGGAGACTGTAACCTTGTTGTCGGATCTGTTTTCATAACTAGCTCGGTGATGCCTCGCCTTCGCGACCTCTTTACGTTGGTGGTGGTTTCATGTTATCGTCAAGCCAAAGGCTTGGCCGCACCGCAACATTTTGCAGTGCCCACACGACTGCTAAAGCTTCACGTTCAGTAGTTGTGTAATTTCTTTCTGCACTATTGAGGGTGCGGCTGGCAATCGCTACCATCTTTTCCAAAACCATCGGCATCGTCCAGTACGATTCTTACTTGCAAAAATCTGGGAGTGACTCGGCCGGGGATTGAACCCAGTTTGCCGCAGTGAGAAGCAAGAGCACTAACTACTCTGCCACCGCGCCCGCTAATGCTGTTTGCTTTCGCGGATGTGCCTCTACGGAGAATACATGTATCTCCGTCATTAATAGCTGCAAGGCACCGAATAAGGCCTTTGTAGAAGTGTAAGCTATAAAACAAAGTTCAGTAAACACGCAGCGTGCCTCGACGGTGTATTCGACAAGCTTTTGCCCAGCTGGATGAGTTTGAGAGAGGCCGCATCGTCGGCCTCCGAGAGGCAGGTTAGATGTATCGGCGCTTTGTTCAGTACTTAAACCGTTCTGCCTTCACTATGCATCGGTGTTGAAAGCAGTGGGGATAGCTGGGCACACACACTTGTCGAAAAGATTCGGGTTGATCCGACGGACCACCATGAGGGAGGATCGTTTCATAGTGCAACAGGCTCCTCAAATGTCACTTCGCACCATCCAAAGTTAAGATACTGCATTTTTTTTTACATGGTCAACCATAAGTTGAATTACGCTAGCGTGAATTTCCACCATTACAATTCTACCATTTTTGGGAAATGTGGGGGAATAAGCAGTAGTGTACTTATGTATGTTAATGGAAGCTTGTGTGGCTGGTCGGCTAGATGCCTTCGGCTCGCCTCGAACGAGCTCGGCAATCTTCGGCTTGACTCAGGGGGTGCACGGAAGTCTTAGACTCCGGTTTACCGAACGTACCCTACGGTGATCGAAAGTTACGCCACCTATAATTTTCTTCAAGTATATATGTATGTTCCTTTTAGCCATATCGGTTTTATAGGCATAGGGTATGGCAAACCGTAAATATGTATTTACTAATCAATTTTAAATTTTTTTATCTTCATTTGTTTTCACTGTGTTGAAGGAAACATGCAAAATTCGCTCAACTACATTTCCAGACCCTTTCTTGAAGTCTCATTAGTCACTGCTTCGACTGAATTTTTTTTTAGGTATACATATGCTACTGACATTTTTGTTATAATGTATCCAAAAATGAATAAACCAAGCCCATCATGCTATAAGTGGCCACATGCACTAGTATGTTATAATCATGGTATGGATCAGTGCCTACCAGTGCTTTTATAGACTTAATTGGCGTTTATTTAAATGTCAATACTGCCATGCCCCTGGAGACTTTGAATGTACGAGGGTGATACATCCACTTAATTTTCGCGCTCTTTTCAGGCACCATTCTTCAATCAATCATTACCAATCATCACCAATAATTCACCAATATTCACCAATAATTCACCAATCATCACCAATAATTCACCAATATTGACAATTATTCACCAATCATCACCAATAATTCACCAATGTTCACCAATTATTCACCAATCATCACCAAAGGCACCACATTTAGCCCGAAGGCATCGCAGTCATCACGAAAGGCACTGCACTAAGGGGGAATTAAGGGTCATTTAGGAGTCATTAGGGGTCATTTAGGGGTCACTTATGGGCCATTTAGTAATCATTAGGGGTCAATTGGGTTTCAGAGTAATTCAGAGATCACTTTGGGTCATTTAGAAGTCATTACTTGTCATTTAGGGGTCATTGAGGGTCAATTAGGGGTCATTGGCAGATATTTAGGAGTCATTGTCAGACATTAAGGAGTCATTGGGGGTGATTTAGGAGTCATTGGGGGTTATTTAGGAGTCATTGGGGGTGATTTAGGAGTCACTATGGGTAATTAAGGAATAATTAAGAGTAATTTAGGAATCATTATGGGTCATTTCGGGGTAATTAGATTCATTTAGGAGTCACTGAGGGGTCATTTAGGAGTCATTAGGGGCCATTTAGGGGTCATTAGTGTCTAGTCTTGTGAGAAATCCGTTCAACAACAGGACTCAGTCTGAAAATTAAAATACTACTTAAGGGTTCTTTGTGTATATGCATGCGACTGTGTAGGTGGAAATGTGTGTAGGTGCTTGTATGTGTATAAGGGTGTGTATGTACATTGGTGCGTGTGTAGGTATCGTAAGTGTCTCTTCGTTTTTCTGAGTGTCTGGAAAAAAAACAATTAAATTACAATCACAACACACCACAAGGGTATATTATCCCCTCAGTTCACCCTACAGCTGAACTGATTTTTGCTGTCGTTGGTCACAGTATGTATGTGTAAAACATTTTTTAAGTGCGTGTCACATGGTGGTCATGTGTGGACATTGCTCTTTTATGATTGGCTGTTGCTTACATGACATATCAGACTATGGGTCTATAAAAGGCGGACAGATTCGCGCATCGTCTCAGTTCTTCGTGTGATGCGAGAGGTGACTAAACGTCTTTTCTCCCCTGATATTCTTAGTATTCTGTGACTGGTAAGCATTTTTTTATGACCGGCTCCTCATTAAAATTCTGTAGGGAATTATCATTCATGCTTTTAAATACACCTAAGTAAGTTTTATTTTGTATGATAGAGATCCCTTATACATTTATATTATCTTCGTGCTCATAATTAGATCTATGTTTCATTTTGTAAGATGCATATCACGTACACCTTTCGATTATCAACTGTATTAATTCTGTTGGTTTTTTCCTGCAGATAATAAGATGAAGCGCGCATTTAATGGTGTGCTGCAAGCGACGTCCCGACTTCGTCATTGGCTGTATGATCAGCAACCCCAGATGCATTGCATATATAGCCATCGGTGTCGTTCATGGTAACCTCGTTAGAATCTTGAATTACATCGGTACCATCAACTTAATCATTACATCGTCAATCATATCGCTTCTGCGATAAAACCTTCGTGTTCAACCACGATGCACGAAGGTACGAGAAGTAAGGCTGTGCGATGAATACAGATCAAGTGGTACACAAGTGTACGGATTGTGGGCTGTCATTTGCTAGATGTGATAACTTGCAGAGGCATGCGAAAACCTGCAAAAACTGTAGGATCTTCACCTACTAAAGTCACTCGTGTACAGTCTCCTTCACCACAATGTATGACTATACATCTTGCAAAATCAAGTTTTCAAGATGTTAATCCACCTTCGTACCAGCGACTATCGCGTCCAAGAATCGTTGCTGGTTCTGGGGCGGTTAATGGCAATGGTTTCATGGAAGCTGAAACAGCTTTCCGACGTAATTTAAAGACATACATGGTCTAAAACGTAGGTGGTTCTTCAAAAGATATTCGTAATTATTTGGCTCACATGAAGAAAAATATCATTGATCAGCACACCAACGAAGTACGAGAGCAGGATCCAATTAAATTTAACGTGTCACTTGAGTGTAACTGTATGAAGCCAGAACCATTCGACAAAGGTAGAGACAAGAGACCTTACAAAACAAAAAATAAAGAGGCAGAATTCGGAGCTAGCGATATTGCTAAGGCTGTAGGAAACAGCTTAGAAAAATATGTGAAGAGGAGGACGGAGGACAAAGAGCGTGGTTCGGGGTGGACACAGTCGTCGGCCACTCATCTGTAGTTCCGCATAAACAAGCTGGACCCCCCTCGAGTCTCGTCGTACCTAAATTTTTTTGATTAACCTACAAAAAACAAACGACCACGTGTGCTTTAAATGGGCCGTTCTAGCAGGTTTTGTAGAAGGAGTAAACTGTCAGCAAATCGACCGCCACTACAAAGTTCTCGAAACTAAATTTGTAATTTTCAGGCCTTGAGTTCCCTACACAACTACGTCATATTACAGTTTGCGAGAAAAACAATGCCTCAGTGTCTTTCAACATTTATTGTATAGGCGAGAACCAGAAAATGTATCCCATACGAGTAGCCATAGAATAAATGGATCTTTGGTGGTGAGGAGAAGGAGATCGATCCTTCTCCTCACCACCAAAGATGGTAACGCTCATTATTGCTGCGTAAAATATTTTTCCCGGCTCATGTGTCTAGAGGAACACAAAAAATACTCAAAGGAGAATGCTCCAATGCATGCTGAAATGCCATAGTCAGGGAAGTATTATAGACCACCCATTTTGATATTCCAGAAATACCACCACATGAATAAATAGGCAATAGTCGTAAATGTGGATTTCGAGGCAATAATCAAGCCGATTCAGACTTGCGAACCAAACCCCACCCATGCCTACACATATAACTATCAGAATCACGAGACCGACAGCTTTGTATATGTGTGCAAGTTGACAATAGTGTAATTCCAGCTACATCAACATCTATATCGAGACAGAAACCCATTATATAAACTAGGAAAATGCGCAAAATAAATTATGGACACCATAGTGGATATTGGCACAAAAGTAAAATATGTTTACACCACTTCGAAGCAAATAATACCGCTCACCCCAACAGAAATGTCAAGATACTCACAGGCGACAAGATGCTGCTACTGTGAATCACTGTTCACACACGAAAATTATAAAGTAAGGGACGAAGGGCGCTATATAGGGCCTGCATTCACCAGCTGCAGTTTGCTACATCGCCGCCCTAATAAATTACCTGTATTGTTTTACAACCTAAGCTACGATGTAAATTTTATTATCAAACATCTTGATTATGATACAAATTTCATATTCATTATTCCACACACAGGAGAGAAGATGATCACATTTTCAAAACAGCTGGGCGATAATTATACTGTCCAGTTTGTTGATATGTTTCGTTTCATGGCCCGCAGTCTGGATTCACTGGCCGAGTACCTACTACCTTTAGAAATGATCAACACTGCAAAATTCTTCACCCCTTACCAACTAACTCTAGTCACATGCCAATGTGTTTACCCCTACGATCATATCGACTCGTGGGAGAAGCTGAACGATCCGCAGCTACCTCCTAAAGATACTTTTTTTTTACACGCTGTAGGACTCGGTTATCAGCAACGATGAATATGCTGTCGCTCAGAAAGTATGGCAAGAGTACGACTGCAGCAGTCTTAAGGTATATTCTGAATTGTATTCGAAGACATATTTGTTCCTCCTGTCCGATGTTATTGAGAACTTAAGGGACCTCTGCATTTCCACTTACAAGCTCGATTTTGTACATTACATCAGCGCTCCAGGGTTCGCTTTCGATAACATGTTGCGTAAGACAGGGGTCGAGCTCAAATTTATGCATATGTTTACTGAAAAGGGAAATCGTGGTGGAGTGGCCCAGTGCGTCAAACGTCACGCGGTAGCAAATAACATCTATGCACCAGAAACATGCGACCCCAGAAAGCAGTCAACATACCTGCGTTACCTCAATGCACACAACATTTAAGGCTGGGTCATGAGTTTACTGCTCCCAGTATGCAATTTCAGATAGGTCGACATCAACATCAACGTCATGTTTATTCCAGATTACGGGGCGACAGGGTATGATCTCAAGGTGGATGTCAAGTACCCCACGACCCTGCACAAGGAACATCGTGATTCACCATTTCTTTCCGTCAACCAGTGCCCACCCGGGTCCAAGCATTCGAAACTGATGACGAATCTGGAAGACAATGAAAAATACATCGTCCACTACCACAACCCAAAATAGGCTCTCGAACGTGGCTTGAAGCTTACAAAAATACATAGTGAACTTGCATTTGAACAAAGTCCCTGGCTAAAACGCTACATCGAGCCAACACTGCTTCAGTGACAAGCGACCAACAACGACTTTGAGAAGGAATTCTTCAAATTGGCGAATAATGCAACATTTGGAAAACTTATGCAAAATCTAAAAAATGCCTAAAAATGGAGCTAGTGTGCAGTGAATAGCGACTTTAAAAACTTGTAACAAAACGAACATTCTTAGACAGGAAGGTATACAAAGAAAATATTTCTCTCCTACATTTACAGCATGACTTCATTCCATTTGATAAGCCTATTTATGCAGGGTTCACTCTCCTCGACCTGTCAAAAACATTTAAGTATAATTTCCATTATGATGTAATGAAGGATCGGTACGGAGATGATATTGATCTCTTATACACGGATACCGATTCGTACCTGTTGCAGAATCGAACCCCAGATTTTACCAATACTTGGCCAGCGATCACAAATTTAAAAAAAAATTTGACACCAGTGCCTACCCTACCACACACCCCTGCTATTTGGACACAAACAAGAAAGTTGTTGTCAAGTTCAAGGACCAGTGCGGGGGTAACATTATGACAGAATTCTTGGGGTTACGTGCAAAACTGTACACTTAAAAATGCGGAGGAAAAGTTTCCAAACGAGCAAAAGGTATTCAGTCATATGTGGTACAAAAATTAATTTATTTTGACGATTTTATATCTGTTCTGGAGCAGCACCTTACGAAGCGAGTTAATGTACGCACTAAACAATCACACAAAAAGCAGTTGTATTCAGAATTCTGTAATAAATCGGTAGTGGTGTAGATGGACAACAAGTGATGTAATTGTGAAATGACGTACACATACTCACACATGGTTACAATGGTTAAAAATTTTAACCTGTCACGAGATCTCACCTTGTTGTGGTAGGGCTTAGTACCCAATGATCAAGACGACCATTCCAGGGAAGTCCATTTCGATAGCTTGCTGGGTGGTAAGAGAGAGAGGGAAAACAAAAACAAAAAATTACATACAACATGTGAATCGGACTGGCCAGCTGCAGTAAAATTATTTTTGGCAAGAATATCTGTCTTAAAGAATTAAAACCTGGCTTCTAAAACACCTGTGTATCGTATACTTATTGCAGTAGTTCTCATACTTCTCATTGTCATATGTGTAGGCATGACTGGAGTTTGGTTCGCAGGTCTGAATCCTCTTGAGTATTGCCAAGAAATCCGCACATGCGACTATTGGCTATTTATTAATGTAGCGGTAATTCTTGAATTTAAAATCGGGCAGCCTACCATGCTTCCCTGATTGTGGCATTTCAGGCACGCAGTGGAGCATTTTTCTTGCAGAATTTTTTTTTGTGTGCATCTAACCACTGCTATCCTGTCAGTCCAGATACTCGTGGCAAGTCATGGTAGAATGTGAAGCAGCGCTTACGTATATGGCTTTTACCACAATGGGTTGTCAGCTGTGATCTTACGAGCCAAGAGAATATTTTATACAGCATTAATGAGCGTTCCCATCTTTGGTGGTGAGGAGAAGGATATCGAAGAGCTGATGCTTTTCTTCTACGGCTACTCGTATGGGATACATTTTCGGATTCTTTGCCTATACCATAAATGTTTACAGACACTGACGCATTGTTTTTCTCGTAAACTGTGATATGCCATAGTAGTATAGGGAAGTCCTGGCCTAAAAAGTCAAATTTGGTTTCGAGGGCTTTGTAGCGGCGATCGATTTGCTGACACTTATACCCTTCTACAAAACCTGCTAGAACGGTCCGTTTAAAGCTCATGTGGTCGTTTTTGTACTTAGTGGGTTAATTACAGCCTTCTTGTTCTTGATAGATTCTGGCAAGTCAATTTACGACGAGACTCGAGGAGGGTCCAGTTTGTTTATGCTGAGCTGCAGGTGATTGACCGACGACTGTGTCCACCCCGAAACACGCTCTTTGTATGCGTCCTCCTCTTCACATATTTTTCTAAGCTGTTTCCTACAGCCTTAGCAGTATCGCTAGCATCGAATACTGCCACTTTATTTTTTGTTTTGTAAGGTCTCTTGTCTGTACCTTTGTCGAATGGTTCTGGCTTCATACATTTACACTCAAGTAACACGTTAAATTTAATTGGACCCTGCTCTCGTATTTATTATTTATATATTTTTCTTTCTGTGAGCCAAATAATTACGAATATCTTTTGACGAACCACCTACGTTTTAGGCCATGTAAATTACGTCAGAAAACAGTTTCAGCTTCCACCAAACCATTGTCAGTAACCGTCCCAGAACCAGCAACGATTCTTGGACGCGATGGACGCTGGTAAGAAGGTGGATTAACATTTTGAAACCTTGATTTTGCTGGATGTACATTCATACATTGTCGTGAAGGAGACTGTACACGAGTGATTTTAGTAGGTGAAGGTCCTACAGTTTTTTCAGGTTTTCGCATGCCTCTACAAGTTATCGCAATAGCAAATGACAGTCCCCAATCCGTACACTTGTGTACCACTTGATCTGTATTCATCGCACTGCCTTACATCTTGTGCCTTCCTGCATCGTGGTTGAACACGGAGGTTTTATCGCAGAAGCGACATGATTGACGATGTAATGGTTCAGTAGGTGGTACCGATGTATTTGAAGATGCCGACGATGGTACCACGAATTACACCGAAGGCAATATATGTAGCGCATCTGGGGCTGCTGATTATACAGCCATAGACGTATTCGTGACGTCGCTTGCAGCACACCATTAAATACACGCTTTATCCTGATATCTGCAGGGGAAAAAAAACTAACAGAATTAATACATCTGATAATCGAAAGTTATATGTGATATGCATCATAAAAATTGAGTATGCATATTATTATGAGCACGAAGATAATATAATGGTATAAGGGTTCTGTATCATACAAAATTGAATATATTTAGGTATATTAACAAGCATGAATGATAATTCCCTACAGAATTTTATCGAGGAGCCGGTCATAAAAAAAATGCTTACCTCTCACAGAATGCTAATAAAGTCAGGACAGAGAATACGATCCATCATCTGTCGCATCAGACAAAGAACTGAGACAATGTGAGAATCTGTCCGCCTTATATACATCCAGAGCCTGAGATGTCATGTGAGCAAAATCCAATCATGAACGAGCAATGTCACGTGACTGTCATGTGGCACACTTAAAATTATAACAAATGAGCAATGTCACATGACCAACATGTGACACACACTTTAAAATGTTATACACATACTTACTGTGACCAACGACAGCGAAAACCCATTCACCTCTAAGGTGAACTGTAGGTACAATACACCCTTCTGGTGTGTTGGGATTTTAATCTAATTATTTGTTTTCAGACACTCATAAAAATGAAAAGACTCTCACGATACCTACATACGCACCTATACATATACACGCACCTACGCACACACCTACACACACGCTCCTACACACACGTGCACCTACACACACATACATCTACACAAAGAACTTGAATTACTGAAGGTTCAATACACACTAGTTGGTTGTTGTAGTTGAAATTTCATTGTTTGTTTTAAGACACTCAATAAAAATGAAGACACTTACGATACTTACACACGCACCCATACACATACATGCATATACACACACACACACTTACCCACAAACATACCTCTACACAAACAGTCCAAAATATTTCAATGAGCTGACTGACTCCTGTTGTTGGACATACCCCTCACCATATTGGCCTCTAATGACACCTAAATGGCCCTAATGGCTTCTAAATGACACCTAAATGACCCCTAATGACCCCAAAATATCCCCTAATTACTCCAAAACGACCTCTAATGACCCCTAAATGACCCCTAAGCGATTACTAAATGACTCTAATGACCCCTAAATGACCCCTTAATAACTTCTAAATGATCCCTAAGTGGCCCCTAAATGGCCCCTAATGACTTATAAATGTCCCATAATGACTCCTAAATGACCCATAATGACCCATAAGTGCATTATTTTGGTGTTGACTGTGGTGTTTTCGGTGCTAAATGTGGTGCCTTTGGCTAGGATTGGTGTATGATTGGTGATGATTGATGATGATTTATTTTTAAATGTTGCCTGAAAAGAGCGTGAAAGTTAAGACGATTTATCACCCTCGTACATTCCAAGCCTCCAGGCGCTTGGCAGTAATGACATTTAAATAAACGCGAATTAATTCTATAATTGTGTTGGTAGATGCTGGTCCATACCATGATTATAACATACTAGTGCATGTGGTCGATATTAGCATGATGGGCTTGGTTTATTCATTTGTACATACATAAAAACATAAATCGCAGTAGCATACCTATATAAAAACCAGTCGAGGCAGTGAATAATGAGACTTCAAGAAAGGGTTTGGAAATGTAGTTGAGAGACTTCTGCAGGTTCCCCCATTATTCTACGTACTATTTCGACACAATATTTAAAAAAATTAAATTAAAAAAATAAATAGTTAAATCGAATAATAAATATTGATTTACGATTTGACATTCCCCATGCCAGTAAAAAACAATATCGCTAACAGAACATACACTTGAAGCAAATTAGAGGTGCGTAACTGTCGAGCACCGTCGGGTACTCTCGGTAAACCCTAGTCGAAGACTTCCGAGCACCTCCTGAGCCAAGCCGAAGATTACCGAGCTCGTCCGTGACGAGCTGAAGCCATATAACCGACCAGCCACACAAGCCACTGCGGCTTCCATTTTAAATACATTATGCTTGAACATATATAAGTACATTAATATAAGCTATTTCTTTATTTCTCTTTATTTCCCTATGCTTATCACTCTAAATCGAAATCAGTTATTTTTATACTGATTGTCAGTTGAAACTGCTCCATCCGAAATCTGTAGAAAAAATATCACTAATTCATCAGTTAAAATAAATCTACTAATTCAAGCAGTAGAAAACTACTTATTTATAGCTGATATTAACAATAAGCACAGAGCATTCCTATGTGATGTATGTTAGGTATTATTTATATTGTCACAGAACACAAACATTGTCTACACAAAAACGTTTTTGGAGGTGGTTGGGCTCGAACCTCCGCTCATAAAGCAAAGCATACTGAAGCATTCATGATCAGCCATATCCACTGCCCTAATTTATCACTGCCAAATGTGTGCTCGTATTATAGGTACTGAAACACAAAAAGTAATGTCAAATATTATTGTAAGTTTCGTGATGTGAAAGTATTTCTTATTGTCGAAATGTACAGATTTTCTGCGCAAGTGAATGTCTTTGCAAAGTTCGAAAGTCAATCTATCTTTAGTTTAGTTCTGATTCTGTGCTTTAAAAGATAAATATAGTGGTTTCAATGTACGAGGTTATCGATGTCCACTAGTATACGCCATTTTACAATGCAACGAGACACTACAGATTTAAACGGTTATTTTTAATGACAGATAGATCAGTGGTAATTTTACTGACTCTATAGTGAGGTGATTCATTAAGAAAGGTGGAATTACACCAACAAAAGTTTTGTGGTCTCTGCAAGTTAACAGATCAAATAATGAGGAAATGACAATTTTTATAAAATATTGCATTGTTTCTAACGTTCCACTGTGTAATTAGCACTGTTATTACTAGTCAAGCCGTCTCTTCAAAATAAAAATTTTATTCTTAAAATGTTGCATTGTAAAAAAATAACAGATACATATAAAACACCGACAACGCCGTTAAAACCACTACAATTCTCTTTTAAAGCACACAATCTGAACTAAAATTAACTTAGAATGACTTTCGAGCCCTACAAAGACATTTACCTACGTACGCATAATATGTGTATATTTCGACAACATGAAGTACTTTCACATTACGAAACTTACAGCCATTCGCCATTGTAAGTTTATGTCACTACGCAAATGCGAGACCGTCTCTCTCAGTGGCAAAGCAGCAGAGTTCGTAGAATGTCAACCAAAATAAACAAGAAAATGTGTTGCGTTTTGAAGTAGCTGTTCCATACCAACCACTTCCAAAATGTCCTTGTATGTACAGGAAATAATTTTGTTTACTGACAAAATAATTGTATACATTATTTATTTCAAACTGTAACTCGCGGTTTTCAATCCTTGTGCTTTTTATTAATCGACTATAAATAACTGATTTTCTACTGTTTGTATTAGTGGATTTCATTTAACTGAAGATATAAGTAGTTTTCATTTTCTACTGATTCCGGATGGAGCAGTATCAACTGACAATCAGTAAAAAATAACTGATTCTGATTTAGAGTCTATATTTTGACGAATGTCTTTCTGATGTGTGAGACCTCATTACATTTTACAATTTTTTTCCATTTATTACGTGCATTTCAACATGTATCTGTATTTTCATTTCTATCTATTTTTACAATTTAGTGGCCTCCTCCGAAGTATGGAAGTGGCGGGTTCAATCTGCCATCCACCAACTATCCCCACACGTCAATGATAATCTAATCTATGCACTATGGCTTCTATTGGGGAACTAACTACTGCTGTTTATTTACGCTTTACATAACCACTCCTTTGACCAGCGTGAGGTGAGAGGAGGACTTATACTTCTTTACTCGATTCCATTCCCCCACAGACAGTCCTTTCGTGATGAGTCGTGCCCTTTCGTCTTAAGTGATTCTTCAATACATACTCACTTATTACTTTCAGTATTTCTTCCATATTTATTTCTCAGGTTTTGTTATGCTTGATTTTTTTTTAACGATTGAGCGGTAGGCCACCAGGCTCTCGATATCCCCCTCTCTTCAAACATTTGTTTAATGGGTTTACCTAACTAAATCAAGTTTATTCTGACGTCTAATTGCGAAACTAGTGGTTTTGTAATGGGTCCTCTCCCGCAACTAGGTTTATATAGCGGTTTGTTGTGTCATTTCTGGGATTATTAGTCTAATACTGGAAACTGTTGATTGTGAGTTAACCATTCGTCAATCTCATTGAAACTTTTAATTACCAATCTTGCAAGGTTTTCTTTAAATTAAATTATATTTACAGTGTCAATAGTTTCGCCTTGAATTATTCCTATCTTCCTTTTTACTTCGATTCTTGTATCTTCAGTTTTGAGACACACATTTACAAATTTCTTTATGCAAAGTGTCCTACGCAAGAAAAACTTTGTAAAGGAAAACAGAAAGACTTATAAAAATATATACATAAAAATAAATTATATTATGTTAAATGCAACTTGCAATTAATAATTGGAACTACTGCTGCAGTAACTTTTGCCAAAAACAAAATGTAAACTGAGATAAGTGTGACAGAAAAAATTGCGGTTATTTGAGTCATTTCAAACTGAACCACGTAAAATTTAGTGTCGTGTGAAAAAACTAATATGCTAAATTTTATAGGAACTGTAACACTTTTAAACTCCAATGTCCTTCCTTGAAGAAATCATTTGAAATTTCACACAACAAATTATGTTTTGAAAGTTATGTCTGTAAATATATATATACATTTATAGATCATCATCAAATAATAAACACCTCGTGGCTGATAATAATACATCCTGTCAATTCTGTTTTACCATATTTAGATTGCACAGATCAAAAGAAAAATAAAACAAACACTGATAAATAATAAAAACCACGAAGACAATGCATACACTAAAAGAAATACACAGTAGTAGCGCATCGCACTTCAAAGTAAAAGTTGTACATTTTTTCCCCTCGTGGATCGGAGGCGGTGAGGATGACGTGTCCCTAGGCGATTCTCTTCGGTCTCTTCCGGCCACACTCGGCTCTGTCCGTCGTTCGAGCCTCTTACAGGGCAACGTATCCAAATACTATAGAGACTAATACCGGACAGCTGGCGATTTTACCTGCGAAAAGTGATTGCCCTGCGCTCTACCGGCTTGAGGTAACGAAATATTTATTTACATTTACCGTCGTGAATTTTAAAATAGGAATTGCTTATGTTTTATATAGTTTTAATGATTTTAGTGATTCACGTTCATTGAATTACCATGGCAGGTGGCATTTGCGTTTTGTATAATTGTTTCAGTTACACTATTAGTTCTGCAAAATCAATTTCATTTTCGGATTTACTTTTCCACTAACAAATATATTTGTAATAATTTTACTCGTTATTTCCAGCACATACATAAAATGAAACACCAGTTTCCTTAGCTTGACATTCATGTCCTGGTATGAACAATTTACTAAACGAAACCTCACTTTATAATTGAAAAAAAAAAAGGTGGTGAGGGCAGACGCCAACTTTGCCCCTCCCCTTCCCCCCCCCCAAAAAAAACCTGACGAGATCCAACACTGCCCAGTAAAACCAAAATAATTGGTATTAATATGTTCTTGATTTTAAAATTTTTTTTACATATATATGTTTAATTTTGCCTTGTTGTTTGGGAATACAAAGTCGTGGATCACAAACATACAATCAGCACAAGAGTAGCTTTCAAGAAGCTAATTTACAAAAATATTTTACTTCGTGGGAACTAAATTTTTTATACTCGTATGCTGGAGATGCGCATTAAATAGGTTTTTAGATAGAGGGACTACTCGTACTTAGTAAAGCAACAAATTTAGTTTTATCGCTTTTTACTTTTGTAATGAGAAAGGTCACTTATGTTGTTTTTAGAATATAATTCTTGTACAAAAATAACCAACACAATAGTATTAATTCGCTTTAGATGTTACGAAACAGTATGTCAAAAACGTGTGCGTGTTGTAGAATAGGTATTAGGCCTAGTGAAGAAAAGTAAGCATATATTTTAAATGTTTTTTCTCTAGCATACACACGTGTACAAAAATTAAAAACATATCATGTTAATAACGGTGTATTCCAGATCTTCAGATGCGTCCTTAACATAAAAATTTAAATTCTACACTTATTGTAAAGATTGTAGAGTTCACATATTATTCGAGATTTTCGGCAATAAAAATATCCCCTTTTTGAAAAATAAAAACTCCTGTGCACGCATTAAGACACCTGTACTACAATATGAAATAAAAAGAAAATTGTTCCAAACAAATTACTTTGTAGGAATACTGCATTTTGTGCATAAATGCACTCGTTATGTCCACTGTGCGTATACACAGATTCAAAGTTCGTGGGTGTTTGCCACCTCAAGCCGCTAGGTTCGCTGCTGCTACTGTTCACACGCTCGCCTGTGTTGTTCATATACAGCTGTCCGGTATTAGTCTATATTGTATTTGGCGTATCAGACCGTTACCAGCCCCCACAGTCAGTTGTCGAGAGGAATTAGATCGGGCTGGTTCTGCGTCTGTTGAGCAGGCGATCCAGCAAGTTTGGAGATACAGTTATCATGTTAGATAAAACTGCATCGAAGGCATATGCTAACAAGTTCACAGCAAATCATTACAACGCTCGCATAGCCTGCATTTTAGAGTTTTTACGAACGTGGCATTAGCCTGTTGAAAGTCCGACGATTTTCTAGCGCCATAATTTTTCGTGTGTATATTGTGCAGCAAGTGTTCAAACTAGCATTTGTACATTGTTATAATGTGGTATCCACATTAATGATAAAGATCCTGTTTAAAAGTCTCCATGGGATAGGCACCAAGTACTTACGGTGACAGCTTTAGACACACGAGAACACACTTTCTTCTCGTGGTAACTAATAATGATTAACGTTCCGCTATGCAACAACGGCACTAACATCCAATTCAAAACGAGATACATAGTTAGTTACTAGCTCACACATATATTTATCTGATATCAAAACAATGTATTATAACAACAATACCAACCAGGGGGAATAAGAAATACAACTATACAAAACCATCAACTGTTCACCAACCCAAAAGTAAATACACGAAAACCAAAGACGAGATAGCAAGCTATGTAAAGTATCGTAAACAATGCATTAAATAAGATTACACCTAAGAAGAAAAACAAAAAACATAATGTACAACATAACTTGGCACCGACAAATACAGAAGAAACGTACATATGACATTATAAACAACAATAAAATTTTTTCAGCACTAGGCAGACAACAATACTTTAAGGATAGGGCTAGACTCGTTACTTGTATGTTCATGCTCGGGAAAATAGAAACTGTTCTTCAATATGTACGCTATTTGCTCAAATTGTTCCTAATAATATAATGCGCTGCAGTTAACTTCGTACAGTATTAATATTCTGACGACATGAATGCGACAAACTCGTTACTTCAAGGCGAAGAAAATTGACTGGAGCTCAAACATATTAAATACTTAATGGCGCGATATTCACTGCGTTGCGGCAATCCAATTCTATGCAACATCTTCAGCTACATTCACGCAATAAAAATAAAAGGCCTCCCAAACAAAACTTCATTTAAACACTGCATATCATAAACTTCCTCAAAGCTAATCGTTTATCTTGCTCGCAGCGAAAATAAATCACCTGCACAAAAATCAACTTCATCACACCACAGTCAGCGGCATCCTGTAAGCTCATAGCGCCGTAACATTAAATAGTCATATTACTTCTCTAGAGATGTTTATTTTTTATTTTTTGCTCAGAGCAGTTTTCCTTCATGGCGTTAGTTAACACATAGGGCTCTTGAAACAATGCTAATCATTTCTCGTTAATATCGTCCCAATGCTTGCTTACGTTTGCTGCTCGTATAAAAAATAACTGTCCCGGCTGGAATTGTTGCATCTTAGATAACATATTGTTTTTACATATTCATTCACGTGTGATGATTAAACGGCTTTTCCCAATGTGGGTGATTTCTTCATGTAATTCTTTGGGCAGATATATATTTTCCTCCTGTAGTTATGGGCAGTGATGGTAACTTGGAGAGGTCAAATACCGCAGTTCGCAGAGCATTCAACACTTCCCACGGGGTAAGGATGTTAGAATCACGTGCCGTTATTAGCTTGTACCGGCGAAGGTTTACCTGGACTGTCACCTTGCGCAGGTTGGTTAGGTCTGGCTTCTGCTTCCGAGGTCAATTAGGCCTTTGGTGCAAACTGTTATTTTTTCTCCGGTGTTTCCTCGTTGGCCTTGTCAATGTGAAATACGCTGTGGCGGTGGCTGGAACTCTAGACGCCATCCTTCTCTATGGCCTCTCTCGCCATCTGATCGATAATCTTCTTCATCGCTGTCGGAGTCGCTAGTGTCGCGTTAATTTATTCTCTTGCTGTACCGCTTGCGGTAATAATATTTGCGGCCTCAGTATGAGCATAGGCCATCACCTCGGTAACTTTGCTCTTGGTTCTGGGGTAGGGCTGAAAATAATGCAGGTGGTACATGTTCACTCGTGAAGCCTATTCATGCTAGCGGTGGACGAAATTATTTGCCTTGCTAAAGTGGATGTGCTCATCTGTTTGTTCCTGGACTTTTCTAATATTCTTCATTATTATTTGTGCAAACTGCTGCATGAAATCGGAAGGAAAATGGCCCTGGTTCATAGAAGCTGTGTTAATGGACGTATTATGCTCTAGCACTGTAGCTATTTCCTACTTCCGGTGGTATCTGCTGTGTTTGTGTTTTTCCAGGGGTGTTCCCTTCTGCTGCCAAACTATTAAAC
This sequence comes from Dryococelus australis, assembly GCA_029891345.1. Classification (NCBI taxonomy): domain Eukaryota; kingdom Metazoa; phylum Arthropoda; class Insecta; order Phasmatodea; family Phasmatidae; genus Dryococelus; species Dryococelus australis. Next base: position 134,578,835 of record CM056998.1, on the reverse strand, counting down.
TGGAAAATTTCCTCCGTTTCTGTTATCAATTCCAAGAGTTTGCAATTAAAGGAGGTTATGTCTCGGAGGTTGAATTGTGCATACTGTTGTCTACTCATCAACAAAGTTTGCTGATGTTAGGAGAAAACTGTTTCCATAATTCCGTGCCCAACTTAGGTAGCGCCAATTGTATGTAGAGTGTGTATAGACCGAAAACAAAGGACACAAGAACACCAGACTGATTTTACCACAATATGTATTTTACCAAACATATTTGTAGCTCAGGAACACTTTCAACAGAATATCCGTAGGCTACCAACTAAATATAAGACACACTAGGATGACACAAATCGAAACAACCACTAGGTACTGTGGAGACTTGGCGAGAAACAAATGTGATTTAATTAAAAACTCGATATTTTGGTTGAAACATAGTGAATTAAAGGACTATCAGTGCAAATACTATGTTTTATTTAGCACATTTTTTTTTTTTTGTTTTTAAGACTTGGTTTGCTTTGAGTGGCTGTAACTATGAGTGTAGCCTTCTCTTAGGTATCTCTTATTTGCAACTCAAAATGTAATTACGACTCTTCCGTTTCTGAAATTATTTCCAAATATGTTAATTAAATTAATAAATATTTTTCCCATTCCAACTCATTTGGGAGAACATGAGACCTGAGTTCAGGGCACCGTACGCATATGATCCAAGATGTTGTAACTAATCCCGATTAGTTTTCTAAAAACCATTAATCATTTACGGACGTAGGCTCTACGTCGAAAATTAATTGTCCTGAACTTAAAATATCTCTTGATTACAGCAGTATCTCTTAAGAACTTCTATAGCAAGTTGCACTGGTTGTAGACCTTGTCTTCCTTCATTAGACTTTCGAGCCTTAGGTACGTCACTAGAGTTTTTCCCGCACCACACGCAATCGCGGTAGCTCAAACTTGGTATTAAATATAACATGCATAAGTATTGCGAGCAGACTTAAATTATTCCTCTTCAGATGCCGCACGTTTCTCCCCTCGGTTGTCTGTATTTGAGTACGGTACTCGTTTAATTAACCATTAGAATTAATTAATCTCTCAGGCCGACGATCCCCTAGATCATCGCCAGCTTGACGGGAAAACCAAGATAGCTAAACGCCTAAAAAAAACTGCATACCTAAATGGCGACTTTAAAAATCGCGCCAAACACGAGACAACTACATCACATCTAACGTCTTGTGTTACCATAGCAACCGTTAAAAAAATTCTTCAAATGAAATGCGGCAACTCATAAAAATAACTTTGTGAAAGAAAACAGTCTTACAAATATAATTACATAAAAGTGCGTAATCTGATGATAAATACAACTTGCAATTAACAATATGTGTTAGAGCTGGAGTAAATAAAATATATCCCCACAAACCAATAAAAAATAAAATATTAAAAAATATTACGTTAAAAAAACACATTGCAAAAGAAAACTGAGATAACCTTGGCAGCAAGAAGTAGCGGTTGTTTGAGGCGTTACATATGTATCCCGATAAGATAGAACCGTGATTCTTCGCTGAACAACACTCGTCACCAATTCACGAACAGCCAGGCTGCTTGTTTCTCAGCAGGTCACGCGTGCTCGGCGATGTTCAGGTTGTAATTATAGAAATTGTAAGGGACGCCGCGACGACAAATGCCGCTCTGTTAGCCGTATGGATATGACACTGGTGGACAAGGTGTATCTCCAGCTGCCGTCACATGTCGCTGGATGGTGCGCAGCAACTCCCGTGAATCCTGTCATATTGTAAAATTATCATCCATAAGGATTGTCCACCGGGGTCGAAAAGAACCTTTTCGACGGCTGTGTACCCTCCTTTTCCCCACTGCGTTCAACACCGACGCAGAGTGTACGCAGAACGGTTCAAGTGATGCCTCTTGGAGACCGACAATACCGCCTCTCTCAAACTCATTTAGTTGGGTCTTGTAGAATCAGCCGACGGGGAATGCGGCGTGATCACTGAACTTGGCTATGTCGCTCACACTGCTAATACGGACATTTTCAATGTCTTGCAACTATAAATGTTGGAGGTACATATACGCCCCGTAGTTGTACATTCGCGCCAACAAACTGCATTTAACTCAAATTGGACACTTGTGGGGCAATGGAAATACTATGTAGCAACCTTCATTGTACTCGCGTTATTCTTTCATGGATATTAGTTTTTTTGTAAATGAGTGTAGCTATAATCGTGTCATTATAAAAAAACGTCAAGGAATATTTGTCAATTATTTATCCCATTTATCAACTATTAAATAAAACTTTAAGGATGAAATAATATCATTCATAGATAAGATTTAAGTCCACAAGAATTACTCTTGAAGACTAAATTATCACCAGGAAATTTAAATAGTCAGTGTAAGGGGGGAGGGAATTAAGAGCGTAGTTTACATTCTTCGGAGTCGTCATAAAATGAAATCGACGCCGGCTGAAGTACACAACGTCGGTTCACTCTCACAAACCTCGAGGACGTTGTTTGGCGCCGCAGTTTCTGGAGTAATCTGCCCTGCTTTCGCTGCGCGGAATTGAAAAATTTAATGCGGCCGTAATAACGAAGTGTACGTGCATCGCCAGCCACTCCACAGCACTGGGGATAAAAACGCGCTTGAGCTGGGTGATGCAGGATTGTGCGCGGAGGGTGGAGGTGTTAAATATTCACGGTCACAGAAAGCAGAGATGTTCTACTGAGGTGAAGTGTGACGTCTCTACGTTATCCTCACGAGAGCCATGTCTTGGCCAGCCGTGTGGAAGGTACACTCAGATAATATTATGATCGTAATAATAATGCATTTAGATTTGTATGCCCTCAGAGGGAGTGACGGTTTTTTCGTGTACAGGTGCATGGACGAGGCACTTAGATGAAATGTTGACGAAATAAAAGTGCGGGGAAACTGGATTACTCCAGTAAAACACATTGGCGAACAGCAACGCCCATCGTGTTTCCCACATGTAAAAATCCTACTGTAGTCCATTCCGGGAATCTAACTGGGTCGCTGCAATGGAAGTTCAGTGTACCACTAGCCACACGGAACTGCGATCCTATACCGTGACGACAAAACTCTAACACTTAGGCTTAAAATTTGCACAATACATTTAAAACCATAACAGATACTTAAAATTCAGAAATACTAGATAGTTAACATACTGACTGAATTATGGAGTAAATTTTAACATGTAACGTCGAATTTATACCTTTGCTCAAGAAGCTTATACTGGCTAATTATATCAAGCTTGACTTTGTTTTAATTATGTGCATGGCCGTCATGGAAGTTGTGATAGTGGCCGAGTATGCTCTCACAGGAAGACTCTGAGTGCACCTGCACTGATCTCCGCACAAGCTACCCGAATATTCCTTTCATTCATCATATCATCTATCAAAATGTGAGTACAGTCGGTTCACGGTAAAAGGACCACTTTTATAAGACCTGCTTAAGATATACCTGTATGCATACCGCCTTACGTAAAATTACACATAGCCGTGGGCCTAATCACTTTATTTGTCCGTTGGTTAGGTTTAATTGCAAAATTATTAGAAACGTAAATAATTTACAAATATGCTTATTTCTTACTATCAGATGAATTAAAAAACAGAAACCGAAATAAGTAACATAAGTTAACCGAAATGGTTACTCAACATTTATAATTCGACGTTAAGGTCTGGAACTATTTTCCTCGATCGTTACCAACATTACACAGCGCATGCCTCTGAGTGCGCGCTTTTAAATACAATTAGGGGCAGTGACATTTTCTCACGTTTTTTTGCCAAAAGTGCTCTCTTAATCACAAGCAGCATTTATCAAATAAAATTATTTTCATCCGATACGTTAGAAGTGTTATTATACCGAAAAAAAAACCGCATATATTGTTTACTCCTTTAAACATGTAGAAAATAGTAAGAATATAGCGAAACTATAAAGAATTATAGAAAGAGATGAGTTGGCTGTGTGTGCAAGTGTGTGTGGCAGAAGAGTGTTTAGTATTCACCAATGGACTTACACCTCACTCTGGATGTAGTAGTGTCAGGAACTCCAGATCATACACATGTAAAGCACTAGCACTCAAAATACACAAACTGTGTATCATGAAATAAATTAACCACTCATAAATTTTACCTCTTTTAATTATGAAAAAGTCAAGATCACTGAACATAAATGCAAGAAAATGACTGCTGTTACAAAATATTGTTTAATTAAAACTCAAAATTGCAAAATTAAATAAATTAAGCGAAAATGTTTAAGGTGGAAAAATGAATTGGCCTATGTAATTCAACTCTAGTCTGCAAGTAGATAGTAAAATTAAAATACTACCACTTTTCGAATTGAAATAATTACGCACTTAAAATATAGTTAAAATTGAAAAATAAAAAACTGAAAAATAAAAATATTCTGCAATGCTGCTTGTTGGGAATCACGATAGAAAGACATTTACTACCTATGTCGTTAAACCTCGTACCGCTGGGGTAACGTGACAGTCAAGAACTAATTTAATCAGCAACTAATCTTCATCAAAATCAATGTATCCTAAAGCCCAAAATCTGTATTATCATAATTCAGTAGACAGATGAGACTGGTCCACAGTCTAAGAACACAAAACAGCGTAGCGTCACCTTAAATAGTTCAATGTCGCACATACTGTCATTATGGCGCCTCGGCGTCGTGCTGCTCGCCGTCATCTCTCAGCTACCACTAATAAAATCTAATGCGAATTCTTAACTCAAGCCCTCTTCTTAAACTGACTTGGTTAACCAAAACTTAAACTCACATCTCGTACAAAAAAAATTAACTAATTTTGGTTGATGCCGGATATTTTACCTCATTAAAAATCCCAGCGATTAAAAGCGTCCAGCACCAATAGATCTGTATCCGACCTCTTCCTAACACCCTGACTGGCATGGGCTCAGCTATATCCGGTCACACAAACACAACTAAGTCTAATAATAAAAACAAATTAAATATACAAAGAGAAGAAACAAATTATGTAAAAAAATAATAGTAATAAGTTCCGAAACATAAAAATTTACAAGTGACAAATAATTAACACAACATAGTTAAGTCACTATTACTCTGATAAAATACTCTCTTAACATAGAGTAACAAAAACAAAAGAAAACGAATGGTGGTTCCTAAATCATCTCACACATGAAAAATAATGAAATAAATATGAAAATTACATAAAGTGTTCAAGAGGGTTATAATTAAAGTAAATATCAAAAATAAATGGAAAATTAAATGTAAGACAGTTCCAAACCATATATTATTAATTTTCATATCAGTTCTATTGTACATAAAAATAAGTGGGTGCTAATCTATCACAAAAATTTACGTGGAATCTAACTTGTTTGTAATATTTTGAATTATTTCGTGTTTTTTTTTCTTAAAATACAAATTATATGTATGGTTCCTTATGAAAAACTGCACATTGTGTGACCAAAATAATCAACCAGATCTACAGAACGCTTTAAATGTCCTTTTCATTACATTATATTCCTTTCCATTATATTATAAAATGCAATCAATTATTGGAGCCAATACATATATTAGGCATTGAATATCTTTTGGAGTATTAATATTACAGTGCTATTTTCAACATTCCACATATTTCGCTAGACAGTTGGCAATAACAAATCTTTATATAACTACATAGCATTCAACACTAAAAAATTGTCATTTATTACAACAATTTAGAACTGAATTACTTTAGTTACAAATTCTTTCAAATATTGTACCGGCAAATCATAATATTTTTAAAGACCGGAATAAGGTTACAATTTGCATTACAATTACACGATAAACAAAACAAACCTCTATTTAAAAAGGGAATACAGTGCCTTAATAAAAATGTTATCTTAGCGAGTTTTGTCAGAATTTGCGGTTTTTTATAAATCTACCCTATTGCTAAGTATTAGGTGTGCGTCTGAGGTAGGGGGGACCTGGATGCGTGTCAGGGCTGCGCCCCTTACGCTTAAAAGGAGAGGAAGTTGCATGCGAGGAGACGTGCATCATGGCGGGGAGGGATTGAGCAGCCATGGCCCTTCATTTTTGACCTTGACTGCCTCCCTTGGTGTACCTATAGCTGAAACTACAATTAAAAATAGGCTGCGAAAAACCGGCATAGTACCGTAAAAACCCAGTCGACAGGAAAAAGTTCAAAAACTTGGGAAACATTAATAATGAAAGTGTTGCTAGGAAACAGCAGATGTTGAATCCGTGACATTTTAATAGGCGTTGAAAGAAGAGAGGGCGGGGTCCGTGGTCATGGGGTGCACTTGACTTAACTACTGTCAATATTCCTGTGCAGACAAACCAGCACAACAATATTGGCAGCAGCGTTTTAATCCAGGGCCATCCTTGCTTCTCGTCAAGTGCGTCGGAAAACTGGGCAGCTCAGTCGTGGCAGCGACGCCAGCTTCTCTTTTCTATGCCGACATCAGGGTCTCCATGCCGTGGGTGAAGGTGGGGAGCACCCATGGGGAGTCACCCCCTCCCCCTTCTCCAAAATCTTTGTTGGACTTGGGCGAGCACTTAAAAGTGTTTGGCGAGACAACGAGGAGCTACCAGTGATGGAAGCGAATCCGCTGGCCCAGGCGTGAAGGCTGACATCAGGAAGCTTCGGAGGACATGCGAAGGTGGTACCACTACCGTTACATGAACTGGCATGAAACCACGTCCAACGTTTCAAGTCATAATGGAAGCGGCCAGCAGGGGGTTGAAACACTAATAGGCTAAACGTTTCCATCGTAATCTCAAGATGTTGTATTCTCAGAAGATAGATGTCTCTAGTTACAACTGTCACGTGTGTCCCGCTAGTCAATGTGAATCAGAGCATAACAGTGATACACGTGCTTTCTCTGATATTTACACACAATTTGTTTTGTTGTGTTTCAAAGTGAAATAAGCAGAATACAAATAGGAACTCGCGCATTAGTGGCATCTGGCACAGGAGTTTGGCGCTAACCGGCCAACATGTTGTGGCGTAACCCAACCGCCATAATGGATGAGTGTGACCTTGGACTCGACCGGTGTGACCTTGATCAAGGAATTACCGTAACCTTGGAATACCATGTAGACCCTAAAAACCGGAAAAAATTGCATAAATCCATTAAAAATAATTAGAAATCAGAGAAAAATTATACTATTGCCCACAGTGGCAATCTTAGATATCCACGACCTCCATCTTAACCCTGAGTTCACTTAAACATAAAAAATATTCCGGTTAAAAATGCGTTTTTGTCAACAACCGTTCTTTTTAAATAAAAAATAATAATGAAATATCAAAAGTGACAACAAATATATAATTAAAACAATTAAAAAATTTGGAAACTTTTTATAAAATAAAATTGTCCTTTAAAGTTTTTACGTGCGCTGTTTGTCGCCATTGCTCTACCCCAGGTTCTAAACAAATTCGGCGGAGCATTTATCCTCTAGGAAAGATAACCAGAAGACAACAGACACCAACGAATGTTTTAAATTGGTTATTTAGTCTACAAGTCACAACACCCACAACTATATTTAATTGGATATCTAGTTAGCACCCACCCATCTCCCCCTTCCACGGAATCAGGGGCTTTACACCACACCCGACGCCCACCCTCCATTTACTCACTACAGCTGGACCCCCACAATAGCCACTAGACTGCGCTTAATGATGACGTCTTATTGCTCGCATTTTATTCCATAAAATGTTTCCGTGTATTATCAGGCATGCGCGTAATTACAGAAATATTTCCCCAGCAAAGAAAACGAATTCTCAATTTTCAAGTACCTGTTCGGATAATTGAGCTAGGGAGATGTATATGTAAAGATGTGTAATATAATGTTTATTGGTGCGTCTTCGGTGGTACCTACGAACACTCCAGATGGACTGCCTACGTTCTCAATTACTCCATTCGCAAACCATTACAGTTAGCTTCTTGAAACGTGAAACATATGAGGCCAGCTTGGGTGATAGAAAGTCTCTCTTCCGTACTATTCTTGGTCATCAACACAACATCTCATAATTATGTCAATCAATCTTTCCATTTTTTTCGAATACTCTTTCCATCAATCTCTCTGTCCATTATCAATCCGTAATCAATCTGTTGGTTTGTAGTACGTCCCTCGACCATACTTAGAAAAATAACATTCATTCACCAACTGTATCCAAATTTGTACCTGACAATTGCATTAATAATTCGTGAATTTATATTTAAAGTATTTATTAATATTCTGAATCGCAATACTGACCAATTGTAAATATCATCCATACGAACTGACCATCAACAGCAGTCAGTCAAGCGCAACAAATATGGCCAACCAGAAGTCGAACATAACTCAAAAATTATGTCCCATAACCATACCTCAAAAATATACCGCAATAACATACCTCGAAAAATACTTCAAATATATCTCATAATATACTTCACAATCATACTTTAATAAACATACGTCAAAAAATTATACCCCATAATCATACCTCAAAAAAAGTGTCTCTAAAAATGGCTCAAAAACCAAACCTCAAAAATGTACCGCAAAACTTGCTCAAAAACCAACCTCAAAAATCTCAAAACAAATCTTGAAACGTTTCTACACATACCTTAAGAACATTGATTTCTCAAAAAAACATTCCTTCATCCAAATATTCCTAGTTCAAATCCATATGTTGTTCAAATTTTCTTCAGTTTATTCGTTCATAAAATAAAACTCAGCCGACTTTAAACAACCCGAAGTAAGCCATACACCTCTTATGCAGTTGCCAGCAACAATTTTATCTAAAAAAAATCTCTCGTAATCAATTTTATACACCACTCATCCTACATTGAACTTCCGGGTCTTTCAGAAAAGCAGGAGAGGTGCTTTAGAACACGCTTCTTTATACAGATGAATTCACATTTTCATTCATTTCATAAACTCTAAATATGCATATTTCAGATGTTTGCAGAACATGAATAGTATCCAATGGTTTTATTCGATATAATAGTTTTCCTTAAATTCGTCGATATTTGAATAACTATCAACAATGTGCCAGCGATCCTTACCTTTTTGCAGTTCAACCAAATGTACGAGCCTATAAACAAGTTTATTCGGGTCTTCGGGAAATATACTACCTAAAAATTGTTTTGAACCACTGGATGTACATGAAGAATGTTCGCTGGAAACAGTCGCTCATTCCAAAAAGATATTTGTCATGTCTGGCGTGGTATTCTGTATGGACAGTGCTAATTTTATCCCAAACATTCTCTTCGGCTACGATCAACCTTATAACTCATAAATCTTTGTGGGGCAAGATTTTTTTTTAGTAGTATATGTAGCGAGCAAACTTATCGTATCCTATATTCTTCGGGACACATGTCACAGCAGATTTGGGAAGAGGAGTCTGTACAGCAGGAAAATCGCCATCACCTTCATCACCAGACTATACCTACTTCTTCGTCAGCACAGACCGTGACGAATGTCTTTCGATTTGTAGGAGTCTTGTCAACGGTAATAGTTTTCACAGAAACTGATACTACAATATTCTTCGAAAGTTCATCCAGCTCACATGCCAGTTAAGCAAGTGTATATTTTACACGAACCGAGTCTATGCCTTGCTGATCGTTTCATGTATAGTCTGTGGTCCCCTCGTCTATCATGAAGACAGCATACAGCGTATCAGCAGGTGGTAGCGAAGTGAACACACGTTGTTTATTGGTAGGAGAAGGAACACTATACTCTCCGACCTTGATGTGTTTATTAAAGTTATCGCCTCGAGCTAACTGTCCAGGAGAGTTTTGCAGCTAATAATCACGCGAGATCGATTCATTGGACATTCACTCTTTTCTTGTCGCTGCACACAGTAGTCGAAAACGTAAACATTGTCGCAGCGTCGACACCATCGGCGATTCGACGGTGAAGGCCTCTACTCCAGTTTCATTATAATCAGTCGTAAGCCTTCATAGGCACCGAATAATCATCAGTACAAGAGTGTGATCACTTCCAAATCGATGTTTACGTCACGGTTTCAGAACGACGACTGAGCTACTGTTGACTGAGATTTGTTATATAATTACGATTAATTTTGCCAGTGCTATTTGCTACATAATAATTATAAAGGATGGCAAAATAATCCTATAGGTCTGTTCAAATTAAAGCTGTAAATACGAATAGGGCTGTCAGAGAGATCCTAGGTACTCTCCGATGAAGTACTGTCTCGAGTTCCGCCGCCATTAAATAATTTTTTTTTATATATAAAGGACCTTATAAGAGAAATGCCTAAAAAAATCATAACAGAAGGCTTATCGCAAGTGCCATAACATGTCGCGAAGCACATACTCAACCACAATATGAGTCCTGTCGCAGGTGATACATTTGAGTAGTATACATGGTTATGCTTCTGTAATATACCACATGACCGATGCTGTTTGACAAGCTATTACCTAACGAAGTCCCTAGTCAGATGGCTGGACGCTGAAGGGCAAACATCGACTCCACACAATCAAGAGCATGCCCACGACCGTCGATGTAGCACCATTTGATCAGACTTGCACTCACGATACTCTCGACGACATCTTCGATATACAACGACATGTTTACCGTTTATGAAGAACTTCTTAAAGTTTTCCGCGATCCATTCATCTATTGTACGAACTTGTCCTCTCGAATTACTGCAAGAAACTCACACATCGCGAACTATACAGCTAGGCGGCAAAACATTTCTGGTACTGCTCTAGTAAGAAGGTACGTCTGTCATAGATTATCAGTGGAAAATAATATGGGAGCACACTGAGAAAATTCTCATACATATTCGCGAGAGAAATATTAACAAATTATTGGAAAACTCGCAGATTCCACGAAGTTCTTATTAATATGTATGATATATTATTTTCATATTCTTGTAAGCATGTATAACGGGTTTTATTAAATATACATATTTACATAAAAATACAAAATATGTATTATTTATTCTAAACATTATACGTGTGCATACTTGTATATCATGTTTATACTGAAGTGTGCCTATACGTGAAAATTTAAAACTTTATTATAATTAGTAGAACACAGAAGGCGACAGTAACAGAATAATTAGGATTCCATTAATATAATGCTTGCATCGAATTCAAAAGTCGTATTTAATAACGGGTACATTAATTCTGAGGGTAACAGATAAATTCAAAGGAATTGGGTTATAAGAAGCGAGTGAATTAATTTCTTCAACCGATGAAATCATATTCTGCAACGATCCACACCCCCGTAACTGTATTTATGTAAATACCGGCCGTTATGGTGTTTTTATGCCCAACGGTTGTGTGAAAATGGTCGCCGTACCGAGTTTACGTCACGCAGAAAACAAATTTCGAAAGATAATCAATTCGCAATAAACCACATTTGAAGAGGGGAACATTGTCGATTATATTTCCATGAAATAGCGTCTCGTGCGTTTATCTCCTCATGTGCATATTACATTGTGTCGGACTTAATCACTATACAAACTACTATAAAACCGTCGAAATCGATCATAGCTTCAAGGCTGTCGTCTTTTGTAAAGCTGCTCCTCGTCATGCACACCAAATACAAAAAAAAAAAAGTAATTTGAATTTTTGCATGAAGCTGCAAAAGGAAATAGTAATTTTTAACTGATAATCTGGTACATGATCCGAGTACTGCCTTACTTGCTCGTACGTACTCTGTCACACAAACGCACAATAATCCAATATCATTTAATTAGACATGTTGGCACGTTGCGATCAATATTGAAGAAAGTACGTGGAATTTCCGAGTCCCGTTCAGGTACTTCAAAAAAGGCCGAGACGCGTATAATTGAATGTTTCGTCTCGTTACACTTGGACGACGCCGAAGAAGGAAGACGTTCAGCGTCGACAGGGGTGAAACGAGAGGAATATGGAGCAGCTAAGGAATGCAATGGCGGTGTGAACGGGAGACGATTGTCTGTACATAGAAAGGTGGTAGTTACTCCGCATGCGCTTGTGGGCTCCGTCATCACTGCACATGCGAGTTCTCAACTATCATTTTTCAACATAGCATCCAAACCTGCCAGCTGAACTAACATAGGACAGTACCCGGATGCGTGTTTGTGCAATGAAAACCGGACTAAACTGTAAAACTCTTTGAAGGAGTATTTTTGCAGTTAAAACAAAGCTAGGACAGATGGTGGCTAAGTGAGTCGTTGACACACGCACATGCGATTGTGAGCGCCGTTACGATTGTCCACAGCAGGCGCGTATAGCGGCAGAGCTTCAACTAAAGCCACTTGCTAATGGCAGCTCCCTTCACGTGTTAATAGGCGAGTTATACACCACCGCAGACGCGCCAAAGTCATTTAAACAAAAATACTATAAATTATAAACGTACTTACTCTTACAGTAATCTGTTCTAGGAAGATGTTTTTTATACACTTCACAATCCTTTCAACGAAAGGATTTGTGATTTTCAATAAATTAGCTCCTACAAGTACGTTTATAAAATATAAGAATACGGAGTCATTAGGACTTTCAGTATTCATTTCAAAATTTTCTTATATTGGTACGTGTGGACAAGGACGCGTATTTCATTTGTTTTTGCAGACAAGAGCTTGGTCGAACAGGCATCGAGTAGGGCACGTAGTTGGTAGACAGGCGTTTTACAGAAAATATACATCTTAAATTACAGACGGCTTTCGACACAGTAATTATTTTGCAGAAAAGACGTTTGGTAACATTTAATTTTTGGAAAAACATAAATTTGGCGAAGCATTGTCTTGGTAGAACACTTATTTTGAAGAATTGGCGTTAAAGAACATTTTTTAGCAAAGTGACTTTTCTAGAAAATGTTTTCTTATGTTCACTTACTTCGACAAGGACCTAAATTTTCTGACCATAGTACTGGATATGAAATAATAAACGCCTCTATATTCTTAATTAATTTCAAATTTGACCGAACAACCTATAGCACGTTGTATTTGATTTGACCATCACCGACAACCCACATTGTTGTGCATTCTCCCCTATGAAGTGTGATGGCATAGTTCCTTATTCTGTGTAAGAATGCTTCGCATGTAAAAGTATGTTAGAGAAGCGCTTAGAAAATTTTTTTTTCTCTAACATTGAATGTTGCTAAAATATAGTCAAAGTAATAATTTTACTGCAGTCAACAAGAATATACTCGCGTTATAAAGCTGGTCCAGTCGCCTTACGAACTGTACTGGCGTATTGGAAAAAAAACTGTGGCCTACTCTATGTCCAGAGTACGCAACAAGGCGGCTATTCAAAAGCCCTGAAGTGAGCGGTGCAGAAAAATAACAAAGAGGCACCCATGCAAAGCTAAACTATAGCAATGAGCCTGAACTGTGATTGAAAAATATCAATCAGTTGGTATTTTACTCACTTTCTATTTTGCAGTGTGACCATACGTCAGCTACTAAAATCGTAGTTAACATTTTTACTCTAGATAATATTGAACATTTTATCTTACTTATCGTTGGTTTTTCTAATTCGAAATTAATGTATATATCTGAGTTATATTCAGACTTTACCACAAGCTGAAAAACCCAAAGTAACCTGCTTTAAATAACAGTTATCATAAAACAGTATTAAATATACTTTTATTTTGCATACTTGCAACATCTTCCAAAAGTATGTACTGTACTGAACATGTAATATACTGAACTGTAAACATCACAGCATTCAATAACAACGTGGAATATAAATTTATTTCTTTAAATTTTACACATAGATCATTAAATACCATAAAAATGTAAAACAAAAATACTTTTCTTATTTGTTTAATACCCATGGCAAAATTCTTAAACAAGGCAGTTCTTGCCTATGAACTGGACAGTTCCCATTGTCATTGCGAAAATTTATACCGGTAAATTGTAACAGGTTGTGTTATATATATATATATATATATATATATATATATATATATATATATATATATATATATGTATGTATAATTATGAGAAACTTTATCTTGGGCCATAACTTAAAGGCCAGCAAACAAATACTATATTTATTTATTATACACGCAATATTTTCATTACTTGGCCATAGCCACCATTCTGAAAAGGCCATAAAATAGCATTAACTGCAACAAAACGAATATATATATATATATATATATATATATATATATATATATATATATATATATATATATATATATATATATATATATATACGGGGTATACAAGCGAAATTTGAAATTGTATATATTTATTTCTTGGCCATAACCACAATGCTAAATGCCATTAGATGCAAAACAAACAAAATATTGGAATGTGCTAATACTTAAGTATTATACAATAAAATTTTAATTATGGATAATTCCTTATTTGGCCATAACCACAAATGCTAAAATGCCAATTCTCATATTAATTACTAACTGATCCTTAAAATTTTCCATTACAGTATTGGATGTTACGCCCTATTAAAATCTTTCACAGGAGCATGTTTACATTAGCTATCATTTGAAACCTTATGATCCATAACAATATTGATGGTGGCTTAAAGGGAGAAATAAGGCAAAATATTTTCCTAAGGCCATCACTATAAAACTTCATAAAATTACAACAGGAATATTCATCATTTTCTGAAATATCGCCTAACATTTTTTTTTATGAAAATGCTTTCCTGAATATTGAAAGCAAAAATTACTATCTTCACAAAGCTCCTACTACGACCTCCCATCTGGTCCAGCCTGGTTTTCATGCCCGTAAGGCTTAAAGTTCAAATGTTCAATAAATATTCTCAAAGTACGTAACTGACGTGGCCATCTGATCACCGCGGATAAACCATCTCTCTCGAGTGGAGGAACCATCTTTCTTGAGTGGCTCTCCTGGGCAAGTTTTTATATAAAAGATACCAAAATTTTAATAGACGCCACTAGCACACAAAATCTCCATGGTGGGATAAATTCAGGGGCGCCTCCAATAAACGACGATTTCTTCCCACCACGCCTCCTGGAGTCGTGGGTGCTCGCCGAATTGCAGAGCGCCCTGGTAGTCGGCCGCCCGCTCAGCAGCGACGAGCTGCACGCTAAACCGCTGGGAGAATTTGACGAGCGCGCATGCGCCAGGTAGCATCAAGTTGGAGCCGACTTTCGCTGTTCAGTTGGCCTTGGGGAGGTCTGCTATGCGTCTAATCCACGTCGCTCCGGGCAAACACCAGTGCCGGCTGTACATACGGGCAACGAACTCTTCAGCTGAACTCCACCTTTGCGTTCGTTATGAGCACCCAGCAGAATTCTTCCAGATTATGACAAAATGCAAGTAATTGAGGAATCAACGAAGACATTATCGTAGTTAGAGATTTATTTTTTGCAAAAAGACAAAGCTTCATAGCCAGCGCCATCTCTGTCCAATTAATTTTAACAAGTTCCCAAAATGTGTAAAAAAATTTTAACCAGAGAAACATGCTTGGAAAATAAATTTTCTGCACGTACAATCATGCTAATAACTTCGTTTCAAACAAATGTCAGTGTATGGTTTACTCTTAACAGCAGAGCAAAGAAAACGGTAAATTCAGTTCGTGCTACAAAAAAAAAAAACCAAGATTTTTAAAGTCACATAGCGAGCAAAATTCATTTTGATCGTGTAATATATAGAGCGAGGGGGGCGGGGGGTTGGGAAAATTGAGACGCCCCGTCTCACAATCATAGCAGTTATTAACGAAACAGTCACATATCTTACGTTCTTACTTTTAATGTAAAATATGAATTGTAACCAAAAGAGGGTTTATTGTACTATTATATAGATTAAAGTAAGAACAAATATAATGACGCAGTCTATTTGTGGTTACTTTCAACTTTTACGAAGCCCTGCTAAAGTTCTATTTTCAGGCTCCTCACGAATAACACTTCGTCGTATGTTAAGAAGACGTTAACAGTCTTTAAGAAAACAATAAGGCGAAACTAAGGCACTGTGTGTATATGCTAGATGGACAATCCAAAAATAACTTTTTTGTATAAAAATAACCATAGAAATATGTTTATGTAATAATTCCCAAAACACACAAAAAACCTACACACCCACACACACGCGCATATATATATGTAAATAAACTCACAAACCGAAATAAAAATCAATTTAATAACAATCTAATTAATAACTATTATATATTAAACCCTACCAATATATGTAATTTTTTCTGTTTTTATTGTTTCCATTTATTAAATTAATATTATTTTTACAGAAAAAAATAATACATGCATTTAACCGAAATGGAAGGTACGTTAATGTAAATACTAATTTGAGACGCTTGTAGAATGAAATGTATTACGGAAACAACAATTCCCAATATCGAATGATTTTTAAAAGTTATCCACATTTCTCTCTCTCTCCCCCCCCCCTTTTAAACGGTCACAATCCTTCCTCTACAACAAGGAAGCGTGAAGATACCTTTAACAAGCGCAAATTTGTTTTGTTCCTAACATTTAAACGCCGTTATTTAACCAACGCAAGGATTGCTTATTGATATATTAATGTTTAGATATTGCGATATAATATCCCACGGTGTAGTACCGTGGGATATTCTAGGAACATGCACATGAGCTGTGACGCTGCTGTAGAGCTATTATCGAGGTAGACCTGTTACCGAGATACGGTTGTAGTTAATACCTAAGGTTGGGCGGTGAGAGGGAACATAGGTCCCGAGGGTCGCAGCACCGAAGAAAAGGACGTTTTCTCCCGGGTAGTTAGTTTCCTCAGAGGTTGACAATGCGCGAAACGAGTCGTAGGCCATGTCTAAGAAACACGACGTGAGTGTCTTCCGTGCGACGGCCACACGTCCGCCTTACGTGCGAAGACACGGAAAGCCGTCTTCAGGGTGGATAGTGTCTATGGCTCCCGGCGGAGCAGACGTTACGACCTCTCTCGCAGCGGGGAGAGAGCGTAGTTACGACCTCTCTCGCAGAGGGGAGAGAGCGTAGTTGCGCGCGGTAGGATACGCCCCGAGCGGCTCAGGGGAATAAATAAAGAAAAGAAAGGCGGCGGTGGTCTCGTAATAAATAAGGTTTCGAAAGAAACGACGAGCAACAGTGGAAGAGGATGGGGCTTGAGAAGCGGAGAGTAGTATCTGTTAGACAAGCGTCACTCGAGCAGAGCCAGGGCGCTGCTGTGCGACGGAGGACTGGCAGCCACGATCACACTCGAGAGACGTAGAGGCGGCTACGTCTCCGACGTGCTGGGTTTATGTCCCTATCGTGTCTTCTCACAGCAAGCTGGGGGAAGTTACTGCTAGTAAGGAGACACAGCTGAGCTTTATAGTGTTTTTAGGATTCGTATTTGCCTGACATGTGAACTGACCTCTCTATACACAAACAACAGTGAATAAAGAAAAATACATCTATTATAAATATCTTAAACTAATTAAACGGTAACCAACATAGACTTTTCTGGAGGCAAAATTTGGCGTTATAAACCATATATTTTCGGGTGAAATATAGGCGCAAAAGATGTGGATACTAAATAGAGAATCTTTCTAAATTGTCCCCATACCGAAACTTACAATACGAGTAATCTTATAAGCCGGAGGACATCACTTACTGTCTAATAACTTTGGATGGTGGAATAGCGACTCCTGCAGCATGCAGGAAACAGTCTTGACGTGTACAGCAAGTTGTATAACGCCAGCCTTAAAGGAATGGCGTGTTGTTGAAACAATATTGTGCTCTCAGTTTAGGCAGAAAATTAATAAGCATCGCTCAGAGCAGATCTTAGATAATTGAGAACTGTATAAAAAGTTATGAAAACTTTACGCTTTCAGCCAACTGTGTATTCTTCAGAAAGATAAAAACTAACACTCCTGAAAGATAAAAATTAACATTGCCTGAAACTGATCATTTATTTGCACACGTCCATCAATTAGCACTACGACAATTGTTGCAAATAAATAAACGCGTGTACCCTAACGATACAAAATGTTCTACTGGCTGCTCAGTTTCAGCACAGTAATTTTTATGAGGCGTTGAGGTATCGAATTTCATTTCGTGATTTGCTTTCACTATTACTCATAAATTTCAGTCAGCGTTTAGGTCTGAGATAAATTTCATTACCCATGAAATAAACTCTGACTTGGTGTACTCTGGTTATAATCCTTGCACAAGAGCGTATTGGCCAGTCGTAGAAATGCCGTTCATGTTGACAAGTGAAAGTGATGCACTTTTGTGCGTGTTCTATGCAGACGTTTCTTACGCCCACGAAATTGACGGTGAACTACGCTGAACCATAGATTAAAGAAGGGTACAGATGGATCATTAGCAGGCCGGAGCGAGGTTAAGAGCACATTGTTTATTCAGGTTCCAATATGGCGGCGTTTGTTTTGAATGTTATCAGCTAGTTTTGTTGACACTCTCGATTTATGAATTGTATAGCTTTTAGCAAGTTCAATTTCTTTAATATCACTGCCACAATTATACCAGTACTTAATTGGCTACTTGCCCAAAACATTTCGGCAATATATATATAGCCGACTAGGTTAACGGGCCTGCCTACCAAGTCGGGAACCGCGAACTTTAAAGGGGGAATCAATGTTAAACGAAATTCCTTCTCATTGCGCCAGTTTTAAAGATAACAATTTCTGACAAAAAGTATTCTACGTGAAATTTCTTAAAGAATGATGCTATGTTAAAATATTTTGCGGACTGGTGTATTTAATATATTTTTATAAAATATAATCATTGAAATTTACATATAACAAAAAGAAGATTGATAAATAATTTTATTTTTCAAAAACAATATTATGTAACAATATTATCTGAGAAAATCGTGTCAACGTGTTGTGTTTGAAATAGTTACAAGGCTTTCAGAAGTGCTCATTTTATTGTGAACAGCCAATAACACCGTGATTGCTGGAGTGTACTGTTGGATGAGAAGAATAGTGCTGCACTAGCTTTCGGTGCATTTGAGGATATCCATGGAACAATAATGAACTGTCAAGTGGGGGAAATTTGAGGGATGAGATCGTAAATGCAGAGGATGTTCTCTATACATCTATAAATTATTTTTTAAATTTTAATTAGATTAGCTTGAGGTCGAGTATTAGTGTGACCCATGTAACATATTTCCCTCTGAATCCCTCCCCATTGTGGATTTCTTTAGAAGAATACAATAATACGCTGATACAAAAGTGCTGTATGATTTTTCACCTCTATTCACCACTTCCTACTCGCTGCTAGGGAATTTCATCTGCTCAAGTATGTCAGTATAATATTGTACTTTCTGCTTTTGGTTCTCTTTTATTTTATCTGTACTGTTAACATTTACACAAGTATTTTGCCTATTGGGGAAAAAATAGATTAACTATGGAAACAGTGATTCATCAATTGGAAAATGTGTACTGGTAAACCTGCTGTTTCCTTTGTATACATGATGGCCCCTCAATTTTATTTTAAAATTCCTTCACTTTTTCGTGTTTTCCAGACCAAATTTGTATGAATCCTTACTGCTAATTGTAGCCTAATCTCTGCTTACAACATATATTATCATTTCAATTTTATATGCAATTAGAACTGTAACAATGCCACATTTGTTTGCAGTCATAAAAATAGAATTTTATGATCAGCAACCTAATCTTCACAGATTAAAACTATACTGTCACTTCGTTAACAAATCTCCTGAAGCCAGCATTTCTTTACCCTGCTTTTTCTTTTTAGCAATTTTATAAAATCCCCTCACTTTTTCCTGATTTTTTCCTGACTAACAGAATTCCCTCCTTTTTCCTGGTATTTCCTGTTTTCCTGAACATTGGCCACCTGTCTGACCCTCTACACGCACTCCGCAGAGCAGATTTCCATACTAGACGTACTTATTTCTCAAGAACTAGATGTGGTTTTTTTTTTTAATTCCTTTAAATATTGTGTATATTTTTACCCTTAAATTTCCTTGAACTTCATAACCCTTGCCCAAGAAAGAACTGCAGGGCCTCAACTTAATACAAATGTGTATGTATGATAATGAATCAGCATCTTTTGTAAACTACAACAATACCATTTTCAGAATATTTTCCAGCAATTTCCAGAAAGAGATGCAATTGTGCTCCATTACCAAAAGATTTTCCTTTGCATTTTTGTATGACACCCAATTTTCTGTTTACATACCGTATCCATTAAAACAACACACAAAAAAAAATTAAAATATTTAGCATTGTGACTAGGATATTTGCTCACCATCAGATATTTCAAACACTTGTAAACTACTGATTAAAATAAGTGATATCCAGTTCCAGTCAAACATAACACACACTGATGTTTAGTCATTCTTTACTTCATGAGCTTTTCCAAAAATTGTTGTAAAAATTTCTGAAAACATAATTTTTGGACTTTAATTTAGGGTGCCATGTCTCAGACTAGTTGTATTCAATTCCATCATCTTTAGACGTAAGGGGCTGAGCCCTGAGATGCAATTAGAACCCGACCCTACCTTCGGACTTACACTTAACACTTAGAATAAGGTAGTTTAGAAAAACAAAGTCTCAGACTAGCAAACCGTGTGCAGAATTTCAGTAGTATGGCTGTCATTAAAAAATGTTCTGTATTTTTGTGTGGTGCCTGTTCTCCAAAAGCATTTAAAAAAATTTTGACTTCCAAAGTTTACTTTCGTAATCTATTTCTGATATTAAAAGTGTATTTTGGGAGTGGAAATGGCTAAAATAGATATTTACGTAAGAAATTAAAAGTATGAAAAATTTGTCTCGTAATATTCAAAGTAACATAAAGATATGCAGCACACCTTTATTTTTATAATTAGTGCATAGAATATTAGACTCACTACTTAAAATCTCCTAAAGACGAGTCGACAATGGAAAGACTACGTACCAGTCATCTGGGGCCTATTTAAGAAAAGTTACAATTCGACAGGTGACAGGAAATTGTCGGACGGGTTTACAATCCGACATGCGTGTTTCATTAAAAACTGACAAGTTTACAAGTTTGTCATGACAAATTTGTAGAATTGCATGATCATTTGACAAATAGTTGTTCCACAAAAGTTTTCAGCTGACATGTAAAAATCCGACAAATTTGTCAAATAGTACACTACAAGCTGTTTTTGAAACAGATAAGTATAATCACTGAGTGACATATCTACAAGTTTCTAGAATTGTCATTGCAGAAATGACAGGCGAGCTTTCCTGTGTAACCAGAAACTGGTAATGCTTTTATAACACGTCAGTGCAATTGTGTTTAAATATTGTGTGAATTAAAACATTGCTTGCCAAATAGCACAAACATTCCCTCTCGGATCGACATTATGCTGCTAGAGTAAACACGGTTATGTGGGTGGAATTAAAATTTCCCGCTTAATTATTTGTGGTAGGAATTGATTGTTCATGAATCGCATATAAGGTGGTGATTGATTATCGTAAGCCCACTTGAGAGCTATCTAGTGTATAATAAATGAGACTTACGGTTTGACATAAAATTGTCACGTTTATGAAACAGTTATTTTAAGACTGACAATTTACACTTTTTGCCTGTAAAATAAGGGAAACTTTTATTATTTATGAAACATAACATTGTCAGGACGTATTGACACATTTGTCATATTTGACATAATTGTCGTGTATGTCACACCTGTCACGTTTTAAGAAATAGGGTCCTGATGTGGGTGCCTCCTCGCTCTTAGCATTTCCACACATAAAGGTATTACACGGTACAAATACCGCTAGCCAGATAGTGTCCTTAAGTTTCATATTCATTTCCACATGTACGCATTGTTGTATGCGACCTACAACCTAAAAAAAAAACTCCACAGTAGGGAGGAATGTGAATATCAGGTAAATTGCAGGGTAAGAACGTAAAAAGTAATCACACAAGAAGCTTGTGGTTCCACATTCCTTACTAGAATATAACCTCACAATTCAGTTTGCACACTTCTGGAATAGAGAAAATCTTAGGTACACATTAATATAAATAGCAATAGCTATAAAATAGAGCCACTACCTACCTGCTGAAAGTTTGGTGAGTGTGCAGGAAATATTGTTGGGATTGCACTTTCTCGCAGTCGTATACAGTACGGGGATGTCCTATAGTAACAATCTTCAATGAAGTGACACGATCAAAGAACACTTGTTTTGCACCCTTTCTTGCATTCCTGTTGGTACACCCATACACTACACCGGACGACATTTCTCTTCACTTTTCCAGACAAATATTGAAACTAAAGTCTATTTCACTACAGCAAATTACGCATGTGAAAAACTTATATTCTAGAAGTAATTAGGCATCGCATGATATTAGGAACTAAAACTGACAACATGCTGTGTATCACATATCTATTGTTCTCAAGTGACAAGAAAGTTCTTAATAAAAACGAAACACTTTTGCGTCAGCCACTATACAACTCTTATGGGAATACACAAATTTCTTCAGGTTCCAAAATGGCGGGCGTCTACTTCCCTCTCCCGTCTCATGACCTCAGATCCCTCGCCTAAAAGTACGCACGCATCATGTTCCATCTGTACCTTCCTTTATCTATGCGCTGAACACTTGCGGGTCCGCTAGCAGCCGGAGAGAGGCGCTGACGCTTGCTACAGTCGAAAGTTTATTTCTGCACTCACTGCTGCGTGACTCGGACGTACGTGCTGCTGCTTGGAAAATAGCCGCCTTCAACTCTCTCATTCTGCGTTCACTGAACATCGCGTGTTGCTACAAGCAGACGGTAATTCCTCGTTTGTGAACGGAAAGCGCTTATGATAATATTGTTATAGTTTATCAACGTCTATAAAAATAAGTGGGTCTCTAAAGGGATAGAAGTCTTGTTAAAATTATAACAGCTAATAGTAAATTCCTAATGTATTTATAAGAAAAATTATTTACCGGATTTATCGAAAATAATAGGTATCATGTGCTGTTTACAACTAATGGTTATATAATAGTCAGTCATATCACAAAAAAAACCAACACTTTCTCATAGCTGAATCAGTCTCTATAAACAGTTTGTCAATATGTATTGAATTGCTACTGAATATTCCCATGTAACAAAACACATATGGTGCATTTATGGTTTACATTCGGATGTTAAGCCAGCAAAAGTGGCCAACAGCTGGCATGCAATCGGCACCATTGCTGGTCAAGTGGCACCACGAACTAGTCATACTCATTCCTTAACTGGCCCAGGTATTGTGAATACAAATGGCCCAAGCATGGCCCATAACATTACAACAGCAATGACCCATCGATGTACCACTTTACAGCCACCAGATGGCCTACTGATGGCTAGCCATGTTTCTACGATATGACAAACACAATATATCTTAAAAATAATAATTTTTTTGACCATTCTCAATTTTTCTTTATTTTTAAATTCCTCTTGTCTATTATTAAACACATTATACAAATTAAGTCTTATGCCTACTGGTGGAGAGGAGGAGGGTGCGAATTTATACCCCTTGCAGTGACAGTCCACAATGCTCCACTGTGTATACATGTCTTCAGATGAACTAATATTATATACTTAATTGAATTATCAACCACTTATAAAATATAAGTTACTCAACTTATTTAATAGCCTTATCATTTACCACGCGAACAAATCAGTATTTAAAAATATGCAGTTAAACAAAAAATACTGCCGTTGACAAAAAACGTCCTACCTGAATCGCGATATTAACACAACACCATGCATTATATGTAACTTTTCGCAGTATATCTGTCACTTGAATGCTATTCATCTGTTTTTAAATACAGTGGACATAATACCATAATACCTTAGTGATGCAAAACAACAAAAGCCATTCAATGTTAATTTTATAAAGGTGTATACATATTATTTATTTTAGCTTCTCATTTTAATTATATGCAATCCTACACGTAAAGCATTACATAATGTCAAATGATTTAATACCTGTCATGAAATCACGCCTAGTAATGTATTTAGAGCTTTTTGCCTTATATATTTCTATTGCTATATATTAACAAATAACCTACTCATTGTATCACGAGATATATAATTATATTAAAGACAATATATATATATATATATAATCTACGCACACACGTATATGTATATATATATACACATATATATGTATATATATAATATATATATATATATATATATATATATACACTTATACATATACGTATGTGCGTAGATTCAAGAAGCTATTGCGAAGATTGAGAGCCATAAAAATTTCCATAAGTTAAATTGCTCCAGCAATGGTCCATTGGTGTACCACTTCACAACCATCAAATGGCCTACAGTTTGCTACCCAATCTTTCATCAGCAATATGTATAGGTTATTTGCGGCCATTGCTGGACTACAGTTGGTACACCATTTATGGGCAATTAGTAGTTTACCTACTCTCAACCATCAGTTCCATTGCCATCAACATTCCATCAGCGTGCCATAAATGGCATGCCAAATGTGCTGGTACAAGGAGTTAACCATATTAGGGCCACTTGTGTAGACCCATAAGTTTTCTGGGCCAGCAGTAATCCAGCAATGCTATTAGTAAAACCACAGTCGGCCGACTGCCACTTGCTAAGTGGTTTGTATAGTTGATACGAGAGTTCCTGTATTTACACTGAAGTTTTATCAGTTGTCAATTCGGCTCCACCTTGTTTCAGTCCCGGCATCACTAGTCTCTCCTGTCTGGTACGTTGTGGAGCAACCTAAGCGTTCCCGCACACATACGCACTAACTTGTCCTCCGCTGCACTCTCGCAATGTTGTCCGTCGCCGTACACACTCGTCAGCCTCTGGTTCTGTTCTTTGATGGAACAAACTCTGTTTACCATTGTGGCACTTCACCACACTTTGGCTGTAGGGGTATTTATAATATCATCGGCCCTGGCCCAGAAACTTCTTCACAAGCCACGTTGAGCCAAAGGAGATAATTATAAACAGATCTTGCATTTGTTCTCAATTCAGTGACTTATCTGGTTAAAAAAGGGGAGATCTGTGACGCCAATAATAAGGTCGGTTGGCAATCATTCCCTGCGGCCCGCCTACGACGCGACGTAGGGAATGCCCTGTCCGCCTTGGGGAGATGCGTGCCACTCCCCACTGCACAGAAGTGGGCCATGTCGTACAGAGTAGTGGTCCGCGCGTAAAAATATTAACCAATATAAATGTTACCGCTACTAATAATTATTGGTAAGTTAGGATTATATAGCACGTATTAATTTCTTAGAAATTTTAGATAACCAGTTGCTTATTGTGAGAAGGGGGAGAGAAAAAAAAACAAAGAAGTCTAAATTCCCATGATTCCAATTTGCGTACTCATCATAATATCGCACGAGGGACCAATCTAAAACCGTCAGAGAGAAAATAATTTTTTTTTGTATTTTATATGCCTATCAAACACTGCACAACTTTCAGACTTTACAAACGACGTAGTTTTAAGCACATGAAAAAATATTGTTTAGAATTGGCGTGTCAGATGGACAGTTGTAAGATCTATTTACCCCAGAAAAAAACCAGTAAGTTACATTTAATGTATATTAAAATGGCAAAAGGAAAATCAAAATGCATTTATTTAATCAATACAATTGTTTCCTTATGATGTATCACAAAAATTCAGGAACGAAACAGAAGAAGAATAGCGTAATAAAGAAAAACTTTTGTTCTTTATAATTAAGTATACCTTCCAGCGTAAAATATCTCATTTCAGCATGTAAGTTTTTTTTTTTTTATTTGCCCTAGAAATTCACAATTTTGACTAAGCAGAAACTGTGGCACGATAATTTTTTTATAAACTGAAAGCTACATGTCATCACTGTCTACACATATGACAAATATAAGTAATGAACTTATTACTTACAATTAAATCTCCTTGCCTATAAAAGCATGTGCAGCGTAAAACTATCTTCTAACATGAAGGAACTATATATATATATATATATATATATATATATATATATATATATATATATATATATATATATATATATATATAATATTGGAAATTATGGAATTTAACATTGCAGACAGCAAAAACAGTAAAAGTGCGCTTTTGGTAATGTACTGCCATGTAAATTGTTAACAGCCCCTAAACATTAGCTATTCACAGTGAAATTAACCCTTTTACAATTAACGTTTCAAAAATGCGTACATGTATTTTAATGGGCGCACTGGCCGGCATGTAGGTAGTAAAGTTGGTAACAACAGAAAGAAATAAGTTCCATGTCTTAACATTTAATTAAATGTTACGTAAACATTTGGATGAATTAGTAAACCGGTGGCAGTGATAATTTCAAATACGATGGAAGAATACACAGCTTGGCAACCAGTAGATCATAAGCAGTGCTTCTAAAAGTATTCAGTTCAAGTTGATCATCCTATAGGCATTTTTCTTGCTTCTAAATGCTAAATATACAAATGCCTAGTAAATTTTTAACAATATTTTAACAATAATATATTTTATGGGATTAAAGTAGTAAGAATAACTTTTACACAATATCTTATTCCGTCTCAAACCCGATCATATATAAGCGTGTTTCGTGATTCAAAATACTACTTATAAAAATACACTATTATTTGTGAAAATTGCAGTACCCAGAAAGAATTTCCCGAATGATTCCAGACTCCGAGAATGAGTATAACAGTGTACCAACAATAAAATGGCATAAACATAGACCCAGCAGCACCCTTTCTTGGGTGACCGGAAAGGTTCATTATGCCAAGCACAGTCAGTGAAGAGCCATCAAAGAAAGTGAAAGCAAGTGCCAGTATGCCTCCTCGATGTAGAAGGGCGCCATATTAGTATGTGGGTGAGTTAAAACGGGGCAGAATGATCAGTCTCCGGGAAACTGGTTTGTCATACCCTGACATTTCTGCTCGTACAAGGCATACGACTATGACAGCGATGCGTGCTTGTGTTACCAGTGGATAGAAGAGGGTCGTACACTGCGACGAATGGGTACTGTGCCACACAATGTAACTACAGCACGGCATGACCACCATCTTGTCCGCATCGCCATAAGGTACTGTACAGCCTCGTATACAGCATAGTGATGCGCTCCAGAGTTTATCGTACAGAAACCAAATGGGAGGTGTAGGAATACACAAATAACAAGCTCTGAATTACTATAAAATTTACATTTAATTTTATTTACTCGTTAACGTACAATATCTCTATGACATTAATACAATCTCCTTGAAAAACTTTAAAATCTTGATTAACATAATCCTGATTTAAGTTAATTCTGAAGACAATTTATTCAATTACTGATCAAAAGGTAATACTCATCGTAGCCTACATATATTGAAGACTGCACCTCGTAGCGCTTACGAAGGGTTACATTTATCACTGTGTAAGTTCTGATTATTCGTTCAGCGGATGTCTGGGTCCCGCCGAACTGCGATGACCTCAGGCCGCGCCTCGTCATCGCAGTGTCTTGGAAACCTCTTGGTGGGGGAGGGGGGTGTCCTCGCAACATCCTCTAATTATAATCGCACACCTGCTGGCCACCTTTTTTCCCTACCGAACCCTGACAAACACCGCACGCCACACCGGGTCTGCTCGGTTAGGATGCCGCTATAGGGGTCGGCGTCTTGTGGTAGGTGGTTCCAAGGGGCGCCAGTGTGGACTGACCGCCATGGATGCATAAGGAGGAGTCCTTCCATGCGCTCGCGGTAGACGCGTGTTATATTACAGTGGTGACCAAAAGTCTGTAGTAGTGTCCTCGCACACTTTTTCACTCATGTACTTATAACTGCGAAATGGGTCTATTATTTTAAGGCTGTTTAATATTTGTTACAATAATTGTGTTACTTTTCATTTCTCTGATATTATTTAACACTTTGACTACTTTTACACCTCTTTCCTTCTTATATACAGCATTATCTATTGGACTCCCTTTGGTTTCCCTTATGCAACATTATAAACATTTAAATTTAATGCACTTGACTAAAATGATTTACATGAAATATTAGATGTGTGCATAGGAATTTACGTATTTTTACTTGCTAATTTATTTCAGGTTCACGAATTTAACTAATTTACACTCTTATGTATATGTTAGTCTCCTAGTTCATTGTAAAAGTATGTACTTTGAGTAAGTTTAATATTATTTGTATATGTTTAGCTTGTATGTTCATTTGTACAACATTTGTACTCATATGCCCTTTTTCTCATTTCGTATACGATATTTGCTTCTATGTACATACAGTGGTTTCTGTTTCCTTTAATTTCAATCATATTTAGTGTTGTGGCTTTGTGTGGCCACATGGAAGGAGGAATATCGTTGGCACCATTTGACACCTTAAAATTAATTTTCTCTGGGTGCAGATCACCGGGGATGTGGCTTTTGACGTGTTTAACTATGCACATTATGTTGCAACACACCACAATAGTAGTTCAAATTATTTACCCTCTTGAATTGAATTTTTATTAGTCTACAGTCAATGCGAAATTTTGTAAATCTATTTTACTATCATGATTTGCATTGCTTTTATAATACATTACAGTTTCTTGGAATATAACCTTTTAAAATATTTTGCCTTACTTTTACATTACATTATTAACATAGCTTTATATATCTACTGTACATACATGGTTTTATTTTTTCTTTGAAAAAAGGAACCCCAGGATATTATTACCTTTCACATAACTTGTGATACCTTCTGCTGTGCTAGTCAGTACTGTGTTCTGTGGGGGATTTGCTACCTCGTCCACGAAAAAGACTTAGCGAGCGTTTTTGCATAGTGTTACCTTAGCTTCACCTCAATGTATGCTGTCGCCACAGCTTTGTCAACGTGTAAATAACTAAAACTTGTTTGGTGGTTCTGTAATTACCTATATAGTTACACCTAATTAATTTGTGCAAAACACTTCTGTTTGTGGCAGTTACTTATTTATGCACGTTCGTTTTTGGTTTGAGTGTACGCACCACATGTAAGTGCTTGCTATTTGCCATATGTATTGCGTGTATATGTCGGCTGGCTCGAAATGCGTGTTTTGGTTTCTGGCTGTGAGATTATATTTTGTGGTCTTTTCAAACTGATCATTGTTCGTTTTATTTTCACACTTGAATTTAATGTTAATTAGCTGCCGTGTAATGTATTGTTGTGCAATGTATAATGGCTGTTGCACTCCACTCTTCTTGTGTGATGTCAAGAGTTTGTTTCTTATGCTCCTTCTTCATGGAGTTATACATTAGTTGTTGAACTTCCAATGGAATCATGGGATTACTTTATCGCCTCTAGTGGAGAAGATACGACACCATTGATTATTTTCTTATGCATTCTGTGCTATCTTATTTAAAAGAATTGATATCTTTATGGCCTTTACATACAGTGTTATTAGTATGATTGTCAGTAATATAATAGTGACGCCACTATCGTAAATGTAATAATATTGTGCTAAGTAGATGAATACTATTTTAGTTCGAAAGTGGGGTATATTATAAGCATTTCCCATATTGTTAAGACTGGTAGGTTGGCATGCTCTACTTTCCATTTAGTGATGAGTGTTTTATTTATGCAGTATAAGTAATTTCCTTCATCTAATGGATTGGCATGGCTGTGTGAGCGTTCAGCACTATTGGTGTGCATGTGTGACAAATATGCGTAGCTTCTATGATAACTTGTGTGTTTGACATAAGTTTGCAACCACGCAGTATTTGCACTTCGGTGCTGTCAACATTATGATCTGAATGTTCTATTCAGAGTATGATTATGGCACATTTTTAAGTTAGAGGGCACATTGTTGAGAACATATTGGAATGGACACACAATTTTTACAGTAAATAGAATTCCTTTGTGAGCATGTGAATTTACGTTTGGTTGCTAACTTTTGATAGCTGTCTATCTCAATGGCCACTTTTACACAATCATTTGTATCACTATCTGATATCTCATTTGAGATATAAAATTTATTTTCTTTGTTTTCTGGTTACACGAGAACATCTTTCATATTTTTGGATTTACTTTCTATAGCAATCGATGCGCTGGCTGTATTTATATTACAGGTTTCGTTTTCATATGCATATGGTATGATGATTGTATGGAAAATTTACCACTTGTTATTTGTGCTTTTCAGTGGTATTTAAATTCTCATTAATATTTAAGTTCTTTAAATAGTGCACTGAGTAATTAAATTTTAATATTATGCATCTATGTGCGCAGTGAGTATATTGATATCTAACATCTGCTCTTTGATATTTTTCTAAAATTTCTTAAGATCTGCTGCTAATTGTTCACGTGTATTGACAAGTGGTTTTGTTGGCAGTGCGCAATATATGTTAGAAATTGCAGTTCATTAATTACATTATTGATACTATCTAGCAATATTGTTGTGGTCAGCTGGTGTAGTGTAACTGCTGGTTCGACCAAGTTTGTCCTTTTACCTTGTGTGTTTACTCTTTTGGTAACTGAATTAACTGTTTGCAGTAATTCATTAATTTTCCTTTTTAGTTGTGTTTTATTTTTTATTGCAGTCTCGACTGCGACATTAATATTTTTATATGACATTATTACCATACTCGTTAATTGATTCAGTTGCATTGCTAATTGTTTGTCATTTAATAGTAGTTCTGGCAAATGTTTATTTGAAAGAAGGTTACAGCACCAGTTCCCTATGCTCCCGATTATCTGTATACCTCGCTTTTGTTAGTGGGTACTGCAATATTACTAATTAACTGTTGCAAAATATTGTCATCTACTGCTCTAGTGTATTTCTGATTTGCTTTAGAATTCGAACAGACTGTTGTTGCGTTAATTGTGCACGCCTTGTGTAACCATAAGTCCAGTGTTTGTCGCTTTGTTGTTTTCTGAAAAGATATTAGATATGTTAATGGGATTGTTTCCTCATAATAAAATTTCGTCTCTACCTTTCTCCTATAAAGTCCTACATGTGTTCGTTAAGCAGCGAAACACGTTAAGTGTACAAGAATAATTATTAAAATGGCAGTTACCCTTCTTGCTGTAGTTTTCATGGATTTTTTCTTTTGCATGTAACATAACAAAATGAAATTGATGTTTTGTGTAGGCCAGTGTTATATTTCTTGTGTTAATAGTGTCATATTTTTTGTGTTCATGTTTTACTATTTGGATGTTGCCGAGGGTCCAATAGTGTCTTTTACACGAATGGCCCTTTGTACTGTAATCTTATAGCTTAAGTACATGCACTGCTTTCACCGAAACCCAGTCGCGTACTGGGTTGGTGCTTTTTGTCTAATTGAATTTTCTGTTTTTGTTGTGCTTGGATTAAATTCAATGTAGCCTGCACTGTATCTTTAATAAATTATTTTACACTAGTCGTCTCCTGTTTGTAAATATTTATTTGCAATTACATGTGATTGTTGTGTTGACTCCACACTGTGTAATAGATAAAATGACATGACCTTAGTGCTCGCATTAATACTTGTGTTGTAGTTCAATATTATGAATTCTAAATATTTGTGGTGGGATCTTGCTGGTGGGATCTTCGTGTGCACATGCTGTAAACAGTTTTCCTAAAATATTGTTCACGGCTTACACTAGTCCATTTCATGTTGGGTTATATGCTGTGGTCTACAATTTTTTTATTTGCAATTCCTTTATTAGTTCTGATATTAATTCGGTGTTGAATGATGTTCCTTATCTGTTAATATTTGTTGTTGACTTCCATATTTGAGTATTTCTTCTTTAATGAAGTTTGTGTAGCTTTGCATATTAATAGATTCTACTGTTTTTCAAAACACATACCCAATAAAAAGCTCTGTCATTACTAATTTAAATCTGTTAACTTTTCTTGACTTTTGTAATAGTCCTTTGGCATCTAATGCCCAAGATTTTTGTATTGGCAGAGCTGGTATTGGCTGAAGTTCTCCTATAGGTTTCTGATTAATAGGTGAAATTCTTTAACAAATGGGGCAATTTTTATATAGTTTTTTATAAACTTGTTTATATTGTCCCAATAGTACGAATATTTAATTTTCTGTAGGGTTTTAAATGTCCCAAAATGGCTGCCTCCTAGTAATGAGTCATTGTGAGCTGATATTTTTTCATTAATATAGTATTTCGAGCCTAATATGAGTTTTCTCTCCCATTGGTGTGTGTATTTTCATGTAAATCTCTCCATTAATTGCTATTCCATAGCGCCTGGCTAATTTTATGTGTTTGGGTTTGGCTTTAGCTGGCTCTGTTAGTGCAATTTTTTATTTTTGTATGAGTGGCTCATGTTTGTACCCTCCTGAAAATGGTGAATTTTGTGTGTCTATGGGGTACATGAATGATAATTCATTGCCATTCTCAATTTTTATATATTCTTGTTCATATTGATACATGGGCAAATAGTATGTAGGATTTAAATACTGGGTCTATGCAATTACTTTAATTTTTCTTCTATAAATTATATTTTTATTTGAAAAATGTTTGCTATGATATTTACTATTACTGGATTGGAAATTATCTTTGAATTTAAGACTGATTTACTAATTTTCGACTTCTCACAAACATATTCTCGTTTTTCAAAAATTATTTTTATATCTACCCAGTTATTGATTATATACTTAGCAAGAATTGGTTTTATTTCATTCTCTTTTGGTGGGTATTGATACAAGCTTTCTGCGAATGCTTTATATATAGTATTACCGAGCATCATTTCTCTTTTTATATTATATTTAATGTTGTTAGTCTCTAAAGTTTTAATTTTGGCTTGGTATCCTATTCATGGCATCTGCTAACACACTTAGTATACCTTTTGCTATTTGAGCCTGAAAGTCATACTCTACCAATGCAATTGCCGTTTTCTGTATTCATATATAGTGCTATACCATTGTTT
This sequence comes from Dryococelus australis, assembly GCA_029891345.1. Classification (NCBI taxonomy): domain Eukaryota; kingdom Metazoa; phylum Arthropoda; class Insecta; order Phasmatodea; family Phasmatidae; genus Dryococelus; species Dryococelus australis. The sequence continues at coordinate 134,546,163 of CM056998.1, read as the reverse complement.
TTAAGTATCTAAGGCATGCGTGATCTGTCTCAATAGTAAATAACCTGCTATAAAGGTATTGTCGGAAATAATTGCAGAATTATTTAATAGTCCTAGTCGCTTTATGTTGTTCTCTGTTTGGATTTCTTTACCGAAAATGTTTGGATGCAAACCTTATAATGCATCTTTGTTTACTGTTTTGTTGCTCTTTGCTGTTTGTGATGCATCACAGGCTGGTATATTGTGTTTGTTTTTATCGAAGTGTTGCGGTATTGGTGCATTCTGTAGTGCTTTCTTAAGTTCTAGATAAGCCCTGTGTTCTTTTTCTCCCCACTTATATGTTGTATATTCTTTTATATATATATATATATCTATGTAAATATGTCATACCTAGACATTTCGGTATACATGACTATCCCTTGAGGTGTTATATAATGTCCTAATATTTTTATTTCCTGCTGTGCAAATGAGCACTTGCCAATATATATTTTGGGATTAAATTCTCTTTATCATTTAACACTTTTCATTTATTTGCTACATATTCCCTAAATGTACTACCAATAACAAAAATATCATCTCTATAGGCTATGGTTGTGTTCCATCTTAATGGACCTTGCAATATGTCAATAAATTGTTAAAAATATTGTAATATTGTTCTTAGGCCCATAGGCATTCTCCTATTTTGATATAAATCTACACCATTTATAGTTAATGCTAATTTGTGCCTGTATTCTTTCCTGACTGTAATTACATAGAATCCTAAGAATAAATGTAGCGATGTAATAAATAAATTTAATATTTTGTAACATATTCAAAATATCTTCTGTTCTGGGTAAGGGATACTACATTTTTTGAATATATGTTAAGTTGCTGGAAGTTGATTAAATTCTCATACCACCCTCTTTTCTCGTTTCACAAAATTATGGGTCGTTTATGTTGAGGTGAATATTCTACAATCAGTAATTCTTCCATATCTTTCATTTGTTGTAGGAATGATTCAAATTTTTTAGTGCTGATTATATATGGCTTTGTATGTATTGGTTTATCACTTGTAATCTCAAGTTTGATTTGATAATTTTGTGTTTCTGTGAGTTCTAATATGCTATTTGTAACCCTGTCTTGATATTATTTAATTAATTTTGTAATATCCTCTTTCTGATAAGCATCTAAATTTTTATTAATTTTGCTTACTAATTTGTTATCTGCATTTCCTTCAGTGGTCTCAATTCTGTTGATGCAATATTATATTGTTTTTGTCTGTTCATTTTCTTTCACTGATGTGTGGATAAGAATATGTATAACTTTATCACTATTTTAAACATTGATAAACATAATGTTATATTTAAAAAAAATTTACAACATGACAGTTTTTAATAAATTATACTCCTCCATTTTTAAATTGTCTGTTGCCAAGAAATCTTGTGGGAATGTATTACCTGATACATTCAGCTTAATACTTGTTCTATATCTTGAGAGTAACAGTTTCTTGTGTTGCTCCTACCAGCGAAAATGTTTCTCTTATGGGCATTGTTTATGAGTGTACCGACTATGCAGCTTCTACTGCAGCCTGTGTCCAGGAAAGCGTCATATTGTTTACACATTATCTTGACCTGCACGGCCTGTTTGCAATCTTGTCTTGGTGCATGTGCTGGTTGCTCTGCTGAGTGGCTTGAGTATAACTTGTTTTGGCTCAGTGCCTCTGTTAGACTTATGTCATCATTGCCACCACACGGTTGCTTGTTTGTACTATTGCCGTAGTCGATATGGTTCATGCTGTTTTCTGTGTTTATGTAAATTGTAATATGCAGTATACCAAAGTTATTTTTAAACATTTTTCACCTGCCTGCAATTTCTATACTGAATTCAAATTCCTGGTTAGGAAAGAGGTCGCATTGTCTGGCATGATGGCCATTGTAAAAGCAAACGGTGCTTGTTTGTTGGCCTTCCCTACACAGTCCTATAAAGTTACTGTTTGTGTGATGTGGAGCATCATTATGTGAATTTCTTTCATCTTGGATTCTACTCTCTGTGCACTCACAATTCTCAAGGTTGTTTATGATAGCCTTCTGCATTACCATTTTTGTCTTGTGATGTGACATGTTTCACTGACTTTTAACTTCATTATATTAATGTTTTTGTTTTTCAGATTGCATTGTAGCAATTAGTTTGTTTCTATGATTCTTGTAACCAAAGTATATTGGTGATTTTATTTTGTTTTGCTGCTGTGTTACTTTGTTATACATACTTTCTGGTGCTTCTGTTGTAACTGTCCTAGTTTGATGGTTTCTAATTGCATTTAGACACACAATTTTCCAATATGTCCTGCCTGGACTGCGCTTGCTCAAAATGTTCCTACATGTGTTTTTGGTTTCTAATTCAGCAGGGGTAATGTTTTTGCCCCTACATCACCTAGTTTTTTAAATAGTTTTTTTGTAATCAGACTGCCTGGCATTTACCTTTTTTCTATCCCCTTGATTATCTTGTGCATTTGAATATTTTCAATTTCTAACATTACCTTTGTGTCCATATATTCCTTGTTCTTTACATTCACTTTGTGGTTGTTACCTATAATCTTTTTTCTGTAATCCAGTGCTGGTTTATTTTTCCCATTTTGCGACTTGTGTATATTCTCTTTGAATTATCACAATTTGTTGTTTCCTTAAGTGTGATGTGTTTTGCCTATAGTTTGTGCACTGCTTGTAGTCATGTCTATATAAGTTTCCTACATTCTGACTTCTATATTTCTGTGTTCCCCGATTTCTTGGTATGTTCATTTGCTCGGCTTTGTTTGTTTTCAGTGTTTGTAATGTTAAGTTTGATATTTCCTCCTTGAGCTTTGAAATTTCTGTGTGAAGGTTTTCTGTTTCAGGGTTGTGTGTTATGTTAGTGTGAGTGTCTCACTAAACCAAATTAATCTCAATTCTATTATTTTTTAAATTGTTTGTCAGTTGTTCTACTATGTCCTATTGCAAACCAATTATGTTGTCTGCAAATGAGGTTAACAATGATTTCCATGCAATGGTTTATAAGAGTCTGACATATTTTCACTGTATTTTATTCTGTAATATATATGGTCATTAATGTGTGATTGGCAACTTTCCGAATACGCTGTCTTTTTGCGTACAATAGTTGCTTGAATTTTTCTAACCTATCTGTAGGTATGTACATGATTTTCAATTTTGTTGTAATATCTTCCCACGTGATTTATCATACTCTATTTTGTACTGCATTTTCATATGCCCTCTTGGCTGTGCCCTTAAGGTAGAATTTAATACATCTGGTTTTTTCTCTGTTATTCCAACTATTGATATATCTAATTGCTGTGTACTGGCCTCAAATTTGTGTATATATTCGTGATTTTCCCCTGAATATGTGTATATTTTCTCTGCTTGTTACATAATCACCTATACTAGTTTACATTTTCCATTCGGCGTTGTTGTGAGTGTTCTGGTTGCATGTTTTAGTATCATGCAAAGGGTGATTGAATGTTTGTTTATATGAGCTCAGTGTGAATACTTCTATTGCATTCAGTATCTGATGTCTGTATGTTGTCATTGATTTCTTGAGTTTGCACTTGTGATGTACTTGGAACTAATATCTTGTTAATAATTTTGGCCACTAGAACCCTTATTAATCTTGTAGTTTGTGTATCTAATTGTTAATGGCTTTTGTTGAATAAGTTTTTCTGCATTATATATTACCAATTAAATTCATACTGCTATGTTACATTCTGTTTTGGCTGTAGTTTTCTTGTGTTGGCTAAGTCCATTCTCACAGTTTTTAATAACTTTTTAGCCAGTTTTTAAAAATTATATTGTGGGCAGTCATCTAATGTAAGTGTTTACTGTATTGTGTTTGGTGGTGCACACACAGTGTAATTTCTTATATACTAAGTTTTCTACACACTACAAGTCATGAATCTCTCCACATATACCACAGACATGCTGCTGTAAATTAAGTGAAGAGCAATTATCCAATATAATTCAAATTGGTGCCAAAGAGCAGTTCCAATAAAGAGGCATGCATTAATTGTTACAAGAAAAAAGCATGCTAAGCTATGTATATCCTACTTGTAGGATGAGCACGCGAGCAGTGCTCACGGAATAGCAAAGCCGCAGTTTCTTCTCCTGCAACATATAAAAGGTTGTAATTTTCTTACATCATGTCAGATATGCATCATATTCAATGCCACTTTCTTTCAGGCACAGTGATTGACTTTTATTATACTCTGCATGACTGAATATTCTTGTTATATTTTGCTCTATAAATGCATGTTTGCTCTATAATGACGTAGTATGTAAACTCAAATGCTGTATGGAGCCTTGCATTTACTGCTGGCTAACCTGTAGTGCTATTATTAATATATGCAATATTTAACTTTGAAGTTTGTGAATGTATAATAAAATATGGCTTTATGGATACTATTATGTTTTTAAGAAACCATATATATTTATGCATTTGCTGTACCTGAGTGCTTGTAAAAGGTTTTAATCGTAATGGTGCCTTTATCAATATTACATTTTCTGTAATTTTTTTTCGTGAGATATTTATTATTTTCCTTGGCATACAAGAGCTTTAAACCAATTGGTGCATCCACCAATGGTAAGCTTTGGGGTTCAGCATACTAGTATACAATACAGATTATTAACCAAATGGGGGGGGGGGGGGGTGGGTGTAGAAATACACAAATAACAAGCTCTGAATTATTATACCATTGAAACACAATTTTATTAACACATTTGCATACAATATCTCAATGACATTAATACCATCTCCTTGAAAGACTTTAATAGCTTGATTAACTTAATCCTGGTTGAAGTCAATAATGAAAACAATATATTCAATGACTTATCAATAGACAATACTCATCATAGCCTACTGATATTGAGGATAGCACTGGCTACTGCTTATGGCTCCTGTGTAAGTTCTGATCATTCTTTCAGCGGAAGTCTGGGCCCTGACGAAATGCAATGACCCCGGGCTGCATCTCGTCATTGTGGTGTCTTTGGAAACCTCTGGGGGCATGATCGCAACATCCTCTATTTAAATTCGCACACCCGCTGGCCTCCTTTTCTTCCTGCAGTTCCCTGGATTAGATTCATTAACCAAACACAGCACTCCCTGCCTGGTCTGCTTGCTCTGGCACTCGAGCCTGCCCTTCTCGTTTCCTCTGCACAGGTTAAATCCGCAACAGTAGGTTTCACACTGGACCTGTCTGTGTCAATGGTTCTATGGCATATGATGCGGGCTGGACTGGTGGAACACATGCCATTGTGTTGCCTTCCATTGACCAGAAACCACAAATGTCTCAAACAGAAATGGGCATGTGAACACTGTCATTGTGCAGCAGCATAATGTACAAACACAAAAGTGATGGTTTCGCGGGTCTTTGTATACAACATGCGATCTCGACTTCCACTTATTCTTGGAAATCTGGACAGCATCTGCTTTATCAGAAATGTTTTAGAACCTTAAGTACTGCTCCTCCTCTATGCAACTCCACATGACATATTTCAACACTACAATGCCTGGACACATGTGGCGATGAATGTACAAGCCTTCTTCAATGAACAATGGGTACCATTGCTTCCCTGGCCTGGACTTTCACATGTCACCCATCGAACGTGTCTGAGATATGGTTGTTCGGTGACTTGTTGGTCACGGACCTTCGTTGCTGGAGGTCCGTTTTCTGGTACCAAGTGCTCAAGGGAACTCGAGGCCATCCTTGGTCCTTGTTGCGTTTTGGCTTGTGCTCGGGTTGAATATACCCCCACGTGATCCGATCCAAAGACACTGCCAGGCGGGGAGTTTGACTAGAGCAGTACATCTGTCAAATGATAATGCAGGTATCCTAAGGCCAGCTCAGCGAGGACAGAAAACTGGGGTGGAGCAAAATGGCAAAATCTGGCTTGATCCCGACACTCAATATGTGTAGGGACTACAAAAGCATGACCTATCAATACTTTTGGCTTTTTCTTTTCTGTCTTAGAGGCGTTCAGGCATAATCCCATGGTTGGTAGCTTTGCACCACCGGTCTTTCGACCGAGTGCATGAATCAGCAACCTTTACCTGAGGTTCCTCTCATACCGAGCAGAAATACTGGGACAACCACACCTTCCCAGTAAGGTAAAATGAACCTGTTTCACGATGGTCTAATCCCAGTTCATGTTCCTTGTTGGTGGGTGAACTATCCAACACTTCGCGAACTCTGATTCGCAATGATAGGAAGAGCTGACGTCGAAGGATCAAAAAGCGACAAAGCATCAACAGTGGTTGCTCACTGTTGATGCTTTGTGGACTGGGATTCAAACCATATGTAGGGATTTCTCAGGGACATATCCATGCCCACTTTATTCCATGCCACAAAGTTTAGGGGCTCTGATTGCAGCATGTGGGGGATTCACACCATACTGACTTCTCAGGGACATAGATCATGTACAGTTCTGTATTTCTAACAAATTGTGTATTGTCATGTATCTAATCTGGGGTATAAAGTTATTTTGAACCACATGTATCCTTCTTGGTGTTGTATTTTCTACAGTTATTAGTGTACTTAAAATTACTCTTAGAATTACTCTAGTAAACAATTGAATGGAGTGAAAATAGGTTAAATGTTTGTTTACTAAATAATCTCTCTCTTTCTCTCTCTGGCTCTATAAATATATATATATATATATATATATATATATATATATATATATATATATATATATCACTGCTTGATATCGGAGTGATTTTTCTGCACAATTGCACATGCGCGAATTTCTAAATAACCGTTATAGTAAAAATAATTATTCAACTGTAAAAATAGCGAAGAGTGGGAGAAATTGTTTACACATATTCCTCAATATCTTCAGATACAATGAGAAACTGGAATTTTTTTCAGGAATGTTTTTTACACAAATGCCTAAAACTTGTTTCAAATTGCCACATAAAATATTTCATTTACGCTAGGGAATGGGGTCATAGCTATGGGTCAAAGCTGCGTTTAATTTCGGTATTCCATGTAATAATTCAATTACAAATTCAACTTACGGGAGGGAGAATCCATAGGGTTCTGTCAGTTTCTTTATATTTCGTTGTTACTCGGAAAAAAAAAAACAATTTGTTGGAACACAACAATCTTCCTGTAAGTGTTAAAAGACAGCCTTCGTAATATAATGAGTAATGTTGTTGTCCATCAAAGCGAGTATCTAGGGTTCGAGTGAAGTGGAGAGATTTGGGTAACATCGAGGGTTTGAGAGCTGATGAGGGTGCAGCGAGGCGAGTATGGAGCAGCACCGGAGTTCAAGTGCGTTAGAAACGAGAGAACCCCGAGAAAACCAGCCGATCAGCAACGACATCGTCCGGCACGACCCCAAGATGTGAAAATCAGGGAGCAACACCTACTGAAATCGAACACGAGTCGCGTAACCTCTCCACCACTACTACCCCTCTGCGACTAGAGTCCCGACAGCTAGTGTTATAACTTACAGTTGTTCGGTGAGATATGTTCACCTTCAATTCTGCAGGAGGTAATGGTAAACCACACCAGATTCATCGTTTCTGGTCGCTCCGGGCACGACATACTCTAATATTGCGTCGATAGTTGGACTCGTATCAGCTTTCACGAGTGTCTGTTCATGGACAAGACCGTGATTACTAAGTATGCACTTATGCACGGCCACCATTTCTGTGCATGCGCATATTCACCCATTATTTTTTTAACATAGTATCACAGAATAACACGCCCCTTAAAATAACGCAAAATAGAGGCCGAAAACGTTTTTCTAGCCTACTTTCTCAGGAATGTATGTCTTTCCTATAGTAAGTTTTAACCATCAAAGAGTTCGCAATAAAATGTTATTGGAATATGAGGTCTCTAAAGAAATTCCTAAGAAGCAAATTTTTACAGAAATTAATATTTTTTAAAATTATTTTATTATTTAGATTTCTCAAAATGAATATGTTTTAAAATGTATATCTTTCAATCCACAATGTATTATCTGGATATGTTACCTTTATGGCAGTGTAACGTATCTACATTTGTTTCCTTCAGTTAACCTGAATTATCACCATGTGGTAATTATGTACTTGTACTGTACGCACAGGAAGTGGCAATGTTGCAAATATTTTTACGACATATTTTTAAGATATTTCGTAATTACAACATTAATAATATATTTAAATTTTCCATTATTATTCAGCCCAAATAATTTGATACGCTAGAGAAAAAACACAAATATTTTGAGCATTTCTGCGAGTAAACCTGGCAGTGATGTCATTACTGTCCAACTTCTGCTGTTCAGTAATGATTTACTTACAATCAGGGATAGGATAACAGTAAAATCGAATGTCTGACTCCAACTAGTTGATTGTAGCTATTGCTTTTTTCTCTAAATGAATGCCAGGCTCAAGATTGGTCATGTTTCATTAAAATACAATTTTTATATGAACAGCAATTATCACTTGATTCCTTAGGCAACTTTTACCCTATTTTCGGAATTAACCACAAGTTTCCAGATATGAACACATACCTGATCATACATGATAACCATGTCCATGCTCAGTCATGAGTACTAAACTAAAAATAGGTAATAATTTAGCCCAATTAATTTTTCTCCTAATAAACAGGGTTCATTTAAATGCTTACATCATTTTTAGTTAATTTTTTAAGAAAAGTTATAGTTAATAGTTTCGCCTTCCTGTCTGTGTGCGTTTTTGTATGTGTACTATGTGTTTGGGTTCCCCTTTTCATCCCTGGAATCCCGTGAACCAAATTTTTACCAAACTCGGTATACATTTAGTACAAGGTAGGGACATCCGGCATTATAGTTTTCTACCAGCCAGGTGCCTATTTTCAAAATGGAAGCCAATTTAAATTTAGTGTGCTATGTAATATCACGAGTACTGTGTAACCGATTCAAACCAAAATAAGTGTCTTGACAGAACGTCACGAAGGAGGTGTATAAATAGAGGGGTAATGTTATTCGTCTAAATTTTGGAAAATAGCAATATATTTGTCATATATTGAAAACTGCGTAAACTATTTCCAGCAAAATTTGATATATATGTACTGAAATATTATAGTAGTCCACGTAAAAATATGCAATCTAACTGGGTAACGCCCGTATTTTGTAAATGACAACCATATAAACATTATCGGTTCATGTACTGTATACAGCATACCGTTTGACTAATTCAGACCAGACTTGGAATACCGAGAGTGTCTGTTACATGCATGAAATGAGTGAATATATGACATTTTTATACATAAATACCGTTTTAATGTCACATCACTCGAAAAAAATCATCTGAAACGTACCAAATTTGGCAGAAGAGTGAATTATGGTACGCCTTGTAAATTGACATGTTCTAAAAGAGCCAGACGATTATTTCCTAAATGGCAGCCATGTAATCAGTTTAGCTTATATTGATACATCAACAAGACCATGTCACAAATTTATACTTTATTTGTATATTTTAAGTATATTTCAACAGTCAAATATGTCTGCACATAAGCTCTCTTATTTCCTATAATGTAATAAAGCACCATATTATAAATAAATTTTTAGGTCATACCTTGGGAATCAATATACCGATTTCTACCAAATTTGACAAACAATTGTTACTACAGTAGTCCATGTAAATTCATGTTTTAAATAGGTCAGACACTTATCAAAATCACATCCATGTAAACATTTTAGCTAAGTATGCATTAGATAAAAAATTTATTTTTTACCTCCCATCTCGGGAATCAATTAACTGATTCCCACCACATTCAGGCGACAAGTTATACTTTTATAGTCCATATAAATCTATAACTTAGACAAGCCATATATTTTCAAAATATCTAACATGTAAAATATTATGTTTGTGTGCCATAGGTCCCAAAATCTTTTTAATAAATGCCATATGCACACAGTAGGTATGACGAATATCGAGTGTACTAATAAACAAAATTTTTATCCGCCATGTATGGGGATACTACTGCATGAAAATATTGAATATATCTCCAAATACTCTGAGACGAATAAACCTGTTCTCACCAAATTTTCCACGCAAGTAGTGCTACGCTAGGGCATTTAGTCCTATATGTTTTAGGTGGGCCAGGTATTTTAAAAATTATATCACTATAAATAATTTCGATTAGAATGCTATATCGATTAAAAAGATAAACCAATTTCAACTTTTTTATAGCTATATACACAGATTGTTTTAGGCTTTTTGTATGATAGGGCGAAATGAGAATATAATTTATATTATATAATATAATGGCCATATGTTGGGAACCAATCTAACGACTTTCACAAAATTCGCCACACAAATTTTGTTACGGTATGCCATGTAATATTTGATTATTTAAATGACAAACGTTTGTTTTTCAAAATGACAGTCCTGTCGATATTTAATCTTTTTAAACACGTACACGCGGTAATGCATGGTTGTAAATAACATGTTTGTTTAATATGAAAGCAGTAAATGTCTTCACAAATGTCCAGTATATAATATCACTATATTAAGGTGTACCAAACCATGCTCGATGTAGCAAAATTGCATTAATTTCTGGTAACAACAATTAAATTTAGTGCGCTTGAAATGTCATATGAGAGTAAAAATACATTCGAATCACTTGAGTTACAACAAATATATACTGCCGACTCCTAGATTCAAAAAGTTAATAATTTGTGCTCTTTTGTCAGATACTACAAAATTCGCTTGGGGTTAGAAATAACTGTAAGCAAAACTGAAATGCACCACGCTCATTTATATTGGTAATCAGGGAAACTGACCAAAAATATTTACATAATACCATCCATATATTATTAATTGCTGTAAAATATACACAACGAAATCTATAGTTTGAGAGAAACGTTTTTTATTAATTAAATTCAGATATTGCATACTAATAAAAATTGAGATTTCTTGAACAATTAATGTACATACCGAATAAAATATAATTATGCCCTGTAATGAGCCCATCATAAACTCACTAAATAATAAATACAACTTTAAAAATAAAACATATTTTTTTAAAACTAAACAATTACATCAAATTCATAAAAAAATCCTTTATTTTGTCAGGTAAATAATGTAAATAACGGTTTGGACATGTCAGGTAAATTATGTAAATAATGGTCTGGACAATATTTGCAAAAATTAACTGGTGTAGCACATAGCAACATAAAATCATAACGATAAATAGAGATCCATAAGTACAGACCAAGAAAAAAGTATATCTTCATTTCTAGGAAAGTTCCAACCGAGGAATTTGAAGTAACGAAAGCTAGGGCAAGCAGACATACAAAATTTAATTACAAATTTATACTAAATGTGTTTGAACTTTAACTAAAGTGGAATCTGGAACTAAAAAGGAACTTCCAGTAGTATGATTACGAAGAGTCTGAGGCAACGGCATCTGGCGTCGGAGACAGAGTCGGCCGGCCGCCATCTTGTTACGTAACCCATCCGGCATATTGTATGTCATCGACCATGACCTTAACCTTTGACACTTGACATTGACCTTGACTCCAGTGACCCCTGACCCAAAAACCAAAAAAATTGCGAAAAAAAAAAAATCTAAAATGATTGATAACGAAAAATTTAATATAAAAACTATAAAAATTGTATTGAAAATTGGTAAGAAAGTTATTATTAAAAAAAATTATAAAAAATCCTGTAAAAATAAAAAAAATCGTTTAAATATATATGTTTATAACATTTTATTTAAAAAATTTCTCAACAAAAAAATCTTTGACCCCGATGGCCATTTTTCCCTTTTTTCCCTCTAAATTTCCCTTTTGCCCATAAAAATATTTCCATAATAATATTATTTATAAAATTGTGAGAATTTTGATACAGTATGATGGCAAACATTGCCAGCGGACAACATTGGGTGATTCAGTCTGTCCACTCAAAATATTTGTTCGCCAAGAGAGTCGAAATTTCCGCGACCATTCCTCATTGTCTCGATGTTCTCAGTGAGAGCTGTGGAGCACCTGTAGCTGTAAAGTCCGAAATCGACAACACCGCTAAACCTTTGCAGAAGCGAAAGCATGATGAAGTACTGTCAGATTAGGATAATGGATTTGATGCGGATTTGCCACACAAGAAGAAAGTACTGAAGAGAGCCTTCTAATCTAATGATTTGGCTAGATGGTATCTACGATCGTACATAATTCGTAATAATAATACGATGTACGATGTGCACAAGCATAATAATAAATGGTTCCTCGGTGCTGATGAAATAGTGTTTCTAACAGGTGGGAGCATCCAAGTTGGCAATTACGTAGTTCGTGGAACCCCCAGATTATACCAACTTTTATTTCGCAAGGAACTCAGGGACTTTACAGAATCCAACCTCCTGGAATATAAGACTTTGTTCGAACTCACACATGCACTTTACCAAGCCTACTATCCCGAGATTGATGTTTAAAAGGATGAAGATCATGAAAAAAACGACACTCTCGCATACCTCTTCAGTGGCCTAGCACTGAAAAGCAGTGAATATCTGAAGAAGATTGACTACAGCAAGAACATTGATTACGTGTTTTAGGGCAATCCAAACGAACAGGTCGATAGGCTGCAGCTACTGCTTGCTTCGCAAAGTGTTGGAAATTACTCCCACACCAACGAGATAGATTCAGTATAGAAGAACTGAAGAAGGCGGGGTACATACGATAAATCGATTGGGTATAGCCAATGAACTGCATGCGGCTGCCAGGCGCAACTACTGCCATCGCAAAGTCGTGATTTGTGAGATGAACAATCTGTTTCAAGCCAATCTCGTCGAGATAATACCGTATGCTCAAGTCAACAAAGGCTACAAATACATGTTGACAGTCATCGATGCCTATAGCGAATTCGCCTGGGCAAGGCCGTTCAAGTCGAAGAATGCAAGTGATGTCACCGACGCCATCGCAGATGTGTTGGGCGAAGAGCACATCCTGGCCAATTTGCAAACCGATCATAGCAACGAATTCTACAATGCAAAGTTCAAGGCGTTGATGAAGAAACATAACATAAATCATCATTCCACATACAGTAATCTCAGAGCTTCAATTGTCGAGAGATTCAACAGGACTCTGAAGGGCAAGATGTGGAAGCATTTTGCAGCAAATGGTAGCTACAAGTGGCTTGAGTTACTGCCGAAACTCGTTCACAAGTATAATTCTACAGAGTGCAATCTACCACTCGCATAAAGCCCGAAGATGTCAAGGACGACTTCCTGGTTCGGACTGTGTATACTATTCCTAGAGGACGAACCCCGCCACCCTAAAGCCAAGATTGGTGTCGTGGTATGCATCTCCTAACATAAAGGTGTCTTCGAGAAAGGGTTCACAGAGAATTGGAGCCCCAAACTGTTTCGTGTGCGACATATTCATAACTATGCTCCGAAGACCTACTATCTCGAAGATATGAACAATGTATCCATCCATGGTGGTTTCTACACTGAGGAGATACAGCCGACGAAGTTTCCAGACATGTATTTGGTGTAAAAGGTGCTGAAATGGCATAATGGGAAGGCTTACATCAAGTGGTGGGGTTTCCCTGCCTGCTACAATTCCAGGGGTGCCGAGGCAGACATCGAGCGGTGAACATCGAAGAACATTAATAAATGTGTATATTTTAGTATGTGTACAGTAAATTTTATGTAAAAAATATATATGCTATATTTATTTCAAAAAACCTTTCTGCTTTATATGTAAGATTGAAAATAATAAATATGACAATTTTAAGTACTTTGCAGGAATGATCAATGTCACCATTCGGTACAGGCCTATATCAGGTGACATAATCTATACTACATATGTGTGTTGAAAAATATAATCTAACGTGGAGGGAGTCGAACTAAAGTGAGTATTAGATGGAACGAATGTGGTCGAGGCTTTTCGACTAAATACGAATTAGCCAATGAAAAACATTGGCATGTGTCGACAGTGTAACCCATGCTTTAAACACAAACTAAAATGGCTGTCACCTGGTGGTACATAGGTGATGGAAACATATGATACATAATATGGTTGTCGCACAAAGTGAGACACAAACTATAAAAAAATTACAGTAAAAAACATGGAGGACTGCAACTTGCAAAATGGCTGCCTCCCAGCATGGCAGCCTCCAGTAACATAAATAAAGATGGCTGCCTCCAATAGCAAATAAAAAAATTACGAATGGAAAATCAAGATAGGGGAATGTATATATGTGAGGGGAATGGAGGCGAGAGAGTTAGTTGTCTGCTGGATTCGAACAGAGGTGAGTAATTGGCATTGGGGCAGGAAATACCTGGGAATGTTAAGTTTTTAATTAAAAAATTAATGGAAAATTTTAAGGGAAAAGGGAAATTTCGAGGGAAAAAAGAGAAAAATGATCATCGGGGTAAATGACTTATTAGTTAAGAAGTGTTTTAAATAAAATAAATATTAGTATTGTTACGATTTTTTTAAATCTTTAAAATATTTTTAAATTAAATTTTTTAATAGTAAATGTTTTACGAATGTTTAAAACGATTTTTAAAATTAATTTTTTTGTTATAAATTTTCTACAATTTTTTTAGAAATTAAATTTTTTTTTTTTTTGTTTTTGGAGTCAGAGGTTACCGGGCTCATGACCAAAGTCACGAATCAAATGTTAAGGTCAAGGTCAATGACATCCAAGACGGCGGACGTGTGACGTAACAAGATGGCGGCCGGCCGGCTCCGGTTCTGATACCAGATGTCGTTGCCTCAGACTCATCATAATCATACTACTACTTCCAACTCGAGCTTGACAGTAAAATCAAGTAATGCAAAAAATTGGTAACTTGCATTTGGTTACAACAAACACGGCAATGTATAATATTGTAGTAGTCTGAAATCCCCCTTGGAGGGGGGTATAGAAGAGACATTAAAGTTGAATCACATTTACAGATCTTGGAAACAACTAATTCCTTGATTACAACTATATATTACAAATCCTCTTTAAGTACGTGCCGTTGAAATAAAAATAAAATAAACAATATGGAAGCTAGTTTCCCGTATAAACTTCCCTGGACCCAAGAGCACGCAGTGAATAATGGCTGCTTCAAGTCAATAAAAAAAAGTGCCCCAAAATGGTTAAGACGGCGGATGAATACACAAGTTGGCGCGTAATATCACCTACAGAGTACAAAAACTTAGTTCAGGCCTCGTACTTAGATTGTACTGGGGGTAACAAAACTATGCGTGGAGTTAATACAAGTGTACTACAGCCTGAGAACCGCTAGAAAACGCATACAGCGATTAGACCAACAGACGTATTCAAATTACACTGAGAGCGGACAGTCCCTCTGTGGAGAACCTCACAGCTCTGCACATCCGGTGCAAAAGTAGCTATAAGGAAACTACCAGCAGGCCTCCAGGCAGGCTGGCGAGCAAAGTTAACTCTGCACTATACAACTTCGAACACATGAACTCACTCATAAAAATTAATTTAGCAGTAACAAAATCGCTCTATATTTGAAATTAAAGCACAACTGCCCTAAAATGTTGAAAAAAATAACAGTCACTTATGCCAAAAAATTCGAACAATACGAAATTGTGTAAAATTTGAAAAATAACGTGCGTAAAAATGTGGAAAAATTTGGCAACAGCGCAAACCCTTTCTACCATAACCTTAGACTGACTGAAACCCAAATGAAAAGAGCGTTTCTGGGTTCGAGTTCCGTTAGGAACGTGTGTATTTGCAATTGTCTCGTTAGTGTTACATATAATTCTGGTTCCGTCTTTAATGCTGCCGTATACAAGACGTCAAGGCCTATCTATTAGATTAGTTTCTAAAAAAGTCATCTAAATGGTGTTCATTGATGCAGAGTAAAGTAGTCTCATTAGTTATATCGTATCTTCTTGTTTGTATATTAAATTTAAATGTACGTTACCTGTAATATTAAATGAATAAGTGTTTTTGGAGTTTAAAATAACTAACAATAGTTGGTTGTTTTAAATATGCCCTTTGGACACGTTTATACGTGAACTGAACTAGGGACTTTATTATTGTGATAAATGATAGGGGCTGTAGCTAGTGGTTGACAAAAATCGGTTAACTGTAAAACTGTCTTGGTCGAGAGTCTGGTTATTATTGAATTAAAGAACATTACAGTGACATAAATGCATTTTCGATATGCCGGGGGAGCGATGAAAAAAATGGCTGTTACGATTACTTGTTAGATGCATATTATCCTATTGGGTTTGTCCCACCTTGAGTAGAGTTCCGAGGCTGTTGGAAATGACTATACGGCGGTGGCAAAGCTGATCTCTATAGCGGTCCTTCATGGCCGGCGTCACGAGGGGAAAGACAATGGCCACCAATCTGTCATGGTTTCTGGTTAGTAGTGAGTGTTCCTGCTTACAATAATTTGCCAATGCACGCCCCGCTTCTTGCAATAGCTGTCCTCTATTCTAGTGTATGTGGGCGGGCGTGTTCAGGTGACAATGAATTTTATAGGCTCCTTCACGTTGGAGTAACATGGTGAATATGTGAGTTGGTTTCATGTTCACAACGTGAAATAGTCACAGTCACAACTGTCCACAGGCGTTGAACAGCCTTCGGACCATCAATTCTCTGTGTTAAAATGCCAAAAGTAAAATTTATATTCTGTTTCAATATACGTTTACGATACATAATTAATTATGTAGGCTGTCTGAAATTCAACCATTCGACGCATTTGGAGGTTTGCTGAAATATAAATTGTCTGGGATAGTCACCGATATGTGGATAGCTTGCAGTGTGTGGCCAACATTTTTCTGTTTTTGATAATTATTCATGTGCAACTTTCAAAGTAAATGGTGATATTTCCCACACTTTTGAGAATAACAATTTTGTTTTACAAAATACAATCGTGAGATACAAATGTCCCAATTTCGTGACCTTATGATATGTGGTATTTCAGATCTTTCTAAATATGTGTTCTCATTTATTTTCCTATAAATCTATACATACCCCAGCTATGACACAGGCCCAACCGTGAAGTAAGTGTAGATTATTATTTCGCTGATCGACAAAGCGTTTCAAGTTTTTAAATGCATGATTGCTATAATAAAATTTAATTTTTTTAAATTAGGTAGAACAGTTTTCATAATTTTTGGTTCTTAATATTCACAAGGGGTCTTTACTTGCTTACACTCTAGTTTCAGTGAAACATACCATGATTTTTATTTAGCACCTATTAAATATTGTCAGGTATTCCAACGTTCTATCGGTAAAGAACTATGAGTATTGCCTATCGCCACAGCTGTAAAGAAATGGTAAATAAACCATTCCTCATACTTTATTCAAGAGTGATTATGTAATACGATGCATTTTTACTTCTAAATATAAATGTACGGATAGTGCAGTGTATGACGTTTAGCAGCAACTTTTTTTACATAAAGGTAATGCTTTGAAGCTACGGCAGATGAAAGCAGATTTATTACACTTGTAAAGAGTCACATTAGAATGTTAAGCGATACATTGTATTCCAGATATTTTACATTATTTTCCACCATTCCCCAATTCTGTACTGGCTTAGTAAAATGCAGATTGTAATGATTACAAAAACCAGGTTCAATTGCGCAGTAATCTCAGTAGTACAGGCTAATACTGGGGAACTAATTTTTAACTTAAATTTGTTACCCATTTTTACACTGTTTAAATGTTTTCTTTCTTTTACATGACTACGTCTTATTAAAATACATATCGTGGCCACGTGCTTGGTGTATATTTTTTTTACTGGTTTGGCTAAAACAATGGAGATTATAGACAGTATACACGTGGAGATACCTTGCTGCTATGCCTAATGTAGTGCCGGCTGAAGCCCGCTGGTGGAACTTATTTCCTTGCTCGGTACTGCAAGAATGTTTGGCGAGAGGAAAATGACGTTCCGAATCGGCGAAACACCTCTACACTTGTGACGCTGTTTCTCCGAAACAACTAAATTAAACGACCTCATATTTTGGGAATTAGCACACAGTTTCTCCCTTATAAACACTGGCTCGTTACTTTTAAGAAATAATTAAAAAAAGTATTTACTAAATGTTTGCATAAAATTCCAGCAAAGTTGTAGCGTGCGAAGTAAGATGCTTTAATGTTTTTGATTTTGAAGAGACATATGAGGAATAAAAGCTCGTGGAGTAGAGAAAGGAATTAAATTTCACGTGAAGGTTTCGGAATTGTTGTGAGTGTCCTAGTTTGCCTTAACCGGCTGATAAGTTTAGAATATTTTGCGGTCAATGTGATTCATCAAGTATCGAGTTTAAACAGTACATCACTCGAAATATACATGTATATATATATATATATATATATATATATATATATATATATATATATATATATATATATATATATATTCAAAATCAGGCTTACACTAAAGAAGAAAAGCTTTAACCCTCTCTCAATTCCTAAATTACCAACCAGGCATTACTGTACACTATCGGAATTAATTCGCGTGGGTTCAACTCTATGCAGAGGTAGGTATGAATTTTAAAAATCTCTCAATGATTGTACCTAAGCAATAAGTATTCTATTTGAAAAGTAAATTTATAAGTATACATTTTGATAGCTGCAGAGTTTTGAGATGTAAAATGTATAAAATTGATTATTCTATACACCCGCTTAACTAAATTTTATAAAATAAGTTTAACAAAATTAATATTTAAAATTGTATTATTAAGGCTACATGCGTATACATGATCTACAAAATGGATTGGCTTCTACAGAGAAGACAGTACTTGAAATATGAAAGAATTCATTTAATAGAAAAATAAAAAAAATTCATAGAATAAAAAACTGTGTTGGAAAAAAATGCAACTCTATGGCTCAGTGGAAAATGTTCACTCAGTTAAATTACAATCGTATAATATATTAAGTTCAGGAAATAATTTGTAACTTCGGTACCTCTAATCCATAATAAAATGACAATCATGGCAAGTACAAAAAATCAAGTATGATAGTTTCTTAAGTATGTAAAGTAATGAGTAAAATAATTATACAGAACGTAAGTGGGCGGTTAATTAATATTCAGTAATGCGATGAGTAAATCTTGCAGCCTATATGATAGAAAACAAGAGTTTCAATATTAATATTCATACAAAGATGTGAAATACACTAATTGTTTTATTTTTTTTGAAGTGAGGCGGTTTTGGCTCGCTACAAAAACTTTGTTACGAATTTCTATAGTATAAATTAACTGATATAAATTTAAGAAATGTCTATAAGCAGTGAAGTAGCTAGTAAAGAAATTTTACATTCATATAGGATGTCTTATGTACAGGTTGTTTGTTTCAGCGGTTACATCAGCTGCACCAATATTGTACGGAATACACGAAATCATCATGCTTGCGGAGACCTTCTCGGAAGCAAATGCGCTCTCTTCTGTTCCTCTTTTAACCTTGTTATCCTCCGAACTGGCTTCATACCCACGCCAACAAGGTGAAAGCCAGATGTTTACTATACATAACCGCATTGATTGAAACATAGCTCAATTTTAGCCCATAAAAATATTTATGTTGTGGATTAGGTTAAAAGTTTTAAGTTTAATAAACGCAGTATTACTATAGATAACCAAATTTCTTGCATTTAGTTAGTATACAGATGATTACATTTAACCATTCGCATTTTTGTGTGGCATTTAAATTACAATATAAACCTTGCAACTCGCAAGGTATTCGATCGAGGACGCATAGAAGGATCTATCTAGCCACAAGAGTACTTCAATTAAATGACATTCTATAGACATATGTGCGGTGTGTGCAGGAGCTTGTATTTGTTGATTGTACCAGGATGCTGGATGGTGAGAGGAAGTAGGATTTATCTAATGTTCGCAGTGCCGTCATGGTTCCCCGAATCACTACTGGAAGTAACCTGAAGTCATAGTTTGTAGTTCCGCACAACATGAAGCCAGGACTAATGTCAGCGTGTCTCTCCAGAACTTTGGTAGGATGTGTTCTCTCTCCTCGGCGTTGCCATAGTTGTCATCTGTGGTAATTCACAACCCGAGAATCATCGCTAAATACGATGCGACGTCGCTCATAACCCCATGTCTCCTGATTAAAGCAACATCCTAAACGCCACCATCTCTGCTCTGGTGTTACCTGCGCATGGGACAGCGAGCCCATAGTCCGTGTGATGGCAGTCGTCTAGTTAGAATGCGAGATGACACGAGATTTCGTAGTGTATTCATTAACTGGGGCCGATTAGAAGGCGACGATGTCATGTTGTTGGTAGACCGGAACCTTCACAGCATGTGTGGGTGTACTTACGTAATCAGTGGATCCAACATCGGGCCAGCGTGATATCAGAATGTCCCATTAGCCAGGCAATTAATTGTATGATATATCCACCCGGATACATACAGGCCAACAACGCAGCCTCTGTCGAATTCCTTTAAGTTCTGGTAGTGCTGTCTAATGTGTCTAAGAAGCATAAGTGCGTATTCGGTAAACCTACCTCAATCTAATTTCTTACTGTCTGAAGCTCTGCACATGCCAATATCGCTGCAATCAGGGAGAAAACTAGTGTACGCTGGTGGACATTATAAACGTTACAGACAATTGAAACACTAATCATTTACACATCCAGCAATTAGCTGTACGTGTATTCCAAATTACCTACAATTTGGATCATTTAATTGGCAAACATCATTTCTTCTTAAATCATACAGCGTACAGCAAAGTTCGGTAAACTTGGCTAAACGTTTCTTAGAAAATGTCGTGTAAAAACAATAGAAAAGTAAGTTTTATGGTGAAAATAGTTTCCCTCAACCGAACTAACAAAACACTAGTGTTCATCATTGTAGGCTACAACAGAGAGCGGTTATGTTTTGATAAGACTGTATACTCCCCTGGCGTTTGATGAATAACGAGCAGTGTGTGAGGAACTATCTATATTCTAGCCTCCCTAGGGTATGAACGCAATTTCCACTCTGATTGCCCTGTGGCAAAGAACGAAATAAAAGTCTGCATTTTTCACAGCTACGCCAAGCGAGACTTTCTCTTTCACAAGCTATCCTCGGGACATGAAGCAATTTAATTTAAGAAATTAACTATCCAAGGAATTTTTTCAGCACGGAAGAATGTTTCAGGTGCAATTACATATAGAGTGGTGAATTTATAAGCAGTATTAACTTTTAACCTTTTGGACGGAAATTCTGATGTGCTTGTTGCTAAACGAGGTCACTATCTTGAAGGCAGAACCATTATGTGAAATATTTCTCATTAAAAATTATGAAAATGGAAAACATAATTACTTCCCGCAAAGAAAATTTGTTGCATGTTGAATGCTGAATCAATGCAGAAACGTTTAAACATTTAATAAAATTAAATTTTTATACGAGACTCGCATTACCTCTTTTGATGTAGACCTATACAACGTATCCATTATTTCACATAAATTGATTTTGTCCTTTACATATAGCGAAATGGATGTATCAATGTGGCTACAAATTTAGCCTGTCTTTCAAATAAACTATTTTTCAAGTAACATTTAATAAAGCTTTTAAAGTTATAAAATAAATGGAAATGAATACATCTTTAGCTCGGTGTAACATTTTATAGCATATTTTCGATATTTTCTTGCAGCGCCATGACATATAAACTGTAAGAGGCAGACACAGGAAAAAATCTTACGTTCATTTATCTACAGGCTTTACTACTCGAGGATATGTCAACTGCTCAGTGGCTTCTTGCTAGCAGGACGGAAGGCCTCGATTAGGTCTGCATTTTCTTTTGTTTATTGTTGGTTCAGAATCTTGTAGGGCTTCAGAGACCAATTGCAGTAGTGACATATCTACGTGATTTTTCAGCTTAGCTTGTCCTAAAACGTAATCGCGAATTTTTAAGGCCTCTCGACAAAATTTATTGTTGGATGAGTTAACATGTTTTCTTCCTATATTACTTGCTGCCATATACACTGGACTCCAAAAGTCAGTGTTATGAGTCAGGTAGCTATTTTATTCAAATCTATCCAGTCTTTATTTAGAGGCATTTTTAGAGAACATCATCTAGAAATGTTTTTACTTTTTAATATGGTTTTTGGTTTCTACTTCCGTTTTTTTGAAGTAAAAGTAGGAAATTGACAATTGACGTTAACGTAACCATTTGCATATAAAAAAATTCCGGTAAAATATTTTTTAAGTAATACAAGGACGTATAGCTTACATTTATCTTTATTGCAATTTCGTTAAATTATATTATCACTTTTTTTAAATTTCGTGCGTGCGTGCGTTCTGCCGACAGAAAATATCTGAATATGTGCCTTGAGCATTATATATATATATATATATATATATATATATATATATATAAAACTTGGTAATTACAAAAATAAATGAATTGGGAATGCCAACCTAGCTAAAATATCCTACATTAATTACTGGACGGAGTTAGATAATGTTAGTCTTTCAGTGCCTGTCACGACAGGAAACACGAGGAAAGAGAAAAATGCAATGCATTGGACTCAAACATTTCTTTATAAACATACTTTTCTTCACTGACAAAACAGCTGTGGTGGAAGGAGAATTATTGGCCGTGCTACTTTTATAGAACTGTCAAAATTAACCCCATTTACATGAAATAGACTATAACAAAGCCAACTCCAAAAATTCCAAACTGTAAGCTATTAGGGGCCAAAATACAAACGTACACAGCTTATAAGCTTCCTTTATATATATATATATATATATATATATATATATATATATATAGAGAGAGAGAGAGAGAGAGAGAGAGAGAGAGAGAGTTACCGCATAAGATCACGTAACTGTATTCCACATATTTAGTCAAAGTAACAATTGTACGGGAGGTGAGTTTCGATGTCATACCATAGAATCGCTTGTATTACGCAGCACGCAACTTAACCGCTAGACTACCGAACACATGCTTTTTAGGGGGGTGAATAAATGTTTGTTTAAGATTAGGTAAGAGTAATTTATTGAATAAATATTTACAATTGAGTATTTGTACATTTACGCGCTTGTAAAAACATTCCACACGTAAAATAGTCTGTATACCGGCGTGCACAATGTTTAATAAGGACAGACGTGTGTGATGCACGTTTGTAATAGTTATAACCAATCTTTTCATGCTTATTCGTATCGTAAATGCACGCGTAGGAAAATTATAACTCCATACAACACAAACACGTGCTGCACTGACTTTATACTACACAATATTGTTGTAAATTTACACATACTGTACCTCGACTTTGGCAAACATCCATTCTGTCCTCCCTCACGATTTCCCGTCACCCAGAAAACCCTTTTTTTTATCAGTTCACATATATTGCATGCATATTAATACGCGTTTTGTGGTTTTCTGAAAGCCCGTCTTAAGGTCTACTTTTATACAGATTGTGTATTATTTTACTATATGTAAACTTAACTTTGCTGCGTTCCTGATCGCTTTCTTCATCCGTCGGTCAAGTAAAACTGTGAAAATAATATATAAGTAAAGTTTTACAAATTGTTTTGTTGTTACATTTACCTGCATTAAAAAAATCCAAAAAGCGAAAGAAGTACTAAATGCTCTCAGCATTCTGAAAAGTTTATCTAAAACTTTTAATTCAACAATTAGAAACCAACTTTACTGGCCGCTTGGCAGTCAGTGTGGACGTTAAAATATAAGCAGGTACGAGCAGTGACATTTTTTTAAAGGTTGGTTTCAAAAGTTCTCAGTTAATTGTGAACCCCCTTTATTATCCAGTGCTGCCCAGTTCCATTCCTAAGTAAAACAGTGTAAAGAAACGATTCTTTTAGCTTAGAATAATAAAAAAAAAAATTATTTGTAAGGTTTAGAAAATGTAAACCTATCACAGTCAATTCGCAGTGCATTGTTGTAGAAATATAATTATATTAATATAGATGAAAAAATAATCACAGAGATAGACAGTGTAATATGCCAAAAAGTTCAGGTTACAGCGCTGTTTAGGGTTCCATATTTTTTAATCGGTTTACTGTAGCTAATTATTTTAAAAGACAAAGCAACAAAATGTTATACAGCTCAGGGTTTGTGACTTTTGGCAAATAGAACGATCCTTTTGTAACTAAGATTTTTGTCACATTAACCGTGGTGTAGACAAATTAATGCATAAAACTTTATTCCTTTGTAGTGAAGCGTCTGCTTGAAAATAATACCCAGGCACAATGCATCAGTTATACTGTATCAGTAAACTTGTTCACATGGTTACACGACAACCGATTCGAATTCTTCCATTTAAGTTCGTAATGCATTGTCACTATGGTTAAGTATGTTGTTATACTATAAGCGATTCACGGTAAAATGAGCACTTTCGAGGCCATAGTTATTTTTTTCCTTTTAGCTGTGTTTTATCCCTAACCAGCTTTTTAAATAAATACTGTCATATAAGTAACAAGCAAATTGTGTATATTCCACCGTACTAGAAAGTTTCATAGCCTACAGTAAGGGCACGACTTTAAACTAATATATTACTATGCAATAAGAACGCGTTAATAAGGAGACACCCTTAACTTTTTATGTAGTATCTAACCAGTGGATTTTTTTTACTGCTACACATATGTCCACCTATAGCAATGGTTTTTCGACGTATCACATCCAAACATAAAATAATTGTCGTTCTCATGAACTTAGACGACAGGTTTAGTTTTAATAAGAGTAACGACGATCGAAACAACTTCGGATGCCGTTTAATCGTAAACGAAGCGAAACATATTCAATATGAACTAGTTCGCAGTGCTGTGAAACCGCGGCCTCGAATGCTGTTTTAAGGTGACTTACACGTTGCATTGTGTCGTATAGTAGAAACACGTCAGAGATGTGAATTCGAGAAGCGGCGAAAGGCAACGTACGCCAGATTGCCCACGTTCTAAACTCGGGCCTGAGCTGACTGGGAGTGGTTAGAGGCAAGTACGGCCGCAAGAGTTATGATGACGTGGTAGGCAGGTCAAAGTAAGAGGCACCCGACACAAGAGCTATAAGCCAACAGTTACCCTCTTACCCCTGCCCATTTTAACGCCATCACTGCTGTGACGTCACCCGAAGACCACGTTGAGTAAGCCATCATCGATGTGGGTCACTCCGACCGTCAAAATATCATGTTTTGACCTCAAAAACTACTTCATATATAAGTGATTTTACTCCAAAACAGACTATTTCCCTTTCTTTTTTCTGTATACATTTTTACTGACATTTTAAAGTCGGCAAAGTAGTTTCGAGGGTCTTTGAGGTGATAAAATCTATTTGATTTCGAGAATAATTGATTGGAGAACCCCAAATCACGAAGCCGGACTAAAGGCTTCGAGCCAAGCCGAGCGGACTAGGAGGGACGTCAGTAGAAGGGGCGGGGTGTATCAAATACAAAGGTATGCCACCTTTTTAAATTGACCTAATTAATTTGATATAAAATTTATATCAAAAGGTTAATTTACTTGACTGAAAGGATTAATTAAATTGAAAGACGTACATTTAATGAAAGCATAAAATGTATTGAAAGGGTTAAATTTAATGAAAGGGTTAATTTTTTGGGGTTTACTGCAAGAGTGAACTAAGGGTCAATTAGGTTATTTTATTTCTTTCTTTTTTTGTGGGGAGTGGGACCTCTGGTACATCCTCGCCCTGTGAGCTCCGGCACACGACTGAGGTGTGACGTATTGGGGATGGGTTGTGTTTATATATATATATATATATATATATATATATAAATATATAAATATATATATATATATATATAAATATATATATATATATATATATATATATATATATATATATATATATATATATATATATATATATATATATATATATATATATATATATATATATATATATATATATATATATATATATATATGTGTGTGTGTGTGTGTGTGTGTGTGTGTGAGCGTGTGGTGAGTTTTGTGCAAGAGTGGCATATATATAATTTTCTTTGGTTTGTTAGCGATATTGCTCGTAGACAGTGTTGGTACATAGGTGACTTTGAATGTTAGTATTATTCGAAATGCAATTGAACATTAGAGAAATTCTAAGTGTTCTATGTATGAATAAATTACATCAATCGAATCGTAAATTTCAAACGATCAGAACTACGTGAATAATAAGTGCAATTACGTGACTCTCCAGTACAAAATTAAACATTAAGATATAGATTTGTTTACGCCGACCTGTATGATATAAATATAATTTACACGAGATAAGTAAAACAAACGAACACAACTACGTGGCTATCACAATTACGCGAGAGTGCAGTATGGAATTATCAAAGCAAAAGAAGTCCCTATAGATTAAATGTCTAACGAACACAATGACAAAATATATGACACTACTTAATGCCTCTCGCACATACCTTACACTTGCCTGTGAGACTGATGAGGAGGAACTTTAGAAACGTAATCCACATGTAAAAAGAAATTAATTTATTTACATGCATAAAAAAAAGAAAATGTTTACTTTACATCCATTCCCTCAGTGAAGCACGGACTTGGATATAGAGCTTATAACATACGTTTGATTATAGACTGAGGTGAAAATAAAAAATCTACTAAACAGATAATGAAACCATACAAGGAGCTCTCCCAAAACACATCCGTCCACCTCGGTCAGTCAATGAATGACTGAAGCGTATGGTGTGCATCTGCTTATATAATGTTATGTATACGTGGAGTGCTACTGAGTTGAAATTTACGACTGACAGTACCTATTTCCCTACCAATCTACTATTAACTATTTGATAGCACTATTTGTCCTACAAGTATGCCTACGCGAATGTATAAAATGAATTATTAAAAAATAACGGACGTAGAACATATTTTTTTCCGTGAAGCCTGTGAAATTCAAGTTACTTGGTAACAAAAACGCGATTTGAAAATGCTACAAATATTCGTCTACCGAACACAGAAACTGGGTTTACACGTCAAACGCACTATCACACAGTAAATTAAAGACTTATAAAACAAAAAAAAATTAGCACTATAGTTTACAAAGACGGTGAACGAGATCTGAACTCCGGAGCATAAAATATCTCTTAACAAGAATCGCAGCTATCACGCTCCGAAGTTCGGTGAAGACGAGAGTTCCAGTGTCGCGTCTATGCAGTATGAGGGTTAGCGAACAACTAAGATGGCAGAACCCCTCTAGAACTGTCCGTATTGCTCCTGCCCAAGGTAAACCACCCCTCTCACCTTACAGCCACCAAGAACACGTTTTTTCGGAGGGATGCTCTGTCCCCCTCCAACACAGGGCTCATTTTTGTCGTTTCCAAAGCTCTGGTCCATGCACCCTGGTATAAATTCAACACTGCAAGAACCTGTTTAGTCACAAACAACCCCCTACACCTACACCACATAAGAAATGCCACTTCCAATGATGCGCTTCGCAAAACAAGCTCTCATCATGGTCAGAAACCTTTTTTTCGGACGACTGCCCCTGTCTACAGAGGGCGCTGAACCCTCGCTGACAATTCAAGGCCATGCACCTCCTCCCCCTCCAACACTCAAGAATGCGTTTCTCGAATATCTTGGGAACTGTGGCCGCTCCAGGCAGACCTGGCCATTCATCCCCAGAGCCCTGCCTCGGCTAAGAATGAAGGCTTGCTTTATGGTCAAAGCGACGCTTTCCTTAGGGAGGCAGCGGCAGATTATGAACAGACCTGGGCTAGCTGCCTGCCCCTGTCCCCTCCTCACTACAAACTGCTATTTTCCCTGGAATATTGAGGCTTCCAGCTATTATTCGAGATGCAAGAGCCTTGCGTATTCTTAGAAAAATAAAAATAATTTACAAATCCCGCCGATAAAACTTTATATCCCTGAATTTAAAAAGAAGTTTCATTAATACAATCAAGATAATCCCTAGATTTAACATTCCAAAAAAACTTTATATTTTAATCTACTAATCTTTATTCTGTTTTCCAGTGAACTTTATTCCCATTTTCCAGCAAACTGTTAACTAATAAATTATTAATTTTCATACCAACACAGTTATAAGACATATATGCATCTTTCTAACATGCATCTTTCTACTTACACAAGTTTTAACTATAACAATGTACGCAAATACTCAATTTAAACTTTATTTTCAAACATTAAAAACAGATATTAAACAAATTTTGTTTGAAATGTTTTTTTTTATAGTTTCAATCTGTTTTTTAATAAATATATATTTATATATATATGTGCGTATTTTATGTGTAGTTTTCCAACTTCTGAATTTCTAATATATATATATATATATAAACTTATTTTTTTAAAAAGAGACTCAATTTTCGACTTGATATTACTGAAATAACATGAATGAAAGTTGAAATGACTGATATCGGAGCTCAAATATGTTATCTTTCCCAATATTTCAACTGATTTTCCTGAAAAGGCAGTTCAATGTAAATTTAAAGGAAAATGGCAGCCAGTATGTATCCATTCACTATATAAGGAGGAGTAAATTACATTTTTTCATTGTTAACTCGGTATCTATGGTCACTTCATGTGCATATGCGTGTATGTGCATAGCATTAGCAGAGGGGAGACTTAGGTGTTTACTACAATGCCAGGCATCCACTACAAATCCAGGCATCCACTACAAATCCAGGCATCCACTACAACAGGCGTCCATCACATCTACTACAGCTCGACGTCCACTACAATGACAGGCATCTACTATAACGACAGGCATCTACTATGAAAACAGGCATCTACAACAACTTCAACACACATCATCTAGATCTACAAGGGATTTTCATCTCTGCATCAGCTCGCAACAGGTACAATGGATCAAGGTCACTACTGTGACAATTGTGACTCTGAATGTGTTGAAACATTCAATGCGATTTTAGCTTATGGGAAGGCGAAAACATTATTGTGTTAAGACTGCTCCCAACTGCGAGTGCTGCTCAAAGAATTTATAATTTGTTTAGCGGGCCACGAAATAAAACTAGTGTATCTGTTCCTTGATGAACATTTACAAACTAATGAGGACATTGTATCTTATTTGCCATGTGATCACTGTCCTTACAGCATACCTGCCTTTGCTAATGATGAGAACTTGCAACATTTGCAGAGGGATTGTATGTTGCGCACGTTAGAACAGCTACATGAAGCTAGAATCATTACAGGTGTAATGGATGATTCAGGAGTCGATGAAGTAGATTGCGAGGCGAGTACTGACATCTTATAAAATTTATATGAGCGATACTGTTTGTACATAAAGTATAAAGAAATTATGTAAAAATGATTTGCGATGCTCAAGGTTTCAAAAACTACCAATTAAGGAGCTTGCTATTTCTTATTCAATCGACGCTAATGACTCGACCTTTACATCTCCCTCTACTTGGTACAGTTTAAAACCTGAAGTTAAAATTATGTTTTGTGAACTGACTTACGAGATACATAACCTGAAATGGAAGTCTGGTGACATAGCTTATGAAAAATGTTTTCAATATGTATATGTAAATGATGCATTAGTCGATGATTATCCCATATACATGCTAGGAAAAAGGCAGAAGAATATTTTAAAATGTTTAACAATTGCAGAAATAATAAATATCAGAAGATACCAAGACTGTTCGAGAATTAATTCAATTGTAGAATACTATAATACTAATCACTGTGGGGAAAAAATGTTCTGCTCACAATGTAAAAGCAAAGCTTTAAGAGAATATTTGTACCAACATCCTACCTATGTTCAGAGATATAATTTTCGAAAAAAAAAAAGAAGTTTGTTACAGGTAGCATAAGATTTCGAAAAAAAATTGATAAATTCGACCCAGAGAAGACGTATGCCAGTATTTTCGAAGACATCTAAAAGTATGGTTCCAGTCTCTAGGCAACATATAATTCCAAATACAGATATGCTATGTAGATGATCATTGGAATTTTGCACAAAGTTTCAGAGAAAGCATGTATAACGAAGGAGTGTTGTGTTATGAAGTAGAAGACTGTCTGGTTTTTAATATGAGGCCTGACATTTAACTGCCATGTTCATCTTGGGACCTATGTTTTAAAAATCGCATTGAAGAAATAACAAAAGAACCAGGTTCCCATCAAATTAAATATAAAATGATAAGATAATTTTACAACAGCCTTAACTTATGGACTGAAATATGTAATAATAAGTAACACATCTCGCAAATACAAGGTATTAGCGGACTTCTACGAGCACCATGTGGAATGTAGGACTGTAAGGTTTGAACAGTAATGTTTGTGTCTGTTAATATGAACTAACAAATTGTCGTTAAAGAACTAATTTTACCACAAACTGGAAGAACATGAGAATATGTAAAGAGAGAGATAATCGTACACCATAGCTTCAGTTATAATGAAGAGGTTCAACTCATCAATTCATTATGCCAGTGTTACTCCAGGATTCAGGCGAGTGTGGTTTAGAATTGAAGATGAAGATAGTCAACTGCAGATAAAGATGTGCAATGGTGATGAACATTGGTGTTTTTCGATAATCAAACCTGAATGTAAATACAAAGAAGTTGAAGATTGCATAGAACTCATGTATGAAGTGTATAATTTGAGACCTGCCACCAATTTAATGATTAATTTAATGGAATTAGTATGGGATGTGGAATGTGAAGAAATCACCTAATGTCCATAATTTAATAATGTTAAATATAAGTCGCGAAGGGAGTATTACTCTGGATGTATTTCTTGGACAAAACAATGCAACAACAAGCATCATTATACATATATTGGTTACCAAGAATTAACTTCTCCCTGTGGTATGGGACAATGAAACTTTTTTGAAAGCAAGAATATCTGTTCTGGCAGACTATATAAAGGAGAACACTCAGTATTCAATCATCAGTCATGGCTAGAATCTTCAGCCCTACAGATGTATAAAAGGTCCTGCAAATTGGATACAGAAGAGTTTTCTTTAATCCATATGTCTGTATTCTAAAAGTTCATATTTGCAACAATATAGAACATTGATGCTACACTTTCGACAACAATCTCGGCATTTGCTTTGGTGAAGGAATAGCATGCAACATTTGTGCAGTGAGATATATTTGCGCCGACAGTGACTTGCCAACAACATCGATGATTGTCAGTCTTAGCAAGGAAATGGAGGAGGAATAGGGAAATGGAGTAATCACCTACCAGCTCACCAGACCTCACCAGGGAATTAACATTTTTTGAAAGGAGATCTACAATGGGTACATCCACAACTTTATTTTCGAACTAGGAGGATTATTTTTCCATCCATGTGTAATTTATGTGTGTGAAGTGGCTAATTCAGAATTATGTTCCCAATTAAATTCAAGTATGCATTGTTTACTAAATATCCATGTTCTGTAACTTATGGTTTATGATATTCACATTTTGTTGTTAAGGAAATATATGAGTCAGACATTAATTTCAAAAGTACACATTTCTTTAAAGCTTTGACAGCACGTAGTAAACCAACTAGATATGATGGCACTTTAACTAATTGCAACAGTTCTGAATGTCTTGTATACCAGTACAGACAGCACAGTGTAGATAGTAAGTGTAAGCTTAGAGGCAAATGCATTGTAACACCCAATTGTGAGGAAGAAAAATCTTTGAAACAACTTATTTATAATGCAGGCACTGTTGAGGCCCTTTCAGTATTTCGAAGGATGTGATAATATTCTTCATTCTTTATATCAGTATAGCAAAAGCAAGTTTGGTTACATCTCTCATACTGGGTGTTATTCATCAAAATGCTATGTACATCGAACTATAAAATCAGCAAAAATAAAATTTAGCCCTAAAACACATTTCAACTTACAAATTAAGAGAGAATTAATTTATCAATATATATTTATTGCTCCTTGCTAAATTTTTGTTAGTCGATTGTTCAATGTGGTAGTGGCAACATGATGTATTTTATCATACAAATAATTACGTCAGTGTCAAAATAGGAAAGTCCAATATAACTTATCCCCAATTGTGTAACTGATATTTGTGAGAATTTACAGAGACTTGCTGCAGTATGTTTCATTATGAAGTAATTTATTTTCTGCTAGGAGATGAAAAAAGTTATGAACTCATACCATTCAGTAATAACAAGAAATGTCCAGTATTTTATATGACTGCAAACGCACCTCTTCCATCTAGTATTGAAGACATGTACTCTCATTATGTTGAAACCTATCACAATTTGGTTGAAAGCATGGATTTACATGCCCCTACTTGTAAATATGTTCGTGTGCAAACAGAGAAGACACAAACCAGGGTGTTGAAATGTTCCATCCATGAAAGCAGGAAATCTTTGTTCATGGAAGTTGCTAACAGTTTATAAAAATATTTGTTTTTAAAGAAAAAAATGTGGTACATTTTTTAACTAGTTATTGTTTAATGTGTTGTGTTACCCTGTAGTTGTTTTGTAGCTAAGTGTATTTGTTGTACATATTTTTTTTGGATTTACTTGTTTTTTTTTAATAATTGTGTGTCATCCTTTAGTTGAATATGTATCTTGAATCATCCTACAATTAATTGTTAGATGCTATTTTTTGGACATCCTGTGATTACTTGTATATGTTTCGAAACATTGTATAATACATTTTGTCGAAATAATAATAACAAATATATTCTTGTATATATTATGTCAATAAATGTATCTTGTAAAATAAATATTATTTAAAATGTTTATTTAACATTTCTTTTTTATAACATAATGGTTTTCCTTAGAAAATTTTTGTTAAATACATGTCTTAAAAGAAATATTTTAGACAGAAGAATGTTGCAATAACACGAAATAGTGTTGTAAAAGAAAAAAATCAGTTAAGAAAAAACTATTAGTTAACCAATGATGTATGATTGTAATCTAGTTTCTGACATTCAATGACAGGTATGTACCACTGTTTTATATATATTCTGGGTTCGAGTCCTCGTTAAGTCATGTGTGTTTGTAACCTTGTAAACAAAAAAGGAATAAAGAATGAATCACAGTTAATTAATAATATATATAATAGCTTGATAATCTTTGTTTGTGAGGGTGCAAAAACTCATAATACGAAAAGTTTGTCTTGGAATAACAATTGTTTGTGTACAATATCATTAAACAAGAATATAATTGAAATATATTGGCTTAAAACCAGACAAATACACATTGTATTCTAACATTTACACTATAATTTCATGTAAAATACTTTCCAATGCTTTAAATTTGCTTAAAATATATTTAAACTATATATATTATATATTATGTATGTTTAATACATTTTGAAAGTGAAATCCAAAACATCAATTTTATTGACAAGGGAGAGATGTGGGGTATAAACAGGACTGCTCGACCCCCTGCACACCATTTGCTGATTGATCTGCATGGAGGTAACATCTCCCACCCTCTGGTACTCGGACTGCCTGTGAACCAGTCTGCACTTTTCAAGGTCACCAGTCGCCCATTCTGGGACCTAACACGACGGGGTTGTGCCATGAATGAACTTCAACCTCGCTTCCATTTCTACCGCCCGCTTGGGAATTTGCCCGCTTGCTTCCGAATTCGGCCGACCGCACGTCTGCAGTAGTAGACAGCCTGGACTTTTGCCTGTCAGAGAGGCCAAATGCTCAACCAGCTTGACCTTGAGTTCAGGTCTCATTCAAAGCCTAGCAGTTTCGCTACCAGAGTTAAGTAGTGGTTAATTTAGGGCTTTTTAATTTTTATGCAATATTTTGTCAAAACTTTTCGCTAAAATGATCTAAATTTTTTTGACCACATTTTTCAGAAACTTTTCTTAAAATTGTTAAAATTTGAAAGAACTTGTCTTAAAATCGCTAATCTTTTTAACGAACTGAATTATGTGTCTTTCAAATTGTAAAACAAGTCTTTAGAATCATTAAACTTATGAACAAACTGAATTATGTGTCTTTGAAATCAAAAAACAAGTCTTTATAATTGTTAAACTATTCAACATATTGAAATATGGGACTTTGAAATCCTAAAACAAGTTTTTAGAATCGTAAAACAAGTATTTAGAATCGTTAAATTTTTTAGAAAATTGAATTATGTGTCTTTAAATTGTAAAACAAGTCTTTAGGATTGTTAAACTTTTTAACAAACTGATTAATGTTGTAAAACCAGTCTTTATAATTGTTAAACTTTTTAACAAACTTAATTATGCGTCTTAAAAATAGTAAAACAAGTCTTAAGAATTGTTAGACTTTTAAATAAATTGAATTGTGTCTTTGAAATCATAAAACAAGTCTTTGGAATCATTAAACTTTTTAACAAAATGAATGATGTGTGTTTAAAATTGAAAAAAAGTCTTTAGAATCGTAAAACTTCTTAACAAATTGAATGACATGTCTTTAAAATCATTACAATTTTGATGAAAATTACATAAAATTTATTCTCTTTGTGATATATTTTTCAGTTCGTAATTTATTAAAAATAGGTTGTTTATGTTTAGTCTTAGTTAAAGTTAATTCAAATGTGGGTATGTGTGTGTTGATGATTGTGAGTATGAATGCAGGGGAAAATTGTGTTTTCAATAAATATTAGACTGCTTGTTGACTTGTATTTGAGAGGCCATTTGATAGAGTTTAGAGGTAGATGCTTGGTAGCCGCCATAGTATTGCACCTAGGAAATAAGGCGAGTCAATATGTCAGACCAAGGCCTTCTCTAGAGTGTTAAATACTCATAAATATATTCCAATACCATCTAGAATAAACATACTAAATACTCTGAGAAAAATGGGCATGTGACTGCGTGATTGAGTGCAGGGGAATATTGTGTTTAAAATAAATTTCAGATTTTAAGTATTTTTTAAAGAAATGTCTAAGGGAAGGATGTTGTGTGTGTGAGGTATGAACTTTGGAACGACTTAAACAAGGGAGAACTATGCCACTCACACCAAACACAAGGGGGAGATGCATAATCTCAGCTCCCAATCTTGTTCAGTATGAGTTGACTGGAGAAGGACGATTGAAAAATTCATAAATGAGTCTTGAGTATTTCTAAGGAATGAAATATTTTTTATGTGTATGTGAGGGGGTGGATTTGGTATTTATTAATTTTTATATTGTAAGTATTTTTTAAAGTATTGTTTAAGGGAGGGATGCTGTGTGAATGAGATATGAAGTTTGGAATGGCTAAAACAAGGTAGAACTACGCCGCTCACACCAAGGATGAGGGGGTTATGCATAATCTCAGCTCTCAAGCTTGTTCATTTAGTTGACTGGAGAAGGATAATTGAAAAATGGATAAATGAGCCTTGAGTATTTCTAAGGAATGAAATGTTTTTGATGTGTATGTGATGGGGTGGATTGGGTATTAATTTTTTTATATATAAGTATTTTTCATTTTTTTAAATATTTAGTTTGACAGGTCCTGGAATATGGTGAATTGTATAGTGGAGACGAGCTTCAGGCCAGTAATACGCACCACATAGAGTAGTTGACAGACTGGCATGGCAAGATGGGAAGTACCCAGTCTCCCTCCTGCTGGAGCGCATGCACGCCCATAGGCTCTGCGCAATGTCAGAAGGAAAGGGGAAGTTGTCCGGGGAAAGCGTGCATGTATGATGGGGTACAGTGCAGACTGCAACAGCATGAGCAGCCCAAAGTTCCAGCCTGCGGGTGTCTTACACTGCTCCTTGTGTAGCACATCCTCATTGGCTCTTGAGACCTAAGTTTCGCTCACTCCCCACATACTCAATTCTCGGCTATGCACTACCTGGCTTTGTACCCAAGTTTTCAGAATGTCTCTTCCCCGTATATTTTCTAAACACATCTTGCTATAGTCAACTGATTTTGCTAAATAAATTAAAGTTCCCTTAGATATAATTGTTTTTCTTTTTAATAAATAATGTTAGTATTAATTACAATTATAAGGTGATTAGGAAATAAAGTGTTGTTATTTTTCATGTTTTTTTCAGAACAACAAGACACGAGTTTAATTTATTGTTGTGTTATAGCTTTTGTAGAGGGGAAACTAGAGGAACTTAACATTAGGTAAAATGGGCGAGTTTAAGCGACCCAGTATCGACATCTTACTTGAAGATCTTTATGTAAGCGATTCAGATTCTGAATTGCAAACACAGTCTACAGCAAGCTGTCGAGACAGTGTCCCTTCGCCTAAGCAGACACTAGTTATTCTATTTGAAGACAATCTCTACTCAAGCGATTCGAGCACAGCTTCACTTACAGAGAGATTGTCTAAACCAAAGGTCAAAATGTGCCGGCTTCCTCAAACATGAGGAAGTTTATATATTAAATGATGACATTTCTATAAGACTTGGAAGATTCATGTGATTCGGAAAGTGCTGAAACCATTTCACAACCGACTTTCGAGTCGATTAGAAATTTTTCACCATGGGAGCCGGAAAATAAATCGTGTTCTAATTCCGCAGCCTCAGTGGTAGCATTGCCAGACCTGACATAGGAACCCATGGCTATGGCGTTCGCAGGAAGGCTAAATTATGTACGGATACTTAACAATAGCCTTGACAGTGATTCTGACTTTTCTCGTTTTTTTTCCAGATATGTAAGGTTCCTTTATTAAGATTAATAATGACATCAACTCGGCCTATTAGGGTTTCAGTTACTGTAGTGGGTAAGTACTTGAAATCTCTCATGGCAGAAGAAGGCACTACAGAAATCTTTTATTTTCAAAGCAAAGCACTCCCTGTCCTACATTCTTCTGATGCCGGTTTAATCTATAATAATGATATCCTATCTTATATTAAAAACAGACTTGAGGAGTTTAGTGCATGTGGATCAGTCTAGAGTCTCCAAATATTGGTATAAATTGATGTACATATGAGCCAATATTGGCTGTTCACCATTGGTGCTGTGCACACAAAACAATAAAGTTCATTTCCAATTATCTTGCTTGTGTCGATGATCACTGCCCACAGGGAATGTGTTTCCATAACGACATAATAGCATCTTTGTTTCTGGCCACACAAAATGTCAGTCATTCCTATTCATACCCTAAACCTCACGTGGTTTTGAATACTGAAGGTCTATCGACATGACAAACATGTTAATATTTTGATGATTCGTGCTAGTGGAAATGCTGCTCATTTGCATTTTGTCTGCATTAGAAATTTGTCCCGACTGGTTGGTAGTCCGTTGAGTAAGAAGAAGTGTAGAAAACATAATTGCGAGAGTTTCCTCCAACACTCTGTTAGTGAGGAGAAACTCGCGAATCTCACTATTCTTGTCCAGCAACTAAAGGCGGTTTGCAGTACTTTCCCCACTAGGAACGACAAGTTCTTGGAATTTAAGCTTACCACAAACAGCAGAGATTGGGTTTCGTCGCCTATTGCGATGTTGAAAGTTGCCTGAAAGCCATGCCCACTTGCATACCTAATGATGAAACTAGTAATGCAACTACCATCAAACAACATGCTCCATATGCTTGTCGTATTTTGTTAGTCTGCTCATACAATCCAAGTTTATCTAACTATTTTGAGTTTGTGGGTGGTGGTAGTATGTATCAATTAGTTGATAAATTAGTTGAACTTACAAAGTGAGTTGCAGGAATCTAAATTGTGATTGTTTCAATGAAACCATAAACCCCTGCTGATGAAGCTAGGTTGGTGGCTCAAACATATCACATTTATAAAGAAACATTCTGCACAGATGAGATTGTGGTCGATCATGACCATCTGACAGGCGAAATTAGAGGTTGCGCACATAATAAGTGCAACTTAAACTTCAGACTGCCCAAAAGACAACTTGTTGCTGTTTTTATAACCCGAAAAACTATGATGCTCACTTTCTTATAAAGCCATTGGCTGAACTTTACATACCACAACCTGATGGAACCTTTGTAATGGGAATCCGGGTAAAATTCAAGTGATTGTAATAACCCTTGAAAAAATACAAATGCATTACCAAACAAATTCCCAATGGGATTGATTTTAATGGAAAGGCACTATATTTCAAGTTACAATTTATTCATTCATTATAATTCATGAGCACCTCTCTGTAAACTTTGGCAGGTAATTTACTACCTGCACAATTGAGTATCACCCACTCGATGTTTCCAGACAACACCCAATTCGGATTAGCAAAACGGAAGGGTGTTTTTCCTTAGAATTTGTTAAGTCGCCAGACAGTCTGATGTGCAAGTATTCCCACCAAAGGACGTATTTCATAGTATGAAGAGAAAGGAAGGCATTAGCGATGAGGACTACACTCACGCCCAAGTTCCATGGGATGCGTTCAACTGCTTAAACTTGCTGCAGTATGTAATTCACTACTTACATCTGGACACATGTTTGCTGGCTTATGTATTTGAGAGTTACAGGACTTTATGTTTGGCTTATTATGGTCTTCACCTCGTCATGTACGTCACAGCTCTGTCTCTTTAATATGACACTTTATTGTCAATGACACATGCACGACTATAGCTGTTGACTGACCCACACATGTATCTTTTTGTAGAACGAAGGGTTAGGGGCGGCATTACCCTGGTTTCAAAAAGACATGCAAAAGAGAACAATGTTTACATGGGTGAGGACTATGCCCCCAGTGTCGCATCGAAATATATATGATATTTTAACGTATAGGCTGTATAGTCATACGATGCGATCCAAGCTTCCGTTAGGTAATTTTGAGTGGGTTGAGGCAGACTTATTTTCGACTGGGATTTTTCAAACACTGTGAATGATGGTGACACTTGTTTTTTCGTGGAAGTTGATCTGTCTTTTCTGGAGTAGTGTCATTATAAACTATCTGCTCTGCTTTTGGCCCCAAAAAATGGCGTAATGCCAAACGGCTCGCACAAGAAACATCCTTTAACACTTGTGCCATGGAAGAAATATGTTATACATGGGGAAACACTAAGGCAGTGCTTTATGTATGGGGCCAATCTTGACTCTGTTCATCGCATTTTGTGCTTTGAGCATAAGGCTTGGATGGAGCAGTACATCAAGTTTAACATTGAGAAAATTTCCCCAGGCTGTGGAAGATTTCGAATAATCATTTTTTCAAGTAAATGAATAATTCCATTTATGGAAAACCTTGCAAAATGTCCTTCGAGAAAGGGACACCACAGTCAGTTCGAGATATGACATGATCTACGGGGCTGCAGAGACGGTAGAACATCCGACATTCTAGGCAAGACAGATTATTGATGAAAACTTGGTCCTAATCGAGATGTCAAAGAGTTCTGTTGCGTTCAACAAACCTTTGTACACTGGTGTTGCAATTCTTGATCTATCAAAATTAGCTCTCGAAGAATATGATTATCAGTACATGTGTACAAAATTTCTTCTGCCAGTCTTACACCTCCTTTATTGTGACACCAATTCCTTGGTTGATTCTGTTGTTTGTGATTACATCTATAAAGTAGACTTAAGTAGACCCAGACTTAAAGGCGAAGTTTGATAAATTTAATATGCGCAAGGAATCTCTCACGAGAACAAAGGCCGTACCAGGGCACATCATCACACACTTTGTGGGTTTACGTCCCAAGCTTTACGCATATGTTGTTGGGAATGAACATTGTATAAGTATGACTAAGGATGTAAAACCTAATATGTTACAGTCACTCAGGTACAAGGATTATAGTGATTGCCTCAAAAATTGCACAAGGATTCTGAGTACCCAATATCAGTTCCGTTCGCATGCTCATCAAGTCTACACCGAACGTATAACCAAGGTAGTATTGTCAGGTATAGACGATAAGCGGTACATTGAGGTAGATGGAATATTAACCTTACATTCTATGCACTACAGAATATCTAAGCAAATTTTGTCCCCCACTACAATAGTTTCAGCAACACAGAAAATGCAACGCACCCACAACACCACAATTTTTAATACCACCATGCCATCGATGACGCCCATCAGCCAACAACACCACATGCACCTCCTGTTCTACGACCAACTTCACAGCTAACTATTGCTGCCCAGAACATCTACAACATGTATTCCTTCACCATTCAATGCTGCTGCTCCCTGTTTAACTATTTTTAAGACCTATCTGGAGCAAGAATAAAAATTTCTTCAATTCATTATAATAATAAGAAGTAGAAGAAAGTCGCAGTGTGACAGGAAACTGTGTGTGGGTGTATTACACCCTCTCGTCGGCATGTGTGTGTCGAAATATCCTGGACGTGACACAGTAAATGAATGCCTTAAATGTAAGTCGTTATAACCTCTTCATGAGTGTGTAAATATTATGTATATACACATAGTTTTAGGTGCAAATGATTATCATCAGATTGCTGTAAAATATTTGCAAATTTTTTTCATAATTTTTTGTAAATTTTTTTATATCTTGTAATATGTGTTAGACAACTTTGTAACAGTACTAGTACTAGTAGAAGTAGAAGCAGTAGTTTAGCAGTAGTAGATGTAGTAATAGTACTCGTGTTACAATTTACGATTGATGTACACAGCTTTATTGCTGAAAATTGTAAAAATACTTATCCTGTTCGTCTGAAAATGTTTCGTTGTTGTCGTTAAAAAGGTTTGGTACTTTAGTTTGTAAGATGATTGTTTTAAAGTATGTGAAATAATGTTTAATGTGTATATTTTCAAATTTATAAAAGAAAATGTGGTTGGAATTGTCTTTTTGTGTGTTCATGTTTGTTGTAAACTAGTTGTAAGTAATATAGCTTTTAAGGATTATTTTTGAAAAGAATTTTGAATAAAATTATTATATGTTGAAATTGAATACTGTGACACATTATTTATAAGTTTGAAAAATTCCCTGTGTCATTATCTAATATATCATGTTTATTACCAAACCAAATAAAACATTCTCGGTGTCATTATAAGAGTTGGTGAGTATCAGTGTTTGTTTGAATTCAAGGCCAGGTAACAGCTTATTTGTTTGTTTACTCACTTTTTCAGAGAAAAAATATATAGTTTCTTGAAAGGAAGAAAACTAAATTTTCAAATAAAACACACTCCGAAGAGCTGAGGAGAACTTACATAACATGCTGGAGAGATATGAACATGTCTGAATGAATAAATTTTGAAATGGAAGGAACAGGCTTGGATATATCTAGCAAACTTTGCCGGGCCGCTGGGGAATTTAACAAAACTGAAAGTCACACACAAAAACCTTTTTAGGGTCATGTAGAAAGAGCCCTTAGCGACACAACACAATGTTTCCCCGCTGTCCTACAACTGGGAGAGTCAAGCCAAATTTTGTAAAAAATTTATTTATTTTCTCACAGCAGCAGCTAGATTACAACTGTTGCAGATGAAGATTTAACACGAAGACGCTTGCTGGGAAAAAACACACACATTCTTTACACAAATTCAGAAAAAATAGTTGAAAACTCAATTTTAAAAATTATAGTTTGATTCACGTAATAATAGGACGAATACTGGTATCAAGTCGTTATAAGTAGCTTGGTAAGGAAATCGGTTTAGTCAGTCGAAAATTTAAACTCAACTGTGCTCCACGTGTATATAACAGCTTATAAACTGGTGCACATCATACGATCCAGTCATACATTGACTGACCTCCGAGGTGGATGGATGTGTTTTTGGAGAGCTCCTTGTAGGATTTATTTATGTGTATTTCTATTGTGTTTGTTTAAAATTCAACTAGTCAAATTTATATATTTAGTATGTGCATAGTAAACAAAATTTTTATCCATTTGTAACGTAAATCGTATTGACATAAATTCCGAGTAACTATAACCTTAGTCGCTTGTCAGCCTACAAATGTGCTCCATGTATACATAGTCAGGTTATCGATATAAGCTCGAGTCATTCATTGACTGACCTCCGAGGCGGACGGATGTATTTTCGGGGACCTCCTTGTACGATTTCATTACATGTTAAGCCATTATTTTTAGTTTTCACTTCAGTCTATAATCAAACGTAAGTTATAAGTCCTATATCCATGTCAGTGCTTCACTGAGCGAATGGACGTATATTAAACATTTTCTTTTTTTATATGTGTTGATCAATTTTTTACGTGTAAATTACGTATCTAAAGTTCTTCCTCACCAGTCTCAAAGGTAGGAGGACATGTAAGGCATGTGCGAGAGGTATCTTGTAGTGTCATATATCTTGTTATAGTGTTCGTTAGGCATTAATTTATAGGGGGATTTTCTTTTGCTTTGTAAATTTCATACTGCACACTCACGTAATTGTGATAGTCACGTAGTTGTGTTAGTTCGTTTTACTTATCTTGTGTAAATTATACTTCTAGCATACAGGTCGGGGTAAACTAATTCATCTCGTTTCGTTTAATTTCATACTGGAGAGTCGCGTAATTTCACTTATTATTCACTTAGTTGTGGTCGTTTGAAATTTGCGATTCGATGCATGTAATTTATTCATATGTAGAACACTCTGGATTTCTATAACATTTAATAGCATTTGGAATAATACTAACATTCAAAGTCGCCTATCTACCAACACCATCGACAAGTAATATCACTAACAAACCAAAAAAATTTACACATATGCCACTCTTGCACAAAACTCACCACATACATACCCCGTCCCCAACACGCCTCACCTCATCGTGTGCCAGAGCTCACAGGGTGAGGACGTAACAGAGCTCCTGCTCCCCACAAAAAAGAAAGAAAGAAGGGAAAAAATAAAATTTTCCCTTAATACACTCTTGCACCAAACCTAAAAAATAGCCCTTTCAATCAATTTAACCCTTTAATTAAATTTAAATATTTAAATACATTTAACCCTTTAATTCCATTTGACACTTTCAATTTAATTAACTGTTTCAATCAATTCAATTAACCCTTTGATATAATTTGATATCAAATTAATTAGTTCAGTCAAAACAAGCAGCATCCCTTTGTATCTGAAATCCCCCCACTACTACTGACGTCGGATTTGGTTACGTTTTGGACCTTGTCTGTCTACTTGGAAATCCATGATCTTGACCCTCACCATAACATTCTGGAAAATTCCTTTAAAGACTTTTTAAATAAATATTGCCATGTCAGTAATAACTACAGTGTGCGTATTCCACCTTACTGAGAAGCTAGTTTCTAATATTAAAATATAGTATATTTATTGATTGTTATTCCAAATGAGGGGGCTTTAAATGTGCTCACTTTACAGTGAATAGCCTATAGAATCAAACGTTCTTTACGCGTGTCACTTTCACAAAGTAATATTAGGGTCTGTGACATTGTACTAAAATCATAAATCAGCCAAGTTTTAATAATTTAGTGCATGCCAAAGTTACACTTCAAGCTATCATAACCCTGCTGCAGGCAGTGATGAATTCATTTGATATTATGTGCATTGGAGTTCCAAACATGTTTTGTTTCGCGCCTGCCCGTTGGGCGTGAGTGAAGAGATATGGGCGGCTGTTAACATCGAGTTCTTACGAGCCAATCCTGCCCCTTGGGAAGGGGGACGTTGGGTGGGGTTAGACTAGGCAGCCAATACAAAATATGGTATGGGTGGGGAAGCTTGCCGACTAAAATAAAACC
Source organism: Dryococelus australis (assembly GCA_029891345.1). Taxonomy (NCBI): domain Eukaryota; kingdom Metazoa; phylum Arthropoda; class Insecta; order Phasmatodea; family Phasmatidae; genus Dryococelus; species Dryococelus australis. Next base: position 134,502,890 of record CM056998.1, on the reverse strand, counting down.
AATAAAAAACATTTTAAATTTCATATAATTTAATAATTTAACATTTTTATCATTTTTAAATTTAAAATATTTTTGTAAACTATTTTGATGCCTTACACTATAGTTACATTTTTTGCTATATTTCTTCATTTTCTCAAAGTTGGTTTGGGGTCAATGTCAGGTTACGGATATCAAAAAATGGTGATCAGGTACAATAATGTATTTCGTCCCCTCGACTTTTAGATTTTTTTAACGAATTATTGTGTTTTTTCTTTTTGCTATTTTTTCTTGTACAAGGTCTCTCGGGGCAAAGGTGAAGGTCATGCAAATTCAATATAGCGATCGGTGTTCGTAATGTATTCTTTCCCATGATTTTTAATTTTTGGAAGAAATTTCTGTAATTTTTTGCGATTTTATTGTTAAATGTAACTCGGGGTCAAGGTTCAGATCATGAAATTCCAAGATGGAGGTCGGGGACCATAATGTAAACGAGCTTGGCCGAATTCGCTCCTAGTCCACTGGACTTGCAACACATTATCTCGTGGTTGTTTTTTAATTTTAACAGAAATTAGCCGATATGCACATCAAAATACATTAACTAAACTTTTGCTCTCTAGGGCAGAAGTTGGCTGAGCGGTTAGTACGCTCGCCCCCACCAAGGGAAACTGAGTTCAATCCCCGGCTGGGCCACCGAACATTTACAAGTGGTAATCGTGCCGGACGATGCCGTTGGTCGGCGGGTTTACTCGGGGATCCCCCGTTTTCCCCGCCTCATCATTGCGGTGCCGCTCCATATTCACTTCAATCACCCTCATCGGCTCTGAAGACCTTGATGTTAAGAGCCGCTCAAATCTCTTCACTCACTTCTGTCCTCTAGTCTATGAAAACACTGCCAGCGCTGATAACTGCAATACGTATTTTAATTTTTTGCTTAAAAACCTTTCGTGAATACCAATTGCACGCAAAACGGCACGTCCAAGATTCGGCCTCCTCGCCACTTCACCACTAAATTCTGCGGGTCCGTTTAGAATGCCTTTTGTGACTTCTGTCACACTACGTCGATTCGAAGTCCGCTCTAAAAGTACACAAAAAAACAGCTCGGTTATTTTCATTGATGTAACATCCCTTCTAATTATTGTTACGTTCTGATTAAAGTAATGTCGTAATTGTCAAAAGACGAAAAGTAATTGAAGTGAAACAGTTTTCTCCTGAGAAATGTGTTCATATTATGACATGCTGTAACCATATTTGAAAGTAGTCAGTCATTTTTACGAACAACTATATATTTACACAGAATTCTGGCGCATGTGAGTTACAGCTAGGTGACAATACTGTGTTAAAAATAACTTTTTTTTTTTTTTAATGTAATCTTTAAGATGTTATCAATCTAACCGTCACGTTCAGAAAATTACTGTATCGTGTAGACTATTTTCTTTTGCAAGTAATATTTGCCCATCTGCCCGTCTTCTTCCTATTTTGGAGGTATGTGAAATACTTCATCACATCTGGGGAAAGGAATTAAAAATTCCTCTTTCAAACCATACATCATAGCGACATAAATTATACTTTGCATTACACGCTCGTATTTAACCCAGCATCCTATAAATTAATATTTTAGTGACGGTACCATTTTCAATATTAAATTTTCCCATCACTGAATGTAGCGTGTTTTTTTTTATGTATAGCTCATATCATGCTGCTAGATAGTTAATGTACTAATTAAGTGACTCACGTGTTTTGGCAACTCTACCTATTTTAACGAACGAATTATTTACATATTTTACAACCACTCAGTCTGCATTAACTATTTATTCTACGCCGACGTGATGCGAGGCTCTGTGGGTTTTCTGTCTAATTTGTCGGTGGAATTTTCCAATTTAATCATCTTCAAAGAGGTAAAAAGGCTGGTGTTCAGTTGAGGAAGATTTCCTTTATTTTGGCAGCAAGAATAGTCGTGCCCGTCGTTTTCCGAACTGCGTTCTCCCATGAATCCCCCTACCTAGCAAAGTTAATTTGGGCGTCTGTACTATCTCAGATCTATGTATACAGACACACGTCTAACCCATATCACCATGAAAAATTTTATACCAACATTAGATCCGAAACACACTTTTTTTGATATTTAATCAGCAGAGCATATCGTTATAACATTATGCACGTGGAAATATCAAACAATATAGGTAATAGCTATAAATCGATTTGCTATGATAATACGCATGAAAAGTATTATATGAAAATAAATTTGTAATTGATCATATTTAATATACTCACCCATAAATACTAACAACCACAGAATACAAAATCCCAAAAAAATTTATATTTCGTAATAAGTAAATGTAAAGGGGAAACTATTTTCCTATCTTTAACTTCGTAAAATGATATAGCATCATTGAAAATATTATTTCAAACCATCAGTTTTTTATTTATTTATTCCTTCTTGTTGGATGTTTAGCGATATTTCAAGTGGAGCATGCTTTTGAAAAATATGTCTTCGTTCTAAAGGTTCCATCGAATGGGCTGTTTATTTACATTCGTGGCATGTAAAGCTGTATTTCGGAAGAAAAACGTATTACGAGCTTTTTATTCTGAAAGCTTACACAGATTGATGTCGTTATACGTTGGTACACGGAAACAAATTTCCACTACAGAAAAACACTTCGCATCTTCTCAGAAATAAAACCTGTTTATTGCTTAAACTGGGACAGAACTATTTATATCGATCGTCTAAATTACATTGATTGACACGGTTGATACGAAATGCTGCAGGGCCCATAGCATAACCAACTGGATACTACAATGGCCACAACTTTTGTGACTATTAAGATTGGTTTGAATTCTTCCTTGCATTTTTTTTCTCATGTTTTAATGTGAAACTATTGTAAGAGTCTCAGTTACTAGGAGTTACTTTGCGTATGAGACGGATAGAACATCACGAGAGTTAAAGCCAACATTGCCACCCACATTAAGTATTACATCGCCTCTACGCACAAGGCAGAACATTATTGTTTTGCAATCTTACACCAGGCAGTCACGATATGGTCTATCTTATGTTACGCCATTATAACAGACGGATATGCTCCGACTACTCAAAACACATAAAAAAAATTCTGTCCAAATTTTATTGAAAAAGTTATTTTTGTCAATATTTTTCATCTAAAAATATGTCTTTAAAATAATTTTTTTTCTTGCAACCACAAAATAATATGTGGTAATTCACTTTACCAAATGTTTCTTTCTCGTGACCATAAAATTGTTTAATTGTCGCAAATAAACTGTTGCAGTAACTACAAAATAATTGTGTTGTGACCACAAAAAGTTTGCGGAGTGACTGCTCAACAAAATAATATTGTCAATGTAGAGAGAAAGAGGAAATGTGATAAATGCCAAATGGTGATTGTTTTTTAACACTCTGGGTAAGCTGGACACCAAAAACCAAAATCTTTTTCTAATGAAAGAGTGATTTCGTTATATTTGTTCCTATTTTTCACCGAAGGTTTGGCGGAAGTATCGGGGGAATTGGACGCATGTTTCGGTTATGATTTCAAGTTGTTTTTGTTTGGTCGGTATTGCACTTGATTGTGTCATTTCTGTCATCGCTCATTTACGCCTTAGCTTTCTAGCAACTGGCTTTCCGACGGACGGATTACGTAATAAACAATCTTGAAGTTAGAGCTGACACGAGCACTGAGATGCACGGCTAATCCGGAGTCTAACCCAGAAGCTAGTGTTCCACACCTCTCGCGTTCCAAAGTCACAGAGATCACAAAACTGCGAAGTGAGCTCCGCCCACATCTGGCAAGCGAGAACGCCAAGCCGAATAAAGATCTTGCACCCCTCCCTCCCGTCTTCCGACACCCCTCCCACCCTCACCATTTCACTGCCACCGCGCTAGTGAGGCATCTTGTCGACATCACGCCGCCTCCAGACCTGACTGTTGTCATCCATCACCCGTCACCTGCCTACGTCACGCCACGCCTAACGACTGCATGCCGAGCCGCCGGCAATGGTTAGGCAGTGATCCACTATGTATTTTATCTCGAGGGTGGGTGGGGGCTCATATTGAGCACGGAGATCGACACTAGGTGAAAAAAAAAGGGCATTCGTTGGTAAAAATTAGTATTGACGCGCACGTTCATGCGAGTACGTGTGTGTAAATATACAGGTTGTTCCGCCATTCAACCGACATACTTCGGCAGCTTGTTATATATGTCATTGGCAACAAAATACATCATATATATATATATAAGTATGCCATGCAGCCCCATTTCAGAGTTACAGGGACGTAAAGGCAATAAAAACACAAATTGGTATTACTGAATATCTTTAATGCAATTGACTACATTCATGTTGTAAGCCCAACACCAATTGTTCAAAATATGCCTTATCTGACCTAAGCAGACACTGCTAGTGTGGCTGGTGTGGCCAGTCTTTGTTAGTGTGTCGAGGCGAGTGGCTGTGAAACAATGTCAGGAAAATTTTCGCGTGCAGAGTACGTAGACATGGAGCTTGTTTACGGATACTGTGACGGAAATGTGCGTGGTGCAGAAGCTGGGTATCCGCACGCAGGTGGATTGGTCCCATGGCCGGCGCGCTCTTCAGACCTCTCCCCGATGGACGTTTTCTTCTGGGGCTGCCTGCTGAGTAGGGTAAACAGCAGACGGTGACCAGTCACATGAGACCAGTTGCTACATACGATATCCGACATCACTAACCAACTTAGAAACAAACTTGCAGGCATGCAGTGGCACCACGCCATGGTAGGCACATTTTGAACAGCTCGTATGAGACATTCAACATGAATGTGGTCCGTTACATTAAAGACATTCAGTAATTCCAATTTCTGTTTGAATTGCATTCGCGTTCCTGTAATTCTGAAATGGGACTGCATAGCCTACTTGTGTATATTACTTATTTGTTGCCAGTGGCGTGCATAACACGCTGCTGAAGTATGTCGGTTGAATCACGGAACACTCTGTATATAAGTTAGTATTTTAATCATGACCTAGAAATAATACCAAATGTTCATATTTCAGGAGTCTTCTTTATCCTCCCTAGCAGCATCTCCTCGATGCTATACCCACAATAGTATATAAGGTATATGTATTTATATACCGGCCGTGGCGCAGCGCAAGAAATTAGCTGTGTCCTTGAAAAAAAATAAGATGGGCCGACTCATGTGGCTGTTAAGACACCAGCTAAGTGTGTAAAAGGAGGGATACAGCGCAAGAACATAGTGTCAATTGACCTTACGCCTTTAAACCACACACCAGGTATTATCTTTGCCCAACAACAATCAAGTTTCTCCCCCTACATTGATTTCTCTTGACGAATGGCAAGAGCACGCCTCAAAGTCCTGGAGAGATAAGGAATACAAGTATCGCCACACGGTCGTACTAAACACCCGGTTATGGACAGCGGGTGCGCAGAGGAAGGATTACGATCTCTTTGCCCGAATGACCATGACGCGGTGACGGTGATTGATGGTACAAAAAATGACGATTCGGGGTGGGGGGGGGGGGGAGAAGAAACGTTACTGAGCGCCTCATTTTTTCCGGGATCTGGTAATGTATTCTCCTTCGTAAGTAAAGGAACCCCCTCCTTTTCTGTATTAGTAGAATGAAAAAGTAGTACATTCATGCAGGAAAGACGTGTGGTGTGTCATTTTGTTAATGTTTTATCTATATTACAAATGTGCTAATCCAGAAATCTCAATTGATATTTTATATAATTTTCAAGGAACATATATTGAAAAACTTTTCATTTTCCCATAAAATAAATTAAGTTTTACAGCCTCTGAAATTATAAAATAAAACTCCCATGTGTTATACGTATATTTCTTTGCTTACTTACATTTGTTGAATGCAGCCTAACAGAATCAGCAAAATATCTGTGACTACTGCAGCGATTTTTCTCTCCCTTACGTGTGTAGCATTTAAGGTTGGTCTTGCATGTAACTCTTTGTGGCTATAAGCAAGTTGTGTGCAAGCTAACTTTTAAATTGATACAACTTCCCAGCGTTATGCAATCCGCCTAAAAAATTAAGTTGATTGGTGTCCAGAACTTTCACTGTCACAGCATTATGCATTGAACATAACTCTACTTTGTAATTTGTATTGCTAGAAAAAGGACTTATTTCTACGGTGTTAAGCGATATGACAAAATTGTCCCGTGGTTTACAATAAACTGCATTATGACCCAAGCGAGATATATATTTTTATGATATACATCAAACTACTCATTTAATATTTGTGCTGGATCTATCTTTGCTACTGCTTTTATTATACGGTAGGGCTTCTTAACGGTTAGAATAAACAGTCTGTCAAAAATGTTTGCATAAATAAACCCGAACATCTATGCAGCTGATGTTCAAAAATATATAGGCGAGTGGATAAAATCCAAACGACAACCAGTTAGCGATGATGCAGGTTCGCAGCTTTATATTCATCAAAGTAAAAACGCAGCCCAACGTATTCGCAATTCATCTTCGCGGTATGGGACTACTGTGAGAAAATCCAAATACTGGTTCGACTAAGAAAACACGTAGGGACTATTGTATATATTAGATATGAATATATAAAATTGATTTCTATTTATATTATACACAGGTATGTGTATGATTATAAATATTAATATGTATACAAGTATATGTATACGTGTATGTTAATATAGAATTAAATTCAATTAAAAATACATATATTTATAAACATATAACTATGTAAAAATATAAATAAATTTTAAATTTTATCTATATATAGTTATAGATATGTAAAGATGTAATTATAAAATTATTTTAAATTTTACTTAATTATATAATTATGTGCATATAACTATGTACATACAAAAATATTTTCCATTTAATGTATGTATATATCGTTATGTGCAATAAGTAATTAAATATAAAATCATTTTCAATTTAATACGTATATATATTTTTGTACATATAAGTATGTAAATATAAAATTATTTCCAATTAAATTGATTATATATATATATTTACATATAACTATGTAAATATAAAAATATTTCCAATTTAATTTATATGTATAGGTATATAAGTACGTAAATATAACATTGTTTTCAATTGAATTAATACATATATAGTTGTGCACATATAACTATGTTAATATAAAAATATTTTCAATTAAATTTATAAGTATAAGTATAGATATATAATAATGTAGATCTAAATTAATATACAATTACATTTATATGTATATTTATGTACATATAAATATGAAAATGTAAAATTATTTTCAATGTAGTATATATAATTATGTTTATATTTATTAATTATGTATATGTATATTAATATAGTAATTATGTATATATACGTAAGGGAACATAAAAATAATTAATTTTTCTCTGTATTATGTACATATAAATATTGAAATATAAAACTATTTTCAATTTATTTCATACATATTGTGTATGCCTACAAGAGTATTTAAGTAACATATTGTTATGTAAGTACCTGTGCGTTTTCTTGGTCCAACGAATATTTGGATTTTCTCAGAGTGCTCCCATACCACGAAGATGAAAATACGCCTTTTGATCTCCACGATCATGGAGCCGCGAACCTGCATCATCGCTAACTGGTTGTCGCCAGTGTCGATTTTGAGATCGAGTTTTCAACTATGTTCAATAAATGCATATCAGCATAAGAGGACTGTCCTTACGGAGTGTCATTTTCACGTGATGACGACCGATTGGGAAGCATGGTGGTGGCCTGTCGTGGCGTCGCATTATTCAATACAAGTCCACGTTGTGCACCGACCAATGACCATACTTTTTAAAGCAAAATTATTAAATAAAATTTTCGCCTTTCGGCTGTTGGAGTTAGGATTATATATATATATTAAATAGAGTGAATTAATTTTAACTTGCGACCCACACACACACCGCACTTTGCACCACACTTATCACTGCAATCGCAGTCAGCACCGCAATCATCATCGCAATTAGCACCATAATCAGCCAAGCAATCCCAATCTTTCGATTAATCTTTAGCAATCTTTGCATCAATCTTTAGCTGCCGCACCTGCTACACTTTCTCCACCAGCTCCACCTGCTACACCTCCACATCCACCTCCACATCAACCTCTTCCTCTGCAATTAGGAGTCATTTTGGGGTCATTAGAGGACAACTAGGGAATGTTGTGGGGCTATTAGGGATCGTTTAGGGTCGTTAGGGATGAGTACCATAATCAGGCAGGGGCCATTATGGGTCATGGGTCAATGGGTCAATGGGTTAGTCTTGTGAGGGGTTGGTCCGACAACAGGAGTCAGTTGTCTACTTTAAGTATATCCACGATTTATAGGTGAGCGAAGAACTTATCTGGCAGAAACTGTTGAAGATATAACGGCATGGTAATGTGATCAAGGAAATAGCATCTAAAGCCTGTCTACCTGCCTGTGCATGTGTGATGTCTCAATGCCTGCACGTGATTGGTCAGCTGCAATCGTGTGGTAACTTTGTGGTTGGTAGGTTGGTGTCTGCTTAAAGTATTAATGGTGTAATGCAATTGGTAGTAAGTCAATATAACATCATAGGGTTTGTATATGCATATATTATAAACAATAAGGTGTTACATTGGGAGGCTTAGTGTGACAATGGCTATCATGAAAGATACATTGTCTCGGCTAGCTTCTGCGTCTTTGCATAGATTTTCCGCTAGTCTTGTTTTCAAGGACATTCCAGGTCACAGGGTCCCGGTTGAAGTAGTCTGCATCCAATATTGTGGTTGCAGACTGTATTGTTATATGCTTGCTGAATTTAATGTATTTTTTCTCGAGATTTTGTTTTAAGGTCATTCAAGGTCATCGGGTCAAAGTCAAGGTAGTTTGCATGTAATATGTCTGTGGTAGTCAGTAATGTATTGTGCTTGTTGACTTTTATGAATTTTTTCTCGAGTTTATTTTCAAGTTCATTCAAGGCCATGAGGTGATTGTTGAGGTAGTCTACATATAATAAGGTAGTAGTGGTCAGTAGTGTATTATGTTTGTTCACTTTAGTGAATTTTTCTCAGGTTTTTGTTTTCAAGGTCATACAGGTCACGGGGTCAAGGTCATGGTAATTGACTTCCAATATGACGGGTGGGTGATGTCTACCAAGATGGTGGTCGCCTACTAAGATAGTAGTCTCCTACCAAGGTAGTCGACACCTACCAAGATGGATGTCGTCTACGAGGATGGTGGCCTCTAGTAATGTATAAACTAACGATAAACGAAACAATTAAGATGTTGGAATGAGTAGTGGTGAGAGGAGTGGCTATGAGGTTGGTAATTGACTGCTGGGCATGGTGCTGAGAGGACCTCCGGAAACGTAATTATTTTTACAAAATTTTTTATAGGTTTTATTTGATTTTTAATAGTATATTTAAATAATTGTTTAATAATATATTTTTAGGACTTTTTTCAATTGTTTTATTTTATTTTTGGGTGCAAACGATGTTGGAAAGGGCACCGGACTGATAGAGCATGGTGTTGGGTGGCCGGCTCCTTCCGCTTTATAAATTTTTTGAAGGGTTTTTAAAAATAAATTTTTTTAAAAATGCATTTTTAATACGAATTTTTTAATTGAATATTTTTAATAATACATTTTTGTATGGAATTAGTCAACGGTTGTTAAATTTTTTTTTGCAATTTTCGAGTAAACTTTTAGTAAGATTTTTAAAATAATTTTTTAGAACTTGTTTACCATTTTTTGGGTTTTTGGGGTCAGAGGTCACCGGGGGCAAGATAAAGGTCATGATCAGGGTCAATGACATTCAAGATGGCGGACAGTGATGTAACAATATGGCGGCTCCCTCGGTTTCGGCTCAGAATCCCCAATCTTTTGCACCCAACTCATGTAAATCCTACTATTAACAGGTTTTGAAAGTGGCAATTTGGCTCTTTTATATCGAAAGTGAATTGTCATACAAACTTAACTTATAATAACATATTCAACACACCTTTATAAAATCAGATCGGTTTTGTTGAACTGCATTAATATTTTTTTAAGATGAGACTTGCAACGCTTTTGTTTGTTTTCAAGGAAATTGTTTCGTCAGAACAAACTTCACTTTGCGACTCATAGATCACAATAACTAATGAAATGTGAAAAATCAGTGTTCATGACCTTCATGTCTATTCAGTCTCACCCACAGTTCCTTCGGTGCCCGAAATATACAACTATGATTCTATAAATACAGTTAACATTTTAAACAGTATATTTATATACATAGATGTTTCTTGTAGGGAGTAAAATTTCAGCTTCTTTTATGAAGCAAAATCTAGCAAATAATAACACTGTTTATATGAAGGTAATAAAATTTATCCATAACATTGTTGACAATAGAAGAAAGTATTCTGTGAATTTAAATGCAACACTTTTGAGAACTCTAGCCATTTGTCAGGCTGAAACACATACTCTGCTTCCTTGAGGATAATTACAAGTAATCTGCGAGTTAATGAGAAAACTGTAATTGGTTTTGCATATTGTGTATAAGTTCTGTTAAATACATAATATTTATGTAATAATCTGCTCTGATCAGTTTTGTGGAATAGAAATAAAAATTGGCACATTTTTTTCTTTACAAAGGATTTATATACATCAGGAACATGCATTTCTGTGCACATGTGAACTACATTTGTATGGAAAATACATCAGCAGAAAAAATATGTATTAACCTTTAACTAACATTACAAATTACTGATCATAACCAATTTTTCAAGTGATCCTTTGTGGCTTAGGTTACCGAGGTGCTACCTGCAAACTGAGGTAGCGACGTGGTGGTGGCACCAACGCTCACAGTTTATATAACGAGCTTGGAACACTAACGCTGGGCAGCATTCCCCTAGTCAGCTCGGATTCGTTCTTTCCTCCTTTTTCCCCCTACCCCTCCTCCTTCCTGCATGCGTCATAAGTTCCAATTCATGGTGCTATAATTTTATTCTGTTAACCACTTCTCGCTGTGACAACGACCGCCGCATTCGAATTCGCCTGTGTGTAGCGACGATCGACATCGACGTGAGCTCTGGTATCATTAAAATTGCTCGTGGCACAGCGCACTCATAATTTTTTACGTCGGCCTTAAAAATTGTTAATATTTTCAATGAAATATATTTGAATGTGTGCGCCAGTGAAGGGAATACATATCAGTGAGTCGTGGATATTTGGTGAGTATTTTTGTTATGGACAAATACTTTGTAAATGGATATCTTTAGATTTGTAGTGCTAGTCTTTTGGGGCGTCAGCAGTAGTTATTTAAAAAAATTGTGATTTTTTGCACGTCCCAAATTCCCTTTTGGAGTAGCTTTAGACGTTTGAGCAATTGTGCCCATATTTTGGATTGTCTGTAGTAGTAGGGGTGTGCCCGTCCTGGGCCACTTTTGATTAAGCGGATTATCAAATTTATATTAAAAAGTGTGAATCAAAAAACGTTAAATTTTAGTCTGATTTTAATCTGATCTAATAAATTATTAACTCGATCTTAATCCGATTAAAACTGTCTTAATCAGATCTTAATCCGATCAAAAATGGAAAGGAAAAATTCTATTGAAAGGGTCAAATTTATTGAAAGGGTTGAATTTTACTTATTTTTTACTTTCTTTTTGGGTGGACGAGGGGGTAGCAGGAGCTCTGGCACGTCCTCATCTTTCGAGCTCTGGCATTCGAGTGACCAGAGTGGTGGGCTGCAATGTCTTATATAGGTGTAGAGTTGAGTGCAAGAGTGGGCTAAGGCTAATTTTCTCTAGTTTTGAGGTGTTTGGAGGGATGTTGGTGGCAGATAGGTGATTTATAAGAATATAATTTAAAACACAAGATAATTTCAGAGTTTTTAAACGATTTCTAAGAGTGGCCATAGTGTAAATGTTATATATTTTGGGTAGGTATAGCTCGTAGATAAGCGACTTTGAAAGATGTGATTTATGTGTTAAAGTGTCTGTTTTCGGAATGCAATTAAAGATTAGAGATCAGAGGGTTTGTACATATGAATAAATTACCTGCATCAATCTGTAAATTTTAAAAGACTATGTGAATAATAAGTGGAATTATGTGAAACTTAAACATAATGTGAGTCTCGAGTTAAGAAATATAATTTAAACAAGAGATAATTTTATCTACATGACTTACAACTGATGTTGACAAGTTCAAACTCACTAAACGAAATCCAACTAGTCAGTATGAATAAGCAAAGATTTCCCAACTCACATTTAAATTTAAAACAGATACAATAGCATAATAGAAATACATGTACACTGTTTAACGGCTCACGCACATACCTTGAGTATTTTTTAATACAAGTCCGTTTGATGTGGAGTCTAGAGTAGCATTAATGTCGTCTTATAAGCTGTGTGTGTGGACAACCTGATCATATACATCTAGCGAAGCCGATAGACAAATAAGTTGAAATTTAAGAGGAAAACTCTGCATTTGTCCTACAACAGACAACGAAATGACAATTTTTTAACTAAAGTTACTATTTTCAGAATAATTCACTTTTAACACAAATTATTTCCATCGAAGCATATTTCCATAATATGATATGAAGAAGTACTTAAGCACACAAAGTGTAATCGTGCTACATTTTATAGAGATGGACTTCAAATTTCCATTAAATCAGTGAAATTTATGTCACATGGGAACAAATAACACGAGTTTATAACACAAATTGTATTTTTGTCTATGGAACACAGAATTAAATTCCTTCTTACAAATGATGTATATCGATCTGGAAAATATAACACACGAAAATTTATATTTTCCCAATAAAAAACTACGTAAATCGTGGCTATCACTAGAGATGAAGGCAGGTGCGATGCTCGCTGATGCGGTAACCCCCTATCCTAAGCTCATCGGTCACCAAGTGTGTAGAGGTACAGTGTTTATGAAGGAGTTGATAAGTAGCACATCCATCTCCTCCAAGCGTACATGAGTGTCTGAAGATGGCATCGACTGGGATAGCTGAGGTTATTTTGCTCCCTGCACCCCCTTACCACACCTTGACAGTGCACGCTGCTCTGAGTTGGCAGCGATCGTCAAATGTTTTTGGCAATAAGGCAAGACGACGACAATTATTTAGTTGTGTTCTGTTCGGAGGAGACCAACCTTCCATCCCCTCATACCCCAACAACCCACCCCTCAGAACTGGCCTGAGTCCACAATGCAAGCCATTCCCTACAACCCCTCTTCTGCGAGGTCCTGGGGGTCAGTCATCCATCTGTCCTCGATTCTCAATTGTCTCAACTGATTCAAGATCACGTAATCTGCCTACTTGCACTCAGATTGGGTCCTGCTCACTAGTAGACACCCCCTCCCACCTCCCATCCTACCCAGCACCCCTTATCCAGAGGAACTAATCCCGAGGTCAAGAACCCAGAACATCCCTCCCGCCCCTACCCCCGAAGCTGTGTTTGTGCGAAAAACGAGTTCTTCTCCAAGAACGAGGTTACTCACCCATCCCCCACTACACTATTCAGAAAACGCCTTTTCTAGTGTTGGCTCCCCTGCTTCGACTTGCCGGCCCTTCACTCCCAGAGTGCTTCCTCAGTTATGAACGGAGCTTGCTTCAAGGCCAAAGCGACCGTTTCCCAAGGGATGTAGCAGTATATTTTGAACTGACCTAGGCTATTTCCTCTACCAAGTGATATTTTCACTCGGACACTGAAACTTCCTCCTATGTTTCGAAAGGCAAAAGCATGGCGCATACCCATCTAAATAAAATTTCACAAATACCACTGATAAAACTTTATTTGTCCTCATCACTTAGAAATACGTTCTGATTTTTTTAACACAATAAATTCAATTTAAAAGATAAATGTTTTAAGTAAAAATTTAAGTTTAATCCTGTAAACTTAAGACATTTTAAACCTTATAATGTTTCCAGCCTACTGTACACCATTTTCCAACAACTTTTAACTATTCACTGATTAATTTTCATATCAACACAACAATAAAACATAATTTTAACTCACTAAGATTTTAAACATTGAAAGAATACCGGTATTAAAACACATGTTTTATTCAAGTTTAACTATTATGTTGAAAGCAAAACTCAAGTTAAATTTTATTTTCAACCATTGAAAACATACATTAAACATTCATATTGGAAAAGTTGTATTAGTTTTCATTCGGCATATATTTATTCATCTGGCAGACAAAAATACGTATTTCACGTGTAGACTTCTCTGAGACACTAAAAATTTGACTATACTATAATTTAGAAATATATAATCTCGCCAAAGTTTATTATTCTATGATGAGTAAAAATCAATTCTAAATTTATTTGGGAAATCAGTCGCCTACAATTACGCGTTTTTTTTACAAATGATATAGGTATGAGTGATATAAAAACATTGTGTACACTACCAGCTAACGGATAGCCTGAGAATCGAGTGTATGCAGGAGCAGGCGAAATTTAGATCTCGAGAGCTGATGTGGGGGAAACAAGGCGTGAAGCTCAGGGGCCGGACCGGGTCGCGCACAAGCCGGGGATATACACACGGGCCTTCGAGCAAGGGAATGCTTCAGAAAGACGTCACAGTCCATGTCACACACCACTATCAATACCCGCCCGCTTCCATCTTGTCGAAAACTTTCCTTTCACACCCTTTCACACAGAGTCTGATGCTGGCTTATGCCGCCTATACAATAGGACTAGGAGGGAGAACTTCCCCCATTACTCTGCTACCAACCCCATTACCAAACGTCACTACACAATGCACGTTGCCCTGGTTGCAGCTCATGGACACTAACCATCGCGCTTTGCGACATGTGTTTTGTAAAAAGCAAGTGCACTATGTTTATGATATTGAATTTCAGTTTAATTCCATTTTAAACATTACTTTTGTAAAAGAAAAAACTTTAAATTTTTGTTAATGTGAATTACTGGACACTGTAAAAATTTATGTATGTCTACACCATTAAAAAAATGATGTCTTAGGGCATGCTGTCAAAAAGTTTTAAGTAGTTTTAAACCTTTAAAAAGTTTTTTAGCGTGGTGAATATTATTTTGTTCTCTTAAAACTAACCAATTTCCAAGAACTGTATGGGTTACATGCAAGGAAATATAACATACCATAAGCAATTATGAAACCCAGAAAAGTATTCCGATTAACTAACAATGAATTACATTAGAATGAAATAAAATAGAACAAAATACTGCAGAAGTCTTATTCCGGTAACAATATCCAAATTCCAAGAAATATATCATGCTACAAATATATTCTAAATAACATTAACACGAAATCACTTCCCGAATGCCTTTAAGGTGAAAAATTCCTGTAAAAAATTTGAATTCCAGGAAATTTGTGCAACAAATTAAACAAATTGCATCTTAAATGTCTTTAACCTGTAAAATTCTACGAGATTTTATCGCGATTCCAAGAAATGTAACATAAAATCAATCAAATATGTCGCATGTAAAAGGAATGTATTGCAATGGATTACCGCCCAAACACACTGAATTACAATGCGTTCCAAACACACTCGATTATCACCTACATGTGATTAACTTCACATTAAAAATGATTTAATCACAAGGGATTATCACACAAATGTTAATCCAATGAAACAATAATACAATACAAAGGGATTGATAACTCAATAAATTATACAGCCAATCCCCATCCAGAGGTTTATTAAATCAAATAACACTTAAATACAATTAATAATCTTTTATTTAGTATAAAGCAAATTACAAATATTGTATTACAATATTTTAAGATATATATTCTTAACCTATGAGTCATGTTCTTTTGAGAATCCTCTCCATCAAACCAAGGACATACCTTTCTTCCTTTTAATGATTTTATCACCCAAATATTCATTTGGAGAACTGACTTTTTACAGTTTATGATCGTAGAATCCAACTTTTATTGGTTCTCCATCATATTTTTCTATGTAATACATTCTGGGGTGTGTTTTGTCTAATCGAAATAATTTAAAATATTTCAGAAAAACCAATTCTCCATAAATTTGTTCTCAAAGATCCCTTTCTGCTTCGAGATACGTATAAAATCCCCAACTTTGAACTTTGGTTTCCTTTCATCGATGACTTTAACATTATTGTAAATAGTTTTCATTAAACTGTTATCCGTAACTTCTTTGGGAACCATCTTGATAGTTCTGTGATATCTGGAATTATAAAATGTAACTATTTCAGGCAAAGCTTTAACCTATTTGTAAGTCCCCCTCTATGTAAAATTTTTATCAATTAACTGCTTAATTGATTTGTTGTAATGTTTCACAACACTAGCTTTAAGCTCCGAATACATTGCATAGGGATTAATACCATATTCATTCATTAGTTTCCGGAAAAGTGTAGGAAAAAGTTCAGTTCCTCTGTCAGTTTGGAGTGAATTGGTCTTTTTCTCTTTCAAAACGATCTTCATTTCATCAGTAACTTGTTTCCCAGTTTTGTTTTCTTAAGGTATACCCCAACCATATTTCGAATAAACGTCTCTTACGGTTAAAGTATACTTATACTCCTTATTGTATCTTGAAAGTAATGACATTTCATACAAATCGGCTTGAAGTAGGGCATTTATACTATGAGTTGTAACTCTTCTTCTGGGATATCTTATCCTTGCAGGAGCGCGAAACTCTTGAGCAATCTTACTTAACTTCATTCGTAATACAACCGCCTTCCATTAACTCCTCAATAATAGAAACAATTTCGTTTGTATGTGAATTATTCCCTGATTCTCTCCAAGCGATGAGAAGTTTTAATATATCAACCAATTCATTAGGACTGTTCCAATATGCAGGTGAAAAACGGTTGTTAATTTCATCTTTATATATTTAACTTCCAACTATATCACCTATTGAATGTATTTTCGAATGGTTTTCATCTCCTGAATGAATATTAATAATCGTTCGACGAATAAGTTCTTTATATTTGTGCAAATCGGTATCAGAATACACATTTGGAAAGTTTTATAGACAATTATTCAAATAATACTTCACTAACATCAGTTTCATAATCACCTATTTTGATTTAATTCTCAGGCAAAAATTTAATTACCGAATCTCCCAGGAACCAATTGTTTTCATGTCGATAAACACCAAATATCGTATCGCGTATAGACGTAGATAGTTTTAAAGATAAATAATGTCACGTTAATTGAGAAAGGGATAACTTTTTCTTTGTTAAAAATTTCATTTTCTGTTTTAATTTCCAAAGCTGCTGCTTTAGGTTTATTGAACATAGAATGCAATGTATACATACCACATGTAAAAGGTTTAAATGTTTCTTCGTTTAAAACATCCCATTCAATATGAGCTCATTTGATTTGCAAATATATCTCTTTCACAGCTGATATAACGTTATGTAAATCCGAAACAGAGGCAGACATGTTTGATTAAGTTACATTAAATTCGATCTATTTATATATTAATTATGTTGTTGTTTTTCTAACTGTTGTAGTATATCGATTATTTTGCGCTTTTTCAATCTTATCGATTTTACTTAAAACAACATCTAATTATGTTAAAGTTTAAGCTTTCAAATCATTAATAAAATAATTTATTTGTTTTACCAAATCATTATTTTGTTTTCTCAAATCTGTTTACGTAACTAAACCAAATTTTTATTAATAAATTTTTGTAAGTTGTGTTGTAAAAACTATGTTTGTCATATCGTCAAAATACTTACTAAATACATTTAAAAATTATTCTATTCTAAATACAATACTTTGCAAATCAGTGCTAATATTGCTTAAAATATTAGTAAGTACACTCGTGATTTATGATCATTATCATTCAAATCAACCAACTTTATTAATTTCTCTTGAATATAGTTTGATTGCAATTTAAATACGTTTAAAGTAATAGTGTTTCAGTCTTCCACATAATGTCTATTTACCGCATCGCTATATTTCACAGCCATACCCATATTACTTAATATATCTCCGTTCAAATCAGAATTCCCATCGCGATTTCTGGTTAAACAGCTATTGTAATTATTGTGTTTTATACCACTGAGTCCGAACTTAGATATACTCATTGTTCTTCGCCAGGAAGTAAAAAACTGTAAAAACCATACCTATATCTGCCTTTATATATGGGAACTGTTAGTATAATCACCAAAAAAGTTTTTTTCCCAACTGTACAATACATATCTTTAAACTTTCTAAATGTCATATCGCCTGAAGCTTGATCATTGTAAATATATTGCAAATTCGTTATATCCATTTTAAATACAATTACCATATTTGCATTATCGCATAAATTATGTTTCGCTATACATGCATAACCTTACGATATATAAACATAATCAACATTTGAATGCCGGCCAAAACTAAAGTATTGGTGTATTTAACCCTGCGGCTCACACCAAACATCGTCAACAATAAATATGGAATTAGGTAATGCTTCATTCGGAGGCACTATATCTTCTTTAGTGTGAAAGTAAATATCGCGTTTCTTCAATTAATGATCAAATGGTTGCTAACCATTGATATTTATCTTGTTGTATTGTTTTAGAAAACACATACAGATTTTCAAATTTAAGACCATTCGGATTTTCCAACGACATAATAACACAAGTTTTTCTAACATGAAGGGCAGCTTATTATACAACGTATATTTGATGGATCGATCAGTATTCAATAATTGAGCTACGAAAAATATTAAACTATATATCTAAACAGTCATGCTTACCCCTATGTGGATTTAAATATGAACTTTGACAATGGGGAATTACTTATTTCGTATATGTATACAAAGTTTCAGGAAACATATTATAACAAAATCAGTTCACCGATCCTAGAACCTAAATCATTTAAAACCACAGGAACGTTATTTGTGTTTGATGTCAGCAAGCAAGACGACAGAATTACCAATGTCGTGATTCATTCAAGGATTGAAATTATTGCAAATACACAACTTCCAGCAAATATGCAAGCTTAAGCTCTTTTAATTCACAACAGATCAACAAGTTACAATGTAAGAGATAAGCTGGCGAAAATAATTATTTGAGTCAGTTGGTGACAAATCACAGTTTGACTGGAAATATCTAACTTCTAAATACAAGAAAACGAATAGATGAGTTACTAACCATCACCATGGTTTAAAACAGGAGTTTGAATGTGTAGAGTACGAGAACGTCATAGATATTTGGAAACATTACCTAAATAATTGTGAAATATATCTAGGTGGAGTTGTGCAAAACATGTTTTCTAAAGTGTGTAAAGGTAGAGTAATATATATTTAAAAAATAAATACAATTGCCTTTCATTCAAACAATTATGTAAAACATATGGATCAAATTCAACTTTTTCCTCTGCAGAGGAAAACTCAAAATTAATGTTAAGTTGGGCAATGAGGACTGAATGGTGTGAAACATACTCTAATGATTCTCCTCCCGAATCACCTGTGGTTATTAGTTGAGTAATATGATGTTATTTAGGACGAGTGAAATTTAATATAAAAAGTGGTTGTTTATATGATAACCACTAGTTGTAAAGATGGATCAACAAGACAGTGAAATGACCTGTTCTTGCATACGGAAACCAAATGTAGAAAGTGAATATTAACATGTTATTAGCAAACTAGAGCAAACCATTTCGACTTTATTTTGGAAAGAAATAGTTTTAGCAACTTTTATTTTAACAGCTTGTGTTCGTTTAGCATATAAATGTTTGGAGAAAATTCTTCTTGATAGTGTTTTGGGACTCTTGTACTTCATTGTGTTGAAACAAGTATCTGTAATTAGTGTATGTTTGGAGCAAAATTTATCTACTTGGTAAAATATTTTCAGTGTTAAAATGTTGTATATAAATTTGGATCACTCTGTGTTTGTATATATTTTTGTAAATAAATATGATGTAAAATAAATCAATTTCTTAAAATTTATTAACCCTACTCCTTTTTTTAAATGTGAACTTATTTTAGAAAGAAAAATATTTTATCCACACAGAGGGAAAAGATCTGGAATCGAGCAGTCTAACTGCTTTTCCATAACAAGCAATATAATATACCATCCTGCATAAGGGTTGGTTGATATGAGATGGGTTCGAGTCTTGGTTAGGTATGACTGTAATTATGTATACATAAAAATATTAGAGAAAGAATCATTGTTCATTAAACTAATATTAATTCGTTCATGTACGTGAAAAAGGGATGATATGTTCAAGTTTATAGATGTTTTAACTTAAAATCAATCTCGTATAATATTTCCGATTAAACATTATTAAATATGTAATTTACACTCGGTGTGAAATTTTAGAACTACAGCATTTGCCAATGTCTGAAAAAAAGTTATGTATAGAGATCTGAGGTCTAGCAGTGCGACCATTCTGTTAACGTTTTCCCCAATACTAAAAACTACAAAAACTGAGATTTCAGAGGTTGGTAGTTCAACATATTCACACAGAATGCATTCTGGCTTCATTATACCCTGGAGACAACAACAGCGCCTAGCTTTTCACGAAGGAAGGGACCAAAGACATTCCCGTCCATGGAGGGGAGGGCATTTCCGGTCAACAAATTTTAATCGTCGAGACTAACAAGGTCAAAATGTCTTCCTAGCTGTTTGAAATCTCTCGAGCAAAAATATTCTAATCCTGTAGTTGATAAAAAGTTAATATTCACTTATGCAAACTCCATAACACAGGAAAATTGACAGAAATTAGAAAAAAACACAAGACATATAAAAATGAAGAAATATTTACGAAAACAATTTTTCACTCTCCCATACTAACTTGTATCAACAGAATAAAATTCGATGGAAATATCTTAAAAAATATCATATTAACCAAATTGGAAACATGATCGACACATTAATGGAAAAAAAATCCATACATGTTTAAAGGTATTATGATACTCAATATACGAATTAAGAAAATTGTAACATCATTAATAAAATTGAATCATGTCATGTCTCTTGATTTATATAAGATATATTGACAACAAGAAAAAAAATTTCCTTTGAAGATTCAAGTAATCTTAGATAGGTTTCTAAGGGATTAGAATATGTATTTTTGTGGATAACATTACTTTCTTTTTTCTATAAATTATATGTCGTTTTATTAAATACATTGATCTCTATTACCTTGCAAATCGCATTTAATGGATTATTACATTCGCTTTATAATAAATAAATGGTATGCATTTATACGACCAAGAAACTAAGCAGAAAGGATTATCTCTGAGGTTGGTGGTGATGGTTAGAAGATATTTGAATGTCATTGATGCGGGAAAAAAAGGGGGGATGGGTGTTTAAACTTCTGACTTCTGGTCGGAGGGGAGAAATCAGACTTCTCGAAAGTTTGACCTGGGAATTTGAAATAATTAACAAATAGAGCTTCAATTACTACTCCCCTTCTACTTTATACAGCTTGTTTGACAGTTTGGTTCGCTTTGAGATATCGTGGTCGTATGAAGACTACTTTCTTGGCATACCTAAACATGATTTTAACAAAAAAACTTGATGATTTTGGATGGGAGTGTTTCAATAGACAAAACAACAGTTCAAATGAGTTAGGAAGCAGTTACTTCAATCCTTTAAAGGCAGAAGAGTTTACATTCACATTGCAACAAGTGACGAAGTCATTATTACCATTTACGAAATTGACCACATATACTGCGTCAACATATTTCATGTTTACAGCACCGTCCATCACGGCACCAATGTCCAATGCACAATAAGCTATTACGTCATATCTTCAAAGTTTGCAGCACCATCCGCCATTGAGCCAATGTCCACAGCACCATCAGCCACAGAGTCAACATCTTTCAAGTTTACAGCACCATCCACCGTGGTGTCAATGTCTAAGAGAAATGCCACAGCAGCATCAGCCAATACGTCAACATCTTCAAAATTTATGGCACCATCCGCCACAGTGCCGATGTATAAGAGAGTGATCACAGAAGCATCAGCCAATGCGTCCACATATTCCAAGTTTACGGCACCATCCGCCATTGTGTCAATGTCTAAAAGAGTGTCCACAGCACCTAGCTACTACGTCCACATCTTCCAAATTTACAGCACCTTCCACCATGGTGTCAATGTCTAAGAGATTGTCCACAGTACCATCAGCTAATGCGCCCAAACCTCTCATTTTACAGCACCGTATGCCACGGTGTCAATGTCTAAGAGTCTGACCACAGCACCTAGCTAATGCCTCCAAATCTTCCAAGTTTGCAGCACCATCCGCAAGGGGTTAATGTCTAAGAGAGTGACGACAGCACCATCAGCCGCTATGTCCATATCTTTGAAATATACAGCACAGTCCGCCACAGTGGCTATGTCTAAGAGAAAGAACACAGGATATTCATTCAATGCATCCACATATTCCAAGATAACAATACCGACCACCACGGTGTCAAAGCATAAGCGAGAGTCCACAGCACCCAGATACTGCTTCCACATCTCACTAGAATACAGCACTGTCCACCACAGTGTCAATGTCTTATAGAATGTCCACAGAACCCAGCTACTGCGTCCATATCTTCCAAGTTTACAGCACCTTCAGCCACGATGTATATGTCTAAGACAGTGACCACATAGCATCAGCCACTGTATCCTCATCATCCAAGTTTACAGCACAGTCCTCCACGTTGTCAATGTCGAAGAGGGTGTTCAAAGCATCCAACAATTACATCCTCATCATCAAAATTTACAGCATCTTCCACCACGGTGTCAATATCTAAGAGAGTGTCCACAGAACCATCAGCTACAGTGTCCAATTCATCCATGATTGCTGCAACATCCCCACTGGTGTCAATGTCTAAGAGAGTGACCACAGCACCAAGCTAGTGTATCCACATCTTCCAAGTTTACAGTACCGTCTGTCACAGTGTCATGGTCTAAAATAGTAACCACAGCAGAATCAGCCACTGCGTCCTCATCATCCAAGTTAACAGCTCCATTCGTAACAGTGTTAATGTCTAGGACAGTGTCCACAGCACCAAGCTACTGTGTCCACATCTTCAGATTTACAGCACCGTCCGCCACGGTGTCAATGTCTATGAGAGTTACCACAGCTTCATCAGCTTCTGTGTCCACATATTCCAAGTTTACAGCACCTTCCGCCATTGTATCAATGTCTAAGAAAATGTCCACAGCAGGATTAAGCCACTCCGTACACATCTTCCAAGTTTGCAGTACCATCCACCACGGTGTCAATGTCTAAGAGAGTGTCCACAGCACCCAGCAACTACTCCACATCGTCCAAGTTTACAGCTCCATCTCCATTGTGCCAATGTCTTAGAGATTTATCACAGCACCCAACTACTGCTTCCACATCTTCCTAAATTACAGCACTGTCCGCCAAGGTGTCGATGTCTAATAGAATATCCACAGTACCATCTGCTACTATGTCCACATCTTCCAAGTTTACAGCACCGTCCACCATGGTGTTAGTGTCTAAGAGAATGATCACAGCACTGTTAGCTACTGCATTTACATCAACCAAGTTTACAGCACTGTCCGACACAGTTTCAATGTCTATGAGACTGTCCACAGCACCATCATCAACTGTGTAAACATCATCCATGTTTGCAGCTCCGACCGCCTTGGTGTCTATGTCTAAGAGAATGTCCAGATCACCCAGCTACTGCGTCAGCATCTTCCAAGTTTACAGCTTCATCTGCCACAGTGTCAATGTCGAAGAGAGTATACACAGAACCATCAGCTACTGTGTTCACAACTTCCATGTTTGCAAAACCAGTCCGCACCAGTGTTAATGTCTAAGAGAGTGTCCACAGATCCCAGCTAATGCTTCTACATCTTGTTATAATACAGCACCGTCCACCACGGTGTCAGTGTCTAATAGAATTACCGCAGTACCATCAGCTATTGTGTCCACATCTTCCAAGTTTACAGCACCGTCTGCCACTGCATTAGTGTCTAAGAGGATGTTCACAGCACCCAGCCACTGCATCCAAATCTTCTTAGTTTCAAGCAATATCCCCCATGGTGTCAATGTCCAATAGAGAGTTCACTGCCCTATCAGCTACTGCATTCGCATCTATAAAGTTAACAGCACTGTCTGTCACAGTTTCAATGTCTAAGAGAGAGACCATATCACCCATTTACTGTGTCCACATTTTCAGAGGAGCACAGCTTCGTCCACCACAGTCTCAACGTCAAAGAGAGTGTCCATAGAACCATCAGCTACTGCGTCCAAATCATTCATGTTTGCAGAACCGTCTACACCGGTGTCAAAGTATATGAGAGTGTCCACAGCACCCAGCTACTATTTCCACATCTTCCAAGTTTAAATCACCATCAGCCATGGTGTCACTGTCAAAGAGTGTGACCACAGCAACATCAGCCACGACATCCACATCTTCCAAGGTTACAGTTCTGTCCGCCACGATGCCAATGTGTAAGAGAGTGTCCACAGCACCCTGCTACTGCTTTAACATCTTACTAGATTATAACACCGTCCACCACGGTGCAATGATGATTAGAATGTCACCAGCATCATCAGCTATTGCGTCCACATTTTCCTAGTTACAGCACTGTCCGCCACACTGCCAATACCTAAGAAAGATTCCAAAGTAATCCGCTACAGCACCCACATCTTCCTAGTTTACAGCACCGTCCCCCCACGGTGCCAATGTCTAAGAGAGTATCCACAGCACCCAGCTACTCCATCCAAATCTTCCAATAATAGACCACCGTACACTCTGGTGTCAATGTCCAATAGAATGTCCACAGTACTATCAGCTACTGAGTCCACATAGTCTAAGTTTACAGCACTGTCTGCCACAGTGTCAGTGTCTAAGAGAGTGTCCATAGCACTCAGATACTGCATCCACATCTTCCATGTTTACAGCAATGTCCGCCATGGTGTCAATGACTAAGAGAGTGTCCACAGCACCCAGCTACTTCGTCCACATCTTCTAAGTTTACCACAACATCTGCCACGGTGTCAATGTCTAAGAGAGTATCCACACTCCCGGCTACTGCGTACACATCTTTCAAATTAACATCACAGTACGCCACGATGTAAATGTTTGAGAGAGTGACCAGAAAACTTAGCTACTGAGTCCACTTCTTCGAAGTTTATAATACTGTCCGCAATTGTGTCAATGTCTAGGAGAGTGTCCGCATAACCCAATTACTGAGTCCACATCTTCCAAGTTTACAGCACAGTCTGGAATGGTGTCAATGTCTGAGAGATTGTCCACGGCACCATCAGGTACTGCGTCCACATCTTTTAATTTTACTGCACCGTCCATCACGGTGTCAATTTCAAAGAGAGTGTCCACTGCACCCAGCTGCTGCATCCACATATTCCAAATTTACAGGAGCATACAACACAGTGCAATGTCTAAGAGAGGGTCCTCAGCACCATCAACCACTGTGACCAAATAATCCTAGTTTGCAGCACCGTCCAAAACGTTGTCAATGTCTAAGAGAGTGTCCACAGCACCCAGCTACTGTGTCCACATCATCCAAGTATACAACACTGGCCACAGTGTTGTCAATATCTAAGAGAGTGTCCACAGCACCATCAAACATTGCGTCCATATCTTCCAAGTTAGCAACACCGTCCGCCATGGTGCCAATGTTTAAGAGAGTGTCCACACCACCCAGGTACTGCATCCCTATCTTCCGATTTTCCAGCACCATCAAACAATGGTGTCAATGTGTAAGAGAGTGTCCACAGAACCATCAGCTACAGTGTCCAAATCTTACAGGTTTGCAGAACCATCCGCTACGGTGTCAATGTCTAAGAGAGGGTCAACTGCACCCAGCTACTGCATCAACATCTTCCTAGTTTACAGCACCATCCGCCAAAGTGTCAATGACTAAGAGAGTGTCCACTGCACCCAGCTACTATGTCCACATCTTCAAATTTTACTGCAACATCCGCCTTGGTGTGAATGTTTAAGTAAATGTGTCCACAACACCAGCAGCTACTGCGTCTAAATCTTACACATTTTCAGAACCGTCTGCAACTGTTTCAATGTCTAAGAGAGTGTCCACTGCACCGAACTACTGCATCTACATCTTTCTAGATTACAGCACCCTACGCCAAGGTCTCAATATCTAATAGAATGTCCACAGTACCTTTAACTACTGTGTCCACATCTTCCAAGTTTACAGCACCGTCCGCCATGGTGTCAATGAATAAGTGTTCAAATCACCCAGATACAGCGAACACACCTTCCAAGTTTGCCGCACCGTCCGCCACGAATTCAATGTGTAAGAGAGTGTCCATAGCCCCATCAGCTAGTGTGTCCACATCTACCAAGTTAACAGCTCTATCTGTCCCGTTGCCAATATCTAAGAGAGTGTTCACAGCACCAGCTACTGTGTCCAATATTCCAAGTTTACAGCACCGTCCACCACGGTGTCAATGTCTGAGCTAGAGTCCACAGTAACATTAGCTACAGTGTTCACATGTTCCCTGTTTACAGCACCGTCCGCCACAGTGCCATTATCTAAGACAATGACTACAGCAGCCTCACGTACTGCATCAGTATCTTTCAAGTTTACCGCACCGTCCGCTATGGTGTCAATGTGTAAGAGAGTGACCAGAAAACCCAGCTACTGTATCCACTTCTTCCAAGTTTACAACACGGTCCCAAATGGTGTCAATGTCTAGGAGAGTGTCCGCAGAACCAATCTACTGCGTCTACATCTTCCAAGTTTACAGCACTGTCCGCAACGGTGTCAATGTCTGAGAGATTGTCCAAAGCACCATCAGGTACTGTGTCCACATCTTCCAATGTTACTGCACCAACCATCACTGTATCAACATCTAAGAGAGTGTCCACAGCACCCAGCGACTGCATCCAGATCTTCCATGTTTACAGCAACTTCCAATACAGTGCAATGTCTAAGAGAGTGTCCACAACTCCATCAATAAACTGCGGCCAAATATTCCTAGTTTGCAATACCATCCACCACGTGTCAATTTGTAAGAGAGTGTCCGCAGAACCAAGAGCTACTGCGTCCAAATCTTACACATTTGCAGAACTGTCCGCCATGGTGTCAATATCTAAGAGAGTGACCACAGCACAATCAGCCATTGCGTCCAAATCTTCCGAGTTTGTAGCACCGTCCGCCATAGTGTCAATGTCTAAGAGTGTTCATATCACCCAGCTACTGCGTCACCACCTTTTAAGTTTGCAGCAACCATCCGCCATGGTATCAATGTCTAATAGATTGTCCACAGTACCATTGACCATTGCGTCCTCATCTTCCGAGTTCGCAGCACCGTCCGCCGCGGTGTCAATGTCAAAGTGAGTGTCCACAGCACCCAACTACTGCGTCTCCATCTTCCCAGTTTTGCAGCACCATCCGCCATGGTGCCAATGTCTAAAAGAGTGTCCACAGCACCATCAGGTACTGCGTCCACATCTTCTAAGTTTACAGCACCATCTAGCAAGGTGTCTCTGTCTAAGAGATTGTCCACAACACAACAAGGAACTGCGTTAACATCTTCCAATTTTACAGAACCATCAGCCACAGTGTCAATGTCTAAGAGAGTGTCCACAGCCCCCAGGTACTGCTTCCACTTCTTCCGAGTTCACACCACCATCCGCCGCAGTGTCAAGGTCTCTGAGAGTGTCCACTGCACTCAGCTACTATGTCCACATCTTCCAAATTTAAGCAGCACCATCCGCCAAGGTGTCATTGTCTATGAGAGAGACCACAGCACCATCAGCCACATCGTCCACATCTTCCAAGTTTACAATTCCATCCTCCACGGTGCCAATGTCTAAGAGAGTGTCCACAGCACCCAGCTAATGCTTCCACATCTTCCTAGATTACAGCACCATCCGCCACGTTGTCAATATCTAATAGAATGTTCACAGTATCATCAGCTATTGCGTCCACATCTTCCAAGTTAACAGCACTGCTCACCACGGTGCCAGAGTCTAAGAGAGTGCCCACAGCACCCAGATTCTGTGTCAAAATCTTGCAAGTTTGCAGCATCGTCCACCACGGTGTCAATGTTTAAGAGCGTGTCCACAGCACCATCAGCTAGTGCGTCCACATCTTCCACGATTACAGCACTGTCCGCCACAGTGTGAATATCTAACAGAGTGTCCACATTACCCAGCTACTGTGTTGATATCTTCCAAATTTACAGCAGTGTCCGCCACAGAACCAACGGCTTAGGGAGTGTCCACAGTGCCCAGTTATAGCATACACATCTTCCAAATTTGCAGGAACGTCCGCCATGTTGTCAATTTCTTTGAGAATGTCGACAGCTTCATAAGTCACTGTGACCACATTTTAGAATTTTTAAGCACCGTCCGCCATGGTGTAAACGTCTTACAGAGTGTCCACAGAGGCGTCAGCAACTGTGTACACATCTTCCAAGTTTTTTCAGCTCTGTCCGCCATGGTGTCAATGTCTAAGATAGTGTCCAAAGCATCATCAGCCACTGCGTTCACATTTTCCTAGTTAACAGCTCCGTCCGCCACTGTGCCAATGTCTTTGAGAGTGTTCACAGCACCTAGCTACTGCGTCCACATCTTACTAGTTTACAGCATCGTCCGCCACGATGTCAATGTCAAAGAGAGTGACCATAGCACTTAGCTACATCGTCCACATCTTCCAAGTTTGCAGCACTGTCTGTCACGATGGCAATATCTAAATGAGTATCCAAAGCACTATTAGCTACTGCGTTCAAACCTTCCACGATTACAGCACCGTCCAACAGAGTGTCAATATCTTAGAGAGTGACCACAGCAGCATCTGGATCTGCGTCCACATTTTCCAAGTTTACATTACCATCCGGTATGGTGTCAATGTCTAAGAGATTGACCACAGCACCATCAGCCATTGCGTCCTCATCTTCCGAGTTTGCAGCACCGTTCGCCATAGTGTCAATGTCTAAAATAGTGTCCATATCACCCAGCTACTGTGTCAACACCTTCCAAGTTTGCAGCACCAACCGCCATGGTATCAATGCCTAAGAGAGTATCCATATCACCCAGCTACAGCATCCACATCTTCCATGTTTGCAGCACCATCCACCACAGTATCAATGTGTAAGAGACTGTCCACAGAACCATCAGCTACTGTGTCCAAATCTCCCACGTTTGCAGCACCGTCCTCCACAGTGTCAATGTCTAATCGAATGTCCACAGCACCCAGCTACTGCGTCCACATCTTCCAAAGTTACAGTGCCGTCCGCCACAGTTTCAGTGTCTAAGACATTGACCACAACACCCAAATACTATGTCCACAACTTACAAGTTTACAGCACGGTCCGCCAAGGTGTCAATATCTAAGAGAGTGTCCACACCACCCAACTATTGCGTCCACATATTCTAAGTCTTCAGCACCGTCCGCCACGGTGTCAATGTCTAAGAGAGTTTCCGCAGCACCCAGCTACCGCGGCCATATCTTCCAAATTTACGACATCATCTGCCATGGTGTCAATGTCTAAGAGAGTGAACACAGCAGCATCAGCAACTGCGTCCTCATTTTCAAAGTTTGCAGCACCCTCCACCACAGTGCTCCCACCTACAGTGTTTGGAGCTTTAGGCTTAAGAAGAAGAAAATCAGGTGAGCATCGACTGCCATCACACAAGATTTGCTCGTGTTGTAAACCGTTATATTATACGCCTCTGTCTCTTAACGTCTCTCCGAAGTCTGTAGTTACCAATTATTATTTAGTAGATGAATTAGACAAATTGTTAAATGTTAATTTTGTTGTATTACCGGTTCCAAGTCAGACAGCTATTGATATATTGTCACCTGAAACATTGTCGAATAAATTAATATCTCCCTCTCCTCCTATATTTAATCCGTCGCCGCAAGATATAATTAATAGCTCAATCTCCATACTTCCTTCACCAGTAGTTGTTATTCCAAATAAGAAACGCAAATTTCTTAACTCCAGATGTAAATTGTATTAAAAATCATGTTTCTAGTAATGGACGATTTCGTCCGCGGTATAATTTGACAAATTATTTCATTATTTGAATATCGTAATGATTTTTTTACTAGTAATAGGGCGAATTGTTTTTACAGTTTTTCTGATTGAAATATTGAGTACTAACAATTTATAAAGAAAATTCATTTATTTGTACCGATTTACAGTTAATTTCATTCTGGTCCAACGATTTTTTTTAAAGATCAATCATTCAGTTGTATCGATATTGTTAAAAGTTTAACGAAGGTCATTAAAATGTTTGACAATTTAGAGACTATCATTCAATTTGATAAAAATTACATTCAGGTGTAACGATTTAATTGGAAATTCATTCAGTTTTAATTATTTTCAAAGAAAAAGAATTCGGGTGTTACGATTTTTAAAGATACAACACTCATGATGGGAAGTTTATTAAGACAATTTATTATTTTTATTTCAATCATATAATGATGTAAATTTTTTTCACTCTATATACGTTTTGACATAGAAATGGTGAACGAGGGAGCTTTTTATGGTCAAAAACCCTGTTCGATTATACATGTAAGTGATAGAGTAAATAATATTTTGAAGTTCTATATGGATATGGTACGATCAATAAGTTTTTCCGTTTTAATATCTTAAGATGGAGTTTTTCTTTAATTAAAAGAGCATATTTGGCTTGTACGTGAAAAAGAAAGAAAAATCAATATTTTTGAATTTGTATTAGAATATGGTACAATCAATATTTTATACAGTTTTAATGAAGTAAGATGGAGTTTTTTTGGTTAAAAAAAGCCTGTTTGTTTTGTACATGTAACTGATAAAGTAAATGTGTATTTTTGATGTTGTATTAGGATATGGTACGATTAATATTTTTTATAGTTTTAATGTTGTAAGTTGGGGTTTTTTGATTTAAAAAAACCCCTTTTTTTGGCTTGTACATGTAACTGATTGGGTAAATGAATATTTCTGAAGTTATATCAGAATATAGTACGTTTAATATTTTTACAGTTTTATGAACTAAGATGGAGTATTTTGATTAAATAAAGCCTTTTTGGCTTGTACATGTAACTAATAGAGTGAATTTATATTTTTGAAGTTGTATCGGGATATGGGACGATTAATATTTTGTACTGTTTCGATGAGGTAAGATGGAGCTATTTTTGGTAAAAAGAAACATGTTTGGCTTGTACATGTAAATGATAAAATATTTTAATATTTCTGAATTTGTATAAGGATATGGTAAGGTTAATACTTATTTACAGTTTTAATATTGTAAGTTGGAGTTTTTGGTTTAAAACAATGCCTGTTTGGATTGTGCATGTAACTGATAGAGTAAATTAATATTTCTGAAGCTGTATTATGATATGGTACGATTAATATTTTTTATAGTTTTAATGACGTAATATAGAGTTTTTGGTAAGAAAAAATGCTTGTTTGGCTTGTACATGTATTTGATAGAGTAAATTAATATTTTAGAAGTTGTACTGGGATATGGTGCAATTAATATTTTTTACAGTTTCAATGACGTAAGATGGAGTTTTTTTAGGTTTAAGAAAGCCTGTTTGACTTTTACATGTAACTGATAGAGTAAATTAATATTTTTGAATTTGTATCAGTTTATGGTACAGTTAATATTTTTTACAGTTTTAATTATGTCAGATGGAGTTTTTGGTAAAAATATGCCTGTTTTGCCTGTACATGTAACTGATAGAGTAAATTAATATTTTTTAAGTTGTATCAGGTTATGTTAAAATTAATATTTTTACAGACATTAGAGCTAAACAATGTTTGTATTTCATTTAAGGCTGTGATTTACCATGAAGTAATTATTTTAAGTTGTGATGTTTTTTTTAGAAGGCAATGGTAAACAATTATTGTACTTCCTTTATAGTTGCAATGTGGTATTTTTAATATAAAGATGTATAATTTATTCCATCTTGAACGTGATTGTGAATTTTTTTAAATGACAAGTTTTTTTTAAGTAAAACAAATAGTGTGAGTTTACATTTATTTTTTAATACCTCATGTCACTAATTTATTTTTCAATAATATATTTTGTAAATTGAGAAAACAAAGCTATGAGTAGATGTCTATCAGAATTGGCAAGCTGATGACTTGTATTTAAATTTATGAATTTTTTACTTGCTTTCACGAAGAAGAAAATGTACTTTTCTTAACTTACAATACTTTCATAAATTATGAAGGGCTAAGGGGTAATTTATAAACAAAACGTTATGGAGAAAATCAAACAAAGTTGAATGAATTAAGTTTTGCAAAGGAATGAGGCAATAGGTTATTACGTTGAGAGGACCTTGGTCCACTCTGGCTATTCGACTTGAAAGTTGGGTGAGGATATGTCGGTCTGCTGGCCAACATTTGTGACATCCCAGGGGGCTATACTGAAAGCAAAGCCCCGCATAACTTCACAGAGGTAAGTAGCAAAAACCTCTATCAGTCCTTACCTTAAATCTACGACTGCACTCAACAGAAACCAGCAGAGTCCAGAAAATATTTTCTAAAAATAATATTTAATTTTACGTGTACACAGATTACAATAGTTCCTGTTCAAGTTACAACATGATGATGTCTGGAGAAGAAGAAAAGTAATAATAATTTTAACTAGTTTTTTAACAGAATTCAACTCAAGTTATGTTATAGTACCAATATATTTTCCCATTAGTAAAAAAAAAGTACTAATAATGTTGAAATCACTATTTTTCAACTCTGAAAAACGTGATTTCCACCTGCATTAATTGTGTTTCTTCAAATTTACCCTTGAATCTGTTAAAATATCAACTTAATCCAAATATATACCTTCTATGTTACATGGAATACATTTTGCTGTTGGAAAGTGTTTGGTTAGACATAAAAAGATAGGGATCTTATTGGTTAGCAAACTCACCTCCCTGGGATGGTCACATCATAAAAACAAGTTATTTCGCTATGTGTGGATGTCATATTAGACATTGGTAGGGGGATATTTCTTGTCATCATTTTTATCGGAAATCTCTCTTGTTTCTCCTAGTATCACACGCGCAAATTGGCGCTTCTCGCCTGATCCCCATTGGCTCTCAAGACATTGATGTTAAGAGCCAACAGATTCTCCCTCCAATGTTTTTTTTCTCTCCTATACATTGAATTGATAGTGAAAACATCTCTTAACTAGTGAGTACTTGTAGATAACATTTCTTAATGAGTGAATAAAATATATCTTATTTTAATACTTGTAAAAACAGTTCTGTTTTAACGATTAAATATAGTAAGTCTTGTGCGATTTTACAAATCATAGTTTGTTTGATTCAAATATACATTTGTTGTTGTTGTTGTGTTGTTTGTTGAAATTTTAAATCTAGGACTTATATTGAAAACTTCATTTCAGGGACTTGTAATATTTTTTTCACTGTTCACATAGTCAACATGTTGCACAAGGTTGAACAGACAACAAGTTAGGCGAGATCTCTCGGGGCATGCATTCAGAGGTCTGTAGCTCAAAGCAGGGGAGGCAACATTAGAAAAGTGTGTTCTTAATAATGTAGTGAGGAGGGTTGATTTTCTTGAAACTGGTAATGCAGGGCTGCCAACTAAAGAAATAAATACAAAAAAGATTTCCCAGAGCTGCTGCTGGGGTATGTAAACAAGTTTTTGCAAACTTCAGTCTCGATCGTTAGCGGAGGGCTTCAAGAAAAGTCACCTTCGAGAGTAGGGGTCGTAGGTGACATATACTGGTGGGGAAGGGGTGGTTGACATTATGGAGTCGGAGCAGCACTGAAGACAAAGGTGGGAGATTCAGGGGTGTTTGGACAGGGTCACGTACAAATGGACTCTGGCCATTTCTAAGGGGTGCAGGGAATGATGAGAGGGGGTAGCTACGACCAAGCAGGACCATATCGGAGTGCAAGTAGGCAGGTGACGCCATCTTGAATCAGTTGCGTCAATTAAGAATCGAGGACAGATGGGTGACTGACCCCCAGGACCTCGCAGAGGAGGGGTTGTAGGGGGTGGCTTGCATCGTGGACTCAGACCAGTTCTGAGGGGTGGGTGGTTGGGATGTGAGGGGGTGGCAGGTAGGTCTCCTCCGATCGGATCACAACTAAACAGTTTTAGTAATCTTGCCTTAGTGCATAAAACATTTGATGATCGCAGCCAGCTCGGGGCAGTGCACAAAGACGAGTGATGAGGAGGGGGTGCAGGGAGCGTAGTAACCTCAGCTATCCCACACGGCACCATCTTCAGTCGCTCATGTATGCTTGTAGGAGATGGATTTGCTACTTGTCAGCTCCTTCATAAACACCGTACCTCTACACGTTTGGTGGCCGACGAGCTTAGGATAGGGGGTTACTGCACCAGCGAGCATTGTACCTACCTTCATCTCTAGTGATAGCCGCGATTTACGTAGTATTTTATCGGGAAAATATTAATTTTCGTGTGTTAAGTTATTTTTTCCGGATCGATATACATCGTTTGTAATAAGGAATTGATTTCTGTGTTCGGTAGACAAAAGTACCATTTGTGTTAACAAATCGTGTTTTTTGTTTCTATGTGATGTGAATTTCACAGATTTAACGGAAATTTGTAGTCCATCTCTATAAAGCGTAGCACGATTACACTTCGTGGGCTTAAGTATTTCTTCACATCATACGATGGAAATACGCTTCGATGGAAATAATTAGTGCTAAAAGTGAATCATTCTGAAAATAGTAAAACTTTAGTTAAAAATTGTCTTTTCGTTGTCTGTTGTAGGACAAATGCAGTGTTTCCTCTTAAATTTCAACTTATTTGTCTATCGGATTCGCTACATGTATATGATCAGGCTGTCCACATACACAGCTTTAAGACGACATAATTGCTACTCTAGACTCCACATCAAACGGGCTTGTTTTAAAAAATACTCAAGGTATGTGAGAGAGGCTTTATGCAGTGTACGTGTATTTATATTGTGATATTGTGTCTGTTTAGAATTTAAATTCTAGTTTGGAAATCTATATTTATTCATATTGACGAGCTGGATTTCGTTTAGTGAGATTGAACTTGTCAACATTAGATGTAATTCATGTAGTATAAATTCTCTCTCGTGTAAATTATATTTCTCAAGCTCGAGAATCACATTATGTATAAGACTCACGTAATTTCAAATATTATTCATGTAGTCATTGAAATTTCCGATTCGATGCACATAATTTATTCATACATACAATACTGTGAAATTCTCTAACGTTTAATTGCATTGCGAAAACAGATTGTTTAACATGTTAATCGCATCTTTTAAAGTCGCCTTTCTACGAGCTATATCCACCCAAAAAACATAACGTTTGCACTTAGACCACTCTTAGAAAGCGTTTAAACATTCTGAAATTCTCTCATGTGTTAAATATATTCGTAAAAATTGCCTATCTACCACCATCATCAATCCAAACACCCTAAAATTAAAAAAAATACAGTTTTATGCCACTCTTGCACTCAACCATACGCCTATATAAGATATTAACTACCCGCCCCGGCTTCGCACGGGTGCAATTAAGAAAAAAAACTGCTTAACCCGGCGTTAATTAGGTTGGGTAAACTCTCCTAAAACATTAAAAAAAGCACAATATAATTTAATAATTAATAAAATAATTTATATTTTAAAGTTTTTTTTGCTGTTTTTATTTCATAATTTTTTTTTTTTTTTTATAATTTTTCATATTAATATACATTATATTACAATGCAATTTATCTGAGATATAAGTATTAAACATGATATTGGCTAAGACATTCTCTGTAGACATTGTTTGACGTCCTCTTATTGTTTGGTAGCAAAATGTACTGTTTCTCGGGACTTCCAACTCGTGATAAACCAACATATAGTTGACCATGGGAAAAACACTCTTTTCGTAGGTCGATTCCAACCAAAGAGAAAGTTTGACCCTGGGACTTATTAATAGTAATCGCGAACGATGTTTTTATGGGAAATTGCAACCGTTTGAAAGATATTGGAAAATCCGTGGGAATCATGGGAATCCTCGGGATGTTTGCCAGCTGGCCGGCTGCTGGACCTGTGAGGATGATCGTGACAATCAAATTTTCTTTCAAGTCTTTAATGAGCAATCTTGTGCCATTACACGTGTTAGGAGGGCTTATATTCCTTAAAAGCATGATAGGAGTACCGACTTTTAATGATAGTTCGTGAGGTGGCAAGCCAGAAGGATTAAGCTAATTTAGAAAATCTTGAGGAAAGTGGACGACATCGTCAACATTGGTGACTGTGTCAATCGACTTATAGGTTTTGACTTGGCCGGGAACTCTTTGTATAATGAGATTGTTGATTTCATTGACAGTGTCGTTCCTAGGCGATACTATTGTCCTGGAACACAACCAGTGAAAGTCTCTTTCTAGTAAGTTTTCGAGGCAAGGATATACTGCTTCTATAAGATGCTGCAGACTGTGGACTATCTGACCTAATGTCTCATTAAAAATAATTTCAGCAGAATTAGTGCCCAAATTTAGAGAAGGAAAAACTCCTTCGCCAAGTCTCAGCAAATGTTGTGGGAAATATTTATGCGTGTCTCCACCAAGATAGGCTCTCATATTCGTTCGCAAATTTAGGTGTTGAATAGAACTCCATAAGGGAGATAATTTAAGACATGCTTTGATGATATCTTCACGCGTCCCTTTTGTAACTACAGGGAGTGTCTGCCGAAAATCCCCAGTAAACACAAAAGTAACTCCTCCTATAATGGCAGTAGAGCTTCTAAGATCATTTACCGTTCGATCCACAGCTTGAACATGGGCTCTGTGACTCATCGTACATTCATCCCACATTATCAGTGCCGCGTCCTGTAACAATTTGCCAAGAGGGCCGTTTTTGCGTATAGAACATACGGATTGTTGGTCCACAGATACTGATAATGGGAGTTTGAACGTGGGATGTGCAGTTTTCCCATTACTTAATAGAGTAGCAGCGAGTCCTGAAGAAGCGACTGCCAGAGCTATTTTTCCAGACTGTCTAACCTTTGCCAGTAATAAATTGGACAGGAATGTCTTTCCTGTGCCTCCTGGGGCATCCAAAAAAAAATATTTTGCCTTTGATATTCATCACACTATCAATTATTGCATTAAACACTTGCAATTGATCTGAGACTAATTTTGGCAAATTTTCGTTGACAAAATCATTCAAATCACTGACATATTTCTGTCGATTTCATCAGGTTGTATTTTTCTTTCCAGCCAAAACAACACATGACAGTGTGATAACCCGCGTTTTTGCCATTCTACACTAAGCATATGGCATTTGACATTACCAAATATCTCTTCTTTTGTGAATAACTTGATCATTTTTTTCATCTTTAAATGGAATACCCTGGAAATTATATCATGATGATCAAATTCCCGCTGGCCAGGTAATAATTCTTCTTTGATCTCTGGCCATTCCGGATTGCAAGTAAAAGTTACAAATAAATCGGGTCTTCCGTAATTACGGACGTACGTCATGGCATTCTGAGTTTTCTCGTGCAGATAATGTGGAGATCCCGTGAAACTTGAAGGCAAGATGACGTGTTGTCCAATATTGGAAGGGTTTATATAAGCATCCTGATTTAAAGCATCTCTCAAATGTACATTGTCGTCAGCTCTTAGTTGTTGTTGATTTTGACGTATGTAATTTATTCTTTCGAATATTAATTTAGCCATCATATCAATACAGTATTGACTAAACAAATCTCAGTAATAGCATAAGGGATTAAAACAATCGGCTCTGATTATTATCCTGTACGCATAAAATTGCATACATGAAATCTTTTATTTCTCGCTGAATTTTGCTGAGTGATTGTTAAATAGTAACCATCTTCGCCTCTCACAAACATTAAAGGGTATTGCGAAGGTTCGTACGCACAGTGTAATTCCGAAACTCTTTTTAGATGTCCATCTTTACAATGAATGACTATATTCCTGGGTCCTTTGTCTTCGTCGACTAATAAAACTTCGACTTCGTTTGTTGCAGGTGAATTGTATCTTCCTTGATGACCGTGTGGAATGCGGTCGGCGTGAATGATTAATTTTAAGTTGTCCGATGAGGAGTTATTTTCTAAGTTGTATTTGAGACTTCGAATGTACATATTGTGACTGCTTAATGCGGACTGTAATTCTTTGAATAATTCCATTTTTAATTGGGAGCTATATTAGATTGTAACGATAATTGATCAGCATCCGATATAACATAAATCTGTAGAAACTGCGGACTTTGACCAGAAGGTGGAAGGAGACTACCAATCAAATGGTATACCTGCCCTTCTAACTTAAATGTAGGCATAAAATTTCCTCCCCGTATTTCCTTAGCACCAAATGACGTCATTTGAAACAGTGCGTTATACCTGCGTATGTTATTTAAAAAATGCGTAGATAATGGATGAGTGCCTAACAATAAATCTTTTATTGGTTGTGGTGATTCCTGTATATTAGGGAGAACCACTTTGCCTCCAGCACAACACATACCGTTCGCTTAATCATTCCATATTTTTGCAAAGTATT
Source organism: Dryococelus australis (assembly GCA_029891345.1). Classification (NCBI taxonomy): domain Eukaryota; kingdom Metazoa; phylum Arthropoda; class Insecta; order Phasmatodea; family Phasmatidae; genus Dryococelus; species Dryococelus australis. The sequence continues at coordinate 134,464,586 of CM056998.1, read as the reverse complement.
AAGGGCAAATTTTATTCATTTGCCCAATTTTTACTGTGTTTTGCTGACCATAATCAATATTTTGGTTATAATTAAAGGCTGATCGATTCCCGTGAGCAATTATTCGATTACGCGCTCTGGTCGTAGATAAACATTGTCTTTCTACGGCTAGGCGCTGCGAGCGTTCGACGCTAGATTCCCTAGCGCGAGCATCAGAGACACACTGCCTATTGTTAGACAGCTGCTCATCGCGTTCACAGCTAGATTCCCTGGCACGGGCCTGTGAGGTTCTTACATTTTGGCTAGTAAGTCGTTGCGAGCGTTCTGTACTGGACTCCCTAGCATGCGCTTGTGAGATGTACTCTTTATGACTCGCAAGGCGCTGCGTATTTTCAGAGGAAGACTCTTCCGCTTGACGTATTTTAGCTGCTCCTGTCTGAGTTGATTGACTTGAAAGCTGAGATTTTTTTTTAGGCATGGCGTTGTGATTTTAGAGTAATTAAGTTAAAAACAACGAAATAGGAGTGATGTACGATTCTGAAAAAATGCTTTAAAATATAACAAATTGCATGCGAAAGTATGAGCGGATAGATATTAGTATTAAGTTAATACAATAAATGAAATGAGGACGGACTGATTCCGAAAATAAAAAGTGCTGTGTGCTGCGTACTGCGCCAACCATGTGACTGCGCCGCGCAGGTACCAGATCGTGGGTAAAACGTACCCCCACTTTGTGGGACAGTCTCGTCTAAGCACTTTGAAAACGGCACAAAGTGGGGGCATTTTTTACCCACGATCTGGCTGCACTACCTGCCTCGCAAACGTACGCGTTGAGAACGTTGACCTTGCTCTTCACCGGTAGCTTCATGGTGTGGCCTTGCTGTGCGGCGTGCTTTATTGATATTGTATTATCTTTTTAACCATACGTCCAAATAATATGCAGTAGAAAGCAAAAATCACATGTATTTAGTAATGGTGCCGATAAACGTGCTTATTTTAATAAGGATTAATAAATTGTTGATAACATGTCCAGTTAAACATAATCTAACGATTTTAATTACTTTTATTAAATTATAAATTTTTAAACTCATGACATCTTTTGAATGGAATGTCCGAATTGAATAATTCAAAAAGGTAATATACAAGTACTTAACCAGTCATGAATGTGAAGTAATTTATTTTGATAAGGATTGATACCAAGGTACATATAAAGTGCCTTTTCTAGCGGTGGTGTTTTAATTCAGTTTTTAAAATAAAAAAATAGTTATTGTGACATAACTATAATAGTTAGACATATGGTGTCGCGACACTTTTTGTAGATAATAATGTGTTCTGCAAAGCAATGGGTTATATTATTGGAGTTTTAGAAGGGGGCCCTATTGATTTTTAAAATAAAATATAGCCTATGACACTCAGTGATAACGTAGCATTCTACTGGTGAAAGAATTTTTAAAATCGGATGAGTAGTTTTGAATATTACCTCCTACATCCAAACACACAAACACACAAAGTTACAAACGCTACCTCTTTATAATATTAGTATAGATTGCAACACACCACTCTGGTCATCGACTGCCAGTGCTCCAAGGGTGAGGACATGCCTGAGCTCGTGCTACCCCCCCCCCCCCAAAGAAAGAAAGAAGTAAAATATTAACCCTTTCAATTAGTTTAACCATTTCAATCAATTTAACCCTTTCCATTTTTATCGGGTTGAGATCGTATTAATAATTTTAGATCGGATTAGATTCGGATTGAAATATGACCCTTTTTTGAATAACTCTTTGATATCATATTGATAATCCGATTAATCAAAAGTGGCCTAGGACCAGCACTACTCTCTGTATATCAACGATATTGTTTGGAACCGCCCCATTTGGCCTTGCCCTGGTCGAGTATGTTGACCAAGATTGCACCCCCACGGCTTGCCGACGAATGGTTTCAAACATCTGTATAGTTACGTCTTTTAAGATTGAGTGCTATTGTCGGGCAATTTTTCCAAATCCGCTGCCACTCAGTCAGAATAAATTTGATAAGGTTTTGGTATATTTATAAAGTGTGTTTTATTTCGTGAAGTGCTATACTGGTCGTTTGCTGCCACTTCACGTCCGTATATTTGCGGGGTAATCGTTTAGGTAAATATTAACATTGTGTGGTTAATTAGGCCCGATGGCTTATGAGATTAATTAATTGTAATTTTCTATGTTATGAAAATATTGGTTATCAATAACAGTAGTGTCACTGTATAAATAAAAAAAGTTTATATTACTATGTAGTTACCGTGTAGTAATAGAATCTACGCTCGTATGGACTTAATGAAGAGATTTCATTATTCTGAAACATCGAGTCTAATAAGAGATTAGTACAAAAGTTTGCCTGGTAAAAGAAAATTTGCATCGGCCATGCCATCCTTGTGAGGTCACGACGTTGCTAAAAGTATGGAATATTGTCTGCTTAAAGTTGTTGAACATTGAAGAATTTCACATTTATTGTAAGTTCTTGCACACTTGTTAAAGTGGAATTTTGTCAGAGACGATTTGAATAATCTGATACGTTGTGGTCAATTAACAACGTAATTTTGGAAGTGACACGTACCGTTGAGTACGGAAAGAATTTGCGCCATTTAGCAGTGAGGTGCTTTATATTGTTTGGTTTGCTATTTTTTTTATGAATTCTGGCAACCTTTTATTCAAAGTCTTTGTGATATTACGCTATTTTTTATTTGTCTGGTCCTTTATAAAGTATTGGTACATTTTATCCATTGTGTGGCTGTTTTATTCTAATGTTAATGGCTGTGAACTTATACATGCCAGTCCAGGTTCTATATTGAGATTTTAAAAGTTAAATTTAGTTTATTGAATTGCGTACCTGTATCAATGCGATTGTTTTGAAAATATAAATTTCGTACCTGAATATAATTCATGTTTTGAATGATGAAACATGTCAATTGGTGAGAAATAATTTGAAAATAAAATTAGGTCACTGCAATATTGTATGTAATTTTGTTCTGTATTTGGACATTTCTGTACAAGGTTCTAGTTGTGAAACCCAGATAGCCAAAGGTTAAATGATTTTCAAAATGTCAGTAGATAAAGGTGTTAAAAGCAGAGGTAAATAATGCCTTTATATCAGACGATATGAATATTACTTACATTTTATAAATTGAATTGTGCACTGAAATATGTGAAGTTGTGATCATAAATGATATAAAGGTATTGAATGTGTTACGCGCTCCCATCCTACAAATAGTAGGTGTTGCTAGTATCCTATTTCATGCAATTAGTGACAATTACTGAAACATGAAATCACAATACAAAACAAAGTGTTTCATGATGCATATAACTAGTTTGCATAGTATGCAAGATGATCACATTTATGTTTTCTGACAATGTTAACCCCGACCACAAGAGCGAGGGCAACGGCACGCGCCGACAGAGATCGCTGGCCAGTGGCAGCGTCCAACACGTTCCCCACGAGTAGAAACGCACTTCACCCCGCTGGTTCGTGTTGGTGTGTACGAGAAATCTGACTACTACACAACTACGGCCCCCTACATTACCGAGATACGCGTATTCGCGCAAACAACAATTTGAGGAAAACCGTGCAGATCCATATGACACTGAAACGGAAGGTTTTGTCCTGTAGCGGAATTGAAACAAGAATCAACGAATAGACACTCCAAGAGTGTTTCTCCTCTCACCTACTACTATTTCACACGATGAAGTATTGAAAAGATAGAATTTTATACGCTTCAGGTATTGTCGGCATTGTTCGTGTCTCAAAATTGAAGGCAAGAATACGGAACGCTTCCGTGTTTTACATTTACAGAGCTTATTTCCGTTACTCGTCATTACGGAGTGCCTTTCCGTAAATTAACTATAAATATCAGTTAAACTTTCCGTAAATCTACAGAAATTTACAATAAAGTATCATGTCAACAAAGCGTATTTGCTTTTAATATTAAAATAGACTGCCTAGTTTTCACAACCAGTTAAATTAAATTTATTGGACAAAAAGTTTTCTATATATTTTAGTTTTTTCCCTATCAACAATAAGTGGACTGTTTAAAACTAAAAAAAATATATAATTACTTATGAGTGGAAATTATATATATATATATATATATATATATATATATATATATATATATATATATATATATATTCGAAAAAATGTACTGCCCTTAGAATTCACTTTGGACAATAGATCACATTTGTTTTCACGTATTTTTTTTGTAATTCACCTGCAGTCGAAATTTGTCGATCTAATTTTAAAATACTCTATACATTTGAAATATTTTTAAAAAATTTCTGAGACAAAAATTTAAGATAAAAATTTATGCTAGATTAATATAATGCTTAAATTTAGCTTGTACTTATAGGCAAAAGCAATGTTAGGATTTAACGTACCACTCCAATTTTTGTTTTACGTTCCGAACTAATTTTTTTATGCTAATTAATCTAATCTGGTGCGTCTAAAACAGTTCTCTCAAGCAATTAATTTTTGCAGTTATATACACGTTGCTGGAGAATAAAGTTTTGCCTTCATTGAACTTCGCCCATTGAAATTCGCAAAATCGATACTTTGGAGTGCCAATAGAGCAAATGTGTTCCATTTGTTTAGTTTCACGCCTATTTGCTCAGGGTTCTTAGTCATTTCGATACGTTCATTGCTGCTTCTTTTATTTGCATTTAAAAGATACCGGGTAGTCGTAAACCTGGGGTTTTCAAGTAGTTATCACACATTTTGTTACTTTAATAAATATTTATTTATTTATTTATTTGTGCATTTATTATTATTTCGCAGTAAAACATTTATTCCACAAAGAAAATGTTTAACAGATTTCATTTTAAAATAAATTATTAATTTTTCCAAAATTTATTTTCCAGTTTTATTGTAGTAAATATGATTTATGTTTAGTGAGAAGATATTAACTACCTTTCGGAGAAAAACATTTACGGTGTTTTTTTTTGAGGGACTGAAACATTTGAAAAGTTTTAAAAATTACATGTGGCACAAGGATCATATTTTATCTCGTGTTTTAGTAGTTTAAGTGCATAACTGCAATTTTTTTTTAAACTTTGGCTTATTATGATATGCAAAATTTTACTGAAAACACTAATAACAACACCAAATCGGATGCACGAGGTGTATGATCAGCAGAGTTCTAACATTAGATACTTTAGTTTAAAAAATAGTGAATTAAGGATACGAAGTATTAATAACACTGGAATACATGAAAGTTTTTAGTTGAATATAGACTGGGTTCGTATTTATGTTACTGGGAGTCTGCGTGGCTTTATTGATGCTGTGAACGGATACAGGGTACATGAATGAATCATCGAAAAATATTGCGGTATATTTCCAAAAGCGCTACTATTTAAAAGATAGAAATTTGCCCAAATCATTATATTCGCATTTTCACGTCAAGCTACCATGGAGTGGAGAAATTTCGGTGGCTCTTAACAGCGAGGTCTTGAGAGGCTATGAGAGTGAAGTGATGTGAAAATGGAACAGTGCCGAAATGGAAGGTGCGGGAGGGAAACGGGAGATCCCATAGGAAACAACCGATCAGTGGTATCCGCCATAGAATAAAAATAAATCAAATTAATGTTGAAAGTTTGAAAGTGTCAGTATATATTCTCCAGTCTTTTAAAGGAAGGTTGGAGTATTAATGACGAATATGAGAGAAATGCATAAATATTTTCACAGCACAAAGTTTGCTGACGAGAATACCCTTCAGTATTATACTACGCTCTCTAAATATCACACCACCATCCCGAGTGTAGTTTATGTTATTTTCATTATGAAACATTTGATTTTATAGCCTTGCCGTATAAAAGTCCTGTAATAAAAATGGTTTACACTCTAAGTAGAGCACTATCTGAAGTGCCAAAAATAACAATGTAAAACATTGCTCAAAAGACAGACTAAATTAACTAAAGCACAGTCAAATCACGATCAGAGTTACGACCTTGGTGTCCCTGGCGAGGAGACCGGAGCAACGAATACACAACGAACGAACTACTTTCCCGTTCGAAAGTCGATAGGCCTCGTATGCGATCCCGAATCAACGCTGTAAATACAGCGGTGCCGCAATCGCGGCACCAAACCCAAAAAAACAACAATCTAGCAGGACTGATCTTCTCTGAAATTCAAACTGCCAGGCTGACGTCTACCAGCGTGGGTGGGAGCATACTGCTGACAACATCCATCACTTGAAGAAATAAATGCATAAAAAATAATGATAGGAAAATACCGCGTAAACGCACTTCGAAAACAGAACACAAATATAGTTAACAGGTTTTTTTAAGGAAGTTGTAACTTCACAGACAAAAAATTGATGACTGTAGATAGAATGGTAGGTTCAAGCATAAGGGCCTGGGACACCGGAGCGCCGGAGCTGTACCTGCTCGGTCATTCCGATCACCAGGTGGCCATCGTAGAAGCCAGTGACCGTTGACCATTGACCCTTGACCACCGACCTTTGATCCAAAGAAATTCCCCCCCCCCCAAAAAAAATCACAGAAATAATACAATAACAATAATAAAAATCCCAAAAAATTACAAAAAAATAAAAATATTGAAAAGTGCGCCTAGTAAAAAATATTTAAACATTATATTATAAATTAAAAATATAACTAAAATATTATTTTTTATTCTAAACCTCCAATGACCATTTTCCCTAACAATTTCGCTTTTCCGTAACAATTTCCCTTTATTCTCTTAAAATTTCACTTTTTTTTTCCTAAAAGATCCCTTTTACCCTTAAAACTTCTATTTTTTCCTTTTAAAATTTCCCATTTGCTCCTTAAAATATACCTTGCTCCCCTCAAAAATTAAAAAATAAAATAAAATGTATAAAAGTTAGCGAGGTTATTGTTGTTGACTACTTCCGCCGCATTGTATGCAAGTGACCATAACCTTAATCACCTAACCATGAAAGACATTGAAAAAAATCTCTAGAAAAATTAGTAAATGTCAACGAGCATATTAAACTACTTATTACTACCCCCATGTTGGATGCAGGTGGCATTGACCTTTATCCTGTGACCTTGAATTAACTTTGAAAACAAAACCTCGAAAAAATTCTTAACCTTCAGAAAGCATATTGTGCTACTGACTACTAACACACTATTGGGTGCTGGTGACACTGACCTTGACACCATGGCATTAAAAGACATTCAAATCGATAACGCGAGAAAAAATTCATTAAAGTCGGCAAGCATATCAGGTTACTAAATAGTACAGCCATATTGGATGCAGGTGACATTGGTATTTACCATGACCTTGAAAGACCTTGAAAGCCAGAATATGAAGGAAAAAAGTTTTACAGCCTTTTAAATTACTTACTACTGCTGCCTTAGTGGAAGCAGGTGACCTTGATATTGATCCCATGAACTTCAATAATCTTGAAAAGAAACACTCAAGAAACAAATCATAAAAATTTAAGAAATTAAAATATGTCAGCGAGCATATTACATTACTACTACCATTAATTTCATTATTTCGAGTTACGTAAACATGAAATAAAACACACTTTACTTTTCACAACTTATTTTATTCAAATAATTTAGTACAGCCGGTCATACCCTGAAAAAATTACAATATTCTACAATATAAATGCATATCAATATAAGCAACTTTGTTGTAGGTTATAGTCTGTTATGCATTTCGCTATTCACAATTATGTCTTCCTTATGCGATTATATCACCACATTTATTACACCAACACACTGTGCAGAGAATGTTATGTAACTACACTTTTGAGAACTTCTACCGAAGTCAAAAGATACCTGCTTGCAGAAAACCTGGTACTCATGGGAAATGCACTTCACCTTTACAGGACTTTGAATGTATAAGTAAACTATTGGTATTGCTGAACAGCTGTCACACAAATATAACATACGACAGTGAGCTTTTGGACAATGAAAGCTTTCATGGCGTGGTACATTTGCGGTTGAAGTTAAGTATCTTATCCCAAAAGTGACACTGATGATGACACAGTGGTTCAGGCAAAGATTCGAGTGGATCTGTTGGAGATGTAGGTCGTAGAGCTAAAGAAGCAGGTAATGCCAGCAATTGTGTTCTAGGTACCTCAGCCGAAGAGGTCAACGGCGATGCTACTGCAGGAATGCCGATTGAAGAAGTCGATGGTATTGCTGGTACCACTCGCGAAGAAGTCGATGGCACTGCCATAGCTACCATTAGCTCCTGTAGAGTTCTCGAAGACATCGCAGATTCCGAATAAGAATTTGATCTGAAACTGCAGAAGGTAGCCGCGATGATGTTCTCTTTTCACGGAAGCCATTGTCAAACTAAGCCTCTCGGCTGACCTTACTAATGTTTATGATTTACGAGTATGCAAGCCCTATAATGTCATATTGACTTTTAACCAATCGTATTATACCATTTAGATATTGTTCTGTCAACTACCAGCCAATCACCGAGTTGCCAATTGAATGCAGCTTACCAATCTTGTAACGGCATTCAGATATCATACACATGCAGATAGACAGACTTTAGATGCTAGTTACTTGATCACATTACCATGCAGTTCTATCGTTAACATTTTCTCCTAGACAGTTCTTTGCTAAAATGGAACTCATTATCACGCTTAAAACAGGAAAATAACTCCTGTCGGACAGACTGCTCATAAGACTAATACATAAAAGGGCCCATAAATTATGTCTAATTACACTTAAAGACCACAAAAAACCTCTGAAAGAACCCTAAAATAACCCCCTCTACCTTGACCACTATTTGATCCCCCAGTGTCTCTTAAATGTAGTTTATTGACCATGAAAATATCTCTTTTTTCTTTTAAACGACCCATAATTTCATTTAAATGATCACCAATGACTCCTTAATAATCCATAATAACCCTTAATGAACCCTAATGACACCTTATTGGCATCTTAAGACCCTCAAACAACATATAAATAACCATCTCCTCCTTAACCCCTAAAATGCCCTTAATGACCCTTAAATAGGCCCTAAAATCCATAAATACACTTAATGACCCCTAGATATACCCCTAAATGACCCTCCTTCTGACCCCTAAATGACCTGTAATGACCCCTACAAGACCCCTAAAGACCCGAAATACCCCTTAATAACCCTCCTCCTCTCTTATGACTCCATAATGATTCCTAATTACCCCTTAATGATCCCTTATGTAACACAATGACCCAAAAATAACCCCTAAATTACCCCTCTTCGTTGACCCATAATAGCCCCTAATGACCACTAATGACCTATTAATTACCAATTATATCCTATAGTAGATATATAATGCGGATCCAAGCACAGCACAATAATTAGAATAAAAATCGAGTAAATTTCTCATTTTCAAGTTACTCTTTCAAGTCTTCTGGAGGTATCATTTATCTCTTCAATTATGTTCCCAAAATCAAGGAAATCAAAGCCAAAATCTACTAATTTAATCCAAATCTGCAATCTAAATCAAACAATTTTTTTTCCCAAAAATTTGCCAGCAGGGTCTTTTCCGAGTCAAATTTAAGCTAAATTCAGGCAATTTATAATCCAAATTTATTCAAATCTGCAATTGAAATCTGTTTGCCATATCAAACAGCCAGAATAAATCACAAAATTTTACGAAATTCTTAAGAGAACTCTATATCATGCATACATTTGCCATTTTTCATATCTTTTAAGCCTTTATATGTTATAAAAAACTTGTTTCTCATTAATTTATTTCGTACAATTTCAAAATGCATATCTGATCATACAGGATGGGGTAAATTTCATTAAAAATAAAATATAATTTCGCAGAAATACGTGCTAGTACCTCACAGCTGGATAGACATATTTTAAAATCATTTAATTTCTTTCCATAGCTGGGGTACAGTTAAACACTGCTACATTTATTTACAGACATTCAAACTTAACGGATGTGTCGTACTGCTGTAGTCTCACAGCCAAGCATTAGTCGCAAGCGAGCTCAGTCATGCACTGTCTTCCCAAGCGAATTGATGTGTTTCTTATCCTCCTTTTACAATTGCAAATTTAGTAATTTTATTAATTTCATATGGGATACTCATGTACTTGTGTTTGTTTGAAATCTATTTAGGTAAATCTCGTTTAATGACTCCTAATTTCTCTTGTGCAATACATCAGCACTGTTATTTTCATTTTAAATAACTGTTTGCACACATACACCACATAAATCGTATCTTTCACAGTCGCATATCTCCCAACACCATCTATGACACCCAAAAATCACTTATGCCTCTCTTGCACAAAATTCAACACATATATACCTCTTCCCTAGCACATCACACCTCAGTACAACACTGGACCTCCAAGGGTGAACATCGCTCCCCTATATACACCCTTTCCCCAACACACAACCACATCATACCACGACAGACCTCTGAGAGTGAGGACATACCAGTGATGCTCTCCACCCCAAAAAAATAGTAAATTGCCCAAATGATACACTCATCAATAAAATAATGCCATCAAAGAAATTTGATCAAACAAGTTTGATGCTAAAACTTTGATCGAATTTCTTTGATCACATTTTATCCGATTAGGATTAATCCTTAATCCGATTACAGTAATTGATCGGACTAATGATTAATCATATCAATCTAATCGATAATCCATCAATTAATCCTTGTTGAAGTGAAACCCCCGCACTCGTACTACTCCTACTGTATATATCGACTGGAAGCAGGGTAACTCAGACGATGGTGTCCCATGCTTATCGCGTTTCACAAAGGATCTGGCAGAGGCAGAGGATAACACATGGTTGCAAGGTCAGTCGGTACTTCACGAGTCAACTTGCAATAAGTAAATACCTCAAGAAGATCGCTGTAAACTGATAGACAACAAAATGTATTAGAAATGGCTTAGTAACTTCCCCTGGTTTTATACCTGATGGCTAATCAAAGGATGGCTTACAAACTAACATATAACCTAACTTAAATGAACACCCATGGCTCAGCTAGGTTTCGAACCCAGAACCATTCGCACCTCAGACACGCGGCGCACCAACCGACTACGCTACTAGAGGTCAGTTCAGACAACAGATCTCAGAAAGACGAGCTTGCTAGAAGCCTGAGAGGAGACACCGGTGTGAGCATTTCCAAGTGCACTAACGCCGACGCTTTGAGTGGGACGGTATGCCGGAGTGGCAATGAGGTGCATAACACTGACCACTTCCCAAGAAACTACTCGATTAGCGTGGGGAATAGAACATACAGTTTGGAGTAGGGAACAATAGCAGTATATTCGGAATGATTCCCCAGCGTGTTTACAAAACTCAGTAGGCTATTAAAACCTCGATGTTAAAAGCCGCCCAAATCTTTCCACTCCACTCCTCTACAATGTTCAGCTATTATAAAATAAGTGGACAATTATGTATTTGGCAAAATCTCATTCACAGATGGCATTATTTTGGTTCCATATATATCCTCCTATGTTTTATTGGGTCTCTGCATACGGCCAGGTGTAAATAAATACTATCCGCAGTAGTATAGAAATGCCGGTTCGAGCGCAGCCCCCAGCCATCAGAGAACCAATGGCAAATTGAATGCCCAAGCCATTAGAAAACCATCAGAAGAAATTACAGTTGTTTTTCTGATCCAAAACATCAGCTGCTGATTTGAGCACAGCCGCAAAAAAGTGACTGCAAAATTTGTGTTACAGTCCAGCCGCAAAAAGTGACTCCAAAAAGTTGCATTTGGGAGCAACCCTCAGTTATCAGAAAACCAACGAAAAATTAAATGCACAATCCATTAGAAAACATCAACTGCCGATTCGAGCGCAACCACAAAAAAAGTGACTACACAAGTTGCATTATAGTGCAGTTGCAAAAAGTGACTACAAAAAGTTGCACAACAGTGCAGTTGCAAAAAGTGACTACAAAAAGTTGCATTAAAGTGCAGTTGCAAAAAGTGACTACAAAAAGTTGCGTTAGGAAGCAGTTGCAAAGATCGGCTCATGAAATTTGAATGTGTAAAAAATAAAATAATGTACAGAATAAAGATTGACAAGTTGCTAAATGTATTGAATGGAACCCAACAATTGGAGAAACTTTCCGAACTTACAATTGGACATACCTGTCCCATAGACCATGCTGAAATAAATGATACACAGTATGGATACAAAGTGGTAATTACTTCTATAAATTTTAAAGTAACCTTACCAGACAGATATTTTCATATTTTCAACGAAAAAGTTTTAGATGATGTTAATTGTGGAGGTATAAATTTTGCATATAATGGAATGGTGGATTGTGGTGTTAAAGAAAGGCATTCTATTCGGTTTTTTTAAGATTAAATAATCGTCATATTTGACAGTTGATTTTTATTTGTGCTCATATATCTATAAAGTTTTAATGGTTATCCAATCATTAAAACACAACTATCGCTCTGACTTAGGCAATGTGCTACAATGTAGTCTAATTAAAAATTTACACACACATCTCCAAATTCGACACATTAAAATAGCCGAAACATTGAGTTCTTTCACTGCAGTTTCTATAGAACTATTATTCATCTTTATCACATGAAACTTTAATATATTGAATATTACTACTTCCAACCCAAAAATATCTACGGCTTCATCTCTAAAATCACTGTTCATTCAGACAAATCAAAATTAATTAACTTACCTTTTTCATCCCTAATTTATACTATTATTTCAATGACTTGATTTGTTTGCACTGGGAAAAATAATGGATAAGCGGGCTCGTAATAGATCATGTCGCCAAATCCAAATGTTGTTCTTTGTTTAAAGGTGACAATTATACTAGTTTCTCTATGGTTATTTTCATTATGTTTTAATATCATACGATTTACTATATTACAGTGTATATTTATTGTTTCAAATGGAGCAAATTTTGTAATTGTATCGCCATAACGATACACATTTGCTTTCAGAATTTTATTTTCTACGAAACCCAAAAGTTTTCCTATTGAACCCCATTTTCCAAACTGTAATTTAAGCACATATTTTACTTTCACTCTGTTTGTTATTTTATCTAGCTCGAAAGATATACCAATTTCTTTCCCACCCATTGAATCTACACTAACTGAAAAGATTGCTTTTATAGTTTTTTCAAGATCTTTTAAGCTATATTGACAAACTGGAATATCAATTGCTGATTCCGTATCATTATGACCCACAAAATATAGCTTATTTCTCCCAGAGATAATGTTATGTGTTAGATAAGTAGTATAGAACTGAACTAAAGTCAACGAGTGTCCCTCTATCTCAAAGGGGTAGTGTAGTCTCTTCTTCAACACTGATTTGTTATCTGCTAATTTGAATACGTTACTCATTTATTATATTATTTTAAAAAATTATAAATAAATGAGCAAGAAACATGTAAACTGGGATATTAAAATATGAATGCCAGACAAGACTGTATCGACAAAACGTCATGGAGAATTATTACCTAATAATATTAGATGTTTGATAGTTGGTCATAGTAACTGTGGAAAAACTACACTTATGATAGATAATTTTATATATGCTCAGGGATGGTTGGACTTTGGTAATCTCTATGTATGTTTAAAAAGTCTGGACCAACCAAAATAAATCAATTTAAAGAAAGATATAGATGTAGCATCAAAATTATTTAATGAACCAACAGCATAATTCTTTCTGTCAAATGAAGAAATGGTTGACATAAATGAATGTCATAAAGAGTCTGTAGTTGTTTTCGATGATATCATACTTGAAAATCAGAATATTGTAAGAGATTACTTTACTCGTGGTAGACATAAAAATATTGATTGTTTCTATTTAGCTCAGACACACTCAAAAGTACTTAAGCAGCTTTTAAGATACAATGCTAATATTCTTTGCATATTTAGACAAGAAGATACAAATCTTAAACATATTCATTATGATTTTGTTGGTGGTGATATGTCATTTGAGAAATTTAAGGAGATGTGTTCAAAATGTTGGAATAATGAATATGGTTTTGTTACAATAGATATGATGTGTAAGTTAAATAATGGCAAATACCATAATAAAATTAAAGACATTTTCAATTATTAGATTGTAAGTTTTTTTTAATGGAAGTGTTTCCATTAAAAACTAACATAATCTGATATTTTTAAACATATTCATATACCATAGCTATTTCAATAAACACAATTGTACCTTCAGGTACATTGTGGGCTTTTGGTATTTTAAAATATAGTATATCGTCAGGGTATACTTCAAAAGTTTTATGCATGTCAATTTTCTTCCGTTCATGATAACAGTAGATAACACTTTTATATTTTTCAGGTTTTATTATTATTTCAACTATAGTTCCATCTCTCATAAAAAATTATCAAAGTATAATGCTTTTTCTTTTGAATTGTATTTCCCAACTAAACAAATAATGTTAATTCCGTTTTTCTGATAGTACTCTAAAGTGATTGCGTCCATCGGTGCAATGGGATTTCCCACATGTCTTAGTCTTTTTTGTTCAAAATCTGTATTAATATCTATTTCCAAGTAAGTAAGATAGGCTTTATCCAATGATCTTTTTTTTCTTGTCAGTGTGGCTATAAAGTCGTTGAACTGTGTGTTGGAATCAAAATCATAGGGATTGATCTTCTCATCATTGTTCGTGCGTTCTTTAATTTGATTTTCAATCCAAGAGCTCATTAAAGCATTTCCACATTAATCCATTGTTTATTAACAGTGAAATAATTTTTGGAAATTTAAAATTATGTGAAAAGAGATTTAGCATAATTACACACAAATGACCACAAGTTACTTGATTGAAATTTTGAATTCTGTCATCGTTATAAAAATATTATTTCCGAGATATGCTATAAATTCTCGCAGTGGATTTCCACCAAATGAATCAAAATAATATTAGTTGTTTGCTTTTTTTCCAATAGCATACCCAGTGTGTACCAGAGTTTGTCGAAACATCTATATTAACAATCCCACATTCATTATAGAGTGGCGTGTTAAGTAGCTCATTGATCATAAATACACCCCAGAAATTTTTAATTTTTAATTTTTTAACCATTTGATCAATATCAAAGTTACTGTGTGGAGTTAATTTTTTTTAACGTTCTTACTCCACTTAACTTTCTTCAATCCCTTGCCGTATTCATTCATAGCTAAATTATGTCTGTGTTGTCCTTCCAATTCTTGGTTTTTCTTCTTGGCATTAATTACTGATGTAGCCATAGATGATGCACCGCCAGCTAACGCTCCTAGAGCTCCCAATGCTGCGACAATTAAGGGTAAAAATCCACCCTTGTGAACTGTCAAACCATTTCCAGTTTTCATTTCTTTGGACATTTTCTCAATTTGCAGAACTGAAATTGTGATAGCCATCCCTTTGTCCTTTAGTTTCTTGATTTTACGATCCAGTTGGTCTTTCGTTAGGAAAGAATCAATATTCAAACCCTTCAACTCCTCCTTAGGAACCTGAAATACAATTTTTTTACTTTTATTTATTATAACAAATATTTTATCATTTTAATTTAATTCCCCAGCCAAGCTTACGTTTAATATGCATCGCAGATCCAGTAACACCAGCCCACAATCTCTCACTGAGATCAGCATCTGAACTTAACAATCTTTTCAACACTTTCTTTTCTAGTTCTTTGTCAGCTATATGTCTTTCAGCTAGATCTTTATTGCGATGATAAGCTATATCATGTTCCATTGCAGCCGCATCTAGTGAATTAATGGTTTTATCACCATGCTCAATTCTCTCTTTTAGTCTGGACCCGGACCTAAGTACTGATAACTGGGTGCATGCAACTCAAAAGGTAGCAAATTTATTATGTCTTTCAGTAACACTTTTCTGTGATGCTCCGGCTCCCAAAATGCATGTGGTATTGTGTTTAACATTTGTATCAGATATGGTATACCTTTTGAATTATTCACAACAAAGTCACTAAACTTGCTGTTGAGCATATTCATTATTCCAACTTTTTCATTGTAATAGTTATCATTTCCAGCATTCTCTTCGCCATAAATAACAAGAAGTCGATCAATAAGAATCCTAACATCATCCATCCATATGTATTGTTTGGGTTAGCCAGAATATTTATTTATACCTTTCCCCTTTTTAGGCGAGGGAGGTTTCTTATTAATCGAATCATAAATAGGTTTAACAATTTTCCATTCACTCCCTTTACTCGATTTTGGCATTCCCAAGTTTGGATCATTATTTAAAAAAATATGTTCGTATATGCTAGGATACGACTATACTGTTCATAGTCGGTTGCAGTGTAGCCGCTATCTGTTACTTTCTTACTAGTTTCTAATTTCATCAAACCATCGGTTGCAGTGTATGTTCGGTCTTTTACAGAAAATTTGTCATTTTTGAATGTTACTTCGCTATCACCAATATATAATTTACCTTTATCAGCCTTTAGCCCAAAAATACCGTCTTTACAGTCAATTAAGAAATTTGCCACTTTATTATCAATAAATGACGTTTTGTAGTTATTTAACTGTGGGACATCAGTTTTCAAATGCCCCAATGCTTCGTCATAGCGTTCATCGTTATCGTTAATGCGTTTAATGCCATCGTTATAGCGTTCATCGCCATAGCGTTCTTCGGTGCCTGTTTTACCATACAGTTTTCTTTCAAAAGATGTTTCTGTTGGTGTCTCTGGGTAGTCTAAATTCTTAACAGCAAGTGGAACAAGTTTTTTCATTAAGTTCTTATTCTCATTTGTTACGTGTCCAATTTTTTGCCCCAAATCTTCTATCGCATCTATCAATGGTTGTTCGTGTTCTTTTTATTTTTATCATATTGATCTTGGCGAAATTTTCTAAAAGTTTTAAACTTTTCAAGTTACTGTCTTCTTCTGTCTATATTGTTCTCTTTATTGTTTACAATTTTTTGTTGTCTCATTTATTATATAAAATGAACAATGATAACTTAAATGTTGACTGTCTCAAATGTATGAAAAATAAGCTGCTAATTAAATGGATAGGTTTTGATAGTAGTCATAATTCTTGGGTTGATAAGAAAAGTGTAGTTGTTTAAGATTTTTTATATATAATAAATGGATCAACAAAAAATTGGAAGTTATGACCATCAGTCGTTTCTGCCAAACGACCAAACAAGAAATAATTTGAATGAATACAACAAGCGCATTGAGTTTGATATTCCTATTGGCGATGCATTTTCACATCCGAATGAAGCTTATAAATACCAACAGTATATTCTAATTAAAAGAGATACATATTAACCTTATGAAAAACTTCAACTATTGATCTTTGTGAGAATTTCTTCCCATTCCAGTTCTCAAGAATAGAGATCTCTAAACATGGTTGTATAATCGAAAGTATTGGCAACCCTGGCATCACTTCAACAATGAAGCATACATTGCTAGGTTCGGAATCAGAATCAGCATACTTCCAAATGTCGGGGATAAAACTAGGTAAATATGTTAGGAAAGATAAGCTTAACGAAATTACCTTTCCATTAAGATATTTGTTTGGATTTATGAGAAATAGTAATTAAATATTCTGGAAAGGTGGGTACAAGATCACATACATTCGAAATTCTAGTGACGATGTTTCGCTTTACAGAAGACCTCCAAAGAAAGCAGACAGATCTGATGAAGCAGATAATATACCAGATGCTGGTAAAATTATTTTTGAGAAATTGGAAATTCTGTGGCCAATAGTTGAATATGATTCTATTTATGGAGATGAAATTAAAGAAAAATTATACAAACACCCCAAAACTCCAATTAGTTTTAATTATTGGCAATGTCTGGAAAAACCAGTACCTACTAATGCAAACTCATTTCAGTTTGATATAAAAGATCAGTTCAATACAATCCAATTCGATATGCCAGACTTTGTCATTGTTGGTTTTCAGCACAGCAGAAAAGAAGATCCTGGGCAATTCACACAAGGTTCTATGTTTGGCTCTTGTTTTGTTAAAAAAATTTGTATTAAGAATGGACGGAATGAAGTTTTTCCCAAAGAGAATTGCAATTTAAACATTGATGATAAAATTTTCGATAAGATGTATATTGCTTGCAACTTTTGTAGTCACTTTTTTTGCGGCTGCGCTCGAATCGGCAGCTGATGTTTTGGATCAGGAAAGCAACGGTAATTTTTTTTCTGATGGTTTTCTGATGGCTTGGGCATTCAATTTGCCGTTGGTTTTCTGATGGTTGGGTGCTGCGCTCGAACCGGTATTCCTATACAACTATCCGCAAAATATAAGTGAGGATTTTTTACATGTTTAAGGCGCTCATTTTTCCTGTTTTTTGATAACAATGTCCGTCCGGATTAGATTCCTTTGGTGAACGATTAACTAGTAACTGAGGACTTTTGTTCGTACAGGTTGTCCGGCTATGTTCTTCGATACCAACCCGATAGAGAATGCTTGTGTCACACTCTAGTGTTTTATTGCGGAACACTCAATACCTTCATGAACTATCGAGAGGATTCGGGTAGTTTTGTTGCAGGAATTAGCTTCGTACCCAGATAACTGCTCGATGATCTTGTTCCCAGGAAGTAGATGTACGTTGTTCCACTGTACGTGATCACCGTGCATAATACTCTTTGCCACATTACCCCATGTGTGTAGGGTGTTAGGGGTTGTACTGGGCGTTATATGGTCTGTTGCTGCGAGAAATAGTATATAAGTAGGATGAAGTGCTAACTAAACTGATAATCTGTTTAAATGCACTACCTCACAGTTTTATAATTTTTGCATGCTTATGTGTCCATTGAAAAATTTACTTTATCTTATTGCATAACCGTTAGAGGCAACTTATTATTTTAGAATGTAGAGATATTGAATTGACGCATGACCGTGCATAGTATTATTAAAACCATTGTAGAGGTCTTTTAAATAGCCGTGGAAATCATGAAAGCTGATGTACTGTAATTACATTTTTTCGAGACATCGATTATCTCGTTGCCTGCTGTCATGTAAACAATATATTTGTTATAGTTTACGTAGATATTTGTTAGTTCCCACTTAGTTCGTGACACAGTAAACTATGAACCATGGTCTTAAAATTATTTTTACATATCTTATATATTTGTATGATTTCAGCAATTATCTTTCTGCAAGGAAAATCGTACAATAATAGACTTACAATAATAATGATTTACTTTTTACTCTTTCACGTTCACTGAGGAACAGATTAGTACATTTTATTATGGAATTGATTTACACCTCTACATGTCTACGTTGCCCGTAAATTTGATTTATATTTCAATTCATTTCATTTCATTTGGTTACTCTTGGAATTGCCTGAAAAATGGAATGCGAGTTTCTAAAGCTTAGGATAATAAAGACGACACCCTTAGTTGTAGTTACGGAGGCATTCACTATATATAGTGAGGGTCCGGATTTGAATGCCACGTAAGTCATGAACATTGGTGCCATTATTACTCGTAAATGTCGGTTAACCAAGTCGCAAACTTGCGACAAACCAGCCAAGGTCGGCTACGAGATTTATATCGCAGACGTTATCAATCACGCAGGTTGGTTCAAGAAGATTGCGCACGGCTTATTTCCCATCAGCTGGGAGTTGGCGGGAGCTCGGTTTGTTTTGGGAGGGGGTAGGGCTTGTCGACTGCTCGACCTATCGCAGTAATCGGCACTGGTCTTCGGCTAACGAGAGCCGGTGTCAAGAGCTGCTGCGCGCCGCTATTAACAAGCGCTGCGGGCGAGAGCCCAGTCACTATGGAGAATGCGAACGAGGCTAACGTCTCTCCGGGCTTACTGTAGAGACCGGAAGTCGGTCAGGTCGGAAGTCCCCTCGTCATTGCTGTTACGAGCCCTTTAAATATCTGACCTCTCAACGAATCTTATTTGAACGAAATATTATCTCACGGAGGACTACCTAATAAAATGTTGCCTTACTTTCAACCAACTAGCCTAAAATAGGCTGACCGATATCCACTTGACCTGAATGTTATTATTCTGTATTATTAGTGAGTGCATATTACCGCTTTGGTTTTGTGCCCCTTTTCTGAATTTCGGTTTGTATATCGACGTTACATTAAAATTCAGTCTGAAAAGACACACACGTACAACGTTTAGGTGAGATTTGAACACAGAATCTGGCCAACTGTTTTAAATTTATATAAGCATATGCAAATAAACTTTTAAAATCCGAACAAATTTATTGAAGATTTTGTGACTTCAGTGCACCAGAGACCAAAACTAATTTATTTTTGGACATCTAAGTAATAATAAGCTTATTTTACGTATGCTATAACTAGAAAAGAACCGGAACGAAACGAAACAGACAACATATGTATGTCTGATAATCACGTGACCGGAATATCTCAGAACAATTAAAGCTTCACCGAAACCCTATCAGAAAGATTATAAACCGAGCAGAAATTTGTTATAGGTCACCAGGGCGAAGTAATTTATATAGGTAACGTATATGTCATTACACAAATAGAATGCAGCTAGATACTCTACATGAGTAATAAATTCGCTGTTTTTCTGTTATTACTTAGTGTAGGCTAGAGAGTATAGATTTTTTAAATACCTTATTGTTTATCTCGGCAACTCCAGGATTATGTAAAGCTTATATTGCGAAGAAGTTATATAAAATACACTCGTGAATGTTGAATCACAATAGAAGCATATCATACGTCATCTGTATCAGAAGAAGCTAAAACTCTTTCGGGACAATAACATAGTTGTGTCTGTAAATTTAAATGTCTGTTAATCAAATCAGTGTGAAAGTCAGCCATTTCCGGGATTATAAGTAGCATCTCGTCATGAAATTTTGGCATTAATATACCAGCAAAATTTACACAGGACCAAATTTTCATACGGAGCGAAGGTCGAGTTGGTGTTATTTCCTCACTCATAGATGCGACTTAGAGTTTCAGAATAGATCTTCTCTTAACCCGTGGCTATACGCATTTCTGTACGTAAAACAAAACAGCATGCAGGATGAGAAACCCAAGAGCGGAAATAATAGAAGAATGGTCTTCTAAAAAGTGAAAATCGTAGATGGTGATAAAACACCCTTCGCTACTCGCATGTTTTGTGTGAAGTATGATGGTGAGGAGCCTGCGAAATGTTCTTTTCGGGACTGAGCCTACACCGACATCCCTGGCACTAATAAATTATAGGAATACTACAAGTTGTAGGGACGTGTGGGTTCTAATCCACTTTTGATTATTCTGATTATTGATATGATATCAAATTGATCGACCCAATTAAACCGCAATTTATCAGTTCAAAAAGTTTAGATTATCGTTAATCCACTAATCATTAAGTGATAAGTAGTGATTGTTTGATCAAATAAATGTGATCAAAGAAATTTGATACAATGAATTTGATTAAATTTCTTTGATGGAATTTTTAAGAATTTTGTGTGAATTTATAAATGTGTAGTTTGGTGCACGAGTGTGCTAAGTGTCTTTATTTATTTATTGTTTATTGTTTGGGTGGCAGCAGCATGGTAGGTTCTCACCCTCGGACATCTGGCGTTGTACTGGGGTGTCATATGTTGGGGAAGGAGTATATATATATTTAATAATGTAATTGAGGAGGAATGAAGAGTTCCTTCTCATTTCCTATCTGGCAGGCAACTGAGCGAGGGGGGTGGAACATCTGTCCCTACAAATAAATTACTCAAATCTAATACTAAGGAATCACAAGCAAATTACAGAACTTATTTCCACATGAGTGACCAGGCCAGCAATTCAGGTGTTATAAAGAAAGCCAAAGAAAAAATATTTCCCTTCCAATATATAATTTAAGGAATAAAATTACACGAATCAAATTCTAAGGAATTGCAAATACAAATTACAAACGAATCACAAGCAACAGAGTCTATATCCACATGAAAATTCAATGATTGGCACAGCCATTATGGTGTTAAAAATAATGCAAGTAATGAGTTTATATAATTAAACCACACTAGTCCTAAACAAAAGAATGACACATTCTGAAGTAATTAACAATTGCGAGTTATAAATTAAAAACATAACTGTATATATTTGCAATGAAATCTAATCACAATAGACACGTACCTTACAATGTATAGCTTATAATGTAATATGGGGAACACGTCTGTTCACGTGGTATGTCGGTGCAGGAGTGAGTTCAGTGTAACACTTGTGGCGAATTATAAGCTGAGCGAGGTGTTGGGACCAACCAGAACCTACGTCTTATATCATTCCCCTTCCTCCTAACATTACCACTGGTCTACAAATTCACTCTGAATCCTAACTCAGTTATTGTATGTCAAGGCTATCAGCCTAGTAGGGGGAACTACTCATGGGGTATGTAACTCTAAGAAGTATTGGTAAACCAAAATTCATTAAACACAACTCCTTTATTATAACGAAACTACACATAGAAGATATTATTTTAACAACACAAGCTGAAGTACACAAATGTAACCTCTTCAACAATTACAAGAAGTACAAGTTATTCTATTTGCAAGACTCTATGTGAACTACCTAACCTTGCCAGAGATATTACATTATGATAACTGGGTAACGGGGACTCTAAGGATAGTGTCACACCAAACTGCCATCCTGATTTATGCTCACCATATACCAGATTGTAGTGTGGGCTTGAGCTCCTTTAGTCCTGATATATAGTAATGCCCTCTGCTTCATGGTTGACTTCGACAAATTTATACTGATTTCCTTCATTTCGCTGCAGTGACCATCTTGGAGGGGGGGGGGGGTGGCGCACTGCATGCCACTTATATACACACCAGGTCCTCGCCTATGTGGAGCATGTTTTACAAACGAATATCTTGCTCCACAAGCTATACTGCGTCGAACATTAGGAGGTTTTAGTATCGTGTCTTGGTGGTCGCTACACTTACCCCCTCCCCCCAATTACCTCTAAAGGGCAGCTGTCCCGGCTGCAACTGTAGTAGGGTTAGCAGTCAGAGAAATAGTAATCTCCTATTGGAAGGATGTTGTACTAAAGGGGCTGAAGAGC
Source organism: Dryococelus australis (assembly GCA_029891345.1). NCBI lineage: Eukaryota > Metazoa > Arthropoda > Insecta > Phasmatodea > Phasmatidae > Dryococelus > Dryococelus australis. The sequence goes on along the minus strand of CM056998.1, from coordinate 134,441,692 downwards.
TCAAGCTAGATGACGAACGTAGATGAATGGTGGCATACATGATCGTATTTAGAGGCAATATTGGAAAAACAAGAAAAACATGAGTCGCTGTTTTACAAGGGATTTATAACTGTGTTATACTCATAATTAATAGTTTTTAAGTTTCACGTGGCTGGCAATGTAAAAAATGGCAAGAATACTTGGTTGTAAGTTTTGCACATAAGAAACCATAGGACATTTATAAATGGTCAACCTCGATATTTTAACATCTTAATCAAAAGACCTATGCTCATTCTATAGCGGGACCAAAGGACAGAGGGAGGTATGTCCAGCACCACATTTAATAATTAAGATAATAAAACCGCCATGAACTAGGCAGTGGACATGGGGAAAAGAAAGTTTCAATTGTGTGTGCATGGTACTGGAATAAGGAACTTTGTTTCTTACTATTGCACAAAAGCGTTTTCCAATTTAATATTCTGTGCGCGATTGTGGAAGTTCTAGAAAGACATATTTAACTATGCGGTACAATTGTAAAATAGTGGACTTGATTTGGAAGAACCTGGGATCGTTTCCCAAACTGACTATCATGATTTCCCGCAAAATTACATCAGGAAAATTGGGACGATTTATTAATACAGACCAAGACTTGTTTCTTTTCTGTTCATAATTGTGTGGGAAAATTTTTCCATCTCCAGCTATCCCGCTGTTAACGAAACGCTAGGCTCGAGAATCTCTAGCACTATGTTACATAACAGAAACATGTAAGGGTTGGGTAACACTCAGGTATAATGGTACATATCTTTATTCTTGCTTAATTCGTTGTAAAATTGTACAACTTACGTCGAAGTTGCACACTGTGTTATATGTAGAACACCTTTGTTAAAGGAGTAGAAGGTAGTACATAATAATACCATGTTGCCAAGCCAAAAATACCCGCAGGAAAATAAGTTTGAAGAAGACAATCTCATACTCTCCTTTTAAAAGCCATTCCAAATAAGTATTTTCATTGCTAGACATTTATCATGCCCATGTACATACAATGTTCGAGAATTTGAAGTGGCGGTGGTGTTTAGTGTGTAGCTTTTCGAAGTTTAATCTTAAAAATTATGTATAATTTTGAAAGGGTTATGGCAGTTGCCAGAATGTTTTCGTGAACCTGTACTTCAGTAAAACACCCAACGTAACCCATTCTAATTTAAAAAAGTTTATAAAACTGTTTTTTAAGTACACTTGCTGAATGTTCACCGTCTAAAAGAAAGTTATGGAAGGAAACTCACTCATAAATCAATGTTAAAATGCAGTTATTTATTTAGAAAACTTATAGCCAAAAAAATCAGGCGAAAATATCTAAGATGTGCCACAACAGAACTATGGCTAACAAAGCCGGTAAAAAATTGTTCACATAACATGAATTGTGAACATTTTGTAAAACTGTATATCACGGAATTCGGTCAAAATACTGGACTACACACGAGTGGTGAATTATTGCATCTGAAATTACAACCAACACAATTATTGGGAAGCTGGCAGAACACAGAGGATGATCTGTCAGAAAAAAGTGTTCACTGGGACACCACAATAAAACTACTTAGCTATTGACTGGCAATGGAGTATCTGAAATATTCAATGTATAATATCTGATTTTGGGATATTCTGTGAGCATTGCTTGTTGGCTGTGTTAAAATTATAGAAATACCTTAAGAATTGCCAAGATGCTTAACATTAAAGCATAAATAAGTCTCTAAAAATACTGTTGTACTTTGATGCAGTATGTATAAAGTTCAAATTTCCAGTAAATTAAATCCTACAGATATAAAAAAAACTCCTTTATAGTATTATGAAACAAATAGTGGCAAAATACGATTTAAAAATTAATTATATTTAGCTAACTATAATCTGGTTTTATGGGCTTGAACAAGAACATAGGTAATTTTCAGGCCGCTACCGGAATAAATACTTATGTGTTAGACATATTTGATCATGACTGCTTTTTAGGTGATATTGTTAAAATTCAACTGTGTGAAGACTAAATAAATAAAATTTCCACACTGCTGAGATATTTACACGTATCGCATGAATTTGTTTTAACCATTCCTTGCAGTGTAAATTGTATTTGTAACTTAATTAAATGCATATTTATGAATACCTATATCTCTTCATTTTGGAATCCACAGGTAGGCCTATGTGTCTCATCTGCACCTACTTGTCAGCTGTAAAAATTATTTTTTAATTATTCTGTGAAGTTCTGAAAAACTGAATTAAACATCACCAAATGTTATTAGAATGTCAAAATATTATGATTTCTTGTGATTTTGTATAAACTATGAAATATTTTGCATTACATTAATAGTTAATTAATATTATTTTTAGAGAAAATATGCAAAATATTGCTGTGTTGCATAATCTTAAATTATGGAAAAGGTGCCATGTAGAAATTATTACGAAACTCGAGGAAACAAAATTCACCTAAACAGAAAACAATATAACCGACTATTACTGTGTTAATGTTTGTGTCCAAGCATTACACAATTACGGAGACTATGATTAATGCATCGGTAGAATTAAGGGTGTAGCCTACTTGGAGATTTTAAGCAAATTTTTTAGCTGTGTTGTAGGGTTACTGAAAATCATTTACAAAGTGCACGACATATTGATAGTTTTATTTACATATTGGCTGTTCACTGTAAAGTGAGCACTTTTGAAGCCTTAATTTCTTTTTTCCTTTCAGGCATTTATTATCCTTCAACCACATTTTAAAATAAATATTGTTACCTGCTGCAGCTAGTGCAGGCTCGGTGGTCCGGCGCCATGGCAGGTGACTCACCTCGACCTCGCCTCTTCCTGGAATGTTGCGCCCGCAGCCAGTTGACTCACTTCTGAGAATCCCGTGAATACCGACAGCGGCCAGACTTCCTGGCATCAAAGACCTCCTCTCACCTGCTAAAGATTCCGATACGTTTAGCGACGACGCAAGAATGTTCTGGTGAGACTGACTGGCACCGCGGTCCTCCTCGGCGTAAACTCGCGAGATGGGGAAGATTCTGGGTGACGGCCTAGACGATATATATACTGCCGCGGCCCAGCGGTCGGCAGTCTTTGACGAAGGCCACCTAGCCGAGTGTGCGCGAGCGAAGAGAATTGTGGACGACGACTGGAGATTGCAGGACGATGGCAAGCGAGGCGCTCGTGGCGTGAATGGACAAGAGGGTGTGAAACCGACGAGTGAGGCCTACTGTTCATGAGGGGGCTTGGAGGACTCTAGAACATTGCGATTGGCGGAACATTGACTGAACTGAGGTGGGACTGAATGGAAGTGTAATACGGAATTTACTGTAACTATTCGAACTGTCAACTGGACACATATATTACAGAATATCTGAATAGGTTGATACACTGTCTATTGGGACTGATCTTTAATTATTTAATTTAATTTATTTCTTTGTGGTAATTATAAATTGTATTAAATTAGAGTAATTAGTTGTGAACAGTAAATTATATAAATTTATTGTGAGATGTTGAGTTCAGAGAATTTTGCTGTAGTTATTGTAAATAAAATAAGGAAATTATAATTTATTATTTTATTTGATTAAGACATCCATCCCTTAACGAACTTCGTATAGCCCATTTAATTTCTAGAGAGATAAATACGAACACTGGTGTCAGAAGTGGGATGGAGATATTTTATGAAAATAAAATAATTAAACAATAGTAATTAGCATTTGTAAATATCACTATATTTGAGCAATAGGCCGAAAAATTTATTTTGAATTTCGGCAGACATGGAAGCTTTTTGCTCTTTAATAGAAAGTTTGAGTTGCCAGATAAATAGCAAAATACAGATACTGTAAATAGTAGAATAAATAGTGTTGTAGATAATATTAGTGAATCTGTAAATAGCCAAATTATTAGTGTTAGAGACAGTTAGACAGATAGAAAAATAGACAGTGAAAACGATAATGTTGATAGAAAAATAGACAGTGTGAATGAGAATGAGGACAGAAAGATAGAACGTGTGAACGAGTTGGTGAACAATAAAATCGACTGTGTGGACAAGGAGATCGAGAGTGTTGAGAAAGAAATGAAACAGGAAGTGAGCACCCTCAAGAAGAAAGGGGAAGGAGTTCTTGCAGCGTTATTGTGTTTGGTTCCATGGAAAATATGTTGGACATTTTGTTACTAGATAGGATATTAATATACATATTATACGTTATTTCGATTCTTTTTAGTATGTCATTACTTTATGACACCTGGATTGCTATGACAGTGAGTCTTAACTTTGATATGGAAGTAGCGTAAGTTGCCTGTAATTCGTGTGGTTATGTGGATTTGGTATAATTCGTTTTGTTCCAATTGTAATTAGATATGTTCTCTTTGTGCTAGTCGAGGAGTAAAGCTATTTGTCTCTTTGTGATTCCTTAGTATTTGATTAAATTTGTGTGAGTGCATTTTAATTGGATTATCGATGGGTTAGCATTTGGGTGAAAGTCATATTCATGTCTCTTTGCATTTCATTGATTTGTGAAGTGTTTCGATACATTTTTTTTTTTACTGGTTCCTTTCGGGCTATTCTAAAAGTGATCTGTAATTGCAATTGTTGTGTCTTAATGGTCAATCACGGTAAGTCATTTTAATTGATTTGTGGCATGTGATGTGTTTTTCTTTAGTTTCCCTTGTGTTATATATAATGAACTTTTTTAATGTCTTGTAGTTGGTACTTATTTTATATCGCTGGAATACCATTCTTGGGAAATTTAAAAAATTAATTTAATACTTTTCTCGCATTACTCATTTTCGACCTCCGCCAACAGACAGTACACATATCTAATTAGTTGCGAGTGTTTCACCAGCTCAGCCAACATTCAGACAGCGAGCTGGACAGACCTCCTCTGCTGCTCTCTCACCCCTCCCTCACCCAGTTTCCCATCAAGTGCTTCACCACCTCATTACTCCTCAGACATTCTAACTGAACAGACGTGCCTTACTGCTAGTGCTCCCCTCCCCTCCTCCAAACACAATCTGGCAACAAAAAATTTGACCCCTCGCACCTCACACTCTAAATCAGAATAAGTGGGAATTTCACTGTTTCTGTCAGTCAAACATATCACACTGATACAAAAGTCACTTCAATTAATTTAACTGATGAAGCAGTGAAAAAAAGCTGTATTTCCTTCACCGAATAGTCAGTAATTTTTTCAACTGTTTTCGAAGTGGTTTATATTTTGACTGAAGGATCAGTGAAACATCTGAGCAACTTGCTCAATATCTAATTATTTTTGACTGATGTACCAGTGAAACTGCATATAAAAATTTCAATCGAACATTGTTTATAATGGCTGGTAAACAATGTTTATCAAGTGAAGTAACAGCATATGAACGAACAAAACTAATCCAAAATACTTTCTAAAATGTGTTTTGTGTTTTAACTTTCAAAATCGTCACAGAGTGCTCTGCTTGCAGGTTTAAAGTGTATTTAATGGGATGAAGAGAGTGCACTCATATATACTGTTACTTTTAACATTCCTAATAGTTCTAATCAAAGCAAACTCGAAGAGTATGAGCATAGAACTTCAAACTACACATTTTCGCTGTGTAGGTATAAGACATATATTTTTCTATCGCAATTTCAAATTGTCATGTTAATGCAAATGTCAAGGCAATGGAGTAGAGTCAAAGAGTATGCGAGTTCAATCCCAGCCATTTGTGAAATATTTTGTGCTTTTATGAATTATGGTAAATTGCATAATATAAATAGTAATCTCTCATAAATATGTTAATTTCATGTAATTATTTGCCTACATTCAATAAAAGAATTATTTAATTAGCCACTGCAGTCGGCTGTCACTTATTTAGTCAGTGAAATTGTTTCACAACACTAATTCAACAAGTGAAATTTTTTCACTGAAACAATGACTGATTTTCCACTGATTCTAAGTGGAGCCCATTTCACTGATTACAGTAGTTGAATTTCATTGGGAATCAGTGGTTCCCACTGATTCGAATGTAGAGTGCAGTACATCGCCGGACGTCCCATAGTCAACATCGATGCTCCTCTCTAAAAATGAAGGACTCTTATCACACTCTTGCAACAAACTCATTACATATATACCAATCCCCACACACCTCACTTCTCATCCGCCTGCCAGATGCCCAAGGGTGAACGTCGCTCTCCAAAAATATAACACTATCAAACAATTACACATAGAATTTTTTGAAAAATCCAAAATTTTCCAATAATTGATTAAGTCACATTAATCCATAATTCGATTGGTTAGATTGGTAAATCAATCATGTAAGGATTAGCCAATTTATCGAATTAGCCATTAATCCGCAAAATACATTTATAAAAAATGCTCCATCCACATATCATTCGCCTAGTGGGCCAGAACCATCACGCCCACACTACTTCTCCCTACAAAAGTTTCTACTAATGCACTAATTACTTTATCATTTTATGCATCTAAGTGCTATTTTTTACCTTTGCACCTAACAAGGTTACACGAAATGACTTTTATGAGAAGTTGATTTCAGAAGTTCTAACTTTACCGTGTTGTACACCCTAAGGGAGATGCAAATAAAAAAAAACATAGGTGCAGCGACGATCTGGCAGACAGCTGGAATGGTAAAAAAAAATAATGTTTTCCAACTGCTACGCAAAGAATGTATGTGGTTGGTTTTGTTTCCAGTGGCATTGTTGGATTCCATTCTGCTCGTAGCTTGTGGATATATAGTAAATATTGAAATAAAAAACTGCTTAAAAAGAAACGCAAAATACATTTATAGGCCTAATTTAAAGCAAAGAAACGCAACAAAAGTTTCTATTACGTATGTTCGGGGCCTTCACTTAAAGACATCTTCACGGAGGTATTGATTCATCATCACAAAAATATAATTTTTAAAAAAGAACAATGGATGTTCTCTATATCGCAGTATTGGTGAAAATAAACACACAATTTAATTGGTATTTTTAAAATAGATTCCGAATGAAAAATCAAGAAATTACTTATACAGATGTCCATAAATTATCACTACAAATTCAAACGTGAATGAAAAATTACCTAAAGGTGATAGAGGTATGCGATTTTTTGCATGTGAAAGAGCATTTTTCAGAGTTTATAAAAGAAATCTAGTATACCTCTAAATGTGCACCCTTTGTTGCCCGAAGCACATAAAAATGATACTCCAGTCCTGTCAAGTCCGCACTAGTATTCTCTCGTTGACAGTCTCAATAGTTGCTACAATCCTTTGCTTTAGTTCATCCAAATTATTAACAGGTTAGTTGTACACGATATCTTTAACGTAACCCCAGTGAGGGGTGCTCCATAGTGTTGAAAGATTACATAAGTTTTGCATGACTTTCAGTTGCGGGATCACGAATTCGGTTAACATGCCCAGGTACACATCCGATGTGATCGTTCTTTCAGTGAAGAAGAATGTGCCAGTGATCACACAAGACACCACACCACACATTCACCTTCTAGCTGTCAAGCACAATCTCATGTGATTCATGAGGGTGTCCCGATCACCAGTTCCTAATATGTGGGTTCAGTACATCTGAAACACGAAATGTTGCGTCGTCACTGAAGACAAATCGCTTGAGGAAGTTATCTTCGTCAGTGCGTTGCAACATGTCGGCAGCAAATTCCGTGAATCGTCAGGTTGCAGAGCTTGAACCAGCTGTACTTTGTTTGCACAGAGTCGTAATCGCATATGTAGAACTTGATGTACCGTAGATTGGGGTAACTGCAGTTGCCTTGCAGCAGTGCGAACCGACTTACCAGGGCTACACACGTATGCAGCACGCACACGGTCAATGTCTTCAGCACTTGTGCGTGGCCAGCCGGCACTCTTCTGATGCAGAACGCTACCAGTTTCCATAAACTTGAGGTGTCACTCCCGTTTTGTGGATCGTGCAGGTGGGTCCTTACCAAGCCAGATCCTGTAATTGCGTGTGTCTTATTTGGTCTCGATAAACCAAGACACACACTGAGACTTCTCTTATGGAGTGGTAATTTGGGCGAATTAGTAGTCAAACCTGAATAGAATACAAAAATGTATTACAAATCTTTGGGAAGTGCTCTTTCACATGCAAACCACAGCATACCGCTATCACCTTTAGGTAATTTTTTATTAACGATAACATTTGTATTGATAACATGTGGACATTCTGTATAACGAATTAATATACTATTCTGAAAATAGTTGTAGTTAATTTTTAAATAAGTTCTTAAAAGCTGAGTTCGTAGGTAGGAATTGACTTATCTTTGAAATCACTAACATTAGAAATGAAACCAGAAACTTATGCAACAGTAGTAAGGCAATTACAAATACTCACGGCCATTACCTGGGGCTTGAACCCAGAAAAACTCGTACGAGAAGCTAGTGTGCAATCAGTTTCATTACGGAGGTCGGTTTCGGAGCATCAACTTCGCATTTAATCACTTTATTGTTTTGAATGATAGGTTTTACTAACCTAAAATATTTACAGGGCCGTCATTATGAAAATAAGTGACTGTGCCACATGAAACATGTAAGTTTAGATGGCCTACCGCATAGCATATGGCATAAAATATTTATTTTCTGATTTAATGCTATCGTACACAATTGTCAAACAAAAGAGCTTCTATATACGATGTTTCTAATGTATACTAAGTACATACAAATTTTGATCGAATTTGGTTACAATTTTTTAATATATGTGGCAAACTTAACTAAATTATTTATGAAGTCACCATTTTGAACATAGTCTGACCCATTTTATTATCATATAAGTTTACACGGACTTCTGTAGCACTTATAGTGTGCCCTATCTGGTACAAATTAGTAGAAATATTCCATTACAACATTTGGTGGGAATAGGTTGCCGGTCTTCGAAATATAGAATAAAACTTCCATAAATTTTCTGTGAAGGTCCTCATAAATGCAGTACAAAAAGTAAGGTAGTAGAACATTCGATGGTACTATACTGCCAATATATACAAAAAAATTAAAACAGATTACATAATTTTTGATATAGCACACAAAATGAAGTTATTTTTATATCAGCTATTCTGAAAATTAGTATGACATACTTAAAAAGTACATACATTAATATGGTATACTACAGTACAACGTCTTCGCCAAATTCTGTAAGAATGGGTTGACTATTTCCAAAGATAGGAGTTAAAATTTTTATTTTATATCGTAGGGGCTATATTTCAAAATGGCAGAGAAATGAGGCTATGCATGCAGGCAAATTTGACGGCAATGATAGTACCTACCATTACCGTTAAATTTCCCTGCATTCAAAGTTAAGATGGAATTTGTTTCGTTAATAAAATTTCGTGACCCATAATTTTATAAACTAGTGCTCGACCTTCCCAAACCATATCAAATTACACCAATTGCTGCAAAAGTATTTATTTGCAAAATTTCATAAGAAACTGTCAACTGAATCCCGAGATATGGCATAAAACCGTTATTTATTTACGTGGCCATGTGTAAAAAAAGAAGAACGGAAGATGCTACAAGTAGATAGGGTTGATAGTTGTAATATCTACTGCCAGCATACAAAGTAAAATGGGAATTGAATACATGGTTTCAACTATATACTATGCCAAAGTAAAAATTTCTATATCACTGCCATTTTGAAAATAATGCCCGACATGCTTAAATTACACAACTTAACATCATATGCCTCACTACTACTTGTTTGCCAAATTTGATAGGAATCGTTTAATTGCTTCTTGAGATATGAGATAAAAACTTTTTTATTTGCATGCCAGTATCTGAACAAATGGCGGACAAACGATTCTCCGTGTAGATAAAGTTGATAGTTGTAATATCTACTGCTAGTATTTAAATATTATGTTGATAATGATTACATGGCTTCGATGATACAATGTTTAGAGCTAAAATAGCTTAATGTCCACCATTTTGAAAATATGTTTTCTGACGTACCTAAAACATGCAGTTTTTACGTCATATGCTACAGTACTACTTAATTGCCAAAGCTGATGGGAATTATTCATTACTTTATCAATATATTACAAAAAATAATATTTATTTATTTGTATGATGCTATGCTACGAAATGGAGAAAAAAAAAAGATGTTTCATGTACATACAGTTGATGTTGTAATATCTACTACCAGCTTACAAAGTTATGCGGGAATTTATTACATAGTTTTGGCGATATAGCATTCTTGGCTTAAAAGACTATATAACCTCCATTTCGAATATAAGTGTCTGACATGCTTAAAACATATCACTAACATATCTGCATCAGTAATACTTGTTTTCCGATTTTGGTAGGAATCGAGTAGTTTTCTTACCGAGATATGACATAGTAATTTTGTTTATATCGTATAGAGCTATCTTCCAAGATGACCGACAAAAGTGATTATGTGTTGGCATATATTAGGTCTGTAAAATATGATTTCAGTATGCAAAATTTGGTCGAATTGGTTAGATGGTGTAGCAGTATAAGAAATACATCTAAAATATTTGTATGGACGCCATTTTGAAAATAGGTACTTATCAATTTCAATGCTTACGTTAACTTGTATCATATTAATACTTGTCTGCAAAATTGGGCGAGAATTGGTTCAATAGTTTTCGAGCTATACTATAGAATATTTATTTCCTTACTATCTTCCAAAACAGCGGTCCAATAACAATTTTTATCTCATAATTTAGTTTCCATTCATTTCTAAACTTAGCACATTGCAATTGTAAAATATTAATTTCAACCGGTTTTATTTTTAATGAACGTGATCCACAGTTTAGTTCTTCGGAAGCTACTGAAGTCAACTGGGATACAAGGAAACATTTTTATGAAGCCGTAGTCTCGTTGTAATTAAAAAATAATAGTAAATTTGATAGCGGTATCACGTGTAGAATAAAAATTACGATTTTTACTGATGATTCTAACACTACTGCGACTTCATATACACAGGCGCGTTTTAGGCTCAATATGCTCTTCATTTTTCATAGGTTTTTACCAAACCAACGATTACGATTAAATAACTATTTTGTGTGGACAGTGATGCATTCACATTTCGGAATGTTCAGAAGGTAAAATATACACGGGCTAAAAATTTATTCTCTTCATAATTACGTGCTAGTGAATGTTTCAGTATATAAAGATGTCAATGTTACGGACCACACTAACCTCTTTCTGCTACTTCATGCTATTATTTCCGGAGATTTGCGGGTATATTACATTATAATGATATTTGGATGAATGCTTTCAGAATTGGGAAAAGAGCTGTACCGTCAGATATTAATATTGAGCTAATTATTTTCCATTAGCTATTCACTTGAAATATAAGTCCCAGTGATATATATATATATATGCAGATATAGAGGGAAGAACATATCGTTGACAACTATGCAGAGTTGTCTCGATGAGTGACGGATATCTTCCAAGCGTCTGGCCTGATCGGCAGGTAGTACTATAACGTGCTTTAGCTAGAAACGCTGATAGTGGAGCTGCATAAGCAATCGAACTGTGAGCCGTATAATTATTAGCCTGTGCTTATTTCTGGGGCAACAATATCCATGCAAGAAACTTTGATGTAAATACAATGGAAAGTAGTATGGGTGTAATGTTTGCAACAGTAGAAGGCATTAGCTAGCGATGTTCATGAATGTAACTGCTTAATGCTGGTAGAGTAAGCATAACACTCTTATGAACTAAACTAACATTAAAATTTAAAATATTGTTACAACTTCTGAAATTCAATTCGGTTAGTCATGTTTTTTTTTTACGAATGGAGGTTTTAATTAAATTAAATAACTACTAGTAATTTCCTAATTTGTTTGAGAGCACTAAAAACCAAATACCCTCGCCTTAATATCACACAAAAAATGCTGTCATCAGAGACCAGCAAATTTCGCGTTATTATTTGGGGACAGGTTACAATATAAATACGGGCACCTTTGTAAAACGTTTGGCATTGGACCATACTTTATCTCACGTATCCTGGTTAGCTCTGAACACTTCACAATTGTTTGCTCCAATCACGTGCAGTTCAGTCAGAAAGGGCGTGGCTTCACAGTTATGCAGCAGCCAATGAAGAAACGACAATGGCTCATTTATATGCAATAGTGTGAAGTTTAAGCCTGGTGCCAAATATCGTGAATTTCGCGTGTCTCTCGCTATCATTTACTTTCTACAATTAATCACTTTAATTAATACAACTCACAATTACACCAAAGTAATTAATAAAATAAAATAACTAAAATCAGTCCCAATGCACAGTGCTTCAAAAACACATTGAATTATTTTACAAATTATATGTCCATGTTCGACAGTCCCAATATTTACAATAAAGTCGGTATCATACGTTCATACAGTCCCGCCTTAGTTAATTCCACATTCCACCAGTCCGGAATGTTCTTAAGTGCCTCGAGCGCACTCATGCACAATAATCTTCTACTCGTCAGGAACCACACACTCTTGTCTGCCGCCATCTTGCAACCTCCACCGTCATCCGTCCTATCACCTCATGTCCCATGCTGCACAAGACTTCGTCATATTGCCACACTTCAGCCAAATGGCTACTAAAACTGCCGACCTCTCAGTTGTGGTGGAATTTATAGTGTCGTCGACCGTAGCCCAAATACTTCTCCAAATGCCGCGTTGCGCCTAGAGACATGATTACTAGAATATTCTTGCTCATCGTCGCTAGTCGCCGACTCCTTCGGAAGGGATGAGGGGGGCTGTGATCCCAGCCAGTTTAGTTGTGAATCATTCCGCCGACCGTCGCCGGACGACAGAGAAGTGTGCAGTTTGTCTGAGCAAGTCCCGGGAGGGGGGGGGGGGGAGAGGAGGAGGTCAAGGTGGATCACTCGCCACAACGCCGGAACACGCATAATCATGTTACACAGAGCCCGCGCCCAGTGCGTAAGTCCGCACGTAACTATATAAACGACACAGATATCTCTCTTACCCGGTAATTAATCCCAGAATCCCTCCATTTCGTAAATTGACGCTCCAGTCAACCACTAAATGAAGATCTGCAAAACTAATTTTTATACAAGCCTCACTGGCTTATATATGATACCTCAAAAATAAAAATACTTTACACACTCCTCGGAAATAAATAATGTGGTATTTGACAAAGCATTTTCTAACTGCCTGATGAGATTGAAAATAAAACATATTAGACATTGGAATACACCATAAAATATCAGTTCTGAAGTGCGTTATTGATTACCATTCTAAAAAAAAAATTTTCAAATACATTTTCGTGTCATAGCAAATCTTTTGTGTGAAAATAATTGTGATATTTAAACAATGTCATTGCTTATAATTTGATATTTTACTAGATGTCACTCAATTTGGTCTAATCATGGAAGATGTTACTTATGTTTCAGTGCCCACAGGAAAGAAATTTGCGATTTTCCCGAATGTGAAATCTATCAGATCTACACACCTGTGATACTACGCCGACAATTCCCCACAAAGCATTATTATCCAAGCATTTCGATATAACAACAAAACAGTTTACATATTGTACAAGTTACTTAACAAATATAAACCTCATCCTAAAATTTATGACAATTTATAATATGAGTAATACCTTTTCAATATCCAAGAATAGATACTTACGTGGTTTATATTGCGATTACTTGCGTACGAAGGTATAACAAAATTTCTTGACAATATGTACATATATTTTTCCGGTATACATTCTTTCTTTTTCTATTCAGAAATGTTTGTTTAAACAATGTTCAATATTTTGTACGAAAATATTACCCCACACTCACCCGGCTAATCTCATTGCCGTAGTCGACACCCCCACACCCCTTACAACCACACTTCAGCCATAAAAATCGAGAAAAATGGCAAAAAATTTAAATAAATAATTCTAAAAACTACGAAAAAATTTACATTGATGACACCGCCAACCAGTTGGATACCAGTGACAATGACCCAACTCCGTCCCAATGATCTTGACTGTCCTTCAACGTAAAAACATTGTGAAGTTCCCAAAAAACAAATAAAAAACATTAAAAAATTTTCTGTACGGAGTTCGCGACACAAAGTCCAGCATACGATTGACTCCTACCTCTTTATTTAATTGGCTATATTTTCGCTCAATTTATGTGTGTGGGACTGATGGTGGTGCATGTGGCGCTGATTGTGGTATGTGTGGTGCTAAATGTGATGTGTGAGGTGCTGATTGTGGCGTATCCGGTGCTAATTTTAGTGCGTATTTTGTGGATTGTGGTGTGTGTTGCTGATTGTGATGATCATTATGATGTGTGTGGTTTTGATTGTGGTGCATGTGATACCGATTGTGGTGAATGTGGTGATGATTGTGATACACGTGGTGTTGATTGTTGTTCATGTGGTGTTGATTGTGATATGTGTGATGCTTATCGTGGTAAATTTGGTGCTGATTATGTATGCATAGAGTCATGATTGTGGTGTGAAAGGTGCTCGTTGTGGTGTATGTGCTGGTATTTTTGTTGTGTCTCATGGTGTTTGTGGTGCATGTAGTGCTGATTGTAATACACATGATGCTTATTGTGGTGTTTGTTTCTGATTGTGGTTCATATTGTGCTGGTTGTAGTGCATGTGGTGCTGCTTGTGGTGTGTGTTGTGCTGATTGTGATGCGTGCGGTGATTGTTGTAACAGAGAATGAGAATTGCAAATTTAGAATACCTCTTTAAAATATCACTCCCAGTAAACTAACAGGTTCACATGTATACAAAATTTCAGTACTCTTATACTTCAGTACAATGCGAAAAGCCTTCCCAATTAAAGTTATTTATTTAGTTTGTCAACCTTAAGAAAATGTCTGATTTAGTGTACAGAGGCCATCACTCATACCAACATAATTTAAATAGAATCTGCCTACCAGTATCTCTACTAGCTAACAATATTTAATACAATATTATATGATCATAGGGCTAGAAACTTCCACCACCCCACAATAGCCAATATCAAGAAACAACCCAAGGAGCTATCCCTGTGAAGTATTCCGATAAAATATTCTATCATGTGAAACCTCGACATCAACCGATCATTTCATCAGTCGTTAGCCACAGTCCTTGTCATTAAAACAGAACCTGCAACACAAAATAAAGTCATGGTTAAACGTCATACCAGCCATACCACCAGACCAGCAATACCCATAGGTTATATTGTCAGAACATTCCACCCATCCAACTAATTCTAAGTCTTTCAAACTTTCTCAAAATTTTCGACCAATCTCCCGATCATTCCATCAATCTTTCGTCCAATCTTGCGACCTTCCTATCAATCTTTCGATCAATCTCGCAATATTTTCATCAATCTTTCGAAAATTCTCGTAGTCTTACCATCAATCTTTCCATCAATTTTTCGATCTTTTGAACAGTTAATAGTTTTTCCGTCGATGTTTCAACCAATTGCACAATCTTTTCATCAATTATTCGCAATATTTCCTCCAACCTTCTAATCTTTCGATCAATCTCGCAATATTTCCATCAATCTTTCGCATTTTTCCCATCAAACTTGCAACCGTCCTCCGTAATCGTCGCCAATCCTCACCAATCTTTTTATCAATTCCAATCTTTCTATCGATCCTCCGATCAACAATTCGGTTTTTCCCCACCCATATGTATATAAATTGCATCCGTTCACCAACTGTCTCCGAATTTATACACGTCGATGGATTTAAGTTTTGTGTGTAGTCCACTATCCATGCATCTTTTATACTTAAAGTCTTCATTAATACTCTGTACGTAGAACTTTACTTTAATAGCCGAGTGCTCATAGAACAACTTTAAATTTCTGAGGGATGAAATGATAAAGAACAAACATTAAAAAAATTATTATTAATTTAATTATGTTATACTTATTTATGCCAATTAAAATATCATAAGACAGCAGTTCATCGCATCATGCAATATAACCCCGATCCTTCTCTTCATCGATAATTTAATATATCTTAACAACGTGTGAGAGATCCTTGTGTTTTTGCAGTCCAATGAAAAGTATGACTGTCAACAAATTCAATAGGGTCTTCGGAAAATGTGTAACCAATGTTCTCAGCATTTTCTGCCTTCTTCATGTCACTCGTTGCAGTAAATATGGTAGAGGGCTGTGTCAGAACATATGGAAAATCAGTATCATCTTCAGCAATATTGCTGTCTTCATGTTAATTTTCATCAAAGCTGTCTTCTTGGACATCTGCCCCTCCTGTTTTGAATTCTATATTATATTTGCTTTACTTTGTAGCAGGAGTTGTATGGTCATCAGTATTTAGTGCTGATGGTATTTTTTTTTTAAGTTCACTCATTTCATCAACAGCACTAACTGTCTTATCATAATTGCCAGTGTGATAATGCACCTATTGGTGCGACAGGAGGTATTATTTCAATACTTGCTGGCTCCCAGTAATCCTTGCAGATCTCGGTGCGTTCCTTCACTGCATCGCCTTGTATAAACTGCACGGGACCAATGTCGTAATGCTTCATCGTGCGAAAAGTTCGTACAGGCCGTTTTCTGCTGCCAACGAGAATTTTAATCATATGTAAACACGCGACCGCAGAATCGACACCGATGACAATAAGACAGCATTGACTTAAGTCGCAACTCCATGTTCAATGGGGTTAAATGCAGGCCGTCGTATTTACGATTCATATTTGTAGTATGACGAAAGAGCGCATCAAAATCTATGTTCGCACTGTGTCAGAACGACCATGCCAGATATGTTTATATATAAATGCGATTCTTTTTACAGTAAAGAGCCTAGATTTTGTCCACAGAAAGCCTACTGAAAACAATTTTTTAAAATTTAAAAAATAACGGGAGCACTCTGAGGAATCCCATATAACTTTTCACCCCAGAAGAAAAATCGTAGATACTTACAAAACACGTTATTTTAATATGCGTTTGGGTATATTTATATAAAAATATAAATATATAGTATAATTTTAAATTTATTTTATACGTAATTATTTATGTTCCTGTCTTAAATGCATATGCTAATCCATAAATATATACAAGGACATTCGTGATGGTATGAACTAACTGAAATAATTTAATTCTCGGCTCAAAAAGACTAAACACTGTAAATCCACATTGGTGGCGATCACAATATTTTAGGATATAGAGAAGGTTGAATATTCAGATAAAGTAACATAACATTAACTATTAGGGAACTACGAACACGCATGCTGTAGTTATAATTTATTGTTTACTACATGTAATGGTAGGCAAAGTACGAGTCAGTGCTTCTGATGGTAACCTGCTTTTGCGGTAGATGTTGAAAGATGTGCGGTGAAATGTTCAGACACCGGAGGTGACGTGTTTGAACATCTCACCGCACGAATATTCACTGCGCGCATAGCTCACCGAAGCTGTGCCGCGTGCCTATCTTTGATGCAGTTTACTACCACACCACGATTACCCGTCTCTTTATGCCAGAATCGGCATAATCTTTCTACTTGTGAGGTAAATTGATTTTACGCCTTCTATGAATATATCCAACGTAGACCTACCACGCATCAGCCAAAGTTTCATGGCCATCAGTGATGAATGTAATTTTACAGGACATAATACAGGAAGTTTTGAATTAATAAAATGCATTTACCAATTTGAATTTAATGAAACAACGTGGCAAATTGGTAAGAAGAAAATACAAACATCTCAAACCTCTTATTTACGTAGACATTGTTCTAACCTCTTCAAATCCTATCCACATCGTCTATAATAGTCGTATTCGCAGAAAAGTAGTTAAATGTTGCGCCGAGGAGACCAAGCGTGATCACTCCATCCCATACTCGCTCTACCCTGGCAAGGAACCAGCATGATACTGCACATGTCCAGTCGCGGTTGTTATGACCTGACGTCAGCTCATGCGCCACCCAGATATAAAACATTTAATGTTACCTATCTGAAGCAAATTGTTACGAATGCTTGAACTAGAAACTTCAATTGTCGACCAGGCTAAATGTCAGTTGGGTATGGATATTCGTCCCAGTTTCATATAATTTAGCAAGTTGACCTGTAAATCAATATTTCCACACGTTACACACAGAACTGCAATAAGCTTCTAACTCCCACAGCTGCACTGCAAAGGTGTGAAAGCTCATCTGTGGCTACCGAGTATATGCGTGTAACAGATATATTTATTCAATAATTAACATTGGTTAATTTAAACTGAAAATTAACCACATTTAACTAGTAATATAGATAAGTTTAGACTGCAAGAACACACTATTACGATGGCGTGAAAAGGCCTTTATTCGACTGCCTTGCCTGAACGCGCCATCACAAATGAGCTGTTACCTTAATCAAGACTCGCATTGCACAAACCCTGGTAAGTAGGAATCCCCTATACTAGCAAGATAACAAGGCCATTTTGCGTTATGCTACGCCGAAAAGAGGGTAATGCAAATCGGCGGCAGAGGCCTTTCTCCATGTGACTCCGGCCGAGATGGAAATCACATGAAGCATGATGTGCCGACCGCCAAAAATCGTCGTACTACGGTACTTCTCAAGTAGGAAAAATACAAAATACTTGCGTGATTCTCAGTAAGGTAGTTGAAGTAGTTAACTTAATAACAATCCCCTGACCGTACATTACTCTATGTAATCTCCAAATGTTTAATTATACAGACAAGCTATATCTTTATATTTTTCTATCCCATGTGGTCTACCGTCATGAGATCTCCCCAACCTTAACAAGAATAACGGTTTGACCACGATTTAGACAAGTATAACAACAAGATAGAGATTTATGGACATCCGCCATTGCGATGCAGATGTCAGTCATGGAAAAAAAAACAGGATTGAGCACGAAAAAATACTTAGAAAAGACAAGCAACCAATGAATGACAAAATAAATATATGTACATATATATGTTTTTGTAATTAGTTGCTGTTCTGTTTTTCGACTCTATTCCCTCTTGGAATTACTCAGTGTTGTATTATTTTTTTTTAGGGAAGACCTATTGTGTTGGCAGACTATGTTGAAAATTACTGGGTGGAAAGGCGCAAATTCAATTATGATGACCACACACAAACAGTAACCACGGCATTGACGTTCCGCATACTCTCCAGTGAAGGTTTCAAGTAATTGTGGTCTTTAATGGGTACTGTGGTTACATTGGTTCTGCACAATAGACACGGAGAGTAGCATCTGACTAACAAGCTGACTTTCACCGCGGCACTCTGTGTTTGATTCCAGACGGATAACATTCCTCAATTTTTTACATGGCTTTTAAAATGGCTGCCCTGGTAGGCCGCCAAACAGTGCGTAGAGCGTCAGCAGAAAGCGTTTTATTTAAAACCCGTCCAATGTATCTGAGTAAGGACTGCTTACGAATAGCATTTAAGTTACTTTACGTCTCTGAATACGTTTTTCAGTTCCTCCATTTCTCTGTAAAGCATTATTTGTTATAGAAAAAAATTGCTTACATGAGGGCCGTTTTCACGGTAATTTTTGGTGCCAAATTGCTTCAACCAGGCGGCCACTTTAAGTTTTGTGGATGTCGTCCGTTTTCCACCACTACTGAATTCCGTAACTTTTCCAGTGGCGTCTAGTTTCACCTTGTCCACTCTCCAGGCATAGGTATATTGAACGTCATTTAACGACGGCGTTGCCACGTTTGCGCGCTGGAGCTGACGCAAGTTCGCCTCGTGTTGGCTCGACGGCGTCATTTCACGGCTCGCGAGGCAATTGCGAGGCCACAATGGCCTGGGTGTGCTCGGGACTGCAGGCCCGCTTCTTCCGATAATGACCAGACGGCTACGTGCTTCAGGCGCACTCTGCTCCTGGTCTACAGATGGAAATACGCCCTGCTTCAGGCTTACTACGCCTACTCGGAAACCAACAGTAGGTACGTCATTTTTGTTCACGACAATTACGTGTTAAAAGTTTTTTTTTTTTTTTTTTTTTTTTTTTTTAATATATAACTTCATGTGTAGGTTTTTAATTTAGTTGTTGCGTGACCAATGTGGCCTTACCTTAATACATAGGCCTACTGGTTTATATTTCTAGGTATAATTCCTTAATTGCAAGTTAAATATGTCTTGAAATAAATAGAGTGTAATGAATTAAGGGTCGGAACAGAAGACTAATGCCCGGTTGCACCATCGTGGTTCGAAAGTTGATCCGAGATCGGATCTTTGATCGACAAATAAAACTGTTTTACTATTCGAGTTCAGAGCTGGACTAGAGATTGAGATGAAGTTCATTTCGAACCACTGAAATTGGTGGTTTTAAATCTCGATCCGAGATCAGCAGCCTTCGTCGATAAATGTAGTTTGAAAATACCTCGGCAGATAGAAAAACGTTCGATTGTTTTCTTGGGATATTAAAACAACATTATAGGCACTTGAATAATATTCAGTAAAATTCGTACAGCAATAATTCACTTAAAACAGATAAAATATCCAACATCTAATTCTGTCCATAATGAAAAATACACTGACTTCTTTGACTAGCAAAATTTGTCTCATACTTAATATCGATCTCTCACTTTGGAACCAAGATCGACGAATCGGAGACCAGATTCATGAAATTTCGTTACTGTAACACTTTAACATTAGAACCAAGATCAAACTGGATCCTGGTTCGGAACTAGGATAATTCGATCTCGGATCGGGGAAGATGTTGATGCAACCAGGCACATGTGGTTCCACTTCCTGGATATGAACGTCTCAAACACAATGAATTTGCAGCTGCACTCCAGGAGCATGAACGCCACTAGCACTCGGAGAACTAGGACTCTAAGCTGGAGAGAGCGCTCTCCCTGCCAAGCTGCAAACAACTTACTGTAGTTGTATGAATCAAAATGTGCTTATCGTTCCTGTCTTCAGACAAGAACCAGTGAGCCGCTACACACGTAGGTGGCGCGAGATCGCCCTGGAGTGCTGCAACATTTCAATGGTTTAAATATACATTATTCATTACAGTATAATGGAAGCAATTAAAAACAAGAACATTTTGTTACTTGTGCTGGTATTCCAAAACCTTTTAATAAGGGTTTTGGTAGATATTATGTCAAGTCCAGGCCTTATCAGTATTTCAGAATGTTATAATGCCAGACTGCTAGGTCCTTAGTTAAACCATGGTCGAAGCCTTAATCTTAGGGCTCCTATTTTGGTGGTTTATCCTTGGCACAAACGAAATCTGTGGATGAGCAGAGGACGTATAACTTTGCCGGAACCGGTAACGTGACTAACATCCATAAAAAAATATGATGCAGCCAGGTCGTTAAACATTGCAATGTAATTATTTATCTTAAAAGTGAGAAAACATCACAATGCAGTTGTTTTGAAAATAAGAGTTGATGTCGGCAAAAATACTGTGTAGTGCAGGGTGGGAATGCAAAGAACTACCAATTTCAAGTGTGCGTAAGTTGGCCAGTTTATGATGGAGGTCAAATATAAAACAGTGCAGTTAGAGTTACAAGGACGTCATTTTAATAATCAACATTACCTCAACTGGGCTAGTAAGTGTTTCGCTAACACCGTGTGAGGTGTTGACAGGGGTGCTTCTGAAGTGTTGGGACGGAATAAACTGGCCTTGCCATCAATCTACACAGAGGAAGTCATTATGTCGGCAGAGGAACTAAGGGAAGAGATGATAAAATTTTCTATTCTCCAAAACAGCTCGTCTTAACCCGAGCTCTGAATGTGAGCAAGCAGTGGGAGCACATAACGAAGAAGCTACTTTCGTTATATGAGGGATCTTATGTCGTGTCAAACGTCACTAACCGGAACTGATGTGGACTGAAGTATCCTAACACTGAAGAGATTAAAGGAAAGTATAATTTTTCAGCATTGAGAGCTTACGAAAAACAGCTGAATTCTATGTCAGGTGTTTACGTAATGCAAGACGATGGCATGTACAGCGTGTCATTGTGGCAAAAAGCTTCGAATGAGCAGAGATCCCCCATGTCTAAATTTGTATATTTGGGAGTTATAATTTACTGAGGTGTTATGTATTTAAGTGGACGTACGCACTATAGAGTATGCGAAGGAAATGCCGCAACCCAGTGACGTGATGCAAGATGTGTTATTATATGTATTTAAAGCCCCAAGTGACACAGACACGCGCCGTCTTAGCAACGGAGATATTTTTTACTAGCTACGCCATGAGAAAAGAAGCTTGTATGAAGGGAACGACTACATACGGAAAATATGTTTATTTTATACTTACAGCCTATTACGACTTAACACTTACATTCTGACTCGCAATAATTGATGCACAAGCAAATCCCACGCATTGTTTATATTTTTCCTACGCAGGGAAACTTACATTTCAAGTAATACTTGCAGAGATCCTGGTTATTTGGAACATTGGAGTAGAGGAAAATTAATCCTTTTCTAATGAGGGAGCTATATTTAAAGGATATTCCTTTTGACGGAATTTTCCGCAACAGATGTGGTTTTGATCTTATTAATTCAGACATATTTTGGTGGTGCTATGTATGGGATTTTATTTGTTATCTACTGCGAGACGTCAGTGTAACTTTTCCTCTTGTGTTAATTGATAGTCTACCATGTATATTGTTGTGTATATTTTCTGCTACGTTAATATTGAGATGAGATATTATGTGTTTCATACATAGTTGTTTTGCTTGTTGTGTATTGGAAGTATTTTGTCTTCATGAATTTCCTAAGTTGCTTCATTGTTGATTGCAAGGTTATTGCAGTAGTCGTCTTGAGGTTACTTGTTTCCACCTGAGAGGTGAGAAGGTTCTGTGTTTTGTGCTACACCAGGGCTGGTGGTACTTGGGTTGCTGTACCGCAATAAATAAAAAGTGTGCCCTAACGAAGTAAGTTTCATTATGCCAGTGTAATGTGAAACTGTGGTGATCGAACATACTATGGATTTGAGTGCTTGTGTGGAAGCTAGATGTGGGTGTTTTTAAACGGACGCCACCGTAAGGCCTCGGGTACGATATCGTCCCTCATATGCCAAAACCACGAATATGCAGAAGCGCTTTTTTGAGATAAGTGCATAGGTTGCATGTATTTCAAATGATCTATATTTTGCTATAAAAACGAATATCTTATAATAGTTATTCCTGTAGCAGTAATTGCAAGTTAATTTTGCACGAAAGTAGAACATTTGTGTTATTTGTTATTTCAAAAGAATGAATATGGCACATTCGTGAAACTGTCTCTAATGCGTGTGTTCCTCTTAAGCGAAAATCACGAATGTGGCACATCCGCGATTTTGGCTTTTCGAAGAAAGTGCAAAATGTTAAATGAGAACATGAATTTATCACATTCATTATTATGAAATTACAAGTAGTTAACATTCAAAAACACTCGATAAGATGAGCTGATTTTTTACGAAACAAGTATAGAAGGTCACATACTGTAGATATTTAAATAATAGTGACTCACTCGTCCTGTTACACTCTTAAGTGTTTGTTATCTACACTTTTGTGTAAATGGCATTGCGAACTGTAATACTATACCAGTCATATCTACAAAGTGTTTGGTGATGATGACATGGTTCACAAGCAGCTGGCGACTATATTGTGAGACAGTAATGTGAAACTTTTTGTGAAGGCCATCCCCTCCTTTACCCAATATCGTGCTAGCTCCGATAACTCCGAAACACGAACATTTTGACGAACGAAGGAGATCGGTTACCCAGCATTTTGCGTCGAAACAGTGGAGAAGGTAGTCTCGCGTGAAGCATAGTTTAACAGAAATGCTGTTTGGCTTTCATGATGAGTGAATGTAACAAAAGATTATCAGTATGGCCCAGAGTATGTTAACAAATAGTTCATTTCCTGAGCCTTCGTCCAGTAGTGCAACCATACATACATCATCTTCTAATTCAGATATGTGTTAGCATATATAATTTCATAAGGTGATTTGTCATTTTTAGAGGAAGAGTTGTTTCGTATTCTACGAATTTAATATTTATTCGTTTTAACTATTACACATGGTTCAGAATCAGACATACGACATTAAACGACATAGAAACATCAACATATGAATATAATCCAGTTACTAGTTCCAGTAGTAGTGAAAGTGATGTTTACAAAGGAACACAAAAAACAGCATCGAACAAAAAGAGGAGGAACAAAAGGAAAATTCAAACACAAAATGTAGGAATCAGGGAAAAACGCAGAACACGAAGAGGGGGTAAAATTTTACTCTTGGTGTATTTTAAGGCAATTTAATAAATAATTGTTGTTTATGCACTTGTGTTTTATTATCATTATGATTTTGCAGAACTGAAAAACAAAGGAAACAAGAATATCGCTAAGAAGGCCGAAAGAGCCAAGTATTGCAACAACACATCCAAAAATTAAAATGTCAGTGACCATCAAGACTTGGGAAATATTTCACCCGGCGGTGACTTAAATAATGAAGTAACCGACAAAAGTGTTGCAGAAATAGATGAAGGGGAGTATGTTATTAATAATGCACGTTAATGTCAACACTTTTGCAACCAAGTTATAGTAAAACACCATGCTCATGGCTGCATTTATTGTAATGCCAATATTGACTTATTTAATAACAATAAGTTTGGCAGCGAATTAATAAAAATTATGTTTTATTTGGTTTGTATAATCGTCTTACCAAATGATTGTGTAATTGCTTGCCACCCTTATGGAATCATTTAATACACTAGGGGCTGAAAGAAAGAACTAAAGCAAACCTTTGACAAGTGTTGATTTAACTGTGAACTAACTACCACAATTACAAAATGAGCGTTTTGCTTTGAGTTCTTCAATTTATTTACAGGTGTTCAGAAGAAAAGAAAAGGTAATAGTAGCAAGTCAAAGAAGAATGTGAGGAAAATGAAGAGAGTCCGTGGAGAATATTACATTGGAACCTCCGGAGTAGAATGACCAGTCGGCCATTGCTACCGGTACCCTGCGAAGGTAAACATAGACATAAGTGTTCAAAGTTAGTGAACGAGGAAGAGAGGTTTGTTTTATATACTGCCTTTCGTGGTATGGAAAGCTCTGATAATTAACGGCACTTTATTGTTAGTCACATAGAGCAGAAGGTAAAGAGTTGAACAACCAGACAACTCAAAAAATGTAGAAGGCAGTATACCAATTTATACACCTTTGCAATAGGCAATGAAAATAGACGTGTATCTCGTGAATTTTTATGGCACCCCTAAACATCACAGATGCTTTGATGAGAATTTCTCATGCAAAATGCAAATATGGTATCCTTGAGCCTGACAGTTAAGGGAAACACACGCCTCATAATACGTTTTCGGAAGAAGGTGAGAACCGTATCCGACAGTACATTCTGGGATATCCTTGTGTCGAATCCCATTATTGCAGACAGAAGAGCACAAGAAAGTATTTAGATTATAGTTTAAATATTTCCGTAATGCACCGGGAATTCCAGGCAGATTGTAAAGGAAAACATTTGCCTTCTGTGTCCCTTGGTAAGTATAGAACCAATTTTAATGAGTATAATTGGGGTTTTTTTCCCAAAGAATGACCAATGTCGCAAATCCCTGGCTTATAATTAACTTACGGAAGAAGATAAACAAAATAAAAGAATAGAACTTGATAGACATAAAGGAAAAGCAGAAATGGCCCGCCAAGAATGCAATAAAGAAAAATTGGCTGCAAAGGACAATGAACATATTTTGGCCTTTAATTTTGATTTGCAGGCTGTTTTAAATACTCCCAAAGGACCATGTAGACAAATATTTTAATTACGAAAATTAGCAGTGTATAACCCGAAGGTCTACAACTTGGCCAATCAAGACGGGGTTTGTTATTTGTGGAATGAACTTGAAGGCAAGCGAAGAGCTGTTGAAATAGCAACTTGCATTTATGATTATGTAATGAGTCAACAGCACACTGAAGAAGTTCGAATGATATCAGATGGTTGTGGTGGACAGTAGAAGAATATAATTTTTGTATCAATGTGCATGCCACTTTGTCGGACTCATCCAGGTCTCAAAACCATCGACCATAAGTTCTTTGAAAGTGGACATACTGAAATGGAGTGCGATTCAATACACGCGAAGATTGAAAAGAAATACAAGGATGTCTCTGTTTATGTTCCCGAATGGTGGGCGCAGATAATTCAAACAAGCAGGATAACCCTCACCCAGTTGTAGTGAGAACAATGTTGAATGACGATTTTCTTGACTTTAAGACAAACTCAAAAAGAATTTCGAAAATTCCTATGAGATCCATATGCTGGCTACACTACGAAAAAGCCAAGCCTCAATCGCTGTTCTTTAAAACAGATTTTAACGAACTCTTTCAGGAAATGCAAATAAAGAGGACAGCAGGACGGCCCTCCACAACACAAGAAGTCACAAAGGCATACGAGACTTTCTCAATCTCTGCACCCAAGTACAAATATATATGTATAATGTGTGACAAGTTGATAATTCCGAGAGAACACCATGCATATTACCGAGCATTGAAGAGTGATGAACGTGTTCGTGAACGTTATGATGTAATAATAATGTTTAAGAGTTGATAACCAATAAAGTTATTTCAAAATGTATTTTTGCGAATAATAAACATATGTGTTTTTATTGGTTTAATTATGCCAGATTCACAAATGTGTCAAATTTGAACTTAATTTATACTTGAATTTAATAACATTGAAGAAAATAAAACTTTACTATTTGTTAAATTTTTACCTCTATAACACATATAAATACAAACATTATTACTATTTTCCAATCCCTAATTTTAAAGAGACTTTGAAGTTCTAAATCGATTTCCCTCAAAACATGTAAAATGCATATTCGTGATTCTGGCATATGGGGGACGATGTGATTGGCGCGCGGCGAGCGGCGCCACTCAATGTAATGTCCGAAGCATTCGTTATGAGAAGTAGATAAACGTGGCCAGGATGGACTGCAGTGGCGGGGCGACACCGATCGCCACATTTTCGACACATTCAAATATTCGTGTGCCGCTGAGGTCTAAGTCTGGATCAAGATGCCATATTATAACGTTGTGAGCAAACATAGTGTTGTTCCTGTTGTGAGAGAACATTCAGCGAGTAGTAGAAGGAAAATAAGTAATTGGCCAAGAGCATGGGTCATAGGAGCGCAGGAGCCGACCGCCGGCATGTTGCAATTACCCTGTTTTCCATTTTTATCTCAATATTTCCCGTATTTTCCCTTAAAATAAAAGAAATTTCCTAAAAATCTCTTTTTTCCGAAAAATTTCCCTTTTTTCCCCCAAAGAAGGAAAGCAGGATTTTCGACTACGAGCCAGGACAGAAGGACTCAGAAACCATGAACTAGAATGACGTTGAAAACATAAACTCGAGAGAAAATGCGTAAAAGTCGGCAAGCATATTATGTTACTGACTACTTCTGTCATATTGGGTGCAGGTAACCTTGACCTTGACCCTGTGACATTGAATGACACGGAAAACAACATTTAGAGAAAAATACATAAATGTTAGTAAGAATATTACATTACTATCTACTCCAGCCGTAGTGGATGCAGGTGACCTTGACCTTGAACCCGTGACATGTAATGACCATGAAAAAAAAAAACTATAGAACAAATTCATACAAGTCAGCATACTGGAGGCGAAGCGAGCTGTCGGCACTTATATTTATAGACATAAAAAACAGAAATTTTCCTTCCTATTAAAAAATATATATTTTTTCAGTCAGCGGTATACCTACAAGTATGATGCAGGACTTTGACAACCTGCATAATTTATTAAATGTATATTTGTTATTATATATTTTAGTTGTTTGATTAGAAAAAAAGAATTTTTTAATTTAATTACATAAGTATACATATTGTACAATCATAATTTATACAATACTTTTTAATTAAATTTGTATTATTTCTGTGCCCTTGACATTTTAATTTTGTTTGAAAAAGTAGGTAAACATGAAATAGAACACACTTTTTTTCACACAATTTTTTATTCGGTTAATTTATACGGTCGTTCATGTCTTCGAAATAAATTACAATATTCTTTAATAAATATGCATCCCAATATATGCAACTTTGTTGAAAGTTACAGTCGTTTATGCATCTCTCTATTCCCACTCGTGTTGTCATGCGAAAATATCGTGACATTAATTACACTGACACACTGTGCAAGACAGGCTATGTAGGTTACTACACTTGTGAGGACATTTTGTGTGAAGAGGACAGCATTTAAGATATGATACACTGGAAGAAGTGTAGACCTTGGGTGCATTATAAATGCGCAGGTCTTAATAAGTGCGAGAAAAAATATTTCTGTGGAGGGCGCGATGTTAAGAAATCATTTATTACGCTGTAGTATCTCCTAAATACTTCAGATAGCTCATTACCTAAGTGGTCCAATTATGGAGACCGGCAGTCCAATTTAAGCAACCAGTTCCCTAAATTGGACCAAGTGCAGGTTCTAGAAAATAATTTATTACTGTACCTGTATGTATAATTTTGCAACTCTGGTGTCATATTATCTTATCGAAACACACACTGTCCATAATGCACATATGTATTTATACGTAAATATATTTATAAGTACGTGAAAAAAATCATTCTGAAAACTGGTCCAATATAGGAATCTTTCTACTATGCGTAATTACAGTGTTCTAACATCAGATTTACAACTAGTCGCTCCTCTGGAGTTACTTGTTGTAGAAGTAACACTCTTTTCTTCTCCAAACGAGGCTTCATCCTATCTAGTATGTAATCAAACGTTCCTGTCGACATTCTTGTATATTGGAGACAACGAGTTTTGTGTTTTCAAAAGTTAAGATATGGATGGTGTTACTCTCCCAACCTACGTCTGCGCCTGTTTATGGGGTGTACCCCGTATTTTCTCCTAACTTTACACAACGCCCGTAACTTTAACAAAGTGCTCTCGCTTAACAGAAACGGCAGCACAATCTCCTCTGACGAAGCAATGTTGACGACTGGATGGGTAAATGAAGGCAATCGCCGCCAGTGCCGCTCTGCCGCTTACCGCTCGCCGCTTGTATCGTACCCAGGTCCTAAGTCATTGGTACGGTCCCCATGGAGACTGTAAACGGGAAACATCAAGATATTTGTGCACACTAAAACACTTTTTATTTAATGGGGTACAGCAACCCAAGTACCACCAGCCCTGGTGTAGCACAAAACACAGAACCTTCTCACCTCTCAGGTGGAAACAAGTAACCTCAAGACGACTACTGCAATAACCTTGCAATCAACAATGAAGCAACTTAGGAAATTCATGAAGACAAAATACTTCCAATACACAACAAGCAAAACAACTATGTATGAAACACATAATATCTCATCTCAATATTAACGTAGCAGAAAATATACACAACAATATACATGGTAGACTATCAATTAACACAAGAGGAAAAGTTACACTGACGTCTCGCAGTAGATAACAAATAAAATCCCATACATAGCACCACCAAAATATGTCTGAATTAATAAGATCAAAACCACATCTGTTGCGGAAAATTCCGTCAAAAGGAATATCCTTTAAATATAGCTCCCTCATTAGAAAAGGATTAATTTTCCTCTACTCCAATGTTCCAAATAACCAGGATCTCTGCAAGTATTACTTGAAATGTAAGTTTCCCTGCGTAGGAAAAATATAAACAATGCGTGGGATTTGCTTGTGCATCAATTATTGCGAGTCAGAATGTAAGTGTTAAGTCGTAATAGGCTGTAAGTATAAAATAAACATATTTTCCGTATGTAGTCGTTCCCTTCATACAAGCTTCTTTTCTCATGGCGTAGCTAGTAAAAAATATCTCCGTTGCTAAGACGGCGCGTGTCTGTGTCACTTGGGGCTTTAAATACATATAATAACACATCTTGCATCACGTCACTGGGTTGCGGCATTTCCTTCGCATACTCTATAGTGCGTACGTCCACTTAAATACATAACACCTCAGTAAATTATAACTCCCAAATATACAAATTTAGACATGGGGGATCTCTGCTCATTCGAAGCTTTTTGCCACAATGACACGCTGTACATGCCATCGTCTTGCATTACGTAAACACCTGACATAGAATTCAGCTGTTTTTCGTAAGCTCTCAATGCTGAAAAATTATACTTTCCTTTAATCTCTTCAGTGTTAGGATACTTCAGTCCACATCAGTTCCGGTTAGTGACGTTTGACACGACATAAGATCCCTCATATAACGAAAGTAGCTTCTTCGTTATGTGCTCCCACTGCTTGCTCACATTCAGAGCTCGGGTTAAGACGAGCTGTTTTGGAGAATAGAAAATTTTATCATCTCTTCCCTTAGTTCCTCTGCCGACATAATGACTTCCTCTGTGTAGATTGATGGCAAGGCCAGTTTATTCCGTCCCAACACTTCAGAAGCACCCCTGTCAACACCTCACACGGTGTTAGCGAAACACTTACTAGCCCAGTTGAGGTAATGTTGATTATTAAAATGACGTCCTTGTAACTCTAACTGCACTGTTTTATATTTGACCTCCATCATAAACTGGCCAACTTACGCACACTTGAAATTGGTAGTTCTTTGCATTCCCACCCTGCACTACACAGTATTTTTGCCGACATCAACTCTTATTTTCAAAACAACTGCATTGTGATGTTTTCTCACTTTTAAGATAAATAATTACATTGCAATGTTTAACGACCTGGCTGCATCATATTTTTTTATGGATGTTAGTCACGTTACCGGTTCCGGCAAAGTTATACGTCCTCTGCTCATCCACAGATTTCGTTTGTGCCAAGGATAAACCACCAAAATAGGAGCCCTAAGATTAAGGCTTCGACCATGGTTTAACTAAGGACCTAGCAGTCTGGCATTATAACATTCTGAAATACTGATAAGGCCTGGACTTGACATAATATCTACCAAAACCCTTATTAAAAGGTTTTGGAATACCAGCACAAGTAACAAAATGTTCTTGTTTTTAATTGCTTCCATTATACTGTAATGAATAATGTATATTTAAACCATTGAAATGTTGCAGCACTCCAGGACGATCTCGCGCCACCTACGTGTGTAGCGGCTCACTGGTTCTTGTCTGAAGACAGGAACGATAAGCACATTTTGATTCATACAACTACAGTAAGTTGTTTGCAGCTTGGCAGGGAGAGCGCTCTCTCCAGCTTAGAGTCCTAGTTCTCCGAGTGCTAGTGGCGTTCATGCTCCTGGAGTGCAGCTGCAAATTCATTGTGTTTGAGACGTTCATATCCAGGAAGTGGAACCACATGTGCCTGGTTGCATCAACATCTTCCCCGATCCGAGATCGAATTATCCTAGTTCCGAACCAGGATCCAGTTTGATCTTGGTTCTATTGTTAAAGTGTTACAGTAACGAAATTTCATGAATCTGGTCTCCGATTCGTCGATCTTGGTTCCAAAGTGAGAGATCGATATTAAGTATGAGACAAATTTTGCTAGTCAAAGAAGTCAGTGTATTTTTCATTATGGACAGAATTAGATGTTGGATATTTTATCTGTTTTAAGTGAATTATTGCTGTACGAATTTTACTGAATATTATTCAAGTGCCTATAATGTTGTTTTAATATCCCAAGAAAACAATCGAACGTTTTTCTATCTGCCGAGGTATTTTCAAACTACATTTATCGACGAAGGCTGCTGATCTCGGATCGAGATTTAAAACCACCAATTTCAGTGGTTCGAAATGAACTTCATCTCAATCTCTAGTCCAGCTCTGAACTCGAATAGTAAAACAGTTTTATTTGTCGATCAAAGATCCGATCTCGGATCAACTTTCGAACCACGATGGTGCAACCGGGCATTAGTCTTCTGTTCCGACCCTTAATTCATTACACTCTATTTATTTCAAGACATATTTAACTTGCAATTAAGGAATTATACCTAGAAATATAAACCAGTAGGCCTATGTATTAAGGTAAGGCCACATTGGTCACGCAACAACTAAATTAAAAACCTACACATGAAGTTATATATTAAAAAAAAAAAAAAAAAAAAAAAAAAAAAAAAACTTTTAACACGTAATTGTCGTGAACAAAAATGACGTACCTACTGTTGGTTTCCGAGTAGGCGTAGTAAGCCTGAAGCAGGGCGTATTTCCATCTGTAGACCAGGAGCAGAGTGCGCCTGAAGCACGTAGCCGTCTGGTCATTATCGGAAGAAGCGGGCCTGCAGTCCCGAGCACACCCAGGCCATTGTGGCCTCGCAATTGCCTCGCGAGCCGTGAAATGACGCCGTCGAGCCAACACGAGGCGAACTTGCGTCAGCTCCAGCGCGCAAAAGTGGCAACGCCGTCGTTAAATGACGTTCAATATACCTATGCCTGGAGAGTGGACAAGGTGAAACTAGACGCCACTGGAAAAGTTACGGAATTCAGTAGTGGTGGAAAACGGACGACATCCACAAAACTTAAAGTGGCCGCCTGGTTGAAGCAATTTGGCACCAAAAATTACCGTGAAAACGGCCCTCATGTAAGCAATTTTTTTCTATAACAAATAATGCTTTACAGAGAAATGGAGGAACTGAAAAACGTATTCAGAGACGTAAAGTAACTTAAATGCTATTCGTAAGCAGTCCTTACTCAGATACATTGGACGGGTTTTAAATAAAACGCTTTCTGCTGACGCTCTACGCACTGTTTGGCGGCCTACCAGGGCAGCCATTTTAAAAGCCATGTAAAAAATTGAGGAATGTTATCCGTCTGGAATCAAACACAGAGTGCCGCGGTGAAAGTCAGCTTGTTAGTCAGATGCTACTCTCCGTGTCTATTGTGCAGAACCAATGTAACCACAGTACCCATTAAAGACCACAATTACTTGAAACCTTCACTGGAGAGTATGCGGAACGTCAATGCCGTGGTTACTGTTTGTGTGTGGTCATCATAATTGAATTTGCGCCTTTCCACCCAGTAATTTTCAACATAGTCTGCCAACACAATAGGTCTTCCCTAAAAAAAATAATACAACACTGAGTAATTCCAAGAGGGAATAGAGTCGAAAAACAGAACAGCAACTAATTACAAAAACATATATATGTACATATATTTATTTTGTCATTCATTGGTTGCTTGTCTTTTCTAAGTATTTTTTCGTGCTCAATCCTGTTTTTTTTTCCATGACTGACATCTGCATCGCAATGGCGGATGTCCATAAATCTCTATCTTGTTGTTATACTTGTCTAAATCGTGGTCAAACCGTTATTCTTGTTAAGGTTGGGGAGATCTCATGACGGTAGACCACATGGGATAGAAAAATATAAAGATATAGCTTGTCTGTATAATTAAACATTTGGAGATTACATAGAGTAATGTACGGTCAGGGGATTGTTATTAAGTTAACTACTTCAACTACCTTACTGAGAATCACGCAAGTATTTTGTATTTTTCCTACTTGAGAAGTACCGTAGTACGACGATTTTTGGCGGTCGGCACATCATGCTTCATGTGATTTCCATCTCGGCCGGAGTCACATGGAGAAAGGCCTCTGCCGCCGATTTGCATTACCCTCTTTTCGGCGTAGCATAACGCAAAATGGCCTTGTTATCTTGCTAGTATAGGGGATTCCTACTTACCAGGGTTTGTGCAATGCGAGTCTTGATTAAGGTAACAGCTCATTTGTGATGGCGCGTTCAGGCAAGGCAGTCGAATAAAGGCCTTTTCACGCCATCGTAATAGTGTGTTCTTGCAGTCTAAACTTATCTATATTACTAGTTAAATGTGGTTAATTTTCAGTTTAAATTAACCAATGTTAATTATTGAATAAATATATCTGTTACACGCATATACTCGGTAGCCACAGATGAGCTTTCACACCTTTGCAGTGCAGCTGTGGGAGTTAGAAGCTTATTGCAGTTCTGTGTGTAACGTGTGGAAATATTGATTTACAGGTCAACTTGCTAAATTATATGAAACTGGGACGAATATCCATACCCAACTGACATTTAGCCTGGTCGACAATTGAAGTTTCTAGTTCAAGCATTCGTAACAATTTGCTTCAGATAGGTAACATTAAATGTTTTATATCTGGGTGGCGCATGAGCTGACGTCAGGTCATAACAACCGCGACTGGACATGTGCAGTATCATGCTGGTTCCTTGCCAGGGTAGAGCGAGTATGGGATGGAGTGATCACGCTTGGTCTCCTCGGCGCAACATTTAACTACTTTTCTGCGAATACGACTATTATAGACGATGTGGATAGGATTTGAAGAGGTTAGAACAATGTCTACGTAAATAAGAGGTTTGAGATGTTTGTATTTTCTTCTTACCAATTTGCCACGTTGTTTCATTAAATTCAAATTGGTAAATGCATTTTATTAATTCAAAACTTCCTGTATTATGTCCTGTAAAATTACATTCATCACTGATGGCCATGAAACTTTGGCTGATGCGTGGTAGGTCTACGTTGGATATATTCATAGAAGGCGTAAAATCAATTTACCTCACAAGTAGAAAGATTATGCCGATTCTGGCATAAAGAGACGGGTAATCGTGGTGTGGTAGTAAACTGCATCAAAGATAGGCACGCGGCACAGCTTCGGTGAGCTATGCGCGCAGTGAATATTCGTGCGGTGAGATGTTCAAACACGTCACCTCCGGTGTCTGAACATTTCACCGCACATCTTTCAACATCTACCGCAAAAGCAGGTTACCATCAGAAGCACTGACTCGTACTTTGCCTACCATTACATGTAGTAAACAATAAATTATAACTACAGCATGCGTGTTCGTAGTTCCCTAATAGTTAATGTTATGTTACTTTATCTGAATATTCAACCTTCTCTATATCCTAAAATATTGTGATCGCCACCAATGTGGATTTACAGTGTTTAGTCTTTTTGAGCCGAGAATTAAATTATTTCAGTTAGTTCATACCATCACGAATGTCCTTGTATATATTTATGGATTAGCATATGCATTTAAGACAGGAACATAAATAATTACGTATAAAATAAATTTAAAATTATACTATATATTTATATTTTTATATAAATATACCCAAACGCATATTAAAATAACGTGTTTTGTAAGTATCTACGATTTTTCTTCTGGGGTGAAAAGTTATATGGGATTCCTCAGAGTGCTCCCGTTATTTTTTAAATTTTAAAAAATTGTTTTCAGTAGGCTTTCTGTGGACAAAATCTAGGCTCTTTACTGTAAAAAGAATCGCATTTATATATAAACATATCTGGCATGGTCGTTCTGACACAGTGCGAACATAGATTTTGATGCGCTCTTTCGTCATACTACAAATATGAATCGTAAATACGACGGCCTGCATTTAACCCCATTGAACATGGAGTTGCGACTTAAGTCAATGCTGTCTTATTGTCATCGGTGTCGATTCTGCGGTCGCGTGTTTACATATGATTAAAATTCTCGTTGGCAGCAGAAAACGGCCTGTACGAACTTTTCGCACGATGAAGCATTACGACATTGGTCCCGTGCAGTTTATACAAGGCGATGCAGTGAAGGAACGCACCGAGATCTGCAAGGATTACTGGGAGCCAGCAAGTATTGAAATAATACCTCCTGTCGCACCAATAGGTGCATTATCACACTGGCAATTATGATAAGACAGTTAGTGCTGTTGATGAAATGAGTGAACTTAAAAAAAAAATACCATCAGCACTAAATACTGATGACCATACAACTCCTGCTACAAAGTAAAGCAAATATAATATAGAATTCAAAACAGGAGGGGCAGATGTCCAAGAAGACAGCTTTGATGAAAATTAACATGAAGACAGCAATATTGCTGAAGATGATACTGATTTTCCATATGTTCTGACACAGCCCTCTACCATATTTACTGCAACGAGTGACATGAAGAAGGCAGAAAATGCTGAGAACATTGGTTACACATTTTCCGAAGACCCTATTGAATTTGTTGACAGTCATACTTTTCATTGGACTGCAAAAACACAAGGATCTCTCACACGTTGTTAAGATATATTAAATTATCGATGAAGAGAAGGATCGGGGTTATATTGCATGATGCGATGAACTGCTGTCTTATGATATTTTAATTGGCATAAATAAGTATAACATAATTAAATTAATAATAATTTTTTTAATGTTTGTTCTTTATCATTTCATCCCTCAGAAATTTAAAGTTGTTCTATGAGCACTCGGCTATTAAAGTAAAGTTCTACGTACAGAGTATTAATGAAGACTTTAAGTATAAAAGATGCATGGATAGTGGACTACACACAAAACTTAAATCCATCGACGTGTATAAATTCGGAGACAGTTGGTGAACGGATGCAATTTATATACATATGGGTGGGGAAAAACCGAATTGTTGATCGGAGGATCGATAGAAAGATTGGAATTGATAAAAAGATTGGTGAGGATTGGCGACGATTACGGAGGACGGTTGCAAGTTTGATGGGAAAAATGCGAAAGATTGATGGAAATATTGCGAGATTGATCGAAAGATTAGAAGGTTGGAGGAAATATTGCGAATAATTGATGAAAAGATTGTGCAATTGGTTGAAACATCGACGGAAAAACTATTAACTGTTCAAAAGATCGAAAAATTGATGGAAAGATTGATGGTAAGACTACGAGAATTTTCGAAAGATTGATGAAAATATTGCGAGATTGATCGAAAGATTGATAGGAAGGTCGCAAGATTGGACGAAAGATTGATGGAATGATCGGGAGATTGGTCGAAAATTTTGAGAAAGTTTGAAAGACTTAGAATTAGTTGGATGGGTGGAATGTTCTGACAATATAACCTATGGGTATTGCTGGTCTGGTGGTATGGCTGGTATGACGTTTAACCATGACTTTATTTTGTGTTGCAGGTTCTGTTTTAATGACAAGGACTGTGGCTAACGACTGATGAAATGATCGGTTGATGTCGAGGTTTCACATGATAGAATATTTTATCGGAATACTTCACAGGGATAGCTCCTTGGGTTGTTTCTTGATATTGGCTATTGTGGGGTGGTGGAAGTTTCTAGCCCTATGATCATATAATATTGTATTAAATATTGTTAGCTAGTAGAGATACTGGTAGGCAGATTCTATTTAAATTATGTTGGTATGAGTGATGGCCTCTGTACACTAAATCAGACATTTTCTTAAGGTTGACAAACTAAATAAATAACTTTAATTGGGAAGGCTTTTCGCATTGTACTGAAGTATAAGAGTACTGAAATTTTGTATACATGTGAACCTGTTAGTTTACTGGGAGTGATATTTTAAAGAGGTATTCTAAATTTGCAATTCTCATTCTCTGTTACAACAATCACCGCACGCATCACAATCAGCACAACACACACCACAAGCAGCACCACATGCACTACAACCAGCACAATATGAACCACAATCAGAAACAAACACCACAATAAGCATCATGTGTATTACAATCAGCACTACATGCACCACAAACACCATGAGACACAACAAAAATACCAGCACATACACCACAACGAGCACCTTTCACACCACAATCATGACTCTATGCATACATAATCAGCACCAAATTTACCACGATAAGCATCACACATATCACAATCAACACCACATGAACAACAATCAACACCACGTGTATCACAATCATCACCACATTCACCACAATCGGTATCACATGCACCACAATCAAAACCACACACATCATAATGATCATCACAATCAGCAACACACACCACAATCCACAAAATACGCACTAAAATTAGCACCGGATACGCCACAATCAGCACCTCACACATCACATTTAGCACCACACATACCACAATCAGCGCCACATGCACCACCATCAGTCCCACACACATAAATTGAGCGAAAATATAGCCAATTAAATAAAGAGGTAGGAGTCAATCGTATGCTGGACTTTGTGTCGCGAACTCCGTACAGAAAATTTTTTAATGTTTTTTATTTGTTTTTTGGGAACTTCACAATGTTTTTACGTTGAAGGACAGTCAAGATCATTGGGACGGAGTTAAGGTCTTTAGGGTAAAGGTTAAGGTAGCCAAATTTCTACATGTTGTCGTAGTCAGTAACATAATATGTTCCTCGACTTCTATGAATTTATTCGATTGTTTATAACATATTCTCTAAATTTGATTTTCAGGGTCATTCGGGTCATTGTCACTGGTATCCAACTGGTTGGCGGTGTCATCAATGTAAATTTTTTCGTAGTTTTTAGAATTATTTATTTAAATTTATTGCCATTTTTCTCGATTTTTATGGCTGAAGTGTGGATGTAAGGGGTGTGGGGGTGTCGACTACGGCAATGAGATTAGCCGGGTGAGTGTGGGGTAATATTTTATATTCTTAGGTTTTTGTTAATTTTTTTCTATATTTGCAATTTTAGTCGATTTTTTAAATTGTTGGTTAGGCATGGGGAGATGGATGGATTGGGCGTGTGTTGGTTAGTGTGAACATAAGGGGAGTTTTATGTTTTATGTACCTTTATTGTTTTTTTTGTTATTGTTTTTAAGTTTTGGATTTTTTTCTGAATTCTTTGAATTTTTTGGGTTTAAGGTCATTTGTGGTCAAGGGTATGGGATTAAGGCCAAGGACATAGGCCAAGGTCACTCGTACTCAGCATGGTAGCTGGAATTATCAGCGTGAGTTTTCTACGATTTTTTTAATTATCCCAGCAAACTCGAAATTTATGGGCCAGAATCGGGCCGACTAACTATGGCCAGCTTATTCTGGCCCGCTGTCTTATGCCGGAAGCTGGCCAAATAAATATGGACTGTTGGCTTACTGTTTGCCGACAGTGTCGAAAAGATCCTGGATTGGAACCGATAAGTCACAAAATGAATATCTAATTGTAGGCGGGTCTGCTACGGCTGGATGTCGCTACAATGCTGGGTCTTTGCCAGTGTGATGTCGCAAAGGTGCTGTGTCTGTGACAGCATGGTATCCAGACAATAAGCAGTATGACCATGCGAAAAACTTTAATTTTTAGATTTAAAATTGTGATAATTGATATTACATCTTTACGTACACACATTTAATTTACTTTTTAACTCATTATATGATATGAAAATTTTTGTTGGCCCAGTGCGGTATTCGATCCTAACTACCATGAGTTTTCTGTGCAGCCTGCTAATCTATACTCCACGGAGTAAGTTCCTGATTGCATCCAGTAATTTATAATATATCATGACACAAATGATTATGAAGAAATGTACAAATTCCATGAAAATATAACATATAATATTAAAACACAGATTATTTAACGTTTATTTCTTCTGAGGCTTGTTAACAAAATAG
This sequence comes from Dryococelus australis, assembly GCA_029891345.1. Classification (NCBI taxonomy): domain Eukaryota; kingdom Metazoa; phylum Arthropoda; class Insecta; order Phasmatodea; family Phasmatidae; genus Dryococelus; species Dryococelus australis. The sequence continues at coordinate 134,402,605 of CM056998.1, read as the reverse complement.
TTTTCGGTAATATTTAATATATCTGTCGGATAGTTGTACAAATGAAAAAATAAATAAATTTAAGTAAGCAAATGCTATGGGCTACCATGTGACATATATAATTAACAAATAACAAGCCATATATGTGAAAAAAATTGTTAAATATAAATTAATTTTTGCACATGTTTAACGTTGTTTTTAAATATGTATGAACTGTTAGTTGGTGTTAACACATACATCAAGAAGTAGCCCATTCTTTTTTGTACAACTTATTTATTATTTGTTATTGCAGCTTCAGAAAAACAGAAAAATTTAGTATTTGACACTAAATTAATAAAGTGTAATCTTTTTTTTCCTAGTAAAATGTAGTTACATACCATCCGTACAAGTTGAACAATGTTTGGTAGGAATATAAAATTATTAATTACGTGGTATCAAATGCCCTTAACCTAAAAATGTAGTACATCAAAAATTAATTTCACAAAGAGCAGAAAGTTCTTTACTACCCAGCACAAAGTCACGGCAAATGCAGTATTCATGGTATATTGCAAAAACATTTGAACTATTAGATGAAAATATAACCATAGAAAACACCCATGTAATATGTGCTTTTGTGTACTATACATTTTGAAAAGATTTAACAGCCATCAGTGTGAAAGGGTGACATAGAGGCTGCCATAACTATATTACCAAGAAACAAAATTAAGGAACGAATATACATGAAACTCAGAAAATTTATTTAGGACTATGTTATGATCAACATAAGTTAGATATTCGTGTAAATGTATTTATAAGTAATTGGCAATAACACAAAACAGTTAAGTACAGTTTATAAATAATTGATATACATAAATACAATTAACTAATTTAATTATATTAATATACAGCTCTTCATAACCTTAATTCAGATTACATTATAATCTGCTATATACATGAAATATAGACTTATTGGAAATGAAAGCTCTACATAAATGAACAAATTCTTTCATAATTTACTCTACATACACCACACAGAGTAATTGCCTCAAAAAATTTACTGGGCTCCAATAGATAGCATGTTAGCCAGCTTACCGGAAAGTCAAATATGCTGTATCGGAATCGGCCCGTAATATTCTTTGAGACATTGGCAACAAGTTGAATGTGTTATATCATGCATATATAATTGAGGTGACATATATTCATTAACCTAAATAATACAGTGGTCCGTTCTGTTTATCCTAATAGCTAACATTCTGTCTCAAAAATGACATGTCATCAACAACTAGATAACTTCTTACCTATTTGAAAACACTTTTCAACAATTGGTCGGCAAAAACACATCATTTGGATATATTCATTATAATAAAGAGCTTTGTCACGAAAATGGCACTGGGCAAAGGTCAATAAGATATTTGCAATGTTACTGACAACAAAGATACTGTATCGGAATAGGTTCAGAATCAGTTTTTTTGATTCTGGCAACAAGTTTTCTGTGAGATATCATACCTACATATTTTCCGTGATATACATATGTTATCCTAAATATTGCACCGGTCCTTTGTATTTATCGTGACGGCTAGCACTCTGTCTCAAAAAAGAGGCCATGCCCGTTGTTAGATGGCTATTTTCTCGCATACAAACGAAAGTGCTTTTATCGGGCCAATTTGCAGAACCCTGCCGATAGGTTGTGTTTGCTGGTTTTTTAATTTTTTGTGACTTGGAGCATTATATGTTCCTAGAAATATAATGTTTTTAATCAATTGCTATTATTTATATTTATCATAATTACATCGTGGTTGGGGTGGGGATGGAGTGAAGTGAGACTTGTATGGGAGTGTGGTGAAAGTTGGAGTCCTGCGGGTACAAACCGAGCTTCCTAAATCCTGTCAAAGGATCTAAAAGTACCTCCGGAGACTCGTTTTTTTTTGGAATGTTTTTGGAATGGAAGGTTTAGCCCTTTCTGAAGGATGAACGGGAATTTTTGAGGAAAAAAAGGGAAACTTGGAGTGAAAAGGGACATTTTAAGGGAAAAATGGTTGATTTAGAGACAAAAGCAGAGAAATTTTTGGTTAAAGGGAAATCCCTTGATGACGACAATCGGCTTCGTCTCCAATCTCCCGTCTACTTATACCAGATTCACCATGAACATTATACTGTCATATTTAGTTTATCGTCACCAGTGAGCTCCTACTCGATCGTATCGGTACGTGAGTTAGAAGTTAATTTTTTCTATAATCGTAAGCGAAATGGGTAGTTGTTAGGCCGGGATAGAGATGAATTTATTTTTCAAGTAACATTTTACAAGTAAAAGACTGACATATCTTGACTGGTGTGTTTCAATGAGAACAAGTGCCTATATAATCGTTTCACGTTCACGTTAATAATATCTTGTCAATGTCAAGATTATGCGTAATACGTAATAAGCGACTCTGCACCACCTGATCTTGCTGACCAATCACAATAGGGGTAGAATTATGTTATGACCGGTTTTCATGGATTTGTTTCTATTTTCGCAATATCGTCAGCGTACATATTTAGCCAAGCACAAGTATAGGATATTCACGGTAAAGTGAGCACTCTTGAAATTCCTCTCATTTGGAATAATAGTATGTAGATAGATTTTGTTTTAGCTGTAGGTGTTAACATCCAAGTGCATTGGATTTTACGCAGTGTTTATTAATCAATTGTTAATATTTGTTTGAAAAGGTGGTTAAAGGAAAAAAAAACAGCCTCTGCTTAATTTTCCTCTCTTAATTAAAAATAACATATTAATGGAAGTTAGACTACTTCATGAAATGTATCCAAAATTTAAAAATGCAGCTTCTAAGGAAGGTTAAAGAAATATGTTGAGAAAAATTAACTCTTCTGTACATATATACTGTAATGTGCTCTACGAATGATCCCACGTCCTATGCAACTCGTCCTCCATGCATGATCGTGCCGCCTTGTCTTGCAGGTGTTGTACGTCGCAACTGTGAAAACACTTTAATTATTTCATACAAAATACGTTCCCCTAAATAAGTGTATAAATAGGGTTTTCGTGTTACATTTGGTCCAAAGAAACTATGTCTGGTGTTTTTGGCACTAAGTTTACGAACCTTCTGTATGTATATAATGTGTATCGTTTTTTCCCCCGCATTTATCATAACAGATCATGTTACAAAATTTTTACTGATAGATAAAGATAAACCGTTATATTCCTCCTACTTAGCACCATCGTATTACCACACTTTTATGTATCTAAGTCAGTTCCTGACGGATAGTGTGTTAGAAAGCAGGGCATCTCTTGTCTCGTGGGATACACGTTACTACAAACTAGATATGCAGTAAATACTTTTGAAACGCTGGCAGATACGTATCACTCTATACGGGTCTAGTTTGAATGATGCAGATATATTTACGCCATTCTTAACTTCAGCACTTGTATAAGGTATAAAAAGAGCACCTTATTTAATTTCGAAAAACCTTATATAAAGCTCCTGTATATTTATTTCATTGTGACACTACGTAAGCTATTATACTTTCACTTTAATAGTAAGTTTTTCGATGTGATTTGCTACTGATTGGTACAATTATTCAGGGAGAGGTAAGTGGGGTATATATATGCGGATTTTCCCAGTGGAATCTATAGAAACGATATAGTACTGAAGTAATTTTATACCGCATTTTTCAAACCGCTTATATTTTATCCCAATACTTCAAAAAGAGAGGCAGGAAAGGAAAGAGTGAGAGAGATTACCTGCAGGAAAACAATGTTTTAACAATGAAGTAAGTTCTGTAACGGCTTCATTGAACAAGTAATCAAGAGACAGTAACTTCAACGAATGTAATTTAACAGTTCAAACTTTCAAAATAAACTCCTCTTGGAACGTTTCCCGTAATGTCATATGGAGTAAAAAAATGCGTCGGCAAAAAAATGAAATGAAAAATTACATAGCGTTTAAGTTGTATGTACATCACCGAACTTCAGTAAAATATCACGGCAAGCTAATTTAATAATCCAGACATACCAATCCTTAAATATGTGAACTGATTATAAAAGGAAATATATAGTTTGTGGGTACGTTTATCATATTACAACTCATAATACCCTTGAATGAAAAGCATATCACTAAATTGGCGATGCCTGTAACAATATTTTCTTACTTCATTAATCGCAATATGATCTAAAAGTCTCCTGACATCGGACGAAAATATTTAATTTTAATAGTATTTTACTTGTATCAAAGCAAAATTCCACCTTACGTTTGTCAATCACTTTTGCACACTGAATGTTTATGAATACAAACACAAAAATTTCTTAGCTGGCAAACTATATAGTGTTACGAAAACTAACAGTATAGTGAAATTGCGCTAAAATGAATTAATTTTTAAAGGTGTATAAGAAAAATGCTATGATCTCAATAAAGCTTAATTTACCTAAACAATGCGTAAAGTTTATTTTTTTATATTTTCTCTCACAGTATTTGAAGACGGCATGTTAACAATGTAGACTAAGCCTTTAGAATCTGTAGAGGTATGGTTGACATCAATTATTATTTAAATGGGCGTGCCGTGTCATTTCACACTTCTGCAAACGTTGACAAACGAATTATGAAACAAAATATGATAAACTACATAAGTACCATGGCAAGGCTGTTTTCTTACGCAATGTACAATGTGAAAATATTCTAGACGCAGACTGTTATGTAAGTCTCCGAACACGTGGATTTACTTACACCAAATGTTTAAGACGTCTCCTATTGCTAATATTCTTCCGGTTGGCAGTTCTATGCCAAGCAATCTCCACCACTAGAATCAGCACAGACATGGCCACCCCTACTGCCAGAATCACTAGGAACGCTGCTGTATCGTCTAGGTTGACCGTAGACAGGTGGTTCATTGCCTTATTCATCCTTCTGGGCAACAGATACTTGCCGACCGCTTTGTGATGTAGACCTCGTTCTTTCAGCTTCTGCAAACTAAAAATTGGAATTTTAATTACAGTCATATTTATTTTTCGCTTACTTTATAGCATAGTATCCGATTATACACTTTCCAAAACTTCCCTTTAGGTTTTTGTTTTTCACCCTGTTTAATGACCAGGATACACACAGCAAAATGGGCATATTGAACAACATTTCCATAAAAATGCAATATAAACATTTGTTTTACGAAAATATTTTACCATATATTAGTATTATACATAGTCTTTTTTGTAATGACAAATTGTTTGCATTACATCATGTTTAATTGTAATTAGAATATAAAATCTTACTCTTAATAATTTTCTTCACGGTAACAGTCATATATTTTCCATCCTTCTAATATTTTTCTGTATGAATGTCACCAGTAAATACTGTACATAGGAAACATACAAATATTATGTAAATTAATGGTTCAGTGTCATTAGAAATTTAGGGTGTCTTGTGCTATTATAAATTATTTTCTGCTACTTCAGAAGTCTTATTTGATGAATCCTGTCAACTCATATAAGTTCCTTGAGCGGTTTAGTTTCGTGCCTCCAGAAGAGCTCGGGTTCTTTAAGAACTCTAAAATGTTGCAGTGTTCTTGAGGTCCTTCTGTGTATTGATTGTTCTATGGAATCCTGGTTAAAATTCCTTGGCTTAACCCACTCACTTGAAGGTGGAAGAAAGTCGGAAGCTGTAATTTTGGATTTTGCTACGTCAATGCTATAACATCTGTTGACTGTTTACTCTGATAAGAGCAGGAGTCTTGGGCTGGGTCGAAGAATAGAGTTACTTCTGATATAAATGCATTACCAGGAATAATATTTGATTCAAAGATACAATATCAATAGCACAATTTTATTTTCCAGCAAGACAAAACTTCCCACATTCTTTTGTAGGTTAATATATATATGGAAAAAATAATGCCTCATTGTCGGTTAGGTCATATTGTCCCCCAAGACTTCGCGCTACAATCCAGACTTTGTTTTCAGGAGATGCGTAAATAAATGTATTTTGATTACACCATCCTGAGCTGACTTGGTCAAGTTTGAAAACGTAATCTCGGCTACAGTAAATTCTGTGGAAGAGGTTATATCTCAGACGCGATTTTAACGAATTCAGCTTTCAGTGCAGCGGGCTGAGGACGCATAGAGTATTTATAATACGATGAGTGAAACATGATGGCTTACTTAGTATTTTTGCTTTGAAAATTCTGTATTAAGTACAATTATTTGATATTGAAATATTTAAAAATTCACTTGGAAATATCGAATCGAATGAACATTGAAAAGAATCGAAACACTAAAATTTGGAGGTTATGTATAAAAATATCTAGGTGCTTTTTAAATTGCATGTATCACCTCCTAACACACGTATCCAATAAAGATCTGTTCACGTATAGCTAATACAATCACCTGTTTTTCGCGGCACGTAAAATTGCGAAATTTTCGCAGAAATTCATTTATTTTTGCGAAATTATCATGAAAATAACGTATTTCTTCACATAATCGACATATTCCCTAATATAATCGATAGACTACACATTTCTGCGATAATTATCGCGATAATTGCTATATATATCTCAATTTCCGAGATATATCGCAATTATAAGATATACATCGTGACACATGCAATATATATATCGTAATATTTTCCGAAAAACAGTAACCACGTGATGTTAAACAAAGATGTCGGACGTATGTAGTAATAATGGCTGTGACAGTATTTGACCGAAATAAAGAATTTTCTCACGAGGGGTTTTATGTATTTGACAATGTCAATAAAATATTTATATGCAAATTTCGTAATGTAAGAATTAATGGACTAGAAAGAACACTTGTATAAAGCACATCCAGGGCAGTGTTACTCATAAGAAAAACAAAGCTTTAGCGATGCAAGCGAAGGCTGCGAAACGAGTTCAAGACGCACCGACGTCTGGTGTAAAACGTCAAATTTGTCTTACCGATCTTGTTTCTCGATCGAAAAATGCTAAATTTGAAAAACAAGAATTCGTTTCGTCAGCAATCCGCGCTTTTATGAAAGATTGGGAAGAGTTGATCACCCAAAGATACGGCAGTGGATGAATAGTGCATTGCAGGTATTAAAAATAGTTTCTATAAACCCGTGCTTGGATTTAATTTTGACCCACTGACCAGTTTTGTATTGCCTAACCTCTAAATTTGTTGAAATGTAGAAAGATACCTTGAACCAACCTATGCTGTGCTTGTTTGCACTTAAACATAATAAATTTTAAAACATTCCTTATGAGTGAGTGAGTGAATATATTTGGGCGGCTCTTAACAATGAAGTCTGGAAAGGCGATGAGTGTCGTTATAATCATCCTCTCATAAAGGAGGGCTTCGATCCTCATATGCGAAAATGGCTTATTAATTTCCCCCGCCGCTATGCCTACAGGTTCATCAGGAGACGGCTTATAAACTAACGCCCTAACTTAAATTAACGCTCATGCCTTGCCTAGGATTCGAACCCAGAACCTGCTGCACCCCAGATCGGCGGCGGCACCAACCGACTGTGCCGCGGGAGGTCAGCAGCGTCAATAGACTTAAGTTCCCTAGTCTATTTGACACTGGGAATGAAATGGTTTAAATGCATGCAGAGAGAGAGAGAGAGAGAGAGAGAGAGAGAGAGAGAGAGAGCGAGAGAGAGAGAGAGAGAGAGAGAGAGAGAGAGAGAGAGAGAGAGAGAGAGAGAGAGAGAGAGAGAGAGAGAGAGAGAGACGGGCACGATTTTCGAAAGGGTTGTTTTGAAAGTGGTCAATGAACGACAAAGCAGGTTTAACAGCCATGGTGTTAATCAGTGTTAGGACATAGGGACGGGGGGTTGGGGGGTAATACCGAGCGGCGAGACACTGACTGGTAGTTGAGACGCTTGAGCAGTGGACTCTGCAGTGGTAGGACGAAGGCGGTCGATAAGGAGGCGAAGACCTCCGGCAGTAGGCGCAGCTCGCAGTCGTGGGGAGATTGCCAGACACGGAAGTTGTCGGCGAACGTCATGAGTACATGGCGCTTCTTGCGGCACACGTCTGGGAAGCCAGCGAGCCCGCCACCTCGCACCAGCTCCAGGTGCCGCACGTACACTTGCCGCTCGGTCCCCGACCTCGCCTCCTGCCAACCCAACTTCTCTTTTCAACATTATATTTGTACTTGCCAAAACACTTCTTCTTACTGCCTACATACTTATCATCCTGTATATCCTTGCAGCACTTCTAAATAAACGCTGCATTACAATACACACATATAATATTCAGAACCATTATCTTAATAAAATCCATACCATAAACATTACCATATTCGAACCCATATTAACACTCATACTCATAGTAATACCCATAAACATCACCATAACCATATCTTGCCCTTATCTATTACAACAATAATATTCCTGTACTAAAATATAATAATAAAACAAGGTGTTTTCGTTTGTCTTCGGTAAGATTTCACTCCCAATTGGAAACATTTACGGAAAAGTTATTAGAACTGTATCGTGCAAGTTGGCCGAAATTTATCATGTATGCTTTATTCCTCCTTTTGTGAATTTAAACAACTCGTTTTTATCTGTATCGTGGTTGACCCAGAAGAATAGTTGGAGCTGTTGCAGTTCTCATTTTCACAAATCACGTGCTATATAAACAAATGAACCCACATAGGGAGAAACTACAACTGTATGTTGACTTTGTGTATGGAAATGCACGGTTATAAAAGTGAATCTGACACATATAAATGGCAGTTAACTCTTGGCCTTGTATAGGTAATTGCACAAGAAGTTTAAAATTGGGCCAACTTGTTCTGCATTTATGCTTCTGCAATTTTTATGAATGTTATGCATGATTTTAGCAAACTACATTGTACAGAAGGTAATCAACTCTAACTCTAATGTGCACAACTCTTAAAATGCCAAAATCCTAAAGAGCATAAATTTCTAAATTACGAATAGAAGAAATATGTTGAGAGTGGGGCTCACCTCGAAATATCGGTAGGTGTACTCGAGAGGGTTGATGGCGACGGTGTAAGTGCCATCTTGGACGAGGCCGGCCAGGGTGGTGAAGGGCAGCTCCTGGTGGTGTACCGACAAGTAGGAGATCACCTTGGCGGAGTATGCGACGAGGACAGTAGTGCCCACCACGTGCGAGAAGAAGTACACTGTCCGCCGAGATGAACAGGGTGGCTTTGGTGGCATTCCTGTAACATGCTCACTGTGTCTTCTCAGGCTAGCTCGAATACAACCATATAATATATCATCATATATTATGCTATTGATACGACCGTCACTGGGTTCCTCTGCAGTGTTTTGAATAAGCATTAGGAATATTGCCATTTTGGAGAATACTACTATTGTCATTACTGTGTCCTTCAGGGGTTACGTAAACAATTACAGAAAGTGGCCATTTTGAAGTATACTACTAGTACAGTAGTCACTGCATCCCTCCGGTGTTGTGTGGACTACAAACAGGAATATTACCATTGTGGAGTACACTACTGTTCCAATATCCACTGCGTCCTTCCGGTGCTGTCCGAACACCAGTCAAGATGGTTACCGAAGCAGTTTATGCTACTAATATGGTTTTAGCTGCTAACACATAGGGTGGTCTGAACAACGGCCGTGTTTTACCGTGAGAAAGTGTACTATTACAATGATTTTAACGATAACTTGTGAGGAAATTACACTGCTGAGCAGGTCGAGTAAATCTTATTACAAACTCTCCTACACATATATATTGCATCTTTCTGAGGTTGTATGAAGAACAGCTGAGTAGATCACTATGCTGGAGTAGACAACCACAAACATCACAATAGTGTGAAAGGAAATTAGATTGCTGAGCAAGGCAAATAATTTATAGCTCCAGTGCTCCTAAAACACACAAAGACAATTCTTCCTTCCTGGGTTGTCTGAATTACAGCCTGCAATATTCGTGTAAATATTGACTAAGAAAGTGACCTTCCAAAGAAGACTATTACAGGTTCAAATTAAATTTATTTAATGAGTTTGTTTAACTCTTTCGGACCCACTTAAATTTTCTGTTCCTGATGTTGAAAACAAGCCATTTTATGACGCATGGTCTACTTATGTCGATAGAACTGCTGTACACTTAATGTTCGGCGACAGTTATATGAACTAATTATGACCTATACCAGCAAGACGGTTTACGATTCATTTATCCACAGGTGAGGTCATTGGTTATTCAGTCTGCAGTACAGTTAAAAAATTATCAACCCATGCATAATGTCTACAATTGTGTACACTGTGTCCAAACATGTTAAGATTTTACTAGCATCAAATTTTTTCTGAGTAATGTACCACTTGACTACATGAATCGTAATGGCGGCCAAAGCTTAGTATATATAGTGAAAAAATAAGTACACATTTAAATTCGTAATATACGTATATCTTCTGCCGCATTTTGAAATACCTACTACTGCAATCCACAAAATTTCTGGAAGGACCAAAGTCTGTTTTTTGTAATGAGTTGATATTTAGGATCCGAGTTAATGTAAGTAATTCCAAAAACGTTGCCACGGTGATACAGATTCTTACTGAACACATCCTTACTTATTTACTTCTTAAGTTAATGCTCCACCATTTCATGACATGATAGCTACCTACCTAGTGATGGTTATAAATGACATTTGAGAAACCAGGAATATTATTTCCATTAAATATGTTTTGATAAGTTTAGTTCACTGGAAAACATCAAAACAGCTGTGTTTGCAAAACTTGACAATGAAACCATTGATCCTCTTTTAAATGAGCGATTATCGCGATGCATTAACTTAACCAAAAATTATCTATGGCCCTTCGATAAAAATTTTTCTCAAGAAGAATAAAGCAAAATCAGAATTTCTAGAAAGGGAAGACAAAGCCGCACACTTGTCAACAGGCATTCAGAGAGATACGTCACATGGAATATCAGCTCAAGAATGAGAGGCAGGTGGTGATGAAGCTGTCCACACACTGACCTTGCTGGCAGAATGTTGCTCCAAACATCTCAAAGAGCGCATCAAGGAATATAAGTCCCTGTGACTCCACGTCACGGTGTTCCAGGCACGTCAAGCCGTATAGGAAAGTTGCGAATGTGACGACCGTAAGAGTCTCCATGAGCCACAGCTTCCACTGTAGGCGAGACACAAATGTGCTCCATGAGTCCTTCTTGGTGGCCGATAGCTTGATCACCATGTGGACCCTGACAAGTGAAGTACACTGCAATTTTTACCCATGAATATACATACCAATCATGTCAATTGTACTATGTGATTGTCAAAAATAAAATACAAAGTAACCAATACATATAACCTAAACCTCGAGTTGACCCTTTACCGTCATATATACTTTCCTCCAATACTTCCCCGCATTAAAATATTACTACTTTACAGTTCATACCTGTAAGTATGCAAATGCTCTTTAAAACATACAATATGTAAATACACCACAAACCTGAGGCACTTTGTAGATGAAACACGCTAGGCTGCATATATCATTCATTGTTGTTAATATGATTGTGCGTTATTTCGTATTGTGGACAAACAAATGCGAGATATTCAAAAGGATAATGAAAGGTCAATTTAGACATTAAAGTAAAAGAAAGAGACTAAAAAATGTTACTAAACGCTCCGTTTGTCTCCACCTAGAGAATTAAACAAGTAATGGTGTGTTTGAAGCCTGCTGTGAATTTCAGCATTTCGTCATGAATACTTCATAGACGTACGTTATCGACTTCACTTGCTGACGACAGTAGCTGCAGAACAGCTGAGTCCAGTTAGGAAATAATTTAACAAAATAATGATTTATATAAGTAAAATCGGAAGTTAACAGTTTATAAATACTCAAAATATTAGTAATTATTTTTCATTACTAACACTTTAGAGCTGAGTGAATCTTCAAAACGTTCCAAATAGTTTAACTAGCTGTAGGCATTACTGATAAAATAATCGAGGAAATTTTTTATGTGTATAATAGATATGAGATTCATTTTAAGGAGAATTTTACCCTGCCGTACTGGATTCTTCGCTTTCTAGCTTCTTTATGTATGTTTAAAAGTAACTTCTGAAGGTAACATATTTTGTACTCAAATTGATTCATACTAACCTCACACACATAGCAGCACAGACATGACGACTCACCTACGTACTCGTATTTATGTCTCATGATTGGTATTGTCGTATTTTGGCAGATTTAACACACAGACATTCCTTGTGTCCTTCCACAAGGACTGCATGTAGGCATTCGTACTTCTCTCTCTATTAAATACCAGCTGCCATTTTGAATCCACTGCTTAAGTACACTACCACCCATGTTTTTGTGATTGATTCAGAAGAGACACGGAACATTTCGGCCATTTCCACAGATGTTGCCAGACAGTGTGCCATGCTTGCGGTCAACATTATGATGTACGGAAATCCTAACCTTACCTCAGAAAGACAAGTTTGTATATAATTTTTATTATTTCATGAATTGCTGTCACTGCCGGAGGAAAATGAGGATTTTTCTGACCACTAGGAGATTGCAATTGTCTTAACGTCAAGTACAAATGCTAATAGTGATGTCACAAATAAAGATTCTGGTGATTAAAAAATTGTTATCATCAGTAACCTTCCTGCTACACAACTTCAAACTGACGCATCAAACATCAAACATCAACCAGTGGCATTTAGATTTAGGTGTCAGTAATTAACAAGCTCCGTTACAATTATTTGAACTATTTAGAGAAGCAGAAGTTATCGATATGCTTGTTGACAAAACCTATCGTTATGGTGAGAATATAAATTAAATTGGTGATGTCAATGGCAATGAAATTAAAGTTTTATATAGGTATTCTGTTGTTGAGTGGTTATGTGTATCTTTCAAGGCGTAAGATGTTATGTAAAGGCTCTAAGACAGTTACGATGAACTTGTTGCAAGTTCCTTGTGACGGGATAGATTTTAATTTATCATGACAAATTTTCACTGCTGTGACAATGAGAACCTATATAAAGCTGATTGGTTTGCCAAAGTACGTCATTTGTATATTATGATAAATGAAAGACTTCAAAAATTTGCTCCACATGTTAAAAATGAACGTGTAAACGAGGCCATTGTTCCGTACAGCCACCATGGCTGTAAACCATTTATGGCGGGAAAGCCCATCACGTTAGGAATGTCATTTTTCCAGTTAAATTCTTAACAATTTCTTACTAAACCAGAACCGTTTCAAATATCTTTTCTAGAGAATTTTAAGAGGAATCCAACGCGTTATTGATCATTAAAATCGGTTAAATAAATTTCGAGATATGAGAGTTTGAAGTCCATTGAGGTTTACTGCCGGACACCTATAATTTCTTATTCCATTTCTCCTGTCCCCATTTTGTCAGAATGTGCCATTCAGAAGTTTCATTGCATATTGACTGCTTTTCCAGGTATCATACAATGTAGAAACCTTTAGGTGAAATAACATTATGCATTGTAAAAACGACTATGTAATCAAAATGCATGTGGTTAATTTGTTCCTAGAAAATCTGTGTAGTCGAATATTATTATACTGTATATACTATTCTTTTAACGTTTCACTATGATAAAACCCATTGTTTTGCGCCTATTGAAAGCATAAAATAATACCAAGCACTAGAGATAATTTTGTAATTCGTACCGACCTTTGTGGCTATTGTCCTTTTAGACGGACAACGGTTTCTGACCAACTGAAAGAAAAGAAAGTCTGTAGAACATTTTCAGGTGTTTTTTCAAAGCATTAACTTAAGAAATGAACCTAAAAAAATTACAAATTTAAGGAAAAAAATTCTAGTCGTATTTGAGTTTTAATAATGTGATGTAATTATGAGTTCGTAGTACATAGGGTCATTTTTCGAATTTTCATTAAAAGTGTAAGCTACGAAAACCATGAATCCAATATGGCAGGAAAAGGTTCACCTAAAACCGGGGCAGCTCAAACAAGCAAAGTCTCTGGACGAAATGCCAAAGCCTCGTTAGACTTCTTTAAAGAGTTTCCAATATTATCTTCGATGTCTACACAGGACGACGGCTCTGTACCAGCTGGACCCACTTGGAGGTGGAACGTCTTCTGCCTATAGTGTGGTGTCTCTTTCACCGAGCACCGTAAGCAGATATAGTGATGCAGCAGCCACACTATTCGTCTCCCACCTGCTAGAAAAGAGTTTGATTCCCGACGGGGTCGTTCCCAGATATTCACATGTGGGAATCGTGCTGGATGATGCCGCTTTGTCGGCGGGTTTTATCAATGATCTCCCGTTTACACTGCTTTTGCATTCCAACGCTGCTCCATTCTCACCTCACTTCGCCTTCATCGGCTCTCAAGACCTCGATGATAAGAGCCGCCCAAATATCTCAATCCACCCATCTAGCAGATTGCTGACATGATTATTATCTTCTTGGCGTGAAGAGACACAAGCGGGTGGATTTTATGTTACAATGGTGAATTTCGTCCTCACTCTCTTCGACACTGGCTGGTGCTGCGCATGGCTTTTGTCTTCCTGGCTTTACTTGTAGCAAAAATAACTCAATCCATTCACAAAAAGTTTTTATAGTAACATTACATATAAATTGTTATATCTTTGCATTTTTACATCTGCCCTTTTTGCTGGAAGACTAATAAAGAATATGTTTACATACTTTAGGACAAAAACACCCACCCGCGATTGTCAATACAATGATACATTTCTAGGCAGGATCCACATAAAGTTCTGGTACATGCCTAGCTGAACTTGTTTCCATTATTGGTGGTAAATAGCTGCCGTTTGTCTGTTGGTCGAGTGGGTATGGCACGTAAACGACACTCCACATTATCCCAAAGATGTCGGGTTCAAATCGGGGCTTTTGAGCAAGCCAGTCGCACCAGATGGTCTTCAAACTTAAAGTACAGCTCAAACGATATTGTTATATGGACAGGAGATATATTATCAACATTGGGTGGGGATGGGCCTAGTTCAAATTTGTTGCCTCATAACGGGAAACATTTTATTGTCCATAATGTTTTGGGATATGGCATACAGTTCATCCATCTATCGATTTAATTTAATGACACTAGATAAAAACAAGATAAACTGGCCCCAATCATTGCAATACCGCCAATAAATTTTACTATCGACATCACTCACTCAGGTTGCCAAACATTTACCAGATAAACAAATGTCCATCCGATTGCCAGTTCAGGTGCTGAAACTAATGTACCTGTATGAACATTTTCCACTTCTTCGCAGACAAGTGGTGGTTTTGGTCACACCGCTTTAAACAACGTCGCGCACTGATGAATGTCATCAGTGGCGTCCTGGCAGCAGTGCAATCGTGAATAGTGACTATCGTTATCGTATCCGAGCGGAAATTTCTCTCATTGGCCCATGTACATTGGCAGCGCTGGAAGTCCTTTGTAAACATTGCTGGGCCTCGTCCGCGCAGGCCACTCGGCCATGTCAATGAAGTGAGCCACTCGGCGGCCCGACTCAGTGCACACGAGTATGCTGCCGATACATGCCACAGCAAAACCAGTTTGAACCGGGACACAGGTTTAGCAAACCTTGATTGTAGTCCTACAGGGACGGCGATGTTGTATACGACCATATTTTACAACATACAGATTTTTGACGCGATACGTCTTTAAATTTGCAACCATAGAGGAAGGCAGTCCAGAAAATCCGATGATAACAAAATCGAGGGATACAGTTTGACATTGCAACTCTGAATCTATTGTCTACATTCAAAATTCATTACATCATTCGATTTTCAAAGGATCAAAAATATATTACGTTGAGTGAGGACTGCGAAGCATCGCGGCGTGCGTTGGGCGGATGGACCAAGACGAAGGGGGGGGGGGGGGAAGGGGGGGGGCAGAGTTATTAGTTCGTTTCGCCTCGTCTCATATCTTCTGCGTAGTATAACATTTGACTAGGAGGAGCTACGACCATCGCTTAGGTTACAATCAACAGCTCTCATCAAGATCAATCGATTGCGTATATAAAAACTTATGTGTGGTTTGGTAATGGTGAAGTTGTATGTTTTCAATGTAAAAAAAAATCAAGAAAACTTAAAAAAAAAGTCGACGTATACTCGTCAGAAAGCCAAGTCGAAATACAGATATCGTATACTGTTGGAAAGAGCATCTCAAAACGCAATCCAGTGATACCCATAAAACCCCATATGATCGAGTGAAGCAGGTCTCGGGAACGTAATAAAAACATCAAGGCGTTTTTAACGCGTCAACGTAGACGAATTCACGCAAAACAAACGGCCGTGTCATCAACAGAGTCAAACCCAATTTTTCAAAAATGGGCTGACAATTTCACATGACTCTTGTCATGCCCTTCCTTTCGACAAAATACTGTTGTACGCAGTACGTTTGGAATCCTCAATCTCTTGACGCTATTATGAGACAATTATAAACCTGCTGGAGTCAAAAACTGCCATCGCAGATGTCATCAGGCGATGAGCAGCACCATGTGTGGCCATAGGCGTGGTTATTGGCGTTTCATATAACTTCAGTAAAATTTGACAGACGCTGTGACCAACCTACACAGAAACTCTAAACGCCCCCTTTTGGCAAAGTACCGTCAGCTGATAGTGGTTGCAGGATGCGTATTATTATGTTGGCGGTCTTTGTGATAATTGTAGATGAAAATAGCATTCAGCATAAAAAATTATAATGTTGAAATTAAATGACAATTACAATGTTATAGGTTAATATTTCGCTCATAGGCTATAGTACACATTTTCTGAGTTATAGAGCAAGCACTGAAAAAACATTTAGGAATGTTAAGGTAGAGCATGCGAACATTACAGTTATGTGAAAAGTCTCCACCAATCTCCTTATGTATATGGTCTTCACCCGCCCGGTGAGATTCTATTTGCCATTGAGCTCTCTTCAGTCATAATTTATCTATATGCGAGCATTCCTTGCCGGTGATGTCGGAATATTATACACATATGCAGTTAATATTTTTTGTATTTCCGTATTTCATTAAGTGTAGTTCGTCGTAGGTGCATTTTTAGAACAGTCTCCTCAGTGAAAAGAATTATCTAGACGTGTCTGCCGCTTTCTAAAAGGGTCTGTTGTGTGCTGTTGTCCGCCTTTTTCTGTGACCATCGCGAAGCTTGAGAGAAAAAGTTTTTACGTTGTGAATTTTAAATTTGTTGTTTTCAAGAAATAGGCCGTGTTTGTTAATTGCATAAGTAAGCGAATAAATTAGATCTTAACAGTGGCCGACAAATGATTTTAGTGAATTAAACATTCAATGATCGGCACGTTTTTAGGAATTACGGAGTGAACAGTAAGTTTGTGTGTTTTATAAATAACGTTTTCTTAAATTGTCGTTAGAATATATTAAATGTATTTAGACCTTAAAGAAACCTAGTTATACCCTAATTTATCTTTCGAATTGCTAGCGATTTTTATGTGGAAATTTATATATGCTGAACATGTTTACATTATGCATTTCTTACATCGGTATTACCAGTGACGTATATTTATTGCGTTTGGTTCTTACGGAAGGTTTTCAAATGTACGTGGCCTAAATAAACGCCCTTTTAGTGTAGTTCATTATATTTATGTGTTGAGTATTTCTCGCATCGGTACTAACACCAACACATTTATCGCATTTAGTTCATACGATGAAGTTAAAGTTTCTTAGTTATAGTAAATTGAATGCTATTTCCGTACCAACGAAATGTTCCAGGGCCTTATCAAAACTAGGTAAATTCTTATCGCCACTCTCTCATTAAAAGAACCGCAAAACAATCACATCTCACGAAAGACGTTACAGTATAGTTCCCCACCCACCAATAAAATAAACAGAACCCTAACTAAAGTACTATGTGATCATAACAAAAATAAAACTGTTAGGAACGGCAATCAGTTATAGTAACCTAAGTACTGGATAGAAGTTGTCAGTCTTTCAATGGATTCGTAGTTTGTTTACAAAGATTGTTTTCTTCACCGACAGAACAGCTGTGACGGAGGGATACATCGTGGCAGCACTTCTTTTTGAGAACTGTCAAAATTTACTACAGTTATATGAAACAGAGTATAGCAGAATGGACGCGAGAAAGGATATGCCCACCACAGTACTTACCTTTGTTAGCCTTATGTTCTATAGAGTCTATTTCGCTAGTTATTTATTGTGCTATCTTAACTGTTAGTGGTAATGTCTGCATTGACATGCTTCCAGTCAAAAGACCCAAATAAAGTGTTAATTTTCATTTCGCATTTTATGTTCATGATAGAATCTTGGACTCAGCAGATAAAATAAATTTTGCTTCAGATTTTGTCCCTGGGTCGAAATTAAAAAAAAAAAGATGGTTCCTATTACAATTGTATTGCCAATTTTATGCTTATATATATTATCCACTATTCGATATTTATTTTAATATATTTTATAAGTTATAAAGTAATGAACAAGGTTTAATTTTATTTGCATAAAGTATTTTGTAAACATTGTGTCATGTATTTAACAGTGTTGAAGGTGGGAATTGTTTTTAATGAGAAGGTTATGTCTCCCTGAAGAATCCGTAGCTGACGACGTCCATGTATGTGGCAGAATGATAATAGGTGGTGCGGCTAAGTGGTCCGAGTGGACGGCTACACGCAAAGTGGTGTCACCAGAAAGTGGCGGGATTCAGCGACTGCGTGCAACACACACACTCCACAGTCGCCCGTGTCAAAGCATCACAGCGAAAACAATGCTAGCTTAGGGACTAATGGCCCCTCGCCACTCGCGGCCGGATGGGTGGCCTGTGCGGACGGGATCTTATGGCTGTTCGACGATTAGTTAGCAGTACACTCTTCAGAATTCGCAGGTCTCGTGAGGCTAGTGCTTTTATGACGTTTCCACTTCGCAATGGGATCATTAAGATTGAACTGAAACATATTGATTATGTTCCTTCTGGTTTTATGTATTTTAAAAGATAGTTGTGTGGTTGTGGCTGTCGATGGGGTTGGAGGTCTTCGGCTCGACTCGGACGAGCTCGGCAGTTTCCAGCTCGTCTCAGAAGGTGCTCGAAAGCCTTCGAATGGGGACTTAAGAATATACCTGAAGGTGCTCGACTGTTATTACCGCTAACTCTTCATGTATATACGTCTATTTCTGGGAGTCGGTTGCCATATTTGTTTTATATGCATAGGGTGTGTCAAACCAAAAATTTGTACTTATCATTCAATTTTAAATTGTTTTATATAACCAAAAATGTGTATTTATCATTTAATTTTAATTTTTTTTATATAAAAATGTATTGAAAAATAATTGATTTTTAATTAGAACCAAAACTTTCGTAGAATATTACGGACACATGCAAAATTCTCACATTCAGTAAGTACATTTCCTTCTCCTCTCTTGAAGAACAATTATAACACGATGTCAGAATCTGCAAATTATCCACTGCCTCGACTGTTTTGTAGCCACAAATATGCTACTCAGATTTCTTTAAATGTATGTATATGTGACAAATCAAAACCAATAATTTGAATAGCGACCATCTGCACAACATTTTTATAATCTTTAAACCATTTCTATAGGCATATTTGGGTATGATTTAAATACCAATATTGCCAGGTCCTTGAGACTTGCAATATACGAGGGCAGCTCGGGTGATTGTCAATCTAACGTTCCATGCTACACTTATGAATTTACAAAATTTTCCTTCACGACAAATCAAATGGTTCGCCAGAGTTCATTACAGATGGCAAGTTTTAAATATAACCCTTCGCCAACTAGTCATGCACCATTCGCACCACTGTCATAGATCTGCCCAAGGGCATGGTTAAAGCCATTTCACCCTTACCGGACATGCCAGCAGATTTTATACTCATCCCCAAAGAATCACTGACAAGTGGCGCTTCTAAATGTGTAAAAGAAGCTATCCTGGTATCAGATGCTAATGAATGTTTTTCCACGTGTAAATTTAATTGCTCTCACGACACTTCATTTTTCATCCACCGTTTTTCCACATCAATGTGTGCTATTCAATCCTCCTGACGGAACATTCTTGCAGTGTATAAATGCTTCCCTAAATGTTACAAACCACAAATTAAATGGTGTTGAATTGTTTGTGCCAGATTGCATACAAGAACAAATTCTTGTTGAAGCCACATATCTGTGTGATGTACATGCGCTTACTATACCCTTACAATAGACTGTGTTACCTATTCACTTGTTGAAGCCACATATCTGTGTGATGTACGTGCGCTTACTATACCCTTACAATAGACTGTGTTACCTATTCACTGGTTGAAACAGTAATCTTTTGACTTAAATCAATTGGAAATAAATGCTGGTATACATTTCTACAAATCAGTACAGCTCTTGAAACAAATTGACAGATGAATCACAATGAGCTGCGAGTGCTGCCAACAATTGACCAATAGCACACACATGTTAACCTCAGGGGAAACAAACTGTATTCCTTATTAGAACCAGATCACTATGACTATATTTCCATGACAGTCATAGTTGTACTTCTTTTTGAAACTATTACAATTTATGTAAAGCTTGTTAAACTCTCCATCATTCTCTCAAAAATGAACACTTCTTAGTAAGTATGTCCAAAACATCAAATTTTATTCGCTGAGCTGATTGCGAATACATTAATTATACGCTGTACTACTTCAAGCCTACTCGACACAGATAAAATTGTGTAAATATATGTGTGTACACTCGAGTTTTTTTAACATTGACTCATACGCACCTTGAATCTATATAAATAATTTTTTTAGGCAAGCAAGGGCGCATCTATCAGGCCCTGAAGAAGGGACCGGTAGTTCAGGCCCTATTTAGGAAATTAATTGCTTTATTTAATAAAGGACCAGGTCGCTATGGTCCAGAACAAATACTGATACTTTGATTGCAGTAAATGCATCTTGGCGTTTATGATTTTTTTTTCAACTTGAATTATAATTGGCCCATTACAGCCAACATTTAACACTTATTAAAATGATGAAAATATTAAGCACAGCGGTAACTGTCGTATGAATCTAGTGAATAGTGACGATAGTCATTTATTGTATACACCAAGAAAAAATAATTTTTACTCAGATATAATATGTGTAAATAAAATTTTTATGTTCATTACATATGAATAAAATATTTCATATTTAATAATAGCAAATAAGCACGGCCTCCATTTTGATAATTGGGTTTAACAAACAACACGGGGATAGGGAGACAAGTATTAAACATTTTTTTCTTATATATTTTATCATGAAGTGACACGTCTCACATGTAATGTATAATTAGAAATATTTCAACTTCAATTATCCTGAGTATTAGAAAATAGTTTTATTGTCTTTACATATGATCCACATAATGTTATTGAAATGTTCTTACAATTTTTATAGTAATTTAATTATTTTGAGTGTCTAATGTTTAAGTTTGGCAACAGAGTGACCACAGTATTATAACTCGACCGAGACAACAAAATATCTGGAAAGAATGCGGTTCTGCGGGCCTAACCACGAGCGAGAGGGCGGACGAGGGTAGAACCAACACCCTATGGACTTCCGGGGTGGCGGGTGTAGTCATCAAGACTTGTCCTAGCCGCTTCCTGCCGAGTCAACACCCGTAAAACCCAGCGAGCCAGTCAGCTGTCACACTTACTCGTACAGTCTGTACTGCATGAAAATCGACAAGGCCAGTCTTGGTTGGTAGTACTAAATAAACATAGTCTGAAGGAGCGCCTATTTACTAGTGTACAAGCAGTTGACATTGTTGCACGGAGGGAAAGGTATTTAAGGAGAATGAGAAAAAATTATAGTCTGGGGAAAAAAAAGGTTACCAGTATTTTATGTTGACGAAACGTGGATTCATACTGCGTACACAGTCAGTAAATGTTGGCAAGATACGCCCACGCCAGGTGTGCTGAAGAACAACACGGCAAGCCAACAATGGATTATTGTACATGCTGGTTCGGTTGCGGGGTTTGTTCCTGGCGCGTATCTCATCTTTAAGTCAAAAATCAAAAGTGGCGACTACCACGATGAGATGAGTTTTGCGAATTTTTCAAAATGGATACCCGAAAAACTCTTACCCAATCTGTCCTGTAGTTGCGTAATTGTAATGGATAATGCATCCTCTCACTCGGTGAAGATAAACAAAGCCCCTACAATGACATCATATAAGGCATAAATACAAGAGTGGCTCAAGTTAAATAACATTGTACATGAGGAAGAGATGACTAAAGCAGAACTACTCCATATAGTGAAATGTTAACGACCGGTTCCAAAGTATTGCATAGACAAACTTCATAAAGAACATGGCCATAAAGTAGTCAGGCTGCCTCTTTATCACTGCAACTTAAATGCCATCGAATATATCTGGAATATTGCCAAGTCTCGTGTGGCGAAGAGCAACGTTTCGCAAAGAGCCGATCAAATAAAGCAACTGACAGATGAACAGTATTTCTGAAAACGATTGGATATCAGCAGTGTTACATGTGAAGAGAAAAAAAGAGCAGTATTGGAAAAACGATCATTGCATGGAAGAAGAAATGGAGATTGTAATTAGTTTAGGTAATGACAGTGACAGTGACTGTAAAAGCGACTGTAGCCATCATACTGACAGCTTAAGTGACAGTAGTGTACATGAAATGTAGCCGATGGTGAACTTTCAGGTATCGAAGAACTTGAGTAGACTTAAGCATCTATTACCGTTGCTGTGCAACTTTACAGCTCACATTATATCATTAAGGGTTTCAGTAATTTGTGACACATTCCTTTCAAACAGTCCGCATTTCTTCAGTGTACATTTATCGACACAGGCGGATACCAGGAACGCACACCAATGTACCTTTCCGGGAGTCAGAATATACACAACACTTGTTTCGATGTATGTAGTTATTAAGGTGACACTTTGCTAATTATTTGTAACGTTAACAGTTGTAACTGTATTATGAATGGAAACAGTATATTGCTGTTATGAGGTATTATTTGAATATTGATTTGTCATTTGTTTAATTTATATGTACACTTACAGTAATGTGGGCATTGCATGATAGGTTATTTGCCACTATATTTAATTATATATTCTGTTAACGTTATTATGCCAAGCTGGATGGATGTTTTTAATATATAGATTTATGTACCAATTATGCGGAACTAACTGTGCTTGTTGAATTGTACCACGCCCGATGAAAAGGGGGGGGGGGGGCTCTACAGTTTGTTGTGTAGGCGCGTAAACAGCTTTCATCAGTACGAGATCACGGAAACTGCACTGCCCTATGTGGGTGCCAATATACTGTTCACTGTAGGCTGTCCTGAGTGTACCACTCTCCCCCTGGGCGTGTCACCTTAGGAGGGGGAGCGCTGCAACTTCCCCTTGCGGGCTGTTTTGTTGTTTGTTATCGTGGCCGACTAATACGACATATCTCTGCCGGAGCCGACAACGCTGAACACGAATGCAACACCACAATCCAGGCCTAGAGGAGCTCGTGGCAAGTCTACAGTACTTCAATATATGGTGAGCATTATACGGCTAGGCAGTAGGTGCTAAGCTATTTGTCAGGACCCCATTATCCAGAGAAACTTTAATTATTAATCACTGGCAAGGTTAGGTAGCTAAATCCTCCTTGTAGCATATTGTTAGTGAATCTGTATACTTATGTCAAGGAATCGGAAGAGTAACGTTTCATCTTGTACCAATTAATGTAATTTGTGTATATCCAGTTAATTTAATTAGTGTTTCAATAAAGAGTTGTGTTTAGTGAACTTCCTGTTGAATTAGTTTCTATTTAGTCAGTCTACGTCCCCTTGAGTTGCAACCAGTTGAGAGAGGTAGGAGAAGGGAGAACGCTACACCAGGTTCTTATTGTAGAGTTTGGCACAGGGAACATTTATGCTGCCACGTACGATGATGTTACAAAATGGTTGCTAAGAGAAGAAATTCTATATATGTATGGTAAAAGTTCATTGTTGCCTTCAATTGTTATATATACTTACCCATGCAAGAAACGTATTAACTCTATTTTGTGATAATATTACACTTCATCCAATGTTACTTACAGAAATAAACCTTGAAAATACAGTGTTTTGGCAGTGAGCTGCTGTAAAACGCTATTTTTACGTTAAAAAAGTGACGAATTTAATAGTCAAATAACTTAAGCTGTTATCAAAATAATTTTTTCGATAGTGTTGTCATATTTAATTAAATTATCATAATTGCGTAATACGCCGTTTCGCAAAATCCAGTTTTACGACCAAATTAGAAACACGCGTGGGATATAATTTCGATAATTTCCCACTCTACTGCAAATATAAAAGTTTATTGCTTACGGAAGTTCCAATGCAATGCAAATAGAATATTTTTTAAAAATTATAATCAATCAATGAAAAATACAACTATCCCATTTACTAATATGGAAAACGAAGAAATTACGGTATTTTAGTGCTGCCTGGCGGTGACAATTTTTAAGTTCAAAATATTGGCTGTTATTGAGGTTCTCAACCTGAGTAGAATAAACCAAAGTGTATTCATGAGCAGAAAGTGTGGCTCTGTACCGCCAGAAACTGCAAAAATGTAAATGTGCGTTGCATTTAGAATAAATAAATGTTGGGCGAGGTGTGAGTACCTGAGACGTGATACGACGCTGGTGAAGTCGACAACTTCGAGCCTCTGCGAGGACATGGCGAGGCGAGCGATAACGAAGTCCACCTCTCTTCTGAAAGCGAGGCCTATCAGCCCAGTCCAGGTGCCGTTGTCCAGCCTCTTGCTGCCCAAGGAGTGTTCCAACACGCGGTACACCGTCCTGCGGCCACACCACCACTTCAACACACTGGCTGCTTCTTCCTCGACTCATCACTGCTTAGTTTACTCTCTCTGCCTGTTGTAGCAGCATCGCCTTATGTCACACTCTCACGTCAACAGAGTTGTGGGCTGAAATACTATCACATCCGGTTCATTACTGTAGGTAGACTGTTCACGGTAAAGTAGTGAGCACCTTTGAGGCCCTACTTACTTTTTCTTTTCAACCATTTTATATTCTTTAACCACCTTTTAAAATAAATATTGCCACGTAAGTAATAAACACAGAGCGTATATACCACCGCACTCAAAAGTTAAAGTCTAAGGCTAATATATAATAAATGTATTACCTATTATCCCAAATGAGAGAGCTTTGTAAAGTGCTCACATTACCGTGAATAGCGTACATATAGGAATATTCAACACGTGCTTTTAAATCCGTCCTCTAATAATATAACCTTCACTGATGAACGTACCCCCGGTAGTTAGGAGAAATAGTCCCACGCGTTAACGTCTTGTGATCCTTAAGTCCATGACGGTTTGAAATAGTTCCCTTGTGTTTAATCAACTGTAAAGTAGTAAACATTTTTTTTACTAGCTGCACGTCTACCTTCCTATAATTTACTCATCTTATTTTCATACTCGCAATGAATACAGACTGGGCTGAAACTCAAACGAAGCAGGATTTTCAAAAGCGCTTCATCAACCAAATCTCGGAGTAAATTAATTATAAAAATAATTATCGGACTATAACTACATCGGCGTTTTCAATCAAACTTAAAATCACAGACCTGGTTCTCCTAGTTCGGTGTTCAAATTATTATAAACGCCGGAGTGTTTTACCGCAGAGTTAAAATTTTTTATTTCCAAATCGCTGTGGACGGACCATAAGCAAGATTAAGAAGTGTCTTATTACTCGGAATGGACAGCGTATGACAAAATGCACGGCGCTGCTGGGGTTCCAACGCATGGAAATAATGCTTTTGTCAGCCGTTCTACACAGGCAAAGACACAATACAATACCGACTCCCAGACAAGGTATAGGGATTTTGCACCCTAAAATAATCTCCGGGAAACGAACCCGGTTGTTCCAGTTCATGGGTCAGGACGTTTTGCCCACTCAACCAGCTCGTCAATCTGATCGTTCAGTGGTTGCAGCGGTGGCATTTTCAGCTAACGTAATTACAGTTCTCTTATAAAACAATTTGATTTGCATACAAATACGCACTCTAGAAATCATTTACTTGGAGATACTGAAAGTACTGTACAATTAGTAGAGAGTTTTGATGAAATATATCATCTATTTACTGTGCTTAAATGCAAAATGACGACTGTTTAAAGTAGCTGCAAATGAAAGTAATTATTCCGTAAACTTAAATTTCTTATGGTAGAAAATTGAGAAAATACAAATGATACTAAAAATATAAGTAGTATTATCAGTCATTGCTGATGTAATAGAACTCGTGGTCGATTTTTCCGTGTTCGATGTTTTCGTGTTCAAAATTCCAGGTAAGTTGTAAATATGCGTGTTGATTTTCATGAAAGTGTAATTTAGCCCAGCAGACGAGCAGTTTTCCAGTTAGCATCAGTAACTAACATTTTGAATTGTAACTGTCTAAAACGTCTATAAACATGCACTGGTACACACATTTATAATCATTGAATTCTCGAATTTCTATTGGCGCTCCTTGGAAGCCTTAATTATTCTTTCTGCCAGAGAAACAGCATATGATTAGCTCCGAGGAATCAATAAGAACAACGCAGAGCTGCAGTGCACAAATGGGAGAGGGGCAGAGATAGCCAACAAGCTATGCAGTAAAAACTCTTTATGACGAGTAGCCTTAATTCAAATAAACTTACATGTGACATGAAACCCAGGTATAGATTTCAATTTGAATTAAATACGACTCAGCTTTCTTGGACACTGTGTTAAATTGGCAAATCAAAATAAGTTAGTAAGTATATTGCGTTAAATCAACACTGGTTTTGTACTTCACTGCGCATAGTCATTCTTTTCACACGATTTGAATGCAGAATCATACACACTCCAAGATGACGAGAAACTGACTAAGCCACGCGCAGCAAAATTACGCCGGTAATAATGGCACAAGTAAAAGCAATAAACAATCATACAGCCTAATGGCAATTGTTCGGTTCACTGCTAGATCATAATTTTCAACATAGACTGAGAAGTGTTACACTATTTGGTATTTTAAGGCATATTATCATGTATGATTGCACGTAAAGAGGTTGAAAGAAATTACTTACACTAGTTTAAAATTTAAGGAAATTTTTTTTTCAGATCTTCGTTGATCATGTTAAATCATATCATATCAGTGTAAATACTTCTAAATACTTTAACAATAATGAACGTAAATATTAAAGAAACATGTTTATTTATTTCATTTGTTAGAACCCATATTCTTAAAGTTCTTATAATACGGAGCGGTTACCATGTCAAAATGGAATAAGTTCAAATGTATGCAGTTACTTACTTGAAATTCATGCTGCGTTCCATTAGAGACCACAGCTCGCTCCAGTAACCCTCCAGTTTAGTGTTGTTTTCACTTAGCTCGATTTGTGGTGGAAACTAAAAAAAAAAATATAGATATAACTAAAAGCAAAATAACATGTGCTATTTCAATGCACTGAAATTATTATATTCGCAACCAGTTGAGCGGGAACTACACGTATATATAGAACGAAAGCATTCTGTGTTTTACTCATTAGTGGAGTCTTGTATACGACCTCTGTGTGTACTAAAAACAAAACTAAATTGTTCATTAATTTGTTAATATGTGGTCCTGGAAGGGGGAAATATGATCGCACTGTGATGCCGTTTTTAATATGAAGTATCTGTTTATTGCAATAGCATTTCATTCATGTCAGCATGATGTTACTGAGATGGTAAAAATTTCATGTGGAAGTAATTGTCAACACCTAATAAAATGGAATATATCACATCATATTTACTGAAAAGCAATTTTAAACGTGTTCAATGACAAAATACAGGGGAGTAATATTTGAAAATAAATTTATTAACAACGTATCTTTACTGATTCAGCGATGGACCCGATTAAATTATGGGAATATTCATATAAGCATAAATTTAACTAATTTTCCAGAATTGAGAAATTGAAAACCTATAGACGGTATTTACTTGCTGCAGCTTTGTGAGGAGATGAATTTACATTCATGTTTAGCTGAATCCTGTTTAATTCGATAGCGTAGGGCTAATGTACTGCAGAGTTGACACAACAAGAACATAATTTAGGAAAGCATTTACTCGTAGCAGATTTTTTTCAGTGTAGCTGTCGGCAGTCTGTTTAATTTTAACACATTCATTTGCTCTAGCGGTCTGAGATGTCAGTTACGTAATGAATTTGTGATAAATTGTCGGTAAACCTGAGGTTGTACTGTAGCCTAAATAAAATTCATTCAAAATATTATCCTTTTATACATAAACGTATACAAATAACTCTTGTTAAACAATGCACGTAGAGTGGAAACTACACGCGCTATACCGAGGCGCACCGGGTTCGATTCTATGTGAGGTCACCCCGGATTATCGCATGTGGGAATCGTGCGGGACGATGCCGCTGGATGGCGGGTTTTCTCGTGGATCTCCCGTTTCCCCCGACGCTGCTCCATACTCAACTCGCTACGTCCCCCCCCCCCCACCGCAAAATGCTCTCAAGACCTCTATGGTAAGAGCTACCCAAATATCTTCACTCACCATGCAAGTGTCTAAATTTATCAAGAGTACTCGTGTTTTCGATCATTTTATTATATATATATATATATATAATGAAGCTGTGTTTTGAGTGTTGGTGCGTGCTCACCACTGCAGTGCCGACGGTGAGAACTCTTCCCTGTAGGTCGGTATCGCCGGCGAAGAGACTAACTGGTGGGCCGGTGACGATCCAGTCAGCTGAGGTTGTGAGGCCGGTGTCGCTGCGCGCATAGCCGTACACCTGCACGTAGTCGCTGAGCGTGGATGGATCGTGAGTTGCGAGGAGCGTGGTCGTGAAGACCCGGGGGAGAGCCTCGCCCGTGTCTGCAGACTCGAGGCGCCTTGTCCACACGTTGCTAGTGAGTGCTTGCGTGGCTTGCAGCTGGAAACAGAACCGCAGCACTGCGATACACAGCTTGGCCAGCCGTGCTCGCGGGGCCAGGCCCGTGATGACTCACGTTCGCATCGCAGCGCTAACAACACGTCCTGGCTCTTCTCGTTGTAGTGCTCGTATAGAAAGAGACTGCCTTCTAATGTAGCACTGCACACGACTTTGTAACATTCATGACTCGTTAATACAATTGTACATGCACCAACCGAAACTATCAGAAAAGTACTACCATTTATTTTGCATACGTATGCAAATTAAAATTTATATTTATAGAATATTTTGTTAGACTTTACTTATTTAAATGTTTAAATATCAATTACTGAGTTCACATTTTTAGTACAACTTCTAACTTACTTCCATTCAAGATGTTTTAGAAAGTACCCTATAATAAACATTAAATAAGCAAGAACCAAAAACTGACCCACTAATTGAATTTAGTAAAATAATTTATTGTTACAAATTCTTTTTCGAAATTCAATGGGATAAACCAAGTTCGTTAAGTGATGGAGGTCTTAATTTAATAAAAGAGTTAATTATTATTTGCTAATTCTATACCTACAAAAAATTTAAAAGCACAACAAGGAAAGACAATGAACTGACAGACTCATATGAAGCTAGCACTATTCGCCTTAGTGGCTGCTTTATGAACTTGGCATCCCCTGTGTCGATGTGGTGGCATGAAACATTAGCTGTGCCAAGGTCATTGGCCTCGCAGAAGAAAGAACCTCTAACTCTCAGTATAAAATCTGAAACTGCCCTCTCCTGTCGCCAGTTGAAGTTTTCTCTTGTTCTTGCAAGCAGTTCCCCCAGGGCACCTGGAAAAGGACATTCAGTATGTTGCGGCAGTGATTCTTCTGGAACATGTGGCCTCCTCTTCAAGATGGGTGGCACAGTCATATAAATTAACCACTCTAACAGATAAACTGTCCGATTTTAAGAAATCGAAGTCCTTGCTACAATGACACCATCTGGTAAAATGCCACCTTTCTGAGCTGGTTCGAATATGCCCAGCCACCTGACAAATGTTCCCTGGCATTTGCCTGGATAAACAACTTCGCCAGAAGCAGGGAACACAGTTGACTAATTACACACTATTGGGCAGCACATTGGCGAAGATTAATCTCGTTATGTTGACACTATCAACTCGGTATTACCTGCCCATAATACACCCAGTCGAGTATGGATACAGCATCCCAGGTTACGCAATACATCAAGACACAAAAGGCATTCGTCCTCAGTTTCTCTATGTATATATCATGCTCCATGTTAAGGTTACCGAGCTGTAAGAGAACCCTTCTCTTGCCTTTGACTAGTGTGGCCTCACCCAGTACTGTAGTTAAATAGCAGTAAGCCATGCCTTATCGGATAATCGCTGGGGGAAGGCCCGAGAATGCCCGGTCTTACCACTGTTATGGTCGCCATGTGTTAACGACCATCTGACACGAAACATAATCTAGGCTCCCCTCCACCAATATGGCATTCAAGTCCTATTTCATTGGATGCAACTGCAGAAGCATTGGGGCCTTCCCTCCAAGAATCATCGACCATTGCCCCTCAAGATTTGTGCTTACAAGTTTCCTGAAGATGTTACACTCTCACCTGCCCCTTGGTGCCTGCTCCCTGGTTGCTACTGCTGAGGACATTTGGCTTAGCTGCCTTAGCTCCTGCAGTGGTTCTCCTGGTCGTTGGATGCGATTCGCAGTTGGGAATGGGGGGCGTGTCGCAGGTATCGGTCACCGAATCGCTGCTCCAAAGCCAACACTAATATGGAGTACTCTAAACGTTGTCATTCTGGCAGTGACAGCAGTATGCTCAAAGCTGGTCCCCTCAGTTTAACCGCCAAGTAGTACACCCGCTGGTCTTCATTCCAGCCATTCAGGGCGGCAATAATCTCAAACTGGTGCCGGTATTCGCGCCAGTGTGTCTGTCCATCTAAGGGGGCGGGCTTAATTGTGACGCCTTTGTCCATCCCTGGCTTAGGCGTACGCACACTGCAGCACTGTTGCGCCTCCCCTGCGATGGCTGCACTGGCGGCGACATCTACCTTTTTCTCGCTGCCCGCACACGTCGGTTCGGTGGTGACCAGTCTCGGCTCTTCTTCCGCCCCGGTATGTCGTCTTCCTTGTTACTGTAAGAATTCCTGCCATTCTTTCTCGAGGGCGCTCACCTACTGGTCCACTTTCCACGCTGTCTAACCTTTCGTTAACACTGTCCATTCTTTTATTCACACTGTCCATCCTCTCGCTCACACTGTCGAACTTCTTTTCCCCACAGTATATTTTATTCTTTACTAACTCTCTTACACCTTCTTTATTTCGGTCTACATTCTCATTCAACCTGTATATTTTTATCCACATTTTCGTTCACATTGTCTCTATCACTGTCTATACTATTTTTTTTCAAATTCACTAACACTAATAATTTGACAATTTACAGAATCACTAAAATTATGAATTTTACAATTTACATTTATATTATTAATTTGTCTATTTACACAACTAATTTTGGCAATTTACACTACTAGTTTGACTATTTTAAGATTCCCTGACGATACTTATTTGGCTACTTAGTCTTTCCATTAAAGAGCGAAGTGCTGAATTGGTACCGATATTTTTTAGTTAACATTCACAAATAAATGTCTAACCTATTCCTGGACCTATTGTTATAATTTCAAATTTGAACTAGTAGTTAATATCCTACTGTAAAATTAATTAAAAGATTTTATTGATTTCTAATGAAATACCTCCATCCGACTTCTAAGACCAATGTTACAATTTATTTCTCGAAATTCAGTGGGCTAAAATAAGTTCGTTAAGGATTGAAGGTCTTTATTAAATAAAGAGTTAACTATAATTTCCTAATTTTATTTTCAATAACTACAATCTAAATTTTCTCGACTTGACATTTCACAACAAATTCATAAAACTTATTGTTTATAATTAATTGATTCAATTCATGCACCTGAAAGAAATTAATTTAATTAAATAATTCAAAATCAGTCCTAATAAACAGTGTAAAAAATCCGATTCAATTATTTCATAAATTATGTGCCCATATTTGACACTTCCAATATTTACAGTAAAACCCGCATTGCATGTCCAATCAGTCCCACCTGCGTTTAGTCCATGTCCCTCCAGTCCGCAATGTTCAAGAGTTCTCCGAGCGCCTCACGCACAGTAGCCTTCACTCGTCGGGTTCCACGCCATCTCGTCCATTCACACCACAAATACCTCGTGCGCCGCTGCCTCGTAGTCTCCCGTCGTCATGCGTCCTTTTCACCGATATCCCAGTTACCGCACTCAGCCCTAAGGCTTCTATCAAGACTGCTGACCGCTGTACCACTGCAATATTTATAGGGTCGTCGGCCATCATCCAGAAATTTCGCTAATTCCCTAGTTGCGCCGAGTGTCCTAATTCCCAGAATAATCTTGGGCCTCGTCGACTCCTCAGCAGGGGAGCGGTGGAGGGGCCGTGACGCCAACCAGGTCTCGCCGCTGTCAATCATTCCTAGGTTTCCTCAGGAGGGGGCACCAACGAGGGGAAGAACTCGTCAGCCTGGATGAGGGGGTGGACGAGGTGGGTCACCCCGGACCGCACATAACGGGAGCTCGCCGCTGGGGCCAGTTGCAGCCCGTAACAGTAACAGTGTTTATTAAATATTTTTTAATAATCTATATTATGGGCATCAATTTCAGCCTCGAAAGTTTAGGAATTTATATAACTGAAATAATAGCACATCAAATTTAATATTACAAATATTTATAAAATTAATTATATTTTTATACGAATAAGATTATTAGTTATTCCTTTCAATGAGTGCTTCTTGAAATATATGTTATATAAATACGCTTAAATTTGTATTATATTTAGTTTTGTGAATTTATGTTTAAAACTTTTAAATATGATATTGTTCAAATATATTTTAGTGTTATAAATGTATTTATTATTTTTTTATTTGTAGCATAAATAATACGTTTATTACAGGTTTGGTATTACGCGTACAACTTTTTAATTACTTCTGCATATTGTGTAGTTGGGTGTAGTGCTGCAGTAAGAAACTCTCTCCTTCAACTTTAACATCCTGCCTTTTTCTATATATGTAATGTAAGTAATAAATAATTACTTCACGTTGGAATTCATAACTTAGATGATAAACAGAAACGATTATCTAATTATAAACGTAATGACCATCACATATAAGGTATTCTAAACGGTATACATTTATTAAAGAAAATACGTCACGTTTTCTATTAACAATACAAAACATGTTCACGTGTTTGAATAAGTGAAAACAATAGCAAAGGAGGCATTTGTGTAGGTTAGTAACAATGAAGTCGTGTTTGAAACATGCCATGAATTAAGGTTGTGTAAATTTAAATCGACAAGAAACGGGAATGTTTTAAAGAAAAAACACAACTGGTGCGACTACACGTCACTCACAATATGCAGAAATACGATATCGGTTCTGCAATCATATAGCACGTTGGGGAGTTGGAAAATAATCAAGAGCAACCATCCCAGCGCAGCCGGCCTAGCGTTGAAGTCATTACCTTGTGTATGTGAGGCAGGCACGTTACGTAGAGTAAATAATAATGCTCGGTTTCTATACAATTCCTTTTAATGCACGAGCTTTAAGACGTTGTTTATTTTCTAGCACCTACGAAGGAAGTAACTACCATACTTGCTGCGAAGTACACTCACGCCAGAATTTTAACAGCGTGGCGTTAAGCGTTCAGCACAGTATCCAGATTATACACTACCAGTTAATATGTATTGCGAAAATAATGCGGTTACCTTTTCATTTATTCGTGGGTCAATTCAGACCTTGGCTATATGCAGGTGGTAATCTTCTACAAATTTACTCGTGTAACAAAAAATTTGTACAACACATTATATAAAATTACGCGTGCATAATAAAGTAATGTAATGAGGATAAAAACATGCCAGATATAACAATTTTTAACAAACAACTCTATGAATTGTTAGTTATTTGGCTCTCTGGGAAGACAGAATACCTGCAGCGATAAAAAATCAAAATCGAAGAAAGCTGGTATTGAGAAGGATCTTTAGAAAATTGACCAAATTGATCACATCAAGTTGACAAACCACTGGAATTTATAACATATTGTTTCTGATTATCCCCTGATATATATATATATATATATATATATATATATATATATATATATATATATATATATATATCAGGGGATAATATATATATATATATATATATATATATATATATATATATATATACACACACACACACACACACACACACACCAGATCAACCATAGCAGTGTATATTTGTAGTACACACTGGTTTGTTTGACAGAGTCGGGATTATCGATGTTAACGCACTTGGCAGCCTGTTCCAAAATAACATGCGCGTTTACAAACTTCTTTGACCTGATTCCAGGATATCTGTAACCGTTAAGCCAGAGATAAATCCTCGCTTTCAGTCAAGGTACAATGAATGCCGTGATAAATAATGCAGACGCTCGGTTCACATGCGAATTACTAAAACCGAAGCTATTTAAATAAATATCAATTTAATATTTGTGTCTTGAAATTTATGTTTTATATTTCTGTGTGGTTGGCACAATTTTATTCCATCGTATGTTCATTATAAATTGTCACTTCTTTGCACTTTTTTGTAGATTGCGATAGTTTCCTAGTGCACTGAAGAGGTAACGTAGGGATGCCAGATATTAGAGAATACATGGTTTGTTAACAATACAGACAACTATTGCGAGAGTGGTTGTTAACCATTTTTTACTTTTGGCCAAATGACGTTTGGTAGAATGCAATGCAAAAATTAAATACTGAATTTCACTTCAAATACCAGTGTTTGCCATTGTGCAATATGGCGGCGCGCACAATAAACAAAGGAAATAAACAGTAGGCGGCAGTGAAAAATAACCGCACGTACACACATTTACCCCAACAAAAAATAGGAAAAATGAACTTTTTGCAAATAACTATAAGCCGTGACCTAATTACCGCCCACCAAAATTTACAATTTTCCACACTGTTATTCTTAAGACCTCGATGTTAAGAGGCGCCCAAATCTCTTCACTCCACACTACTAAGTCAATCACTGCACACAAATTTCAGTCAATGGGAGGGCGACACAGCTTGGCCACAGGTCTTGTAACCTGTACCTGGTGCAAGCTGATAGTTGCTACCCTAGATACATCATCGCTGCCAGGGTGCATCATGCTGACCCATCTCAGCTTCTGCTTAAGAGGAGGAAGGTCATCCTCCTTCAGTAGTACAAAGTCGTCCACCCTGAGCTCACCACGACTCTGGGCCCACCTTCCACATGACTGCAGGGTGTCGGTAATCTTTGTACCACCACTGCCAGCAGTGCTGTGTTGCTTGCTGCACCAACTGCCAGCTGTCCAGTCACTTAATTGGGAGGTGTATAAAATTATCACACGAAGGAGCTGTCATTCATGAACCAATAGAAAGTGAGCAGGGGTAAGGACTTCTAGATAATTCGGATGTGTGGAAAGTGTGCACCATGGTCGTGATTTCAACACTGCTTCAATCTGAGTACAGATAGAAGACAGCTCTTCAAATGTGAGGACCTGCTGGCCATAAACTCATGTCAGGTGATATTTTGTTCCCATAATCCCCCAAAATGTTGTATAGATGGAGGGTTGGAATGCCACTGTGTACCCTTTTCAGCAAAGTTGTCCGCAATTTGGAGTTTATGTTGTGAAGTCATGATGTGTTTGTGCAGCACAGATAGATAGCGACTTGCACCCATAAAGTTGGTGCCACAATCGGTGTAGACATCCTTATATAAGCCTTGTCTGGACATGAACCTATATAAGCATTCAGAAAGGCATTTGTATTGAGATCAGGTACAAATTCTAGGTAAATTGCCTTGGTACTCAGACAGGCAAACAAACACAAATAGGCCTTTGTCACCTTAGCATTACGAATGTTAGATGCATTGATTAAAAATTTACCTCAGAAAGCAATACCAATGGCAAGGTAAGGTCTACTTGACCGTACTCTTCTGGTGGGAAGATTCCAAATAACATGCTGTGTTGGAATAGCACTGAATCGAAAACAATGTATACATTCGAACACTCGTGCATTCACAGCACTTTTTCCTGACAAAATCCAATACTCGTTGTGAATTGCAGACAGAGAGGCACTTGCGACAGTTTGTAGGGCTGGGGTCTGGTAGAAGTCAATCACCAGGTTCGTAACAAAAATTTCCATAGGCAGCAGCACTGGATGTTTTGTACTGAAACTAACATTGGTGTTCTGTGAGTGTCCTCCCACATGCTGGGGTTCTGTGAGTGTCCTCCCATATGCACAATTCCCTCTGAATCGAAGAATGGGCATAGTCTTCTAAGACTAGGTGAGCACACCTTCCCTTGGCTAATGAGTTCTATGACATCCTTAAATGAGTTTTGTTGATCTTGCTTCAACTGCACCATGGTCAATCCTCTCCGTAAGTACCCAGCCAACACAGTGTGCAGAGCAGTAGTAAATCTCTGTGGAGGTTGATGTCGCCCACTGTCAACTAAGTCTGGGTAAACATCTGCTCCCAACAGAATGCCAATCGGCCCAGGAATGTCAAAAGTAGCATAGGCCAGTTCCATACCCTCATATTCTTGCAGCATCTTATAGGGCAACTGTTGGCAGCCTAATTACCTGAACCAAAGCATTTCATCGATGCAATTCCAACATCTGGAGACACCTTTCTAAACTGAAAGATGATTGCGACCCTGAATATAAAATAGCATGGACTTGAACTAAAGCATCATTAGCATTCTTAATGAGAACCAAGACTGTTCCTAACACAACAGTACTTGAACAGCCACTGCAAGAGGTCATTGACACCACGGCGGGTGGGACCTCAACTTGCTCCTCTGTCACCGTTAGCAACACTGGAGGGGTGGTTTCATCTTCTGGGCCAGCATGACGTCCGGCAGAACGGAATGCAAAACAATAGAGAGTTTCACTTCAAACACCAGAGTTCGACATTGTGCAATATGGCGGCGCGCCCAATACAAGTAAAAAAAACGGCTGGTGGCAGTGAAATATGACGCATTCTCACAAAGATAACACAACAAAAAATTAAGAAAAAGGAACTGTTTGCAAATATCTATAAGCTCTGATATGTAACCTAACAGTGGCAATGCTTTGTCAGCTTAACATTTGGTCAGCTGGAAACATATTTAATCTGGAATTTGTATTTTACGTGTCCTCATTTGGCGTAACATTTTCCATGGGAATGAGCTATGGTTGGGCGTTGAACACCACTGCTGTGGGACTATTCAGGATTTTAGAGTTTCATCAAGGATCATTTATTCTTAAATTTTCAGTTGTATTCCAATTTCACTTCATTAATTTGTTTACATAATTACTGAAACTAACAAAGCTAAGTTCCTCATGATTAAGTCTGTTAGCAGTTGCCCTGAAGTCCACGGCAATAACCCAAAGAAAATTAATACAGGAATCGTAAAAAATACTGCCACAGTTGAGTAAATAAATACACATTTTTTTTGGAAAGTATCAGATTAGCGAATTTGGCTTCTATGCTTGAGTGACGTCTCGTAACACCTTCACCAGCGTTACTGAGGTGCGTTGACCTTGTTTGTGGCGTGAGTGTTCTAGGCGTGAAGGTACTAGGTGTAAGTTCTGGATAAGGTATGATTAGGAAATTGTCTTTTTTTCCTGAAATTAGGTTTAGTTATGCAAGCTATCCTTATTCTCCTCCAGGAGTCACGGCGGAGTTGATAAACGCAATTAAATATTTCGCTAACACATGATATTTGACATTTGCCATGATAACAAAGTCACCAAATCCCCAAGCTTCTCTGTGTTACCATTTCTGCAGATAGATATTTGCCTGTAGATCGTAAAATCTACTTGCGTCTTACCGAGCGCATTTGGAAGTCGTGCTTCATTTAATATTTATTCCAAATGCACTCGCCACGTGTAGAAATGTACTTCTCCAAAGACCTAGATATTAGCGTCAGTGCATTCACCAGGCGATACCTTTAAGTTCAGTATTAAACGTTTCAAAATAGGGCTAAAATAAATAACATCTTTTCACATTTCGCTGCCGCACGTTCCTGTCAATGTACCAATCAGTGACTGTGGTAAAATATGTGCTATTGAGGGCAAAAGTTAATTTCAGTGTGGTAGTTATATTTTGTTTTTCAAAAGTTGGTTCCACTGGAATATTTTCAGACACATGAGTATGTGTATATGTATATAGAGCAGTTGGGTGTATAGATAATTAATTTTTCAGTGTTCAATAAACATGTAATTATACTGCTCCTTATATTCCGAATATCCCTGCCACACTGTCAGGTACTTCACGAAGGTTCTAATAAATACCTTATATCTTGTAACGCCTGGTAAAATACCTCACTAATAATGCATTTTACAGCCTGCCTAATTGAAATGCCAATTTTGTGTTGTTAGATATATGGAAATTTTATATATTATGCTGTATAGTTGTTTGATATGTTCTCATATTTTTTTTATTATGGCCGTAATTAGTTTTCTTTGTTATCAAATTTAACGAACGTGCTGATTTATTGTAACTGTTTCTTATTTCAATGGTTTTTATTTATTTATTTTATGTGGTCAAGTATCTGGAAGGTCGTGAGCCGTTGCCAGGGGCAACATGAATTTGTTGAATTTAGACGGAGTGGCCGCCTTGTAATTGGTCAGTTCTTGGCGTAACTTTCAAAGCCTGTTTCTTGTATTACAACTAAGTTGTGTCTTATGCCAATCTCTTTTCTATGGTCGTATGTGTGGCGCTAGGCTAGGCGTAACCCGTGTTACGTCCTCGTAGGGCTTTATTTTAATATTTATAGGGAAAGTCCGCGAGTGCTGCTGTTATTATTGTCAGACCATGTAGAAGAATATTCGGGACTGTCACATCAAGAGCAGAAGGGGGTGTCCATAAGATATTTATACCGTTAGATGTAAATTCAAGTTAGCCTTCCACGTATCCCGCGTTTGGTACTAAAAAGGCTTTGGCATATAGTTGTACAATGGCCCGTGAGCTTAAACTAGGGAAGAAATACAGTAAGCTGCCTAGAAGAGTTCCAGAGTTTTCAACTTCAATTCTCAACTGAGACCTGCAAAATAATTTCTGAGTTAAGGATTTTTATTGAGAAATACTTCGAGCATGAACTTTGTGCAATGATGGCGGACGATTAATTTTTGCTACGTCCATACGCCCACGCCATCTTGTTGTTTGACGCCTAAGACTTAATTATTTTATTGTAACCTACAATTCCTGATTGATAAAGATTTACGCTCCCGCAAGGTGTGGCGATTTATTTTAGTAAATTTTTGGAAAGAATAAATATTTTAAATCTAATTTAAAGGCTTGAAATAACTGATTTAACATGCATGTCAGAACTATCATTTCACAAGACGATACTTACTTAGGCTACGGCCACTTCACCCTAGTTTGGTATAAAAACTATGAATACTGATTTTGATGATTGCAAATAATCTAATATGCAATAATTAATATCTGAAATCACTCTTCGCTATTTTCTGTTTGATTATTTGCAATAAACACAATTATTTAGAT
This sequence comes from Dryococelus australis, assembly GCA_029891345.1. Lineage (NCBI taxonomy): Eukaryota > Metazoa > Arthropoda > Insecta > Phasmatodea > Phasmatidae > Dryococelus > Dryococelus australis. The sequence goes on along the minus strand of CM056998.1, from coordinate 134,363,244 downwards.
TTTATCACATTGGGTATCTTTTCAGTAGACTTTTAGCAAAAGTAGTGCTGAGGTGACAGAGTGGTTTATGGAACTATCTGACATGTAGCTATTTTCCTGTCGCCTATAGTCGAGGCAAATGGTAAGTGTGTTGTACGAGTGCGGAGAGCTGAAGGCTGTAAGTTGGTAAGAAAAGTGTCATATGATTAACCTCATACATTTGCAAATACTCATCACTCTGATCAGAGGTACCGCTTACACCTATACAATTTTTTTTCAAGTATTTTTACATACATTTCCCGTACAATCTCAACACCACACATATCGTCTCTCTAACATTGTGGAGTTTAGAAAAATATTGTCACAAGCACTGTCTTATTTAAGTCATATGAAAACATTGCGGGTATTCCCATTTATATGCGTTTCCTATCGCACATTTGTCGTTTTACAATGCAAGAACATTTTATAGCAAATGCATTTACAAACGAGTAAGCAGACCAATGTTTTTCGTAATGTGTCTAACGAGTGTCCTGTGTTCGGACTTAATGTATCTTGTCCAAATTTTCGCTAATGTGAGCGGCCTACTCACATACTAGGCGAACACAGCGTTAGAGACATGTGTCTACCGGAGAGCCTGTAGTGCGAATTCGGGGATCGTCATCTATGATCGGTTTTCTCTCGCCTGACTTGGAATGAAACTCGTCCCTTCCCAACCGTCAGCTTGTTGGCTGGTTAGAAGCAGTAATTCCACCTGCAATTGCCATTGTCCACTGAAGAGATGTCCTAACGTAAATGACGTCATTATGATGCTCGCAGGAGCACGTGTACACAATTGCAATATCTGGAATTTAGCTTATATTAATTCAGTTTGATTTTTCATTTACTCGTGAAAGTTAAATCGTAATAGTATATAAGTGAACAGTTAAAGTTATTTGTAATAATTTTAATTGAAATTTCTGTTTAATAAATTGCGTAGTAATGTATTACCCGGTTTTAAGGCAATTTACACATAATTTTCCTTAAATCAAACAGTGTACGAAATGTAATTCCTGTACAGTGTTAGATAAAATTGTCGATTTGTAATCTGTGTTCCGCCTTCTTTGTTTCAGTGCATTCAAATTTGTCGGTGTTTGCGCGTAAATGTACAAGAACAATGCTAAATTCTTAATTTCTCTTAATATTACAGGTAATTTTATAGGGTCTTTCCAAAACAAATTAAAAAAAAAAAATTCTCTCATAAATTATAGTTGCAATAAACCTACGCTTAGAATCTGCCTGATGGTATTATATGACACAACATGAGAAAGTAAAACCGGGGTTGAATTTGTGTTTAAAGTTTATAATACCGCGAATACTACTTTGGAGAATAACTGACTACGATAACAGCTGGATCATACTGTACGTAATTCTAAAGTTGATTAGTAACATAAATTTCCCCTTGTTGTAGAACAACTGTAAACGACGACGAGAGTAATATTCCCCTACTTAAACTGAAAGATAAAATGGCTCATATTCTTCTTCATAATTTCTGTACGTGCGTGTGGCAGCAAGTCAGAACAGCTGCCCAAATACTTAACAAATACCACGTTTTATTATATGACAATTATAGCGGCTACAGTTTTATAAACTGCAAATTGCCAGGAACATATTGCCTTCTTCGAAATTGGGAAGTTCTTTAGTCATTTCGTCGTACAATTGCCTGCATCACGGCAACGAACGTCAGAACAGTGATCACGCGAGAACAATCGTAGTTTTGCCACAGAAGTCGATGGTGAAAATGCCTTCATAGATTACTTATGCAAGGGATTGTATCGAAACTGTTCGGTAGTTCATACCGTGCTTCAATGACGAATGTCACGTGACAAGAGCTGTGAGTTCTTGTCACATGACGTATGACACCACAGTCACCGAGTCCGGCTATTGGACGGACTGTCCTCAGTGACACCACAGGCGAGTTCAGTAATCGGAAGTTTTTAACAAATATGGAATGAGGGCCAAAATGCGCTGACTCCGTGGTTGTTCGCTACCTCGACAACGTTGAGCTCCACGCTTATATCCCGCAGCTGACCAACTAAATATTCCTTACGATAATGTAATTTTTCTTGCGTTTTCATTTTTTTTTAAATTTTTAACATTGTCGTTTTTTAAAAGTTGCGCGTCATACCGGTAGTCTGAAGGGAGGAACGAGTGGCGAACTAAATAATCTAAACTAAAATGTGCACTGTAGAAATGGCTTTCCCGGGATCTCAAATCGAAACCTCTTGCTGTGGAGGTAACGCCGTAGCGTCTTCGGCCACGGAGGTCGCTCTGGGCAAGTATTTACGTATAAACTGTATGGGGTTTTATCGGTATGCTCCATTGTCCTCTTGTACCTTCATTCTGCCGCTGACTCTGCTCTACTTCGTTTTTCTTCGTCCATCTCCCTTGCTGAACGGAGAATTCTTTCGTATCCTAAGGTAGAGCAGCCAAATTTACCACTTACCTTCTCCCATTTTATTAAAGGCGATAATAATGTATAAGTATATATTACAATTACTTAATAACTATTTTCTAGCTTTATGTCACAAAAACAATGTATATTTGAAAGGGAACATTTTATAATCAAAATACCTTCTCAGGAGTATTTACAAAGTGTATCCTTACCTTTTCTGTGAGGAGGACGTATCTACCACTGGTTTTGAATACAACGTCTAGTTGCCTCTGGCAAGGAGAAGTTGAATTACTGGTCCAGGAATCATCATCGAATTGAGACACAAACACCAGGTGTGACGCGACGTATTTCCAGGTCGAAGCTACGCTGGATGCATGAGACATGCCTGCACAATATATATTTCCTTTATAATACGGTATTTAATTCCTGAAAGAATCAATGTTTTTATACACAACATAATAATTTTCTTGGCCAAATTTTAATGGTTACGGTTTAATAATTTTAATACAGTGTTACACTAAACGCCCCCCATTATTACTTGAAAAAAATTGGACACTATTTAGAATGTAAAATGTCCTTAGCTGCAGATATGTTCGACAAAACTGTGAAATGGTGCTGCTAACAATATGATGGAGTTATATTGTGTATAAAATGTTTGCAGTTAAAATTAAATATTTTCATTTTTCAAGCGTAATTGTGTAACAGCTCTGTTAGACGTACGATATAGATAATGCTGGAACTATTAATTATATATTATCTGAGAATTTACACTGCCGCACGTGTAACTTGGAGATTGTGACGGAATTATTTGTTGTTATATGATTTATCTTACTGAAAAATCACATGCGGAAAAAAAATACTAAGAAATATTTGAATTATTTTGCGGAGCAGGTCAGTAATTTCTAAACTGAAACAATAATAAAAATAGAGAAATGACGAGACAGGCATAATGGATACGGAATTCGGAGTGTCACACAGTGGGCCAGATTGAACACTCATGGGGAAAAAATATCCTCCTACCTTTAATTTTATACCAAATTACGCATCTACTATATAACCACATAGCCTTGAATTTAATGAACAGATTTTCCGTGGAAAAGTTACTTATTCTGCTTTCAATCGCTAGGGTAGAAGAAGGGGAGGTTACATTACATTGTTAAAAAAAAAATTTTTTTTGATGGATCCCATTAGTTGAAGAGAAACATCTTTGCACCACATAAAAACAGCAAAAACACAAGCCATACAAGACTACATCAGCCAATAATAGCCACTCTTACCTGTGCAGCCAATAAGGATACAGCACGACTATCATTGGCTGCGGCAGAAAGATGGTCAAAATCTATATATAAATCCATGTTTCTCAGGTCTTCTCGTCAGTCGCACTTGTGTTCTCGGACCCTGTGTGTCGCTGCCTCAAGACGGGAAAGTATTGGAGTTCCCAAAACGTCGCAATCTTTCAGTAGTGGGAAAACTACTGTTTGTTCTTGTGCGAATTTCTGCGTTGTGTTTGTTTTATTTGTGAAAGTTGATAACTAGCCTGTGTCGTCTTCGATGTGTTGCCTGTTGGTCGTATATACCTTTTTAGTATACATATATAGTATATTATGTTTTCCACATTTACCTTGCTGTCTTGTTTCATTTGACTCGATTCCATAATGGAATTTTCTGGCTTTGTGCATATGTATTCTTGACTACAGCATGCATGGCTTATATTCTGTCGTGTCTGGTAAAACTGCTGTGTTTTAGTGCATTTCGTTGTTGTGTTGTCCTACTTTGTTCTTACTTGCTTTGTCGGTGTTGTCCTACCTTTTTCAAGCAGGTTTCTTGCCTGTGTTGGTTTCTACGTGGTATCTGTTGGTCATGCATAATTACATATATTGATCGTAATTAGTCATCCCGTTTTTTGACTCTATTCCCTCTTGGAATTTTCCAGTTTTGTATTCATATATTTATTTCTTCATCCATAGATTGCTTGTCATATTATTTTAAGTACTTTTTTCCATGCTCAGTCTAGTTTTTCCGTGAAAGACGTCTGCATCGCAATGGTGAATGTCCAAAAATCTCAATCTAGTCATTCACCTACAATGCAGTATTTATTCGAAGATCAGATTGTTTTTATTATTTGCTTACAATTGCATAATTGTACCTAACAAGAGTTTATTACAAAATTTGCCAAAACATAGCTTTAAAATGTAGTTAAATTTTTCTAAACATTGCTTGAATTTGATGAGAGAGGGATTAAATTTAATAATCCAAACCCCCTTTACCTAGACACTTACTAATATCCGTAACACGTGGGTTTAAAAATTTGTAAGCTATCAGACATATCACACATACAAAATTTATTTTTGCTTTAGATACAGAAACACAACCTTATGAAAACAGCTAGGGTATTCAAACCCCTTCACAGTTGCAATACTTGCATAACTTTTATTATCAAAGTATGAGCAGCATGTACAAGTCATCATTAGGGTTCAGCTCTCTATAAAATTTATTTTGTTTTACATTTTTTTATTGTGTATTTGAAATTTTTGTTATTATAAGTAGATTTATCCATATAAACATTAAAATAAATAAATGTACTCAAATTTGCAGTAAAGATTTGAACAGATTTTTTTTACTAATTTTATATAATGTAAACATTATAAATTTTCTAAAAATGGTGTTCTTATAAGAAATATATTTAGATGTTTTTACGTGTATATTCATATTAAAATTTAATACATTCAATTCACAGTTTGCAATATATACTTACATAATACATACAGTAATAAACAATTACACAAATTACGTTTACAAAATTGTACTTTAAACTAGGGCTTACTTGTACAGTCTATAAGTCGGAGTTATCAGAAGTATCACTGCCTACTTCATCATCACCTTCTGCCTCGCAACACTCAAAGCCTTGTCTTAAAATTTAAATGACGTCTTTCACTTCTTTGGCAAGTTTTCTCATTGGGATTTTTGGTAAACTTCGAGCTGACGATATCAGAGGGTCCGATGACAACATAAGTAGGCAGAAAATGTATTTTACATTAACATTCTGCTAATTTTTCTGCACAAAAACTGACGAACGCTTCTGATACCTTTGTTTCTAGCCTCCTGAACCTCCACTGATAACTGCCCAATAGACAAAACAGCGTTGCAGATAGTAAATTCACTGTGTAGTACAATTTTGTGAACAGTGGAAGTAAACTCGTACCATCCATACAGTTTCTTATAGTATGCCACCGTGTTTTCGCCTCCTCAGAAGTTAGAGACTGACTCCCACACGTGATGTCTCAGTGCCTTCACGCGATTGGTCAGTTGAAATCACGTGGAAACTCGGTTATTGGCTGGTCGGTGTCCGCACAATATATTGTTGGTATAATACGATGGGTTCAAAGACAACATGACGTCATAGGGCTTGCATACTTGTATATTATATGCTGTATGGAGGTCGACTGAGAGACTTAGTTTGAAAGCAACTGCCGTGAAAGTTGGATAGTCTCGGCTAGCTTCTGCATCTTAGTCATCTTATTCTACATCTCAAATGTCTTCGGGCACTTCAGAGCTAATGGTAGCTATGGCAGTGTCATCGACTCCTTCGGGAGTGGTACCAGCAGTTCCATTGACTTATTCAGCTGTTACGTCTACAATATATTCAATGGAGCTATCCTCTTCTTCGGCTGAGTTATCGATAACACCAATGCGACTGTACCTGCATCTTTAGATCCAGCACCTACATGTTCAGCACGTCTGCCCGAGTATTTGCCTGAACCACTACGTCGTTATCAGTGTCACTTTTGCAATAAGATATTTACTTTCGACCGTAATGTACGGCGACATGAGCGCTTTAACTGTGCCAAGAATCTTTGTTGTATGTCACATTTGTGTGACAGATGCGGTAAGCAGTTCAGCCGTAGCGACAGTTTATTAAGACATGCAAAAACCTGTAAAGGGGAAGATCATTTCTCATCAATACCTCGGTACCTGGTTTACTGGAAGCAGATCTCTTGTAAGTTCCTTAAATGTCCTCAAAAGTGTATTTACCTACATAACCTGCCCTGCGCAGTGTGTCGATGTAATAAATATTGTGTTATTTCCGCACAAGAACAACACGAGTGTGAATAGTGAGGTGCATAAAATACTATCACCTACAACAAAGTTGCATAGCAAAAAATTAATATTGTAATTTTTTTTCCTTGGTCAAGTGCTACCTGTAATAAAAGTATTGAAAATTTAATGCCTGTGAATGAAATAGTGTTTTATTACATGTTTCTCTAATTTGTCAGAATAAAAATAAAATTTAAAAGCCACAGAAATAAAATAAATTTGATTATAAAATATAGTATCGTGTACCATTTTACTACATGTACAATTATGCAATTTAAAAATACACTTTTTAAAAATGAACAATACAGTAATTTAGTAAATATATATTTAATAAGTTATGCATGTAGTCAAAATCCTGCATCATGCTTTAGGTATAGCGCTGAATGGAAAAATCTTTTAATTATTAATTGGATGGAAAATAACAGGATTATTGACTATATAAATAAATTGCTGACAGCTCGCTTTATAGTAAAATCGAGAAATTAACGTGAACTATGCGTTGAAAATAGAATCCATTATGAAGGATGCCGACAACACAGCCAATATTTTAAAAACCATAACAAATATTGCTGCTGCCTGGTGGGTGAATAAATAAAATAGTGCCACCTAGGTGATCAAAACTTATGAAAACTAAGATGGCAGTTGAATGAAGGTACGAGACAAACTCCAAAACAAATTATGGTCGCACAAACCAATATTATGTTGGAACGAAGGTGAGAGACAACTCCAGCATTGTAAAACAATTGCCAGACGAAGAAAACCTAGATGGCTGCCTCCAGCAATGCATAAACAAATGACAGACGAAAAAAACCACGATGCTTGCTGAAATTTATGCATTTTTTCGATTTTAAGTTTTCAAGGTCATGGTGACAAGGTTACCTGCAGGTAATATTGAGGTAGTAGTCATTAATGCACTATGCTTGCTGTTATGAATTTTATCTAGAGTTTCTATTTTAAAGGTCATGAGGTCAAGGTCAAGGTCGCTTTCATACAATATGGAGGTAGTAGTCAGTAACATAATAGGCTCATTGACTTTTATGCATTGATTCAATATTTTGGAATTTTTCAGGGAAAAATAGGAAATTTTAAGGGAAGAAAAGAAAATTTTAAGTGAAAAAAGGGAAATTTCTAGTTAGTAAAAGGGAAAGCAATAGGGAAAATGGTCGTTTGGTAACATATAAAAAAAAAATTTTTTAAATAAATTTTTACCATTTTTAAAATAATTTTTAATAATTTTAAATAGCCTATTCTGTGGAACTGTATAGAATTTGTATTTTTTTAATTTTTGGAAGTTTTTGAAATTCTTAGAAGTTTTGGGTTTTTATTTCATGGACAAAGGTCACTGGGCTCAATGTCAAGGGTCAATGTCAAGGTTGCTGGCTTCCAAGATGGCCGCCGATTGACCGGAAGAAGAGAGAACGAATAGCTCCGGCGTCCCGAATCCGGTATGCCCGATTCGCCATTTATCTATTACTAATAATAGCAGTACGAAAAATTTCTAGTCAATATGATTTACTTATATCCGCTCAGTATAAAGTGAAAATAACGTAACTACGTTGGTTTTTGTAATTACATCGTATCAAGTATGACAGTAAAGAGAATTACTGAAAATTATCCTAAGAGGTAACTTCTCGAGAATAATTTGAAAAGACAAAGTAGCATGAACATTTCATGGAAGTTTATACCAGCGAGCATGTTTTGCCCGCAGAACAAATATTATTGATTGATGCACGTTTGGGGGTTTAATCGTTAACATAAAGTCAGTGTCGTCCTCTTCACTACCAAAGTATTGAAGCGTTCTTTCTAGAAACATAAACAGACCTGGAACTGTATTTATACAGAATATGTTTAGAGTGAGAAAATAACGTAAGATATTTGACATGGATATAATTATGAAATTCTTAGCAATATTTCTAAGCTTCATCTACTATCTATACTGCAACGGAATGGGGATATCATCAAACATTTCCTTGCCAGCGTAATATCCAGACGCTATAAGTACTGAATGCGAAGTGATTTTTTTTTATGTTGGAAAGGAAGATTTTTGTTGGATTATAGTAAACCGTTTTCATAACAAACCAATTGTTCTGAGCAAATTTTCATACTTTCCCCAAAATTCGCAGTATCGCAATACGAAGTTCGCCAAGAGCTGTAAACTATATAATTTTTTAAATTGTATTTGTCATATTTTATTTTTACATATTTTAGTATATATCGATTACTTATAGATTTTGCTTGCTTTAATTATTATATTTTATGAGGCCATGCACTGTCACTACCGGCTACCCGGATCGCGAGGCTGCGACCTGAGATCGCTTCTCGGAGGATACATTCCCCGTCTTTCTGCATTTGGAAAACGTGGCAGGTGTTGCTGGGACCGTGCTAACGCTGCCGTTAGTGCGCTCGCCTCCCATAAAGGCGAACGGGGTTCGATTTCCGGCGGGGTCGCTCCCGGATTCTCGCACGTGGGAATCGTGCCGGGCGACGACGCTCGCCGGCGGGTTTTCTGCGTTATCTGTCCCCTCCCCCCCCCCCCCTAATTCCGGAACTGCTCCATACTCACTTCGCTTCACCCTCATCGACTGTCAAGACCTCGAAGTTAAGACCAAACCTCTCCACACTCCACACACGCTAATGTTGCTGGTAGTTGGCGGGATTTCTCAGGACACTAACATACGCCCATCCCTTAATTCCCCAACCACCACCATCTTAATTGTACGTCACCCTTGAGGAGCAATTGTCGCTTGTACGTTGCCAGACACCCCTCAGTAGATAGTGTTTCCCTGCACTACTAGAGTACTCTCCCGCTCGGTACGCATTTAATTTTTTATGTAATTGCCTTGAACAACTGAAGTGGTCCACGCGACGCTAACAAGGAACGACAGAGCCGATCACCAGCCGTATATTATACGTTGCTTAAAATTAAGAAACTCTAAAATGACAAAACTATATAACGTTTTTTCAAAGCCGTGTCATTATTATAAATTTTATAAATTACTACGGTAGCGCCTAGTTAATTAAATTCAAACACTGCTCGATTCAAGTGATTTACCCAAACCAAAAACATGGACAAAATGTATACTCTCATGACACCAGTGTAGAGTCGCACAACCTTCTCCGCTCTCAAAAAGTATAATAAACCTGAACCAGTGATTTTAATACGTTAAAATTTTTACTTAAAATAAAACTAATGAGCCATCACCTACTGGTAAATCAGTGTCATGCGCTGATTTTTTCGTGCCTGGCCAGTGTATTCACTAGCTATTAGCAGAAACCGCTGTTAATAATTTTAGAGGGCACATTAGGAAACATCGCAATAAAAACTTTTGTGTTAGCAGCAATGAAAGAAGACTCCCACAACAAACGTAGACATGTAAAATTTACTAAAATTATAAAACAAGGAATCAAGTCTGGCTTTATGCACTAGTTCACTGAATTCCGCGGCTTTCAGTGACAAGTGTAAAATACGGGACAAAGCATATGGCAAAACGACAGAATTAGTGTACGTAGAACTGGCAATATTCTGACCTGTGTTGAATTGAATTTAAACATCCAGATTTTTGTCTGTAAATACATTACAAACAACTGGTTCTTAATCTGTCAAACAGTATAGAGGCATAGCAAAAACTACATCAGCATTTAAGCGAAACGGACATACAAAACCACGCAGAAAAAGTCACTGAAGAGGAAACGGTTATGTGGTAACCATGAATACGAGTCTTCGAAGTTGACTTCATCAGAAGAACATGGTAGTTATGGGCACGGGAGCAAGTGGAGTTAATTTCAACTCCTCTTGCCAGAATACATTTAACTATACGGACGACCGTTCCTTGGTGATTCGATTTTCGCCCATACAACCATATAGTGTTGCCAGGTTTTTAAAATTCTTCTAGGAAAACGTGTTTAGTTCAGAATCGGGGCAGAGATTGTGACTGTCTTTGCAGAAAGTATATCCAAAATGTTCTCATTACAAGCACAGCATGATAAATATAAGAACTTAACAATCATGCATTGCATTCGATGATTGTTCAAAATTTCCAACAGCAGAGGCATTTTGAAAAATGGAAATTCCGAGACGAGATACATTTTTGTGGAATGAGTAATTATGCCCAATAGTAGTAGTAGTCTGGTTGATAATTTTTGTACCCGTGATGATCCAATAAGGCGTTTCTTCCCAAGATTTAGTTTTGAAATCAGTTGTCCGTATTCACAAATACACGTACTGCTTCCTATTCACATATTTCGACATAAAATACTTATTATACCAATATAAATAATACTTTACACCTCACAAAAAGTTTGGAATATTGTGAGATGACATTTTGGGAGGTACGAGTTATATATTTATATTGTCATCAACAGAGTGCAGAGTAGTGCTTTTAACATGCCTGGGACATGTTTGAATCAGCCTTTTATAATGGTCAATAAACTCCGCAAAGACTTCCAGATCGCATACAAGCTGCCCAGAAGGGATGGGACCTTCTTCCGGAAGATGACATCAACACATCGATTGCAAATATGCCACGGCGTGTTAGGGACATGTACAATGCGCACGTGGATGCCATACACGGTACTAAGCTGCAGTTATTGAGGGCATGGGTAAACGTACCCCTCGTGCTTGCCTAGACACGCCAGTGGCAGAGTGGCGACGTGTATTCAGGGCGAGGCCACGGCGAGGTCACAGGCAAGGAGACCGCAGATCGGAGCCGGAGTCTCCCGGCCGCCACATTGTTACATCACCTGACTGCCATTGTTTCCCTTTTTCCCTAAAAATTTCCTTTCTTTTCATGAAAAAACATTAGAAGCCCACATTAGAAGCCCCCAAAAATGGTAGAAGCCCTCCTCGTGCAAAACAATGCCCCTGAAATCAAATTTTTGTCAATTTATTTAATTTGAGGGGCTTTCTTAGGATCTACAGAGCAGTGGCGGCCATATTGGTTTTATAGGCATACTCTATGCCAAATAGCTAAAAGGTATACAAGACCTAAGCATCAGACATCTTGCATCCATATTGTATGCAGATGACCTTTGACCTTGAACTTTTGCGTTTGACCTGGAAAATGCAACACTACAAAAGAAATTTGTAAAAAATAAAAAATAAAATATTTCACAAAAATACCAAAAAAAATATTATTAAAATTGTATCACCAAAAATTATAAAAATAATTAAAAATTATTATAAGAGTTTATAAATTAAAAGTTTTAACTTACATTTCTAAGCACCACCATTAACCACATTCGTTCCATCCCCAGCAGACGACTGACCCCCTCGCAACCACTCCCCACGTCTATACTCATTCCGTTATCATGATTTTTTGGTTCATTTGTTTATACAATACTGGAGACCACCATCTTGGTATACATCCCTTGTCTGCCATCTTGGTGGCAAATGCCCATTAGTAATTGAACTTGAAACTGTGACCCATGACCCCTGACCAAAACCTTGACTTTGACCCCATAACCTTGAATGACATTGAAAATAAAAACTTGAAAAAAATACATAAAAGTCAGCAAGCATAATATATAAAAGACTACCACCCCTATATTAGATGCAGAGTAACTACACTTTGACCCGATGACCTTGAATGATGTTGAAAACGAAAAATCGATACAAGATACCTAAAAGTCAGCAAGCATAATATATTACAGACTACCACTGATATACTAGATGCAGACTACCTCTACCTTCACCCCGTGATATTGAATGACCTTGAAGAAAAATTCAGGTGAAAAATTATAAAAAAGGAGGAACATATAATATTAGACCCCCTTCACTATCTCACCCCTCCACCACCACCACGCCCCTTCACACTTCTCCCTGTCTGCTGGCCAACACCTCTTTCCATAATGCTCTTGCTCATCAGGCCTGCTTAACATTTTTCCTCCTCGCTCCAAATCTGTCGAATCAACCTACTTAGAATGTATCACAATATTAACCCACACTGAAATTTTCTGTACATTTCATTTCAACATATTCCTCTGTTACCATATAATTGATTACTCACATACAGTTATAGACCATTGCAGTAAATATTTAATTAATAACATTATAATTTGACACATCATTTGAATTCTATTATTGTGCTCCCTTGCAGTATCGGCTTATAGTGACATATCTGAAAACCAAGACCATCATATTTCCGATATTAGAGAAAGTAGACATGCTAGGAGAAGGTACATTGGCACTAGCGAGAAATACAACTCTATCGTTTATTCATTGAAAAAACATATATTGTTTATGTACATCAGACTACAGACACAACAAACAGAACCTCTATAATTTCCATACATTAATGTATGGTATTTCCAGCTATAAAATCACTTCTCATGTAGAGAATATAATCTGCTTCTACACAGCTCAAGAAATATACGCCAAGAAGCATACAAACTGAACCCATTCATTCTTGTTCTTCACGACAAAGTTTTTCTTTCAAGTTCTCTACAGCCCCTCGATTGCTATCAACAATGTCCAATGCTTGATTGGCAGTCTTGAATGCCTGCGGCTGATGTCTTCATCAGGAATTTGAGGCTTTTCATATGTACACTACATCCTAACATTTTACTTTATGGGACCTTCTTCGACTTCCTCAGTTAATTGATTGATTATCCTTTGCTAAACTTGTCCTATGTATGTGCATGTGTCTATCATGCCAGCAAGGTTATTTCCAGTTACATCATCTTTTAAAATTCCCTCGAATGCTGAATTATTTAGGTAGAGTTCATTCGTTGTGGTATCACCAGTAGCTAGTAAAGGACGTTTCTTAGCTGCAGGAACTCTACCTTTAGAGTTGTTAATATGACTCCTCAGCTTATCACCTTGTTTGCACATTACACTTAGTTGCATAACAGAGTAGGACCCTTCTCACAAGTAGTTCTTTCGTGCTTTCTCACACCATGGCGGTAGGCAAATATCTTGTCACAGTAGCAGCAACGTAACTTTGCCGAAGACGTCGATGGTGCTGCAATAGGTAGTACACCCATATAAGTCGATGGCACTATCGTCGTCATATCTGATGTTGCCGATAACTGCACTGCTGTAGGTGGCCTACCAGAAGAAGTCGCTGGTACTGTCGACATCACGTCTGAAGAAGTCAATGGCACTGCTGGTACCACTGCCGAAGAAATCGATGGCACTGCCGTAGCAGTGCCATCTGGAGTACCCGAAAACATCGCAGATTCAGAATAAGAGTTTGATGCGATGATGCACAAGCTATTCAAGATGATCCACCTTTAATGGGAGCTGCTGTCAAACTAAGATTCTCACCTTACCTGACTGCTGCTTATATACGAGTATGTAAGACCTATGACGTCATATTGATGTTGAACCGATCATATTGCGAACACCAATCAGCCAATAACCGACCAGCTAATAAACAAGTCAGCACATGATTGCAGCTAGCCAATCGCGTGCAAGCACTGAGATATCACATGCACGAGTCAGTTCCTCCCAAGATAGACCCCTACACTCTCACACAGACATACAGATAAACTCACCTACACACACCCAAAAACATTTACACACACCAGACCTATACACATGCCTCCAAATACATATACATGCCTCTGAACACACATAAACATCCAAACACATATGCATAGACCCCAAACACATATACAAGCCCCCCAAACACAACCTACTCACATACACCAACCCAAAGAGTTCGAAATATTAAAATTTGTCAACTGTCTCCAAAATCACTCCTCCACCACCACCACCACCGCCACCACATCCGCCAATATCACTACCACCATCGCCGCCACCAACACTGCCACCACCACCCTGCAACCACCACCACCACCACCACCATCACCACCACATCCACACCCACATCCACACCCCAAAACCACATCCACCTCCATATCCACCACCACCTCCACATCCACCACCAACTCCACATACACCACCACTTTCACATCCACCACCAATCTACCACCGATCCACCCCCAATTTACCACCAATCCACCACCAATCTACCACCAATCCACCACCAATCCATAGCTCCATAGCTCCATTGCTCCATCACTCCACAGCTCCATAATGATTCCAAAATAACTCCACCACCACAACCTCATGTGATGTCTCTTTGGCAGTAGCTTCCGTAAAAGGTGGATTGTCTTGGATGGCTTGTGTCTCATCGCTCCAAAGTCTTATTCTGAATCTGCGATTTCTTCGGGTACTCCAGAGCTTATGGTAGCTAAGGCAGTGCCATCGATTTCTTCGGGAGTGGTATCAGCTGTGTCAAAGATTTCTTCAGGCATGACATCGACAGCACCAGCAACTTCTTCCGGTGGACCACCTACAGTAGTGCAGCCATCGGCGACATCAGACATGATGTCGTTAGTACCATCGTCTTCTATAGGTGGACTACCTACAGCAGCACCATCGACGACTTCGTCAAGGCTTCGTTGCTGCTACTGTGACAAGATATTTGCCTACAGCCATGGTGTGAGGAAGCACGAAAGAACTACTTATGTGAAGGGTCCTTCCTGTGCTATGCAACAATGTGTTATGTGCAAACGACTGTTCAAACGAGGCGATAAGCTTAGGAGTCATATCAACAGCTGAAAAGGTAGAGTTTCTGCAGCTAAGAAATGTCCTGTACTAGCTATTAGTGATACTACATCGAATGGGTTCTACCTAAAAAATTCAGCATTCAAGGGAATTTTAAAAGATGATGTAACTGGAAATAACCTTGCTGGCATGACAGACATATGCACATACATAGGACACGTTAAGCAAAGGATAATCAGTCATTTAACTGAGGTGCAGTGTACCTATGAAAAGCCTCAACCTCTTGATGAAGGAATAAGCCGGTGGGAATTCAAAGCTGCAATCAAGTATTGTACAATATTGATAGCATTCCAGGGGCTGTAAAGAACTTGAAAGAAAAACTTTGTCGGGAAGAAAAGGAGTATAAGGAAAAGGGTTCTGGTTGGACGCTTGTTCAAGTAGATTTTCTTGAGCTGTGTATAAGCAGACTATATTCACTACATGAAAAGTGAGCTTATTGCTGGAAATATCATACATGAATGAATGGAAACTATATAGAGATTCTGTTTTTTTATGTCTGTAGACTAATGTACACAAAGAAAAGTTTTTAGTGAATAAACGATAGTGTTGTATTTCTCGCTAGTGTCGATGTACTTCTCCTAGCATGTATACTTTCCCTAATATCAGAAATATGATGATCTTGGTGTTCAGATCCGTCACTACAAGCTGATACTGTCAGGAGCACATTAATAAAAATCATAGGTTGTGTCAAATTATAATGTTATTACTTAAATATTTGCAGCAATGGTTTAACACTGTATGTGCATAATCAATGATATGGTAACAGAGGTATATGTTGAAATGAGTGTGGGTTAATATTGTAATACATACTAAGCAGGTCGGATTCTACAGATTTGTAGCGAGGAGGGAAAAGGTTAAGGCAGGCCTGATGAGCAAGGGCAGTATGGAAAGAGGTGTTGGCCAGCAGACAGAGAGAAGTGTGAAGGGGAGAGTGGTTTATGGAGGGGTCAGCAAGGGAAGGGGGTTTAATTTTATACGTTCCCCGATTTTTTATAATCTTTCCCCCGAGATTTTGTTTCCAAGGTCTTTCAATGTCACTGGGTTAAGGTCGAGGTGGTCTTCATCTAATATAACGGTGGTAGTTTTCAATGTATAATGCTTGCTGACCTTTATGTATCTTTCTCGAGTTTTTATTTTCAAGGACATTCAACGTAAATTAGTTAAAGTCAAGGTAGGGCGAGGGGTCATGGGTCACAGGTTTAAGTTCAATTAATAATTGGAATTGCCTTCCAATGTGGCAGACAATTGATATATATCAATATGGAGGTCACCTACCGAGATGGCGTTCGCCCACCAACATGGTGGTCTCCAGAAATGTATAAACAAATGACGAACGAAAAATGTTGGCGGAATGAGTATCGGGGAGGGGAGTGGGTGCGAGGGCAACAGTCATCTGCTGGGGATGGAAATAATGTGGCTAATGATGGTGCTGGGAAATGTAAGTTTATCAAAATAATGCATAAGTTTTTGAAAATGATCTTTTGTAACTTTTAAATAATTTTTTATATTTTAATTTTAATAGAAACATGTTGGGAATTTTTTGCAATATTTTGAGATTATTTTTTGGAATTTTTTGTTATTTTTTTTAGATTCTTGAAATTTCAAGGTCAAAGATCAAAGTCAAAGGTCATCTGCATGCAATATGAAAGCAAGATGGCTGATGCTTATGTCTGGGTCCTATCCTGTATACCTTGTATTGATTTGAAATAGGGTATGCTTATAAAACCAATATGGCCGCCACTGCTCTTTATATCCCATAGAATACCCTTAAATTAAATAAATTTACGAAAATTTTATTTCAGGGCCTTTGTTTTGCACGATAAAATGGGGGAGGGGGTTTGTACTATTTTTGGAGGCTTCTAACTTTTTTTGGGGGGAAAGGGAAATTTTTCGGGAAATGGGAAATTTTTAAGGAAAAAGGGACATTTTTACGTTGTTTTGGTCGATTTTGGGGGGAAAGCGAAATTCAAAGAAAAAAGGGAACAATTGGCAGTCGAGTTTAAACAATATGGCGGCCAGGCAGCTCCGGCTTCGATCCCCGATCCCCTTATGCCAGACTCATCTATTTACTACTACTAGCGCCGGCGGAGCCTTGAAGCAAGGTCTTACCGCAGCCCGACGATGAAGTCGCTAGATGGAGTGGCGAAGGGTCTGCCGAGAACTGTCGTAGCGAGACTACAAGATGAGCAGCCTTCGCCAACAGCATTAAGGTGATAACGAGTCTGTGACTTAAGTAAAGATTGCAGTTAACTCTATAATGGCATGGCTTACCATAGAATCAGTAACCTTCTAGCATTTAATACAGTTTTATCCCTCGTAAATTAGCTTATTATTTGTTTTTCATATTGTATTTGAATTGATGTACACGTTGTAACATTTCAAATCTTGACAAAATAATTTAACGTTAGTAAAATGAGAGTCTACCATCTGTCTACGTTTCCCTCGTATACTGTGAACTGTAAGCCCTTAAGGATTATCGTAACATTGGTGGAGGCGCCTCACGTTTCCACCCTCTTACACAAAGAGAGAAGTAATTAAATATTTAAATTACCCTAAGTAAATATCGTAACACTGGTGGAGGCTAGGGCTTTTGCCAACTATTCTTAGCATGCAAATCTCCACCGATCCCCTTTAAATAGCTTTTGCATAAGCTAACGAGTTATAAAGATTATAATTGCTCAAAGTTTGTAAAGATAAAGCGAGGAAGCATAAACACCATTAAGTTAAGTTGGTTGTTCTTTAGTGTTAATTCATCTGTGATATTGGAAATATGTCTATCAGTTCAAAATACTTTGAATTGCATGTTTTGTATTGTTACCGTCCGTAAATTCTAAATGCTATGCTTTCTGTTATGTATATTCCATAATTTTTGCTTTCTTTGTGTATATTCAAATATATTGTGTTGTGTTTATTTAACATTTATATTGCGTCCATTTTTCTGTGAATTTTCGTAATGTATGATAATTAATATGTATACATTGTTTACTTATGGCGCCCCATTGGGAAGTCTTAGGCACTCTCTAGCGAGACTCATTGAAGAGAAAGACGAGGGGGCTGATACATTTACTTTATTTCACGAATTATCTGTTAACGAACTTAGATAAACATGTAGCTAGTTCACCTGCCGCCGAGCGATGTTGCCCATGAACGAGCTGAACACAGGCACTTAGCAGGTGCCGGCTGAGCGACACCAGCGTGCCTGGAGGCAGGGCCGGGAACGAGTTATCCTGTACAGCACCGCACGTCAATACGCAAACCAAGGACAGTAGCCGAGCACTAGCAAACCAACACCATCTTCTATGGAAGATCATACGTTCTAGGCCAGCGTTTTCAACGTCGAGCGTGCGTAAACAGAACAATTTGCCAGGTGGTCTGAATTCCCTGCAGGAAGTATACATAAACAGCACAAAACAGAGGAGAAAATAAGTGCTTTTGAAACTGCTGGATAATGGATATAATTCACTGGCATTAGCCCATGAACCGAACTCTACATTTGCGCAGAGTACGCTCATTCTTTTTTGTTCAGCTGGCTTTGGAAATGTGTGCGCCGTGCAATCATTGCTTTCAGACTTCAGGGCTTTGTAGGTTGTAGCTCTGTGCAGTTACCTCACAGAGCGAAACTACACTTCATTTCACATGAATGCCATAAAACATACATTTTTCTTTCCTCTTTGTCTCTTTTAATCGTAGTATTTCTTCTAAAACTGATCAGATATGAAGCGGCAATCGTGATATATGATCATCACGGGAGTGTAATGGGGCACTTTAAAATCAAATGAGACAATGTTTGCGTTCTTGATAACATGTTTGTCCACATAGGCCAACTAAGCAGAATGTTATAGTACAAGAGCCAGTGAGAGATCGACTTACACCCGTCTGATAACCAGATGAGACATTTTTTTTTTTTTTTTAAATTTTATTAATTAATGAACATACCTATGATAGCTTGCCTATTGCCAAGATGTCATGACTATTTTTAAATAAATTAGTTTTAATTACTTTTTTTCATCACCTTCACTCTATTGATAACCAACCAAATTTAGTCCCAAATGTTAATTTTCTATATGGAGAATATGCCAAGGTAGGCTTGCTTACTTATTTCCGGTCATAGCTACCTGGCAAGCAGGTATGAACAGGTAAATCAATATAGGTAACTACACCGAGCTGATAACCAATCGAAATTGGTATCAAAATAAATATTATTTAATAACAAATATAATGGTATAGGGTTGCCTGCGAAAAATCGGTCATAGAATATTATTGCCGTGCGTTAAAGTTTTAAAATCGGAGCAATTAAATATGTGCGAGAGAGAGAGTAGAGCGCCCGAAGTCTGTGCGATAGACGAGGATACAACATAGCAGCTGTGCGAGACGTGTCCGTTGAATGTACCCGAGTGCGCATGCTCTTTTACATGCGATTAAGGGAGACAACGTTTATTTACTGTCGAAAATCATCTTGAGACAACACGTGTTCCATGTTATTGTTAATTGTGCTGTAAAAAACATGAGTAAAAAGTGTTTTTGTGTGATTAAAAAAAATCAGTTATTGATTTGATGATCAGTCTTTCGAAGTGTGCTCACTAAAATTGGCTTTTCGTAAAAAACGGAACTTTAAGTATGGAGATATTGAGCTAACCAAAGAATCGTTGGATTTTGTTGGTTATCACTCCACGTGTTATAATAAAGTTACCGCTTTAAGTAATAAATACAAAGAAGAATTTGATAATTTTGTCACAAATCAGAAGTAAGTAAAAATATTTGTTTAAATCAATAATCCTAAATGAATAGCCTCTCTGAAAATTTTTTTTCGTCAAAAATTTTATATGAAGAACAAATAATGATTTCTCAAGTTTTAAATATTTTAATTTGTAATTATAATTTTCTTTCCATGGTAATTACGTTGATAATTTCAAATTAAAATGAAAAGTATTTATCTGTAAGTTTAATTTTCGTAAAAGCTATGATTATTAATTAATAAACTGAATGTGAATGAAAATTTGAATTACATAACAATTTCTTTTTATTATATCGATAAATCATATTATTAATGTCCAAAATTTAATTCTTTTGCTGAATTTAACAAATTTAATAAAATGTTCAGATGCTTCCAACGAACTCAACAACTGGGCATCCTGGCGAACCTGCACATGCAAGGACAACAGCTTCTGAAGATGATGAAAATAGCACAGAAAATATTTCAATTTCCGAGGATTTGAACGAGGTAATTACATATTTTTCGATATTAAATTTCTGTTTTACATATTTCAGTAAAATAATACTGTATACTTTGAAATAACTTAATGTCACATATTTTTCCTTTCCTCCATTTATTACTGATTGGAAAAGGATTATGAATATTTAATGCATTTTTGTACATCTTCAAACAGTCAACTGAAAACAAAAAAAAATTTCAATTTGTTTCAGATGCCGCCACTCTCAACACCAACATCTAGTGACCAAGTTTGTGTATTTTGCAACAGCAAACAAAAAAGGTCAGGAAAGAAAGTCTTCAATGTAACTGTTTCGCAGAGTAATGAGCTCTTAGAAAAAATTAAAAAAATAGCAACTGCTATAAATGATCATGAGGTTCTTTCACAAGTTCAACATCAACACATTGCTTATCATAAGCCCTGTTATGCTTCTTTTCTCAACAAAGAAAAACGCGATCTTGAAGATCATTCAAATTCTAGTTGGCAAATTTACAGAAACCTTCATAAGCAAGCCTTTGAATCAATAGTAAATTTTGTTTCTAATGATGTAATAGAAAATAATAGGGTGATGTACTTCAGTCAATTGTTTTTAAGATACCAAGCTCTGTTATTAGTGAATCAGGTGATTCAGATAATGAGTAATGATTAAGAATTTTATAATGTGATTTTCCTATGTATTCTATTTAGTTTTGTAATAAACGTGTTTTATATCATAATGTATGAAATATAATTTTTCTGTGTTAATTAATTATTTTCCTTTTACTCTATTTACATTTTCGAACTTAATATTCACTTTAAATAATTCTGTATGCATAGTTTTTTATGTATTTATTTAATTAATTATTCTGAAATTAGTAGACTTCTAAAAATATTTTGGATTAATATGAAAAATAAATTATAACCTAAACATGTTTTTAAAAAAATTCTGCTTGTATCTTCTTGAAATTTTGAAATGTGACAAAATCTCTAAAAAAATTTTCTCACAATAATTTTTTTATTAAAATTTTTTTTTAATTTGTCTGATGTCTGTTAATTTCTGCATAAATGATTATTATATACCTATCAATAAATTTATTTTATATTAATGTGATGATTATATTCGAAATAAAGTTTATTATTCGCGACTCCAAATTCATTTTTGACAGTAAATAAACGTTATCTCCCTTAATCGCATGTAAAAGAGCATGCGCACTCGGGTACATTCAACGGACACGTCTCGCACAGCTGCTATGTTGTATCCTCTTCTATCGCACATACTTCGGGCGCTCTACTCTCTCTCTCGCACATATTTAATTGCTCCGATTTTAAAACTTTAACGCACGGCAATAATATTCTATGACCGATTTTTCGCAGGCAACCCTATACCATTATATTTGTTATTAAATAATCTTTATTTTGATACCAATTTCGATTGGTTATCAGCTCGGTGTAGTTACCTATATTGATTTACCTGTTCATAACTGCTTGCCAGGTAGCTATGACCGGAAATAAGTAAGCAAGCCTACCTTGGCATATTCTCCATATAGAAAATTAACATTTGGGACTAAATTTGGTTTGTTATCAATAGAGAGAAGGTGACGAAAAAATAGTAATTAAAATTAATTTAATTAAAAATAGTCATGACAGCTTTGTAATAGGCATGCTATCATAGGTGTGTTCATTAATTAATAAAATTTCAAAAAAAATATGTCTCATCTGGTTATCAGATGGGTGTAAGTCGATCTCTTACCGGCTCTTAGACTATTATTATTGCAGCGGGTTCCGAATCAGAGCCCTGGAATACCCTACCCGTTTTGACCTAGGGGTCTCATCTCGAGATCGTTCGAGTGCAGTTAGTATACGATACGTCGCACAGTCCGTAACGTATACGAGACAATTGTTGTAAGCTCCAACCCCTGAAACTCGCATACGTTTTCAGTGTGCGAGGGGAGTGCCAGGCAAGCGTATACGAGTGGCATTTTGTCATGTTGGTGAACCTGCGGCGAGTCGGAAACAAATATTAGCGGAACTCAGCCAATCAGAAGCGTCACTTGTATTGCATGCGTTTATTTATTTACATTGTACGCGGTTGAAAAAGCAAATGGCTAAAATTACCAAAATAACCAACGAATAAAAGTTTATTTTTCTCGAATTCGTAGAAGTTAAGTATAACTTACGTAATTGAATATATGGTGTTGTGCCGTTCATCTATAATGTTTACAGGTAATTAATTGTGAAAATAAAATCTCGTGTTGTCCTTACGTATCCTCTACGTACGTTGAAAACACAAACGAAAGTTGAATGTGTATGTTAAGTTGCCAATCGTTTGGAAAGTATTAGCAGGTACATGACACTTTTCCTGACGTCGTGTTTGAGTAAGAGCAACTGTGAAGTTCATAAATACTTTAAGTGTAATAATGCTGCAGACTTAGATTAAAGGTATCAGTTATTTTGGGTAGTGGGGCGTAATTTTTGGCTAGTAGTCAGAAGTGCTATTGAATTTCATTTATTTACACTGTTAAAAAAGTTGTAGGAGATAAGAAATTTGCCCAAGGCAAACTGACAGCTGACTGGACAGCCAAGGATGCCAGCCGGTTGTGGGAAGAAGTTTCTGTGTAATTGAATGCTAGTTCTGGGCAATGAAACCCTGGAAAGATTGGCGAAAGGTGTGTGTTTATATAATTTTCATCTGGACTTGACAGAATAGGCATATTAGGTTTTAATGGCTAAAAGTATGCCTTATATAGTATAACAGTAGGAACTGTAATGTATTAATAGGTCAATGTTAATAGTATGCAGAATATTTTTAACTGTAACCAGTGAACAGAAGACCTGCTAGTTTCAACATTTTACTTCGTGTAACTGAGCTCAATGCACAATGCTAGCATTTTTGTAATATAGGTAATGTACCTCAGCTGTGAAGGACCCTTTTAGACAGTTATAAAAGAAAGCAATACAAGTGATATTGCTCATATAAGTAAAGATTTTCTCTCACCTGGCACAATAAATAAAGTTTAATGACAATTACAGGACAAATATAGCATTTTGTGTGACATTAATATCTGACATCATGTATAACCTAGGACAAAATGTATATGCACAAACATGAAATACATTTATAATGAGCAATGTTTAAGGGTCACAGAGTTTGTCCAAAATTACAGATAGTAATGTTTTCTTAAAATTTGTGATTTAATTCTGTTATCCTAAGTACTTGCATTTGTTTATAAAAACTGAATTTCTCATGTTAATTACTGTACAATTTAGCTATGACTTAGGGCCACACGTCATGCATATTTTTCGTAGACAGTGAAGTGGTATTCATGAAGTCTTTTTAGTTCTGAATATGCTTATTGCAGACATGGCATGATATTAAAACAAATAACAAGTCCCGGGCAGCAGCCATTACACGAGAGAAGGAAGACTGGAGGAGGTCCTCACAATGGTGAATAACTGACCGATTTCCAAAAACGCGTGTGTGATCATATTGGGCCAACATTGGTACATGGACTGCCAGAGGCAGAGGAGACCACAGTCCTGTATGATGAATGGTATGACTGTTTATATCTTCGTATATTCAAATAGTCACAGTAACTTTTGTAAGTTTAAGCAATGTGTACGATGATCACTCCACAGGTTGAGTAAAGAACAGTATTGTGTGAGGAAGGCAGATTCACCTATTTACATTCGGCAAAGTATATTTTTTGCATGAAATTAACATTTGGTATTGAGGAATATTTTGTGCATAGTAACACCAGCGTTAGAAACAGGAAAATAAGATTATTTTTTAAAGTACGGCCCATTTGTATTCTCCTAGAAGGCCATATGGCCATAACCTGCAATGCAACAGTGTACAAAGATTTTCAGTTAAAAACAAATGGCTAAAACACAAACATTGCAAGGTGGCAGTAATTTACCCAACAACTATGTATATAGGCCTAAACTTACAAGTTTCTGAGATGTTTGATAGTATATTGTCCTTTTTCAGAGCAACTTTTTTTTTTTATGTTAAGTTATTTTTGGAAATTTCTGCAAGATTGCATGGATTTTCATAGACATCAAAGCAAGTTCATACGTTTAATTTATATTTTGTTATCAGTCATACTTTTATATTTGCAGCATATTTGTAAACTGCAACTTTTGGACACTACACACAGCAACAGTCAGTTTTCTGTGAACCTGAGGAAAATAAAAGATAATGGTTAAGTGGAAAGCTTGGGGCTACAAGCTTAAGCTATTAATATGTTGGAAATGTGCATTGCTTGTGGCACCTGAGATACTAATGCTTAAAAAAAACTGACACTTTTGTACAAAATCAAGTGCAGCAGACTTGTATGTCCTCCCACACAAGCATGCTATTGAAAATAATTTAAAATTTTCTGTACGGAATTAACAATTACTGCATTGAAAGTATAATATTAAAAACATTTGCAGGTTCCTGTGTGTGAGGTGAATGTGCCTGATCTGAATGACTTGCAACTATGCGAAGTTGTTCTCACTGAAGAGAACATTAATTTAGGGGTTTTATAGAAAACGAAAATAGAATCCATGATGATGTGTATCATTTGCAGACTCCTCCTGCAAAACAACCACACAGTTCTGTACATTCTAGCCAAAGTGATTGATTTCATTAGTATATGAAGAACATATTATTATTTTGCATTAACTTTGTAGAATAATGCAATCCAAATATTTGCACTGTAAAATGTACCATTAAAAAGCTTTCTCTGTGTGTTTGTGTATGTATAGTACAGTAATAAGCTGGCAATAATATTTGTTGATGTTGTTGATGATGATTATGATGATGATGATTATGGCGCCTGAAAGTTATATAAAAAACATAGAATGTGTTGCATTGTACTGTCACAAAAGTTGTTTGTGCTGTGGAACATAATAATAATGTAAATCGATTTTTCCATGTACCTCATATTAATTATCTGATATTGTTATCAGTATCTAACCTATGGCCAGATAATGCGAGCGTAGTTTTATATGTTTGATAAGTATACAAATACATAGTCATTACACATCATAAGTTATTAATGCTGTAAATGATCTTAGTATCATTTTCCGCATAATAAACAAGTAACTTAAATTAACTATTTATTGCTCCATAACTGCAACTGCAACTATTCATTATGTACTGCCTAACATCTCAGTATGTTCCTCATTGTAAGTGCACAATTTTTCTGGTGTGTGACATTCCGAAGATATATACGCCTACAGAAGTACATTATATCTTTACAATCTGGAAAACAAATTTTAGTTGTAGCAGTTAATTGTAGGAATACAATTGTGTCAAGTTATTTCCGGTAGTAATATAAAGAATTCAGTCTTCACACTATAAAACAATACTTTAATTGTAATAGGGGGGCCAATCAGCAAAATCATTGCACATGTGTGCATTTCAGAAGTCACGCTTGTAAATGCTTTAAGAAATAGATGTCTTTCTTACAAGTTACTGCACTGACCGACACCAATGAGCCATAACCGTTGTTATTTTCTCACAGGAACTGTAAAGAGACAAAGCTTAGGAGAAATTCGGCTGAAGAAGACAGCAGAAGCCACTCTTAGGTTTACAGAGTTGCAACGACAGAAACTAACCTTAGAGGAGAGAGAACTTGAATTAAAGAGAATAGGCTACAGTTCGAGAAGGAAAAACACAGGGAGGAGATGGATTTCAAGAGGAAAATACTTTCAGTTTTCAGTAATTGCGAGAATATCCTGCAGCACATCTGCAATAATATATATGGGGGTTTATCATCACCTAATTACGTGTCTGTATTTAAAATGTATATCATTAGTATTCAACATTACTTTTAACTGTACAATATAAGTTTCTGTTTATTTTAACTGCAATAACTGTTTGCACTCTGTTTGCACGAAGGACGCTTACAAAAAGTAGTGAAGTATGTGAATATTATAATGTATTTTTGCAGGTTATGTATTACATTTATTTAATTATTCCAGACATTTGTGACCAAACATATTATGTTGTTAATTGTGAAGAATGTGGAAATATACACTAATATGAATTTCTGTCTAAAACATGTATTTTTATATTTTCTCTGTTGGCACATAAATATGTTATCTATACATTTGTAAAATAGTTTCGAACAATTTGGTTGCGAATTCTCCTGCCAGCTGGTAGGACACGGTTCATGTTTTCTCGATGTCCTATGTTAAGAACATCCATTCCAAGTTCATCATCAGGAACATCGGCATCATCTGGGAGAGGAATGTTGTTGTTGATGCACATGTTACAGTGTACACAACATGATTTTATAATCTCTGATGCCTTGTCTGGCATGTAGTGGAGAACGCGGTGCTTCAGGAGGCGTCTCCACCGTGATTTTAAGATGCCATTGCAGCGTTCTATGACATTACGTGTCGAAGCATGGCGTCTATTGTATCTGTCCTCAGGGCTGTCTGGAGGAAAATCTCCTTCGAAAGGAGTCATGAGCCATGGCTGTAATGGAAACTCACTGTCAGCTAACAAAACAAATTTTTTACAATAGTATGTTCAGATATATCATCAGAAATGCAAATATCAAAACAATCATAAGTTTACTACAAACCTAACAGCCAAACACTTTGGAAATTATCTCTAAAACTTATTGCCTGCAATCCTTCACGTACACTGGAGTTTGCAAATATAAAAGCGCCATGTATCCTCCCTGGGTACCGCACATTGACGATCAAAATACGTGCGTTGTCATCGCAAACCTGCAACAGTATGACTGGTTGTACTACAAGTTTACATTACAATTTCAAGTATTTTATGTAATTATGTTTAAGTCTTTCCTCACCAATTATACATTAATAGATTGATAACCTTTGTGGATATAGTAGTATCTTTCTGGGTATATGGGATGATCAGTTGGAGGAGGTACAATTGCCACATGTGTACAATCGATAGCACCTATTGCTCCTGGAAACCTGAAACGTTCGAAAAACCTGAAATCGATATTATAAAGAAATATGCAACTAGTCAATTAGCAGAAAAACAATGGGTTTATGTCTCAATTAGTTTCAATTATATTTAATCACTGTACTTGAAAGTGTTACTTTATGTATCATTAATACTTTTTTGTAATGATACACAAGTTTTTTTGGCTGATAGCAAAGAAATCCTATCACATGCAGCTAGATACTGATTTTCTCCAGGAAAAGGAGGTAAGAAGTTTAAATTATAGCAAAATATTTTCATTACCCTTGACGAAGTGCAGAAAGATTAGCTCTATGAATATCAAACGATATCAATCTAACAACCAGATGTGAATTTATTGTTGCAGACAGCTCAGTAATTGCTCTGCCCACTGATGCTTGGTGAATTGTCAAGTTTATATCTTGTGCAATTGACTGCTGAAATGATCCAGTAGCAAAAAACCTCAGCGCAGCTAGGACCTACAGAAAGGATGATGGAAAAACATAGTGACTGCAATTAACTGTCACCTCATTAGTATTGGCCATGAAATGTAAATTATTTGAATAATACTTATTTTATATTTTAGCTTATACATTTAATGTACCAGTAATTTGCAATCAATATATTAGCTACTTAAATTATGAGGCAAGTTTTATTACCTAATGGTCACCATTTGATGTCTTATTTCCTGTATTTTGGGGAATGTAGCTGTCAGATGTTTTGGGTTTTCTTGAAGAAATACTGTTTTTGTCACAACTATTTTCAATTGTTACTCCACAGCTAGTGTGGAGTAACCTCTCATAACCACTAATGGCAGCTTTCTCTATGCAATATTTGTAATGACAGAATTAAAACATGATTTCAATCCCATTAATTCAAATAAAATATATTTTAAACTTCTGTGTTATCTACATACCCATGTGTCTGTGTTCCTGTGTGTATTATAAGTATTTCAGCCCAGCACAATAATGATGTGATCATGTCGCATGTTGACGTCATGCACGTCAACAGTAGCAAAACTGTTTGTAAATAATATAATAATATCTTTTTCTCCTAAGTTTTCAAGCATTCATGCTCCAGGTAAGTTAGTTTAATTGGCATCTAAATAGTGATTTACCCATCTATCCTAGGTTACTCTAATAAGTTCCAATGTAGTCATTCATTAGTCTATCTTAGGTTACTTTAGGTAGTGTTCAGGTACTTAAAAATAATAACTACTGTTTACATAGCATGTCCTCTAATTATTTGCTACGTTATGTTACTATAATTAATATATCCCTACACCTCTTCCCCTCCTCGAATGGCACATAGTCTGTGATCAACTGCTGTTTCCATGCAGTCGTGTTGCTCCGACATGTATAAGTTATGGTTACTACCTTGGTTCCTACTGACAGTTCAGAACGACGACTAGGTGCAGAAATAAATTCTTCCAAATTATCAACCAACTGTGAAGCACAGCGCTTATTTAATCTGAACAATTACATAAAATCGCCTTCTTATAATTGAAAAGCGTCCTCCCTATCTCTAAATAATCTTAACCTGTTGCCACGTAGGTCAACTTCTTCCAATTCTTCTATTGCCATTACAGCCATCCATTCATCAGCCATGATAAATGCAATATGCGACTGATGTTATTTAGGCTACTTATCACATGCTACACTGTTCAATTACTTACAAAATGAGTATCTAGGCTACTGCCTGTTATAGGCTAACCTAAGAACTTATACTTGACTGTGGTCTATATTAACAACAAGTCTGTGCAATAATAATAACATATGTAATTTACAGAGTTTTATATACAAGACTTACTAAATAATAACTTATGACATCTAACCACCCAACTACGAGTCACTGAACAATAATGAACGTCAGTAGTATGCCTATGTAAATTACACTTTTACTCATAACCTCATTTGCACTCTCAACACCAATTTTGCTTCATGTCGGTTTAAAAAGTTCTTAATTTACATACGATTATACCTTCGGCACAGCATAAATAATGTGTAAATTGAATTCACATAGTGACAACAGTCATCTTATGTCTAATATTTTGTTTGTTTGATGCGCTATTAGTCTACGACTCCACATCTTGCACAGCGATGATCGAGAGAGTGGCCACTCGTACGGTCGAGACGTATACGATGGTTCTCGTATGGTTCGAACTTACCGTTTTCTAAAATCTTGCGAGTTACAGCCGCAAATCTAATATTTCGTATACGAGTGCAGTTCGAGCTTAGGCCCCCTGGTCTGGTCAGATATTCTGATTGGTACGGACTGGCCCGAACCATACGCGTAATAATTTGGGCCAGCCCGAAAATAAATAGGGTTACGTGCTGGACTGGGTCCCATTGATACGGGTATCGGGCAATTACCGAACACTCCCCACCCGATATAGCTGGGTACCGTTGGATTTAGCCCTCGTAAAAACGATCAGCGGGTGCATCCCTTTTGGACATTGTATACGTAGGTTGGAAATACATTAGTCTCAGAAAGTATATACAACAGACATTATCAAACATTTCTGTAAATTGCAAATATGTAGCTATCACCCATGCAATACAACCAATAGAACACACAGTACATGACTTTTTTCCCCATATCACGGTATCATAATGCATGTCAATAATAGTGTATTTATCTTCGTTCTGAGGCAGGATGTGAGGAGTTGGAGGTAGGATTCGCCCACCACCTTGGTTGACGTCACAGGCAGGGCTCGCGACCAGTGGCCACGTTGGTTGTCAGTAGTAGGATTTGGGGGAATTTGCATAGGGCATCGGATATAGATTTGGGGAGCCGCCATCTTGTTACATCACCCTACCGCCATTTTGTTTTCATTCACTTTTACACCTGACCCATGTTACCTTTCACGTTGGCCTTGCCCTTAACCCGGAGGACCTTTGACCCCAAAACCACAAAAAATGAGGATTTTTTAAATCCTCAAAAAATCCCAAAAAATTCTAAAATAAAACTGAAAAATGGACGATTAAAAGTTATTTTTAAATTATAAAAAAAAAAAAATTAAAAAATCATTACAAGGATCCTCAGAAATTACCTATTTTCCCGTAAAAAATGGTAGAAGCCTACCTCGTGCAGGAAAAAGCCCCTGTAATCCAATTTTCGCCAATTTAATGAATTTGACGAGCTTCCTTAGGGCCTATATTGGTTTTATAGGCATACCCTATGTCAAATCGATATTAGGTATACATTATTGGACTCAGACTTAAGCATCAGACATCTTGCATCCGTATTGTATGCAGATGACATTTGACCTTGATATTTTACCTTTGAACTTGAAAATGGAAAAATTCCAAAAAAATCTAAAAAATCACAAAAAAATCCAAAAAATCCTTCAATATTCCAAAAAATCCCCCAAAAAATATTAAAATTAAATAACTTAAATTATATAAAAAAATACAAACCTTATAATTTATTTTCAAATTTATATTTCCATCACCACCATTCGTTCCATCAATTTCTTACTTTTGTTCGACTCCCAACAGACGGCTGACTCCCTCACCCACACTCCCCTTACCATAAATCATTCCACCATCTAGATTTTTTCGTTTGTCATTTGCTTACATGGTACTGGAGGCCGCCATATCTGTTTATCGTTTGTCATTTGTTTATGCATTACTGGAGGCCACCATCTTGGTAGGCGACCGACACTTGGCAGGCGACCACCCTCTGGGTAAACATCACTCATCCATCATCTTGGAAGACAATGCCCATTAAAAATTTGCATTTGACCTGTGACCTTGAAAACCAAAACTAGAGAAAAATACATCAAAATCACCAAGTAAAATACATTACAGACTACAACTGCCATGTTAGCTGCAGACTACCTCGACATTGACCCCGTGACTTTGAATTAACTTGAAAATAAAAACTCGAGAAAAATGCATAAATGTCAACAAGCATAATACATTACAGACTACCCCCACCACATTAGATGCAGACTACCTAGACCCTGATCCCAAGATCTTGAATGACATTGAAAATATAATCTCGAGATAAAATGCATAAAGGACAACAAACATAATACATTACGCACTACTACCGCCACATCAGATGCCGATTACCTCGACCTTGACTATATGACCTTGAATGACCTTGAAAATAAAAACTTGAGAAATAATTGATAAAATTCAACAAGCATAATACATTACAGACTACCACCACCATATTATATGCAGATTACCTCGACCTTGGCCCCATGGGTTAGAATAACATTGAAAAAAAACTCAAGGATAAATTCTAAAAGTAAGCAAGCTGGAGGATGAACGATATGCAGACCTTTATAATTATAGGCATAAAAAGAATAGAAAATTTCCTCCCTATTTTAAACAAGTGTTTACAATCAGCAGAATACCTACAAGCATAATACAAGACTTCGATGGCATGCATAATTTATTAAGTATATATTTGTTATTTTAAATTTAAAGTTATTTCATTTTTAAAGCTTTTTCATCTAATTACATAATTGTATAAATAGTACAATAAATTTTAGTAAAATTTATTTTATTTCTCTACCTTTTTAAATTTGAATTATATAAGGACAAAGTAGAAAAACATACATACATTTATTTATTCAATTAAGTTATTACAGTCACTCAAAAAAATTACAATGATTGTAATATGTCTAAGTAAACTGTCGCTACAGCTGATCTGCTTACCGCACCTGTCACACAAATATGGCATGCAACAGATATTTTTAGTACAATTAGAGCCCTCATGTCGCCGAGAATTGCAGCTGCGCGTGAAGGTATTTTTACAAAGCTACACTTATAATGTCGGAATGCTTCAGCAGAGGTGGTTTCCCCATTCAGATGCTTCTGAAACAGAGGTCGATAGTACAGTTGACGACGCCGATGGAGCTGCTATAGGTAACCCACCCACAGAAGACAATGGCACTATCGACGCCATGCCTGAAGTCGTCGATGGCTACACTGCTGTAGGTGACCAACCCGAAGAATTCACTGGTGTTGTCGACGTTATGTCTGAAGAAGTCAATGGCACTGCCGTAGCTACCATTATTTCTGGAGTGCCTGAAGACATCGCAGATTCAGAATAAGACTTTAATGCGAAGAGGCAGAAGCTAGCCAAGACTATCCAACTTTCATGGAAGCTGCTGTCAAACTAAGATTCTCAGCTGACTTCCCTGCTGCTTATATACGAGTATGGAAGACCTATGACGCCATATTGACGTTGAACCAATCGAATTGCGAACACCAATCAGCCAATCACCTACCAGCTAATCACCAAGTTGTTACATGATTGCAGCAGGCCAATCACATGCAAGCACTGAGATATCACATGCATGAATAAGTCTGTAGGTCCTGAGGAGGAGGAGTAGGAGGATTGAAGAGGATTGCTAAAGTTTGATCTAAAGATTGCTAAAGATTGATCTAAAGATTGGGGTTGGGATTGTGATGCTAATTGCGGTGCTGATTGTGGTCTGATCGCAGTGCTAATTGTGGTTCTGGGGTGATGATTGCTGTGCTAATTGCAGTGCTGCGGTGCTAATTGCGGTGCTGTGGTGTTTACTGCGGTTCTGTGGTGTTGATTGCGGTGCCAATTGCGGTGCTGATTGCGATTGTGGTTCTAAGTGAAGTGCTGATTGTGGCTGTGGTGCTAAGTGCGGTGTGTGTGTGTTCCGCAAAGGAAAACAAATGCATTTAGAAATAAAAATCATATAATCCTTTCTCTAAAATCTGAAATGTGAACATTTAATTAAATAATCTCGCTTTAAAAAAGTATATATCCAGGTCGCTCGGTATATTTCATCACTTCCTGGCTAAAATTGTATTTACACTTTGCAATAAAAGTGACCAGAGCTAAAGCAGGCTACCCCATACTTTCCAATAGGTCGTCGTCATGTGTAAAGGACTCTTCGTACGGATCCCCCCTCTCATAACGATATGCATTTTTGAACATAGGTGAAAACTCGATCGCAGAATCGAGACTGGCAGAAACTAGTTATCGATGATGCAGGTTCACGGCTCTATGATAGTCGAGGTCAAAAGGCAGCCCTTCATATTCACAATTTATCTTCGTGGTAAAGGAGCACTCTGAGAAAACCCAAATTCTCAAGGGCTTATACTAATTTGAGGGGAAAATAGGATCTGTTTAATATTTTTTAATATTTTTTAAATAATTTATATGAATTCATTTTTCTGGAATTTTTCAGAATATTTTGTATTTTTAAAGATTTTTTGAAATTTTGTAGGGTTTTAGTGTTTTTGGGGTCAAAGGTCCTCGGAGTCAAGACCAAAGATCACATGGGTCAGAGGTAAAAGTTTAATTACATCCAATATGGCAGTTGGTTGATGTAATAAGATGGCGACTCCTCGAATCCGAATCCGATGTCGATGCCATTGTGCCAAAGTCCCCTTAATCCTACAACTGATATTCGTTCCCTCTCCAACCTCTCGGTAACAAGTACCCTGGAAATTATTTAAATAAAAAACATCACGAAAGATATTGTCAGAATAGTTTATTGTAATTAATCATATGTTAACTATAAATTGCTTCAAAACCTATCTAAAAGTTAAACCCACTCTTTTCCCTCACCAACCACCTCCTCCAACACCCCTTCCATCACCCTTTCCACCCCGATAACCTTTTGTCAAACCCACTCCACCTCCACACCCCCAAAAATAAAAAAAAAATCGAAGAACATAATAACTTTACGTCACCCCACATCCAACTCAGCACAGCACCCTAACAAACACATACCCCCCCCCCCCATCTACCATCACCAATACACTTCCAGTCATTCAAAATATAAAAAGTATTGCAAAAAAGTCGCAATAAAAATTCTAGATGTCGAGGAACTGGTAACATAACCACACCCTCACCCGCTCGGCCGAACCCATTTTCCTGACCAACAACCCCTACCTGTCCCAACCTGTGAATAATACAAATCTAGAGAAAATCGTCAAAAATTTAAAAATAGTACTAAAATTAAGACAAAATTACATTGAACGCTCCGACCACCGTGTTGGTTGTCGATGACCGTGACTTTGACACCTATGAAATTAAACCTGAAAAAGCGGGAACAATATCGTCAAAAATCAAAAGAAACTCGTATCAATTCAGAAACATATAATGTCACTGACTGCAACAACGATTTCAGATGCCGGTGACCCTGATCTCGACCCCAAAGTCATTTAACTCGCAAAATCAAGAAAAAATCGTAAAAAATGTAAGTCATATAAATGGTTAAAAACATCGAGAAGAGAAATACATACATAATGCAAAAACCAAATCGGATGTGTGTGGGCCTAAAAGTTCAATTCTTGAAAACTTGGCAGAGAACAGCCACTCCCTGGTACGACGATCAGCGACCCACTGAACCCCCACACCTATTTTAATTGGCTGTACAGCCGATCAATCTTACGACCCACAAAGTGAATTATTAACTTTAAGTAACACTCATTACCCCTTCCAGCACACACCACAAATCACACCAACAAACTTTTGTAGCTTGACTTCCCTCGCCATTTACAAAAACATACCTCAGCCAGCATCAACATCCACGCATGCCAGGCACCTTTCAAACCAAATATGTAGTTAAAGCTCTTCCCTCTCCCCATCCACCCATGCAATTATCGAAGCCACACGACTCTCCAACCCACACCCCCTTTCGGACCAAACCCCTATCGTTTTCTGAAGGGACTGACTACACGCAAGACTGGCTCCTGCCAAGACCAATTCCTGCAAAAATGACTAGAATTGTGGAGAAGACCAACCGACCACACCATCCACCTATACCAACAGTCGATGAAAGCTAGTCTTGAAAAAAAAATCGCCTATTACGTTATCCGAGTACAAGAGGAACACGTCGAGTAGGACTCAAGTTCACAGTTTTTGCAGATTTATGCTGGTACAGGCTCAACTACAGCCCGGCCCGATCCCGATACATGGAAGGACGGGCAGACTTGGGCCAGCCTGATTTATATTCTGGCAATTGATCCCGAGCCTAAGATCGGCTCGCCTCAGATTATACACCGGGCCCCCGGCCCAGGCTTATGGGGTAGTACTGGTTCGGGTCTGGCCCAGGGCCGACTCTTCCAGGCCGGATAATAATTGGGTATGGTGGTTGCACCCGGTTTGTGCAGGGCAATGTTCCGAATTGCATGGATACTGACTCGACTCTCAGTAATGATTAAGTTATACCAGAGACCAATACCAGATAGACCTCGCCATTTGAGTGCAACACCTTATGAACCACAGCCACCGCGGACACTGACATCCATAAAGGTTGTATAGACAGGACAGGACAATTATGCGGTGTCTTCCCATTGCATTTGCTACTGTGAAGGTTAAAGATAGGTGGGTAGGGCGTCAACAGCGTGGTCATTAGAGAGAGCGCATGGTGCTGAGAGAAGTAGAGACGGGGAAGGGATCAGCCATAACCCGTAGTAAGGAAAAATCCAAACCTTCACCTGAAGTGACGTCGGGAAAATTTGGGAAACGGAAATCAGGGAGAAGGTAGGAAGGGTTTTCGAATCCATATCCTCCTGAATGCGAGCCCATAAATGTACAGTCGCGTGACATCGATCAGTTTAAAGATGAAAGGGCAGCACAAAATGTTCCTGAGCTCGAGAAGGAAATTTTCCACACTTTAACGGAAGTATGCTTAAAGTCAGTCAGACGGACGTCCTGTTTAGTAAAACTAATACTTTTATAAAGCAAGTTGCCACCCACTGGACTTTCAATCCGGCTGTCTGATATCACGTTTTCATGGTTAGCCTTAATCATTCCAGGCGGCTACCGAGATAGTTACTTGATACAAACCATTACCGGTTCCTCCATATCTGAACAATATTTTTTATCTCTGATGACCCCCTGTTTACGAAACTTCAAGCCCTGTATTCCAACCGGCCTAATAAAGAGTAATATTATAGTTCACGCTCTACGAAAACCTTTATTCATTTCAAGTAAGAAACCAACAATTTTATAAATTATAATTACCTATTGTTGACTGTGTAACGCATGGAAAATTACCTCTCTATTAATGCATTTTACAGACTTCATAATTGAAATGCTTATTTTATTTTTATTAGATGTATAGAAATTTAATTTATTGTGTTACGTAGTTATCTGATGTGTTTACATATTATTTTTTATTATGGTCGTAATTATTTTCTTTACTTTCCAATTTAATAAGTATGCTGATTTTATTGTACCTGTTTCTTTTTTCAATCGTTTTCCTTTATTTGTCAAGTATCTGGAATGCCGAGGTCCTTTGCCAGGGCCAACATGAGTTTGTTTATTTAACTGGAAGGCCAAGAGTCGTTGCAAGGGCAACATAAGTTATGATGATTTGAAACGAAGTAGCCGCCTTGTGATTCACCAGTTCTTGGCGTCGTTTTCAAAGCCTTAAATTTGGTTGATAGCTTAGGCGTGTTTTATGTGCGTCGCACATGGTACGTCCTCGTAGGGTTTTAATTTGGTATTTATAGGGGAAGTCCGCGAGTACTGCGGTGATTACTAACATGACACGTGGAAGAATATTCGGGACGGTTACATCAAGAGCAGAAGAGGGTTTGCATCAGATATTTAAGACGTTAATGTTAAACTCAAGTTAGTCTTCCCCGTATCCCGCGTTTGGTACAAAAAGTACTTTTACTGTATCGTCTAACAGGGCCCGTGAGCCTAAATTAGAGGAGATTTAAACTGACCGAGTTGCAGTGTTTCCGCTTATATTTTCAACCGAAGTCTAATGCATCATTTGTGAGTTTGGAAATTTATTCAAAAACACTTCAAGCATGAACTTTGGTTAATGATGGCGGAAGATTAGGTGAGATACGTCCATACACCCACGCG